>CM039135.1:29002654-29666535 GCA_022036555.1 Microstegium vimineum
GCCGTGCCGTTCCCTCCCTTCCTGGATCTTCCCCAAAATTGCTTGTCTGTCTTTTTTTGGGGGGTGCAAGGTTGCGGACTGTGATGTGTTTTGACCGAGATTCTTTCCTTCATTCTTTTGGTCAGTGTCAGAGGTATGGCTTGGCAGTTCGATCTATTTTCTTACCTCAATTCATGCTTCTCACTAGACATTGCTTACCCCTAGTTATGTGCTTATATGATATATATTCTTATCTATCTATTAGAGTAGGGTCAGTGTGTCAGCTGGTCAGTGTCAGTGAACTCGGGGCAAAGCCCGCGAGTAAGGAACGAGGCAAAGCCTCGAAAGGACAGTCCAGGGCCGTCGTGCCACTCTTGATTGTTTGCGTTGCTCAGTGGAGTGTCAGTTGGCAGTTGATAGGTCAGCTTGTTCTGTGTCAGTGATTTGCTTGGAGACTGTTTGCAAAACTTGATCAATGGCAAGAACGAAGAACGCCGGCCCCGTTCCCGGTAGTGCTGGTGACCCTCCACCTCCACTGCGTCCACCCACTGATCTGGGAAGGGGCAAGCAGAAGGTTGTGTCAAAGAAGTGCAAGAGGCCACTTATGGATCCGGATTCAGCAGCAGCACTTGCAGTGGCAGAGGCCGCAGAGATCGCGGAGCGAGGAGGACGTCGCGCCGGTTTGAGGCTCTCGCCTCGCCGTGGAGCGCGTCGTGAGTCCCCTACGCGTCCACAGACAGAGCCCGCTGAGGCTACTGAGGCAGAGGAGGCAGAGCCAGTCCCAGAGACTGAGCAGACAGAGGCCGCGGGCCACTCTTTGGTTGGTGAGCTGATGAGCCGCATAGTTACACGGTCCAGAGGCTCTGGTGCACCACCTAGTCCTCCAGGACCTCAGCTACCAGACCCAGTGAGACATCAGGTCCGAGTTCTCACAGCGAAGCAGGTTCAGTTACTTCGCTTCGTGGATTTTCAGTACTGGTTCCCAGCTCAGAGGGATCCCCGTGTTAGACGTGATTTCTACACCACGATTCACGAGGACTTCTACAGAGCGTACATTGACACTGACGCTCCTCTTAGGGCTCACAAAGTGTGTCCACCTACTCATATAGAGGGGGTCGGTGGTCCAGAGATTCTTCAGCATCTGCAGTACCTTCAGGGATTGTCAGACATGATGGGACGATCAGGAGCTTATCAGAAGGACTGGGTCTATCAGTTCTATGCCTCACTATGGATCTCCCCTGATCACGAGTTCTTTCACTTCGGATTTCAGGGCCGTGACTTCAGGGTTTCAGCAGCTCAGTTCAGAGAGCTATTCCACTTAGAGTCCTCCCCTACGAGGATTCACAACTTGTGCTACGGGGATCAGGAGGCCCTGCGCCGACCTCACGATGGGATAGTGCCATCTACAGACTTCGTGAGGCCGTGCTTTCAGCTGTCGTTCTCAGAGGGTTCGAGCCGTACACCGAGGGATCTCACTCCTCTTGCTCGGATTCTCCACGAGGTACTCAGGCATACCATCCTTCCTCGGATTGGAGCTCGGGACACCATTACCCGCCTACAGTTGTGGCTCCTTGCTCATATCATCCGGAAGGAGAAGTTTGACCTTTGGGATCTGATTGTCAACGAGCTTGAGGATATCATAGCTACAGGATTCAAAGGTCACTGGCAGCTATAGTTTGCTCACTGGATTTCATACCTTATAGTTGCCAAGACCCGATCAGGAGCTCTGCGAGTCATGCTTACCAGATCAGCGACTGAGTTTCCAGTGTACTCGATGAGTCAGCTAGTCATGCATGGAAACCTGCCTCGCCCCAGCAGAGCATATAGACCAGGCACTAGACAGGCAGGTGTGCCACCTCAGTCGGCAGAGGACACTGACGCCACAGTCGAGCAAATTGCCCAGGCAGAGCTTGCAGATCTTGATGCTGAGATTGACACCGCTGTAGAGACTGTCTACAGAGAGGACCTGGATTCTGACAGTTCAGATGAAGATTATCAGCCAGTGCGCGAGTACGCACCCATGTCCCATGACCATGAGGTAGGAGGGTCAGGTACAGTTGCAGCTCCAGCTTCAGGTCCCAGCACCTCAGAGGCTACTTTACTTACCATCCTTTCGAGGATGCAGGAGGAGTAGTCGCGCCAGGCAGAGGAGCAGAGGCAACATGCTGCCGACGTTCAAAGGCTTACAGAGCAGCAGTTGGCCGCTCAGGCACAGACTCAGGCCAGGCAGGACGAGTTTCAGCGCTAGTTCCTGGCCTATCAGCTGCAGCAGGCAGAGATTCAGAAGACCCAAACTTTGTTACTTGAGCGTCTTCTAGCCTCCAGCTCCGGGCAGACATTCACTCCTCAGATTCAGTTGCCCGGAGTCTCGCAGCACCAGCAGTTCACCTCACCGGCACAGCAGACTCTAGTTGTAGTGGTACCGACTCCAGCGTTACCGTCCGGAGGACAGCAGAGTCAGGCACCAGTTACTCCTCCTTTCCAGGCACCAGCTTCTCCAGAGTGCCAGTCTCCGAGGACCCAGGTGTCCTCTTGGTTAGTTTCGCCCGGTGAGCTTCAGACAGGATTTATTCCTATCTGGGGAACTACCATAGCAGAGGCCTCGCGTGACCTCTCAGCCTCCTACTTGGAGATCATAGGAGATGATTCCCCAGGAGCAGCTCAGCTAGACTCACCAGCTCCAGAGGTTGAGGTGGATCCTCCGGCGACGAGCACTTACCATTCTTCAGTTGCCTCGTCGGAGATCGCACCTGAGCAGTCCATGCAGACAGTTACAACTCCTCTAGCTGCAGTTCAGACATACGCTATTTCACTAGCAGTTGAGACAACTGTCACAGAGGCTCAGGATGAGGGAGTTACAGTTGCAGTATCCTCTCCACCTCAGACTCACCCAGTAGAGTTTGTAGCAGCAGTGTCACTAGTTGCACTGGCAGTGACACCTTCCCCAGCGCCTCGAGTCTTTACTCGTCGGGTTCCCAGGCCCGCTACTACAAAGGCAGGACCGTCAGAGGCACCAGCTGAGCCTCAGAGGGGGAGCCAGTTGAGTCAGCAGCTCCAGAGCTTCCAGTGTCAGCTCCAGAGGTCACCCCAGCTGTGCCTACACCTGCAGAGGTTGAGGCAGATGTTGAGTCATACGAGTCAGATCTTCAGGACTTCATCATGCTCGATCGCAAGGCTGCAGCTTCTTCACCTTCTTCTCCAACCCCAGATGCTTAGTTGTTGGTGCTAGACGCCAAAGGGGGAGAGAGGGTCGAGTATAGAGATAGGGGGAGGGATTTGAATCTTTGTGTGCTTAAATTCTCCGTACTCATTCATCATGTCTACTTTTATGCACTTGTATCTATGTGTGATGAATATTATGGTTGATGCTTGTGTGAGATATGGTTGGATGTGACAAACTCTTGATTATCACTAATATATCTTGTGAGTTGTCTCATGTTTCATGATATATCTCTATGTTCAAATGATAATTGAGCTTCCGCGCTATACTCCGTTACATGTGTTGAGAATATCATGAGGTACTCCTTTTTACATTCATATCTATGAGTACCATGGCTTGTGATATGGCTTGGGTGAGCAAGTATGTTTCATTACAAATTCACTAACCCTTGCTCAACTATTCTAAGTCACCAAAATCCTAAACTCTCACTCTTATCCATACTCGAGAAATTATTGTCGTCAATCACCAAAAAGGGGGAGATTGAAGAATCATGGCCCTAGTTGGTTTCGGTGATTAACGACAATTAGCGATTATTATGGCTAACGTGTGTTTTGCAGAGGCTATGTGTAGCTTAGCCATAGTGATCAACACGAATGGGCATTAATGGTCGTCACTTAGCCCTCAAGATGGATATCGTTTCGGATTTCAAAGAGACATGATGAAGATCCTAGAATGATAGGCTAAGTGCCATAAGGTGATGAAGGGCACTTGGAAATAGATAGGGCTTTTATTTGATCTTTGACCGTACTATTAAGAGGGGTTAAGACTAGTAGCTTGACTTAGGAAAGCTTCATGACTTAGGTGTGGTGCACACTTGACTTCCTTAGCTCTAAGCAAGTCTATGGTGACCATAAGATAGCCTAGAACAACTTTCATATTCATCGCAACGAAAAACGAAGTTGAGAGGCCTGTTTTCTGGGCGACGGACGCTCCTGACGGAGGTGTCGGACGTGTCCGTCGCGTTGGACAAAGGCGTCGGACGCTGGGTGGTTGAGTCCATAGCGTCCTTCGGCCTTCCAGTGGCCGTGTTTTCTGGCTAAGTTCTTCAGGGTCCGACGGACGCTGTCCGTCGGTCAGGCGTCGGACGCTTGGGGAGCGTCTGTCGGCCTTCTAGTAAGGGTCTTTTTCAGTCCGAGCCAGAGTGCAGCGTCGGACGCTGGGATGAGCGTCCGTCGTCCCTATGACGGAGCGTCCGTCGCTGGGAAATCGTGTCAGAGATAGCCGTTGGGCAGGGCGTCGGAGCGTCCGTCGCCTAGGCGTCGGAGCGTCCGTCGCTCAAACTTTGTGCAGAACTAGCCGTTGGGGCATGCGACGGAGCGTCCGTCGCCTAGTCGACGGAGCGTCCGTCGCCAACTTAAGTTGCCAGCCCGAGCTAGTTTTCTAAGGGGCTATTTATAGCTCCTCACACTTCTCTCCCACCTGGCCTTTGCTCATTTGAGTTGCTGAGTTTGTTGAGAAGGTTCGGAAGAGAGCAAGAGCCCTAGAGTGAGAGAGTGATTCGCGAATTCATCCATCCTCTCCTCTAGTTCATCCAAGAGTTCAAGTGTGCATCCTCTAGTTGTGAAGCTTGAGTGAGTCAAGCGAAGATCGAAGCTTGTTACTCTTGGTGATCGACATCACCTAGACGGTGCGGTGGTGCTTGGAGGAAGGTGATCGCCGGAGGATTGTCGGCGGCCCTTCTACATCGACGTTGTGATCGGTTGTAGGCGATTCACCGAGTCGGAGTGGCGAAGAATCAGCCCGTAGAGAGCACTCATCCCTTGCGCGGGATTGAGGGGGAGCTATACCTTGCGAGGTGCTCCAACGAGGACTAGGGGGGAGTGTCGACTCCTCGATACCTCGGCAAAACATCGCCGTGTCAAGCATATCTTTTCCTAGCTCTTTCTTACCGCATTACTTTCCGCACTTGTTTTTCAATTCATACTAGAATTGTGTAGGAAGTTTTCGCTTTCTATTGACTTGCTACTGCTTTCTAGCTATGACACACAAGCGGTAGGCACTAGGGGTTTAATTGGCTCTTTATAGGTTTAATTCTTGTTTAGAAATTAAAAAGAGCCGAATTCACCCCCCTCTTAGGCATCTTGATCCTTTCACACAGCTTAACTTCATCATCTAATACTCGGGAGATCAAATAGTTTAACGAGCAATTTTCTTGTTGAAGTTGAGTTGTTTTAGAATAAATATTTGGCAAAACAATTTCACCAATAAAAATGACCACGATATGGAAGATGAAACTAGGATAATCCCTACCTATCCTTTTATGTGAGACAGAAAAACAACTTCATTTATAAAGTTATTTTGAAAATAAGTATTTGAGACACAGAAAAAACAACTCATAAACAGTTCGTAAAGTTGTTTATCAGCTGCGTAGCCCATGCTCGTGCTATACCGGTTTCTGACAATCCCAGCACAAACAAATTGTTTTTCTCTACTATCTTTAGTTGTGTTGTGAAACTTTTCACAAAGAATGATATGTGAGTTGACAACTAGTCAACTAAGTGGAAGCAACTGTTGTGATTGCTAGCCTTTTCTTGTTCGACAAATATCCGGAAGCCGACACACATTTTCTACCTCTTGCAAATTGGTAATGTTTTTAAGAATAAAAAGTGTTCCCAACAGTTCGGATTCCAAAGTCATAAAAAAGGAAAATAGATATGGTAGAATGATCTATTATCTTATTATGATCTTAGGTCAGTTTCTCTGACGAACTGTTCATACATCTCGTTTGGTTTTGGTCTTGGTAGTTTCTACTACTAGCTCCATTTTTTCATACTGTTTATAGGAACTACTTCTATCATAAAGTTATTGGGAGCAGAAGAAGTTAGTTTTTTTTAGCTTACAAACTCTCACTACTATGAGAAGAGATAAAGAAAAAATAGCTTATGTGAAATAATGTAGAAACCGTAAATGTGTTAGAGCAACTCCAACAGTTTGACATTTAGATTTGACATATCTAATTTTGCCAAAAAAACTAAAAAATTGCTGGCCAACAGTTTGACATTTAGGCTTGACATTTTTGCTAAAGTTACAAATAGGAGCCCGCACTTGACAATTTGACGATTGTGAAAAGGGTGAGGCAAAGCCTCGATCGGCCGGTACGCTCGTGCCTTTTTTTCCTTCCTTTTCTTTTCACGGTGGAACACCGAGGCATTTTTTTCTTCCTTTTATTTTTCACGGTGGAACAGGAGGCGGCGGCCTTTATTTTTTCTTCCTTTTTTGTTTTCATGGCAGAACAGGAAAATGCGGCGAAAAAATAATGACCGGATCCACTGGTCCATAATTTCCGTTTTTGTCAAGTCATTATGGGGAAGTGTTGGAGATTGCATATTTTTTGCTTTGATATATCTATTTCAGAGTTGACAAATTTCATGTTTTGCCAAACCGAAATTACCAAACTGTTGGAGTTGCTCTTAGAAAAGCTAAAGCTGGTGTGAACTCCACCAAACGGGATCTTAATAGGCCACATGCTACGTTGAGCCTATCCAAAGAGGTGGGTGCTTAGGTGGGACGAAAAAGGATTTATTTTGAGTTAGGGGAAAGGAAAGGTATCCATGGACAATGTATGAACTTTCATTGTTGACAAATCTCAGATCATATCTTAAGATTTATTATGCTTCTTCCTACATGCAAGCAGTGAGGTTGGTGTTCAATTTTGCAAGGAAACATTCTACTGGGACTGGGAGCAACAAATTCTTTTTGCTCAAACAACAGCAGGATTGCTGGAATAAAATGTCCCTATTATATGTTAGCATCAATTATAATACAGATTTAAGCTTCAATCATATTCGTGGAAAATCTTTCAAAAAAAAATCATATTCATTGAACTCCACTCTCAATTCACATAAACTCACCTTGGCGCTGCTTTGCTTTGCTACTCTGCTGTTTCTGAACAAACTGAAATTTAAACACAGGGACGCAGTCTGCACCAAAGGCCTCTTTACTGGGCCGCAAACTACTATTTTATTAGATTAGATGGGCCTAGTTGCCCATTAGGGTGCTAGCCGTCGGATGGCCAAGGAACGGCGCTCGGTGGAGTCCCACTGACTTCTGGCGAGCAGAACAGACCCATCCAGAGGTAGAAGACGACGGACCTCTAGCAGCAGAGAGCAAAGCAGCGAGGCCGAGAGGGCGAGATGACTATCCGGTTCGTGCTGTTCGTGAACAAGCAGGGCCAGACGCGGCTGGCGCAGTACTACGAGCACCTCTCCCTTGACGAGAGACGCGCCCTCGAGGGCGAGATCGTCCGCAAGTGCCTCGCCCGCACCGACCAGCAGGTCCGTCCGCACCGCCGCCTCCTCTTCCTCCCCCTCATCCCGGGCGGCCTTCTTCCCCACGCCCCCTTCGCTGCTTTGCTCCCCTCTGATCCGCTCGGATCATCGCCCTCGTTTCCGGATCCACGAACCTGCTGGTTTTGTGTTGGACCGTCTTGGATCTGGATCGGGATAAAGGGGTTTTCCCGATTTTCTGAGACTCCCGCTGGCTGTTTTTTGTGTTTATGCAGTGTTCGTTCGTGGAGCACCGGAACTATAAGGTCGTGTACAGGCGCTACGCCTCCCTTTTCTTCCTCGTCGGCGTCGACAATGATGAGGTGTGATTCCCTTCCCCCTGCACCTTCTTCTCTCAATCTCTCCTCCAGGTCTCTGTCATTACAATTTGTCTGTGACTGCAAACGACGGGTGAAGTCGATCCCCATTGCTATAGAGTGGGTTTAGCTGCTGCCATCTATCTGTGCTCGGCTCAGCCATGCTTGCGATGAAAATGGTTTGGCAGGAAAGAGTACTATGCAGAACCTGTGAATCACAAAGGTTACATAGACCTCAAACTCAAAGCAAAGCAATGATCTATTTAACTTGTCGTCTATGCTACCGTTGTGCTTTTGCAAGTCTGAATTTCGTTCATTCTACTGTTATCATCCTCTATTAATGAATTAAAATTATTTGTCACAGATCAAGCAATATTTAATATTGTAAACAGAACAGGGATTTTTTTTGGTTGCTACTATGGATTTATCTCTGTTCATATAATTCTTTTCATGTAAGGAATTGTTAGTTACTAAGTAATTGGTTTTAGTAGGGATGACTGTTGCTACAGAGATCTCAAGGGAATAATCAATCATGCCATTTTCATAGCTTCACTGTTATGACTAATTTGTCCTTGATGTCACCATTTGTTAGGTCTACTCTTTTCTTCACTGTACATAAGGTTAGTCAAGGGAATCCTTAGGAATATTCTCAAGAGTATTAGTCCTACCAAACTAATATCCATGAGTACTTTTGACAAACTCACCATATTCTTTTCCTAATAGTCTCAAGGAACCATCTATGGTACTGCTTTAGTTATGCAAGTCCAAATTTAGTGAATGTATATACCATCCTTCCGTCACAATTTTTGAAATTTTTTATTGCCGATCAACCAAAACTTACATAAGGATATTTACGCTTTGCAATTTTTGACTGACAGTTGTTTGATTTATTTAGCATAGAGTTGCATGAATACTAGAATAGCTTTGTGTTAAAATGATTGTTAAATTGACATTAATTTTGTAGCAATTAACACTCTATTGCAAATAAGTCAAAGGTCAAAATCTAGTTTGAAGACTTCTTCAGGATGGAATGAGTATATATTGTTCAATGAAAGCTAGCATGCAGTAGGATTTATTAGGAATTGATCTGCCAGTAGGTATGGAGATCTGAACCATATCTTCAGATAAGGCTTCTACTGAGTTATCCTTTGATGGCAGCATTTGCTAGGGATGTATATTTGTCAGTTCATTAATTCTTATACACATATCTCGCTGAATAAACTTCTGTCTGATAATATTTCGTGACATTTTGATTGGCCCTTTGGAAACTTATTACACTGAAATTATTGCACTGCAAAACTATCTGTATCTTGTTTTTACTTTTTAAGTGCCTTTCTTAGAGTGAATATAGTTGTAATTTCCAGTATCCCTTTTTGTAAATTAGGATTCTTTTATTTGGGCTAGTAGGGTTTTTTTGGTGGAAAGTTAAGATCTATTACTTGTCTTACTGCATCATGCATATGCAAATCAGTGCTACAAGATTTGTAGTATTTGTTGCAATTTGACTGCATTCCACTGTTTTTTTTTTCAAGTTGTCAAGCCCTACTAGATGCACCTTCTCACTAATTTAAATGAGTGCCTCTGGATTTGTAACTTCTGTTGCAATTTAGCTGCATTCCAGTTTTTTCAAGTCTTCAAGGGTTACTAGGTAGTAGATGCAACTTCCATTCCTTCCTTCACCTGCAAATCTTGTTTTAGGTATTTCCTCCCTCTGATACAAAATTAACAATGCATCCATTTCATTCCATTTTGCAGAATGAGTTAGCTACCCTTGAATTCATACATCTCTTGGTGGAAACTATGGATCGCCACTTTGGCAATGTGGTAAGCTTATGCAATCTCAAGCGTTTTTCTCTCAGTTATTAACATTGTAAAAATATTCACGTAACGGGGGCTGATGCTTTTTTTTTTCTCTCCTTTTGGTCAGTGCGAACTTGATATCATGTTCCATCTGGAGAAAGTGCATTTCATGTTGGAAGAGATGGTGATGAATGGTTGCATTGTGGAGACTAGTAAACAGAACATCTTGGCACCCATACAACTTATGGAGAAAACTTCCTAAAATAGTGATCCATTTGTCTAGTTTGCCATCCTCTTGTTCTTAGCACATTTTCCTTTGCCCCTTTCCATACTTTTTCTCTGTCTGTGAAAGTGCAAACAATCTCTGTAAGCATGTTGTATTGAATTGACCTGATTGAGTGGACTTTCAGATATTCCCGTGATCCTCTTTTCATGTATGCCTTCATTTTGACCACTTATATGTATAAAAGATATATTTATCTTAAGAAAAGCTGATTTATCATAAAAACAGTAACTTCTTGTCACATTTGTATGTAATTTGTTGCAGATAATTTGAATAGAATAGTAATAATCAAAGGTGAATATTTGGACTGATGTTGAATGATCGATAAAACTTACTATACAGAGCATTTTGTTGTTATATGATTATGTGATCGATGTTACTTTTCAAACCTGTAATAAGTACCACATTGTCACTTGTTCACAAGAATGGATGTCTGAAATTATGGCCAATTTTGGTCTGTTTACGGCCTTGTTTGAATGCACATGTATCTCTCTCAAACCACATGTGTTGGAGTGTATCTGAACTAATATATACTCCAATCCACTCCAAACCATGTGGTTTAAGGTTGATACATGCACATCCAAACAAGACCTACGTTGGTAGAAAATGTTTCTCGTCCTTTGATAACTACAATAGATCATGTTACCTCCCAGAATTTCTTGCACTATTTATAATTCTCTGATATAGCTATATTGTGCTTATATACACAAGAAAAATATGATTTGGATTGCCATTGGCCATTGCTCACTGGTGCAAGTATCTCTCTTTACGGTTTTACTAATGTATTTTCATACATTTTTTTCTTGGTCTTTTCCTCCTAGACTTAATAATTCAATTCTTGTTGAACCAATCAGGTGCTTAATTTGAATTATCGATTTTTTGTGAAGAAGTTATATTTTGATAACCAACTCTAGTAAAAGCTAATGTTATATGATAATAATCCTGTACAAAATAAGGATCAAAAGCATTCCAATATGAGGCTGTTTAGGTGAGGTAGTTATTGAATCTAGGACTTTATAGGCTAAAGATAACCATATTTTAGAACAAAGAGGTCATAAAGGAGTTTCTAAAACTTCAGAAAGACTGATTTGAATTTTTTTTCCACAACGGCCGAAACCGAATTTCATTACCATAGTAACGAAATTACGAAATTACAACTGATTTGAATGAAACCATGGTTTTAGAGACTACAAACTTTGTTGTATCCAAATATCTAGTAGCTTTTGAAAACCAAAGGATATGCAAAACCGTAATATTATCTAATACTCCAAAAGTATTCTGCACTTAAACTGGGCTAAGTGTTTATGTGGACACTTATTTCCATTAATATATGCCAAATACATTATTTTTTCCTGTTTCAGTTCTGTTTCCCTGTTGCTAGTGTTAACACATGACTACATGATGCATAGTCTTAACATGCCTGTGTCTCAATATGCAATTTAATCTATAACATGGTGCATAGTCTTATATCTTAATGTGAAAACACCATACTTGATTAAACCTTTGTTTTTCTGGCATTCCCTGTATAAAAATTTCCATTGGCAGACAGGGAAGCGGAGCTAGCAACTAAATTGCACCATGATTCTTGAACAAAAATTCTGACCGAAGCAAACACTGCAGTACAATATAGTGTAAGTTGGAGCATGAATTTCGAAGCTGTAGAACTCCATTGGTTCCTGTTGCCACCCATTCTCAAGCAATATAGCTCGTTTCCCTTGCACACTAATTTTCACTAACAGCTCTGATAATCTCTTGTATGCCTTATTATTTGTTTGGGAAGAGGATAGGAGAGCAAGCTAGAGAACGCGCTACTTCAAACAAAAGCAAGGATACATATAAATAGGATGGAAGAGAGGGATTGTATTTAGTACAAGAGTGCAAGGGCAGTAGATGAGGAGATAAATTTTGTGTAGAGAAGTAGTTGAGACTGGAAGCTCAGATTTATTGTCATACAAATTTCCTTAAATATTATAGTCGCGACATGAACTCGCTGCCACCATCCTTCCAGAAATGACAAGCTGAGAAATTGAGTGAAAGGAAAGGATGTTAGAGGAGTCAATGGCCTATTGGGTCTTAGCCCATTAGGGTTAATTAGTCGATTGCTTAGGGTCCAAGTAAATCCTATCTATATAATGAGAGGAGATGTATCAATCTAAAGCAAGCAAGAATTAAGAAGGAAATCTCTTCCCTTTTGCCCGGCCGTGGACGAACGCCCCTAACCCTAGTCGCCGATGCACTGTGAACAGTACCCGCGGTACTGTAGCACCGCGGGTACAACGCTTCTGCTCGTCCCCGGGGCCTCGTTGTCGCTGGCCGTGGGGGCGTCTCCCTCCACCAGTGGCGTCATGTCGAACGCTGAGTTGACAGCGACGGTGCTCGACCTCAGCAAGATGATGGCTGAGATTCATGCGTTCCTTTTGGGACCACAGGGACCGCAGCCGCTTTCCACCTCTCCTTCATGGATCCCGTCGTCCACCACCCCAGCCCCGTGCCACCACAACAGGAATGTGATGGCGTCTTCTACGGCGGCTTGGATGGCATCCAGGCATCGGCGGCGCAGCTGCAGGCGGTGGTGCACTGCCTCCTAGCGCGCCGACAGGGACAACAACGCCCCATCTTCAAGCGGCGACGGCCAGTCGTCCCTACAGCAGCAGCCTTGCACCTCGTGGAGAGGAAGGCGATTACGCGGGCAAGTGCCTACAAGGTATCTGTAGCGGTGCGGATACAGGTTGCGGCACGTGGCCTCCTAGCGCGCCAGCGACTACATAAGATGCGCTCACCTATGCACGAGGCGGCCTTAGCGATGGTCGACCTTAGCATAGGGGAGCGCGACCTCGCCTGGTCGAACGGCCACCAGCAACCGCACCGACCCGCTGTCGTCTTCAAGCGTGAGCATGATGTTTTTTCTGCGGCCGGCAAACTCCAACTCTGCAACGCCGGCGAGACGGGACTCGCTTCCCTCGTTACCGGCAGAGACGCACTGCCTACCGCCACCGGCCGCCACGAGGACGTCTCCGCTGGTCGCTATCGCGGCTAATTCCAAGTGGCTATACCCGTGCACTCCTCTCATCCCGGTGGTCTCCATGGGATCCAGGTGGCTACACATGTGCAGGTTCATCGCACGGCGGGTGTCCGCTTTATCTTCAGGTTTCAAAAATAAAGAGTCGTAGTCGATTTCAGGTTAATAAAATAAGTCGAGATGTAAAAGGCTTGTTTTCAGGTGTTAGGTTTGGGTCTAGCAGAGTCATCGTTAGGTTGCAGCTCGAGGATGAGTTGCATGTCTAGGTGGGGTGTAGTGTTAGAGGAGTCAATGGCCTATTGGGTCTTAGCCCATTAGGGTTAATTAGTCGCTTGATTAGGGTCCAAGTAAATCCTCTCTATATAATGAGAGAAGATGTATCAATCTAAAACAAGCAAGAATTAAGAAGGAAATCCCTTCCCTCTTGCCCGGCCGTGGGCGAACGCCCCACGGCCGGATTCCCGACGCCCCTAACCGTAGCTGCTGCTGCCCTGTGAACAGTACCTACGGTACTGTAGCACCGTGGGTACTGTAGCGCGCCCATCTCTGCCGCTCCAGCAACTCCTTCCTCTCGATCCCCAGCAGCCACCATAACAAAGGAAAGGAGGGGAGAAACAAGCAATAAAGCCAGGAATTCCAATAAAGCCATGATTTGGACTTCGGAGGAGTAAAAGCTCTGCTAATTTCTTCTCTGTCTTTTTTATTTTCATATTTGTTTGGGAAGAGGATAGGAGAGCAAGAGAACCCGCAACTTCAAATTGAAAGCAAGGATATAAATAGGATGGGAGCGAGGGATTCGATTTAGTGCAAGAGTGCAACGGTAGTTGATGAGGGGATAAATTCTATCTAGAGAAGTGTTTTCTCCATCTCTTTTTATCTATTACTAGGGAAGCGTGTTGTCCTTATAAACACGCTACCCTAGTGAGAGATAAAAAAAATTAGAGAGAATAGTTGAGACTACGGAAGCTCTGATTTATCTGTCATATAAAGTCCTCAATCATTGAAACGGTGACATGAGCTTACTGCCACCACCCTCTCGCAAATAAAATGGCATGTTGAGGGGAAAGGAAAGAATGAGAAGCAATTCTACGTTCTCCTTTTTTTTTTCTAATATACTATCCACATACCCCGGTCCGCATCCATTCACAAAAGGATACAATTTCCATAGAATTCAAACAATTTTAAGTTTTACCAATATGTATAAGAAACAAAAGCAACATTATACAAAATAAATATAATTAAATTAATTATAAAATATATCAAATTGACTATAAAATATATTTTCATAGAAAATCTAATTGTAGAGATGACTGTTAATATTATTATTATAAACTTATCAAAATTAAGCTATTATTACTCGTCAAATCTTTTAGTTGTATTTTTGTGGACGGAAGGATTATACTTCAAAACTTCTATCTCTTCAACTTAACACCACCCTCTCAATTATGGAATTAACTGATACTCCCTACCACATTAGGCTAAATAATATGGTCATCATATCTAAGAGTATATTTGGATTGGCTAAGACTAATTGTTAGCCAGACTTTTTTAGTGCAAATTGTTAGCCAGATTAAGTAGTTTTTTTTAGTGGAGCCTGATTACTGTAGTTAAAAGTTACCCAGATTAATTGTAACGACGGCCAGCCCATCCCATCCAACAAGTGAAGCCCATTCCAAAGCGGCGTCCTCTCTCTCTCTCTCTCCTGTCCTGAAAAAGCCCTCCGTTTCTATTCCTCTCTGTCGTCCACTTCCCATGGCCGCGGGCGCCCATTCTGAGCACCCGCCGTCACCGGCGGAACCGCAAGCACCGCCCGCCCCCACCACCATACGCGACCTCTCCGATGACCTCCTGTGCGAGATCCTCCTCCGCCTCCCGTCCCTCCCTTCGCTCGTCCGCGCCGCCCTCACCTGTCGCGCCTTCCTGGCTGCCGTCCGCTCGTCCCCCGCCTTCCGCCGCCGCTTCCGCGCGCTGCACCCGCCCCCTCTCCTCGGCTTCTTCTTCGAACCCGACGGCGAAGAAAATCCCACCTTCACGCCCATCCGCCGCGGCTCCGACCGGGACCACGCGGCCGCCGTCCGCGGCCTGGACGCCTTCCTCACCCGCGTCCCCGGCGACCAGGACGACGTCTTCCCCGGATGGCAGATAATGGAGTGCCGCCGCGGCTGCCTTCTCCTCCTCAACTGGAGAACCAAGCAGCTCGCCGCCTACGACCCCCTCACCGGCGGCTTGGATCTCGTCCCGAAGCTGCCTGACGAGATCTCCAAAGGACACCACGGCAAGTTCATCCCCGGTGATTTCTTCCTGGTCGTCCCCGACGACGAAGCTCCCGACAGGCGTTCGTTCCGCGTAGTCGCCTCCTGCCACGACAAGTTTCGGGTGCGCGTCGCCGTCTTCTCGCTGGCCACCAGGAAGTGGAAGATTCTCCCCTGGTCGGAGCCAGTGCCGACACAGCCGGCGAGCGGCAAGTATTGGCTTCTCTCGGGGACGCAGGTGAGTGGGTTCCTGTGCTGGTCGCACCATAAGAATCCCTACAAGGTGTTGCTGGACACTGCGACGCTGCAATTCTCAGTTATCGATCTGCCGCATGGCTTGAGTGGGCAAGGCCACATCTACAGGACTGGGGATACCAAGGATGGCAAGCTCTGCATCGTGGCCGCGATCGATTTCACACTCTTCGTCTGGTTCCGGACACCAGATGCTGATGGTGTTGACAAGTGGGTGCTCCAAAATGCGTTGCCGTTGGAGGAGGAGGTTCTTGAGGCCACCGAGGACTCACGGGATGAACTTGAACAGCTGAAAGTGTTTGCAATTTGGGACGGCATTGTGTACATGACGACATTCGAGACATTTAGAGATGCTACTTTGCCTTGTTGGTACCTAACCTTCTGCCTGGAAACGAGGAAACTGGAAAAGATCTTCTATGTAAAAGCGGTTGGCCATGCTCATCCCTACTTCATGCCATGGCCTGCTTCTTTGGTAGGTAACAGTTTGAGCTCTGAATAGGAGGGTTCTTGTTCAAGTGGAACTGGTTATGATAGCATATAAGCGAAAGATTTTGTAGTGCTATCATCCTTTACAATTTGCAGAATGATATTTAGCTAAGGTTTTTTCTAGACTCAACAGTTTGTTCACTTATCTTATATATTTTAAGGACAGCAGTCTTTTTATATTTGAGAACTGTTACATTTGTTTGTGCATAGCCTCAGCTGTACCAGGCCATGTAGCTGTTCCAACAAACTTAACCCAGTTCTTTGAGCTTATTAGTAAGAAAGGGGATGTTCTCCAATCCAAGTTGATCTTTCTGTTAACTTGTATAACTTGGAGCCTTTGGTTAATCCAAGTTGAGCCTTTTTAACAATAAAATTATCACCCTGATGCTGTGGCACATATGCAGAAATAGAGCATCATGTCCTGCTGAAGGAGAAAAAGAAAAGTTGGGCAGTGACAACGAATGAGAGATCATCACGACATTTTGGCGTAATCTTTTTTTTCGACAGACACTTGGCCTAATCAGGAGATCAGTGAAAGCTGTTTCCGTCATTTCTCTGTTTTTGAGGAATCAATCCAGGGACTTGGATTTTGACATTGGGTCAAGTATTAACTTCTAAGGATTTTGACTAAGGATTTTGACATTGGGTCAAGTATTAAGGGGGTGTTTGGTTGGGCACGCACTTCGCCAGCCTCAACTGCGGCGCGCCATAGGTGCAAGGCTGTTGTTTGCTTTAGCATTTAGGTGTGGCTGCCAGAGCCTTTTGCAGTGTAACATTTCTATCGCCACAAGTGAGTCTTCGCCAGCCACAAGTGAGTCTTCGCCACACTACGCCACACTACGCGTGGCAGCAGGTGGCTAGAATCAAACACGCCCTAACTTCTAAAAGGTGATGATCTGACTAGATAGGGGTTGATGGTATTGGGTGATGTCTTTTGTATTCCGGTTGACCATCGTTGACCGAGGTTGACTAGGTCAATTGCTAGGAGGTGAACCATGCTTGAGTAGAGTAAAAGTATGTCTTTCGAAACAAAGATGATATGTCTTTCGATATAAAGAGCTAGTGATCTCCACAGGAGCTTGGTAGGGTGTTTCATCGATGGTCTTCATTGAGAGCCCAAATTATAAAGAACTCAGGTCTTACACATGAGTTCGATGACATTCGATAGAACAGCCAAGTGGGGGTGTGGGAAGCTGCGCAACATTGGTCGTGACAGCTCAGCGAACTTGTCATATCGGCATCCAAGGCGCATTGATCCGGTGAGGTCAAAGTCCAACTTCACTTGGTGGCTCGTTAGCATTGTTACTTCATATATTTATAGATGTAAAATCTTATTTAGTATTTAAAAAATACCATTGACAGTAGTACTTATTGTACCAAAAACAATGGTTCTAATTTTAAACAGTGAAGTAATGATATGCAAAGCTCAAAACTCAATAGTTACGCTAGACAATTAGAACAACTTCAAAAGACTATATCCTTCTTAATTTATTGGAATAGATATTTTGGTGAAAATACAAGCTCAGTCCCTGAATGCCTTGGTGAATTGTTGCTAATGACCTATTAGCTTATGAGTACATGAAAGTCTACCCAGTTTCAAAAAAAAATGTTTATATATTTTGGTGAAAATTTCCTCAAATAGCCTTTTTAATTGGGTCTCATGTAGATATATATCACATATTCTGAAAATTTTTTGTAACCAAAAATAAAGAGGGAGAATAACTCTCTAGAGTGAGCACAAGATATAGCAAAACTGTTGGAGGATTTGAAAATATAGAAAACGATCTTTATTAAAATAATTCCTAAATAATGATTTAGAGACTAAATTTAAGAAGTCATGTTGGAGATGCTCTTATATTAGTAAATAACTACCATAAGTTCAAAATTATAAGTTGATCTAATTTTTTGGTTGTATTAAAAAACAAATAATCTAGTTATATTAAAAAAATTCAAAGCGACCTATAATTTAGAATGGAGTAAAATAAATATGAGATAATCAAGTATCATGTACTTAACGCAGACTAAGGTTTTAAATCTCCGGCTATAGTTTTTGCTATAGCCAGCTATAGATGTTTTAACACTGCTCAAGCTATTTGAGTTTATGTATAACTTAATGGCTATAGCCCGCTATAGCTCCGTTTAGCCTCTGCTGTAGCTGTTTTAGAGGCCATCCACTAAATACCATAACAACATGGAATCCAACGACCCCCACCTCGTCCTAGAGCTCGTCTCCCTACATTTCCCTTCGTCGGCTTGCCTTGTGTCAACGTCGTGGCAGCGTGCAAGCTATGGCACCGTGTGATCGCCGCCCGCCTCTGACGTTCCCTCCACACGCCAGCCGCCACCGTCTCTGTCGCTGGATACTACTTCAACGACGTCCGCTGCAAGGGATCAAACCGAGGCCTTCGACAGTCGTTTGTCCCCCTCGCTGCCGCCGCCAACGCCACCCAAAATCCACGCGCCAACCACTTCTCCCTCGACTTCCTCCCGTACTTTGCCGACAGATATTAGAGAATCCTGGACAGCCGCGCGCGACATTCTCCTCTTGATGAACGCCGACATCGTCGCGTCAGCTTCCCGACATGCTGATTGTGTGCAACCTCTGAGTCGGTGCTAGTAAAAGTGAATCCCTCCTCCCCCCTGCACGGTCGCGCCATATACGAGTTCTACTCGTAGAGTAGGTGGACGAAACTTCAGGGTGCTCTGTGAGGTCCATGTAAGGGCATCACGCGAATGACACAATGCCGTATTCGCTACTGGCGATGCAGACGTGGACTACGATTTATGGATCAACAAAAGGCTATAAAAATCGTCACCCCGTGAGGCTTCACCAAAAGCGCCACTTTGGCCGTACCGAGGAGATGGTACTATCTCACCGGAGACGACGGAACACTGATTGGCCTCGACGGCTGCACTGGCGATGGCGAGTACTCATCCTTCGTGTTGCCGGCCACGAAGGATTGGCTAGGGCACCTGTGGAAGGTACAACACATGCCCTTGTTTAGATTGCTTCAAAATTCCAAAAGTTTACAAGATTACTTATCACATTGAATGGTTAAACGTATACATGAAACATTAAATATAGGTAAAAAAAATAAATAATTTCATAATTTTTAAATAATTTGTGAGATAAATTTTTTATACCTAGTTATTTTATAGTTGGATAATAATTAACAAATATAAACGAAATAGTATGATATAAACGAAATAGTATGATGCTCTGCTGTGGACAACATATTCCAGGTACTAGTATTTGCTAGATTGAACAAGTACGGACAGCAGCAGCGATGGCGACGAGTGGGCGCTCGAGAAGAAACTTGTGCTGCAGGAGGCAACCCGTGGCCTACCGGGTACTACTCCAAGCCATCCTTCTTTAATGAACTTCTGTCAGTTCAGACATGGATGCCAGAGTTCACACATGGATACCAGGGTCATCTGTTACCCTGTCAGCAGTGGCTGAGCGCTGGCTCTTCTCCGTGGACCCCTACTCCTTCTGTCTTATTAAAAACATCATTTTTTATTATTAGATTTCTTGTTTAACTTTTTGTTTTATTCAAAAAAAATATAAATAATAAAATAAATAAAACAATATGAAAGTATATCTAATAGGAAAATAAGTTATAATAAAATAAATAAAATTTTTGAATAAGATATAAGATCAAACAAAAAGTCTTGAATTGTAAAACGACATTTTTAATGGGATTGATGGAACAATGGAAGTCAAGCCAGTAGCAGCGGTTGACATGTCATGGACAGGAGGATGCAGCAGTAGTACATGCATATAGCAATTTCAGAAACGTGATTATTATGTCTTGACGAATATATGAATTTTACGTAAACGGTCTCCAAACTAGCATTTCTGTTTGTTTTACATTTACTAGCAAGCATGGTCTTACGTTGCAACAGAGCTTGGGGTCATATAAAATGAAGACAAACTTTATATCAAAATTATAGAGCTCAACGGTCACAACTATTTATTTAAGATCATTTAGAAGCCTAAACATTTATTTAGTTTATGAGATTTTCAGTTTAAATTTTTGATTTTTTTCAAATGACTTCGATGTTGATATTGTCTACCCAAAGTCGTAGCTCATAACGTGATCCATGAATTTATAGTTAGCAATATTTTTATTTGACATAGTTTAGAGGATCAAATAAATATTGTTTTTAAGTTATTAGATTTTGAAATTGAAACTTTTGAAAAATTTCAAATGGCTTCTTGTCTATACCAAATTTATAGCCTTTACTGCAATCTATAATATTTAGTTGACAACTTTTTATTTGAGAACAGTTTATTAACTTTGTAGCCTTTACTGTAATCTATAAATTTGTAGACACCTTGATGGGCCGGTAATTTGTCGTATAAAAGGCCGATACAGCTGTCTTGAAAACAACCTTATAGCTTAATCAAAATGGTTCGTAAGTTTTTTTTTTGAGAGGAAAAGGGTTTGTAAGTTCAGATAGCTAAACATTAACATAGCAGGTATAGCTGCCTTTTTTTATTCATAACAGGAAATACTCCAATTTTAAATTGTAAATCGTTCAGGCTACGTATCTGTACATAATGTATATCTAGATGTATCATAAAACTATGTATCTAGAAAAGCTAGAAAATGACTTACCATTTGAAATTGAGGGAGCAGTAACCATGTAATTTTATTGCATCTTTTACCAAGCTTTTGTTTGCCACAACCGAAAAACCAAGTGTTACACTATATGATCTTTCACAAAGCACGTCTTTACTAATTACTACTGCATATAAAGTTACGACTTCTAATACAAACAAAGACATCAATAGAGGATCCTTATATGTACCATATAATTAATCTACATGAAAACCAATCTAAACTTTGCATCTGGACTCTTTTTTTTTTCATGGGGCCTGGTTCAGATCAATCATATACCCAACTGGACCTCCACGGCCCATTGAGGCCCTACGAGAAAGTGACGGAGGCCTCCTCAGCTCAGCATGTACTGGCACGGGCATCTCGTCAGAGTGCCCAGAAATGCAGAGCGATCCATTTTCATCCTGATCCCAGTAAACCTCAACCATGAGGCCTCTTGGATGCTCCTCTGTCTCAGTTCCAGGAATACCAACAAAACGAGCCCCCTTGGGAATCTGAATTGTCAAAGAGACACAATCAAAGAAGAGAATGCAATATTCTAAATGTATACCCAACAATTTCATTTTTCTTTGCTAAACAACCAGATAAGCAAACTAGCCTACTTGATGGGAGATATTTCTTCATCTCAGATGTTTTCCTCCATTTATGATTAGAAGTGTGGTAGTGTTTTTACTTATTAGGATTACTGAGTACAGACCTGAATTGTTGCTCCTGATGACAGGTTGAGAGTCACCAAGGTACCTTCAGCAGTAGAGCTCTCCAGCTCTGCCTGCTTTGCAATGTTCAGGAACACCTCTTCAAGTGTTGTCAGACCAAGTTGAATGTCTGATATTCCAAACTCCCCTTCTCTGTCTTGCAGCTCTCCAAAGAATCTCTGTTGTGAAAGTGTTAATACTTATTTTAAAAAATGAAGTACATCTGAGCTCCGGTGCCAAGGTATTACCGTCAGAAGCGGTTCTTTGTGATGAGGGATGACAAATGTCAAGAATGTCCTGCTCTCCTCTTTTGGATCAACATCAAGCCACTGTTTGAACACAAAAGAGAAAGGCATTTATATATCATGATGGTAAGAGAAAAAAGAATCTTAAGATGGTCTTATTTAGTCATGAGACACGTACTTCCTTGAAAAACAATTTGACAGCTTCTATGTTCGGATTAATAGGAGCCTCAGTGTTGCTGTTGATGTTAGGGCTCTGCATGTGGCCATTCCCAGAGAAATTAACGTTAGCGATGTATCCTGTTCCAAATTTTGACTTTAGCCTTATTGATGTCCCAATGCACCGCAGTTTCCCCTTTGCCATTATAGCTATCCGGTCACCAAGAATATCAGCCTCCTCCATGGAATGGGTGGTCAAGACAATAGCTCTTCCTTTCTTGGCCTCCTCTATGATGTCCCAAACATGCCTCCTTGTTATTGGATCCATGCCAGTAGTCTACATAGTATATACTTAGTTAGGTTGACATGTGACAGGGCTGCAGGGGAGTCTAAGAAACAAACCAATGAAAACTTTTCTATTTCCTCACCGGTTCATCGAGAAAAACCAATTTTGGGTCACCAATCAGTGCAATCGCGACACTTAGCCGGCGCTTCATTCCTCCACTGTAGCTGCCTGCTCTAGCATTAGTTACCTGGCTGAGCTTCACTTTGGCTAATGACTCCTCTGCTACCTATGTCAGGTGATAACCATAGGAAGATCAACATGCAAAACCATATGAGTTTCAGATAGAACAAGTCAAAAGATTATTAAGAAATATACTGATGTGATTGTTGCTGGAGGCAATCCCTTGATGCTAGCAAACAATTCCATGTGCTCTTTAGCTGTTAATGCATCCCAC
Organism: Microstegium vimineum; assembly: GCA_022036555.1. Lineage (NCBI taxonomy): Eukaryota > Viridiplantae > Streptophyta > Magnoliopsida > Poales > Poaceae > Microstegium > Microstegium vimineum. The sequence goes on from CM039135.1 coordinate 29,024,989, forward strand.
AGGATATCAAACTGTAAAGTAACAGAACACACATATTAATGGGTTTTTTCAAATACATCACCACTTGCATCAATACTATAAAATGTTTAAAGCACCACCTGTGGGCAGACTCCGATCATCCTACGGATATTTGACATTCCCACAGTGCTTCGAACAGAATGACCATAAATGAATGCTGTGAGATGTTTGGTATGTATTATTAGCATGGTGATTGTTGTTTTGAGACAAAGAAACCAGAATATTGCCCAATGAACGATACTTACCATCACCTCCTGTAATTGGTGTGATTCCAGTCAGACAACTGATTGTAGTTGTTTTGCCAGCTCCATTGGGCCCAAGAAGACAAAATAGCTGATCCTTCTCAAGGTTCACCCATAAGCCCTGAATAAATTTTTAGGTAATGAATAATCAGATCATGAAAAGCATAGTTGCATGTATTTTATGTCAGAAACTAATTGATAACTTACTTTAACAGAATGAAATGGCTTAGATTTTGAGCATTTGCAACAGCAACCAATGCTGAAAGTTCCTGGATATGTCTTCCGTAGACCATGTATCTGAACTGCAACACCAGGATCTACCGCATTGTTTGCAGCTTGTTCCTTTACTAGGTTTTGCTCCGCGAGAACATCCTCGTCAGTAGGGGTAGCATCATCAGCAGGACGGCTTGAACCAAAAAAACTAAAGAGGCCTCCCTCTGGAATAAAGATTAATGGGCAGCGTAAGATACGAAAGCGAAAACAATGTGAGTAGCTATCAAATACTTCAATATCTGACCTTCCATCTTGCCTCCTTTACCCGTCCAGTATGAAGGCATAAGAAAGTAGAAAACTGACTTCCGGACGCCATTTACATTTGGAAGTATGTTGTCAAAGTATATCGCCAGGACAAACCACAAGAAAAATGTGGATACGAGCCACTTATAGATATCATCCTGTAAGATATTTTGCAAACAATAAGTGATTGAAATCTAAAATACATAAAATCTAATAAGCAAAGTTTTGCACGTACAATAGTAATGACGCAGTCCGTCTCAAAAGATGGGCACTCCCCACGCTGATTCCAGCTAATACCTTTATCTTCAGGAGTGGCTGTTGCCTTGCCTAGAATATTGAGGGCTTTGGCAAATAAATCAGGCGGAAATAAAGACCACAATGTCCGGTACAACTTTTTGTAGTCAGCCGAATAAGGGAACCCAAAGGTGGTAACAAGCTGGACAGGAAGAACAAAGGTATTATCATTTATTTCTGAAAAAATGAAATACTGGATACATAAGATGATGATTAAAGAAACATTACCTGAGTCAAGAACCCAATAATGAATATTGCAAATCCAACAGTAGTTGCCGATGCTGCCTTCGCTACGAACGTGGATATCATGAAGGCAAAACTAAGCTGCAGGAAACATGATGGATGTTTATGTAAAGTGGTCATTTAAAAGAAACATATGCTTCGCAAACTATGATAAGATTAGAAAATATACCAACAAAGTTCATCCATGAAATGTGTTGTCAACAAAATTGAGCATTACAAACAGGCAGAACCAAAACAAATAAATCAATTAATATTTGGAACTTACCATGTTTAGTTGGAACAGGAAGAACAGGAGGAATAGGATTCCAAAATTATTATGAAGGAAGAAATCAAACTGGAACATCATTCCAAAGAGCACAGTAAAAAGTGCTGAAACTGTTGTAAGAAGGGCCTCCCAGGTAAACCACGATAACCAGTAAGCCGATTCATAGAGCCCCATGGTAGACATAGCCTGCAAATATCTCAAAACTTTAGCTCACTTTGAGCATAAAGATAATGCTGGCAGACAGCGGTGAGTGAAGTTTGAACCTGACGAAGCTTTAGTTCTTTCTCTGCCACCAAGGCACTGATTTGGAAAACAAATCCAAACATTGCAATGGCAAGAAAGAAAGTTGGTCCTGCTTGAGCAATGGTAGAGAAGGTCTCTGTAGCTGGGTGAGCGAATTCCTTAAATCCGACAGTCCAGCTAAAATTTGGATCTGATACATTCATGAAAAACACTTATTCCCAATGAACAATTAACTAACAGAACCAAACACAAAACTAACATTTAATTATGCATTACATACTAAAGAAACATTTGTGGACTCCACCTTCAGTAAGCGGGTTTTTAAAACGTTTTTAGTCTTTTTCTCTCCCTCTTAATGAAAAATGTGCTTAGGCTTACAGTTAGGGATGAAAATGGATTAGATACGAACAATATTACTAATATTACATTTGTTTTCATATTTCTATCCGGATTCGGATTCGAATAAGGATAATGTCAACCATGCCGGATAGGATACGATTACATACCGACATCATAAATATGCGATTTCAATATTCGGATATGGATACGGTATCGGATATTGAATATCCGAACTAAAATACCGACATATCTGGACCCCTCTAAACGGATTCAATCTCGAATACGGCCGGAAAATATCCATACCGTTTTCACCCCTACTTACAGTAAATAGTCTGAAAAAAAATATCTGGCCAAGAAAATAGTATTTTAAAAGTACAAACTAGCAGGAATTATTGTCACTGGGGATGACAGTACATAAAAACAACAAAATCCTTAAAGAAGCATGGAAGAATTAATACCTCCAATAAGAAGCCTTGCCATTTCCCTCTCAGCTGCAACTTGGAGTGGTATCTGGAACTTGAAGGTCGGATCTTCGTATGTTCCTCTCCGTGCTACCGGAGTAGAGTTTGTCTGAATACCATACTTTATCTGGGTGGAATTTATATCTTGAAAATGTAAAGCACCAGGGCAGCGCATTGGGTTTTGAAACAACCAAGCATCAACATCATCCGGAGTCCTAAACCCTAAAACCTGAAAGAATCACTGAGAACCAATCAGATGACATGTTGAGTGATTGTCAACTCAATTCTGGGGTGCAGTTGCACAACTTGATTAAGTTTTGGGCTCTTGGCTAGTGCACATACTCCCTCCAGTCAGAAACATAAGTTGTTTTGGACTAGTACATGAGTAATTAACAAAGTGGCTCAAGGACTTTGTTGCCCTTCATTTATACACTGAGAAAGATGGGTCACTTATTTAGAAATGGAACTAAAGAAAGAATAGAGATAAAAGTGCCTAGAAATTATAAGATGAGCAACATTAGGGAAGTACAAGGAAAGGTTGAAACATTTACTTTGTGGACTCAAAGGGAGTATTATAATTTTCACTTTACCATCAAATTCGAGCTTATGTCAAATGACAAACTGATAGTGAATCATAAGAAGGAAAATTTTACTAGCCTTGAATACCATATTTTTACCTGATTAGCATAAAAAAACAGAAGCTGAATTCAAGCTAACTAACTCAGCTACATAATAGACTCATGAAATGCCCCCTGGACTCCAGTCTGAGCAGTTTTTCTGTATGCCTTTCAAGCTCCTAATCAATAGAGTTTTGAGCACTGGAATGATTTACAGAAACCTAGCACCAGTTCATTGATACCATAAACTAATTTATGATAACCCCACACTCTTCCCTAGAAATTCTCAAACATATTCGTAATTAACATCCCAAGATGCATCCTCACCATCTTTGTTCCCAAGGAAAGGCCCTAATAAGACACACCAGAGCATGAAAGTGACATGAAACAACACTAACCGAATTAGCTGTTTCTTGTAGACCTGGGAGTTTCCCAGCTCACATAATAAGCAACAAAATAGGCATCTTTTTTAACATTCCATTTGGAAGGCTCGCAAATTCTAGGAATGCCCACGGCTTGCATCAAAAAGTAAGATGTAACCAAATAAGATACTAAAATCGTGAGCATCAAGCCTTATGATGATTCAAGATAACCATGAAACCGTCCAAGCCACCAAGCTCCAAAATATATTTATAATAAAGTTATTAAAAAGAGGTAAACAAACTGTGACTCTGGACAAAAACTAATATAGTTACGTTGAATTAAAAATATTTTAAAAATCTAAAACCAATAGGCGCATAATAATGCATAGCTTCCACCGTTCTCAACAACCAATCCTCCAAACTCATTTGAAATTCTCCTCGAGAAAAAAAAAACAATCATTCCCCACCCGGCCGGAATCCAGATTCCTGCTCTCAAAAAAAAAAATGAGAACGAAAATCCAAAATCCTCACGCGAAACGTGCGAGCACGGCATTCGTCACCATCCAGACAAGTCAACCCAATACCGCAAGTTCGCAGGCGAAAATCGCACACCAACAAATTCCCCACGAGAATGTACTACTTGCCCAATCCAGAGCGACAGACAGCCAAGCTGAGGGGCCGGGGGAGGGTCGGAAGGAATCGGGACCTTTTCGGGCGGTATGGGTCGGCCGGGGTTGTTCCTCCGGATGGCGTCGACGAGGCCGCTGATGCGGTTGCTCCCGCCGTCGCTCCAGAGGAAGTCGTAGCAGGGGGACTTGATGAAGAACTTGTCCTCGCAGGGTGGGATCGGCGGCGCGACGAGCGGCTCCGGGTCGGGCACGTTGCGGTAGGCGGTGGTGCTGGAGAACCTGGAGCGGATGGCGCGGTCGATGCAGAAGATGAGGAAGATGAAGACGAGCGAGGAGAAGAGCTGCAGCGCCGCCGAGCGGCGGTTGCGCCAGGTGAGCGTGGCGTTCTTGCGGAGCAGCGCGCGGTACTGCTGCCACGCTAACGCGCCGCCGCTCAGGAGCTCCATCGGGCCCGGACCGGTGATCGGTCGGTCGAGAGCCCGGCCGCGGACCTCGGGGGAGTTTTTCTTCTTGGCTTGGCTAGCTCGCCTCTCCCGCTCCCTCTCTCCTCGGTCTTGGAGCTTTCGGGGATGAGTCTGAGGTTTAGGTATTTATAAGGGGGGCGTTTGAAAACGGCCAAGCGACGGACAGGAGGAAGACGCGGGTTTAGTGGGGCCCAGCAGCAGTCCGCTGATTCCTCCTAGTGCTAGAGCAGCTCCCTTCCACCATCGTCAAAAGAAATATAAGTAAAAATTATTAAATATCACCACTTGATATAAATTTACAGTGAGATTAATCAGGGCATTTTATTTAGATGACTTCAAAATTTTACAAGATTCTTCGTCATATCGAATTTTTGAACCCATGTATAGAGCATTAAATATAAGTAAAAAAAATATGCATAGTTTAGCTGTAATTTGTGAGATGAATCTTTTGAGCATAATTACTTCATAATTAGATAATAATTACCAAATATAAATGAAAGTGTTATATTATTGTTTTTTAATAGTTTTTACATGTAAATAGGACATGGTAATTTTCGTTGACTGCTATTTTTTCTTAGGAAGCTCCGACATCCACCTTTCTAGAACACACGGAGGGAGGAGTGTAGTACAAGGAGTACTACATGGTATCGCCGTATCGGCTGCTGTCCCAAAGCTGCACTGCAAACTTTTTTTCTGATGGATAAGCGTCCTGTTCGTTTGACTTATCAGCTGACTTATCATCACTGAAATAATATTTTCGTCTCACAGAAAAACAACATCAACCACGGAGTTTATTATCCAAAAACATTCAAACGAACCGGCTAAAAGATAACTGCGCAGAAAGCCACAAACTGTTTGGGTTACAGGTTGTCTGCCGCTGCAGCGGCAAAATTGGAGCTGTTTGGGTTACAGGTGTTTTTGGCTGTCGCCGCTGCAGCGGCAAAATTGGAGCAAATTATTATGCACTTCGTTCATTCTTCTAAAGTACAAGACATTTATAAAAAAATAAAAAGTCAAAGTATCTTAAATTTAACCAAACTTATATAATAATATAATGATAATATTTATGATGTCTACTAAATATTATTAGATTTTTTTAATTATATTTTTATAATATATTTATTGAATGTCATAAATTTTTATAATTTTTTCTAAAATTTTAGTTAAATTTAAGATTATTTGACTCCACAAGATTTTTAAAATATCTTATAGTTTAAAATATAGAGAGTATAAGTTAGAGCAAGTTAAGAAGGAATGCGCTAGTTTTATAGATATATAAAAATATAGACAACAACTAAATGGCAAAAATTTGATTCTAGTAATGTTTTTTTTTGGCAGATGAACCTAGCTTCACCACTGGCAGCGCAACAACAGTTTCCGGAACCGATTAGGTTAATATTAGTAGAGCATACTTTTGCGGCGCGCATGTAGGTTAAGCAAGCTAGTGTCATTAATTCAGGTGAGTGGAGTAATAACAAACAAATTAAATTAAATGAGTGAAATAAAATGTGGTTGACAGTAGGATTACACTTTTTTATTTTGTTTATGATATTAGACTGACTTCAACAACATATGCAAAATGTAAAATGCATCGTGCACAGTGCTTTGCATAGCAGGAAGAGGAAATGTGCCCTAACAACAGAGGCAAACAAGACACCCATTTTGGGTATGAACCAAACTGCAATGCAAAAAAGCCTCCTCTCTCTCTCCACCAATGCAAATCCCAGGAGCTTCACCTTTCTCCTTCCTTGTCCCTCTCACCGGAGTTGGAGAGCTGCTGCTAGAGTCGGAGAGCATGGCGGGCATGCCAGAGATGGTGGGGACAGCCAACGCTAGCGCGGAGGAGGTCGTCCCTGCTCGCCGGTCACGCCCCCCCCCCCTCCTGCTCGGAAGGAGCGCAACGACGACCTTGCAGCAAGGTGGAGCCCAGAAGGGGAGCGCCATGGAGGAGCTCCGATCTGCAATGGAGGGGGTGTCGTGGGGGTGGAGATTTGCGTTGCTGATTTGCATCAGATGTTGGAGAAAGTTAATTTTGGGGTGGGGGACTCTTTCACTGTGCACAACCCAAATTAGAGAATCGGTGTTGTATTTGGGTTCTATTGTTGGATAGATAGACGCATGCGTCCTCAACTCCTCATTGATTTTGGAGGTACTCAATACTCTGTATAACGTATTGTCCTTTTTGGGCTTTAGATGATGCAGTAGAAATTACTAGGTGAACACCTTTAATTTAGGGAAGAAAGAAAAAGAGAAGTGATCGACTTTCATGTCTGTCCAAATTAAAAGAATGTATCTCCAAGAGTTTGTCAAATTCTACTTGACAAATCATGTGATTTATCAACTTCTAAAACAATATGCTAAGTAGAAAAGAGACTCTCTTTAAGAGCTTGCTAGTTTGGACTTGGAATTTTTTTTAAAAAAGCCCACAAGTTTATCCATAAATATCATAGATAAATGTAACAGTAAAATCATTCTACTAAAAACTATCATATTATTATTCCAATCTACAGATCTACTCATGAGGATTCCAAAAGGTTTTCATTTGCTATTTTACGATTTTGTATGAATTACTATAAATTTTCAGTCATTTAAATGTATATAAACAGAAAAGATAAAAGAAAAACGACTTTGCAAAATAAGCTTAGATCTATAAACTCTTCTCTTTGACACTTTTATAAAGTGAACACAATAAAAAGTTTTTGTTTACCAGAAGGTCCTCTCACTTTAATCTCCCGACGGGATGCCAGTCATATACGTGTACGTATATATGTACGTATATATATACGTCGGGAGGAAAGATTTGTGAAGTTTCTATTTTTATCAAGTTAGGATACCAAATTGTTGGAAATGATAGATAATGTGACTTGCACTGAGGATTTCGTATGTCATGGAAGGATGCTACATCTACATACATATATATGCTCTGATGAGATATACTCCTAAATGAGCGCAAAACAGAAAAAAAAACACAAGTACGAATAGCTACGTACACACAAGGCAAATAAGACACATCGACAAAGTATGTATTGTGACTACTTTGCAGTGGATCGTATCCTTTGGACCAAAGCTGAGTGATATATCTTGTCAAAAAAAGAAACTGAGTGATATACGATGGGTCACCCATCGAGACTTCGTGCACTCGATTGATGTTGAATCGTTTGCTTGTGCGTCCAACATACTATTCCATCCAACGCTCCGAGAAATAGGACTCCATGAACTCGAATGTTTTGGAAACTATTAGTAGCGGTTATACGAAAAGATTGAAAGATATATGGCTTATTTGCTTGTTTTCCGGACAAAGTTGCCTGGTGAGGATGTGAGGACCCGTACGCATACCTATTAACAGACCTGCCTAATAGGGTTGCAAGCAAACTATGAATACATTCATATAAGAGAAACTCGATCAAATATGATTATTCTTTCCCTACATAAAGGACAAAAGGGAGTAAAACTTTCATTTCCTTTTAAAACCTCAAATCCCCAAGTAAATAGATCATGCTCCATAAGCAAATGGCGACTAGATAGTACCATACATTGATCATACTCGCTCACAACTAAAAACATGTATGGCATGGTGCCATAGTGGGATCCGTTATTAAAATACTGGACAAATCACTATGGGAAACCGGGGCGTTGCCGAGTGCTTTCCCTCGAACACTCATTTGCCGAGTGTTACACTCGGCATCTGTGAACACTCGACAGAAGCCTCGTTTGTCGAGTGTCTAGCACTCGGCATATTATAACACTCGGTAGAATAACCTGTGTCGAGTGTTGGGCACTCGGTAACGGCGACACTCGACAAAACGTTCATTTACCGAGTGTCGGGCACACGGCAACGTCGACACTCGGCAGACGACGTTAGGACCCGACGCCGTCAACGGTTTGCCGAGTGTCAACGTTAGGCACTCGGCAACCTAAGCCGTTTGCTGAGTGTCACCTCAAGACACTCGGCAACCTAAACCTTTTGCCGAGTGTTTTGCCATATACACTCGGCATCCGTAAGCCGTTTGCCGAGTGTGTTCCCTAACACTCGGCAAACCAAAAAAATTTCTTCTTAGTTTTGTCTTCAAACCTTTTCTGTTGTTCTTCAATAGTACCTAGAACTACATGTTTGAGTATGGCAATTTTGTCGACATGTTTGCTATATTTAGTTAGTTTATTTCAATTAAGTGAATTATTTAACTCAAATGAGATTTGAACTACAAGTGATTCAAATAATGGAAAAATTTGGTTGAAAAAATATTATCCATATTATTACGCATAAGTTGAGTTCATATGTGGTAAAGTAAAATATGAACTCCACATATTATTCACGAAACATGATCTCAAATGTGTGTTAGAATTGATTAAAAAAATCTATAAATAGCAAATGAACTCCAAAAATTATAAAATTTATCATGGATCCATTATATCATACTTAGAACATGTGATAAAAAATTGGGATGAATTCGCAAAAGTTGTCACATACGTGTCTTACAAATCCAATCATCTCCAATAATGTTTCATATCACTTAGAGTGATCGAGTAGGATTTGAATTGAAATTGAAGCTTAAATTCAAATTTGACTTCAAAACTTTTCATACATCCAATATAAAACATATATGGTGTGATGTCAAGATTTGGTAAGTTTTTGAAACCGTTTGATATTTTTTATATTTTTAGTAATATTTATGTAAGATTTGTCGAGTGTCCGTGGGGAGACACTCGGAAGCGAGTGCGTTTGCCGAGTGTCAACCCTAAGACACTCGGCAAAGGGAGGCGTTTGCCGAGTGACAGATCGGTAGCACTCGGCAAACAGTGGATCTGGCCTTATCCGGACTTAGCCGTTTTTTCGGCCGCGCGCTCACACACACAAACACATGCACACACGCTCGCAGTCGCCGCTCGCCCGCCACCGCCCCCGAGGCTCGCCGTCGGCCACCCGGGCCCCGTGCGCCCGCCCGGCCCCGCTCGGTCGCCGCCCGTGCGCCGCCGCCCGTGCCTTGCCGCCCGCCCGCCGGCCGTGCGCCACCACCTGCGCGCTGATCCGCCAGCGAGCCCGCCCGCAGAGCCCCGCCAAGCCCACGCCGCCCGCCAGCCTGGCCCCTGGCCCCTGGCCTCGCGCCCCGGAGGAGGAGGAGGACAGAGAGGAGGAAGTGAAGGAGGAGAAGAGGAGGAAGAGGAAGGGGAAGGGCCCACACCGCCTGCCAGCCCGGCCCCTGGCCTCGCGCCCCGGAGGAGGAGGAGGACAGAGAGGAGGAAGGGAAGGAGGAGAAGAGGAGGAAGAGGAAGGGGAAGGGGAAGGGGAAGGGGAAGAGGAGGAAAAGGAGAAGGACAAGGAGAAGGAGAGAGTAGTGCCCCCGGACCGCGTCCCGACGCCGCCGCCCGTCGCCGCTGTCCACCGCCCAAGGTATGAATTAGAAGAGATATTAGTTGTAGTTGTAGTTGTGGTAGTGGTAGTGGTAGTGATACCGGTAGCGGTAGTGTGGTAGCGGTAGAGTTAGTGGTAGTGCTCCATCTTGATTACTTATGAGCATGGATTCAACCTATATATATGTGTGGTTGTCGGCCATCGAGCCTTTGACATAAACGTGGTTGCCGACCATCGTTCCGTTGTTTTATTGCAGGTTTTGGAAACCTCACCGTGCAGGGGAGGTTCTGCCGAAATTTTGACTTACGTTTTTTTCTTTTGTAGAAGGAAGGGGAGAAAGGAGCAGAGGCGATCTCTACCTTCACCGCGTCTCCTCGCCACTGCACCGAATCGCCACGGCTCCGCTAGCCTGACTCCCCTACCACCGAAGGTATAACCCCTCTTTGCTTATCATGGTCGTGCATCATGTAACCAGTTAGGCGTCTCCCGTTCGAAAGAGATATGGTTGGAAATATGTAATTCTTTGCATATCTATAATCATATCTGTTTCGAATTGTCCACGTTTCCATGGACAACCCGTGTGTGCGTAGAGGAGGTTAGTTTCTATGGTCTGCTCTGATCCGAGATAGAGTTTCGACGGTACCTCCTTGTTGTGCTCTAGATACACACTCTCCGTATTAGGACGTGTATCTGGAGAGCAGCGGGGAGGTGCTGCCGAAATTTTATCTCGGATAGGAGTAGAGCATGGAAACTAACCTCCTCTATGCAACCACGGGTGGGATTAGGACCTATCCTCACCTATTAGACAGTAGGAACACCATGCATATGCAATTGCTAGTTACATTACTCGTTGGTATATATCTTAGAGGATGGATGACCAGACATGGATGTACACGGGCCACCCAAGTCAAGGTGCGATGCCCGATGAATGGATTGAGAAGACCAATGCTTTCTTGGAACTTGTCTTTCCCCCGGAGAAAGAAGCGCACTCAACTTGGTGTCCCTGCAGCAAGTGCGCTAGCAGACGTCGACAAACAAAGGATATAATGGGGTGGCATCTTTGCAAGAATGGGTTCATGCCAGACTATACCCGGTGGACACTACATGGTGAAGAAGCACGTATGAGAGAGGAGGTAGTTAGGCCACGCGTCGAGGATTATGATGCTAATGCTAGTATAGGAGACATGTTAGATACTTTCATGAAGCTCATTTCGCTGAGGGAGATAGAGAGGAGGAGGAACCAGAGGCAACCGCAAAGGAGTATTATGACATGTTAGACGCGGCACAGAAACCCCTTCATGGACACGCAAAGGTTTCCCAACTCGACGCCATTGGTCACGTAATGGCATTTAAGTCCCACTTTAGGCGTATGTTGACAGTTATTGGCACCTTCCGACAATGGGATGAAGAGTCATGACTACCACATATGGATTGAGCGGCTTCTTCCGACAATGGTTCGAGGCTACGTCCCTGACCATGTGAAAGTGCATTTAGCCCTTTAGTGGGTTTTGGTGAATTGAGTGACAACACAATTAAAGGTCTAACAAGTTTGCTAAGTGTATCAAAGGTTCAACATGAAAAGCAAACTTGATGGTATTCCACATAGTGTTGAAATGAAGGTCAAATTGTGTATTGTTGTATTGGAATATTATAGGAATAATCTAGTTCAAGCAAAATACAACAATGCAAATGGAATCAATGAAATTACCTCTATGTTGTGGGATATCATATTATCATGTGAAAGCAATCATAGTTGACAAATGGCAAATGAGACATGAGTTGATGATTTTGGATTGGTCTCTATACAATGGGTTGCTTCACATGAACAAGAAGTGTTGAGTGTCAAGACAAAATGGAAGAGGTTATAAGAAACCTTGAATTGGCTTGACCATATTGATATTGATCCATATATGTCTCTATGTGACTCAAACTGAAGCTTGATTGATCTCAACATTTATATCTAGAAGATATTCAAGCAAGGGTCACAATAGTGAAGAAATGGCTATTCAATGGATGCTTGATATGATGTGACTTGAGTATGGCTTGATAAGGTGAAGATGGCAAGGAAAGATCTTTGAGGTACTAAGCGGAGGTGAAGGGTAAGCAAAGGCTCTAACCGAGGTACTATGGCTAAGGTGAAGAAGAGATTACTTGCATTGAGTCGAGGTACTAATCAAGCTATGAGAAGTCATCTTGTGTTGAGGATCAAATCATTAGTAGAAGTGACTTGAATCCATGAGTTGAACTAACATGTATGGAAATGGTTCAAGTCACATGCTCAAGGTATATTTGCTCAAGAGAAGAGACAAAGTTGATTGCAACCCCTATGAAGAAATATTAAGAAGAAATGGCATATGAAGACATTGAGAACTCAAGTGGTTAAAATAGTTATTTTCCATTGATCTTGAGTATAGGTATGGCGTACTATCAAGGGGGATGCAATACGAATGATAGACAAGTCTCAAGTGCTCAAACTAACCAAACCCAAGTGCTAACATGAGAGAAAACCTTAGAACTGCACCTGAACTTGTTGATCTTGGACTTGTTCTCTGTTGGGTTGGATAGCCCTTGAAACAAGCTTTCCATAATGTTCAAGATCACTGAAAACGAAGTCCCGAGTCAAAAGTTATGGTTGTTTCGGTGGGGTGACTTTTGTTGTCTCTGGGAGGGCGGCAGTACCGCCCTCGAACAGCCACAACGGCTAGTTTTCAAATCCTAACGGTTGGATTGAGTGGGGTGGGTATATATACCCATCCCACGCCTCCTGGTGAAGCGGTTGATGTTCAGAACCTTCCCAATCCTTCCAAAGCCATTTGAGAGCTCTCCCCAACCCTCTCTTTGTGAGATTGAAGTGCTTAGTGATTGATTAAGTGTTGGGGTTGTGTGATTGAGAGCTAGAGAGCATATTAGAGCTAACCAAACCTTGAGCACTTGTTGGGCTTCGTCAATCTTCATTATGCATTTGTTACTCTTGGAGGTGAAGCCTCCTAGATGGCTAGGCGTCGCCCGACGAGCTCCCGTGCTTGTGGTGAGCAGCGGGAACAATTTGTAAGACCCTTTTGTAGCTAAGAAATCACCCCTCACTTCAAGAGTTCACTCTCTTGATTTGAGAACGAGGGAAAGGCAAGCCTTGGTGGCGAGCCCAAGCCTTGTGTGGCGCACCTCAATAACGTGGACTTAGGCAAGCCTTGGTGGCGAGCTGAACCACGAGATAAATCCTTGTGTCTTGTGTGTTGTTTACATTCAAGTATATCTTGCATAGACATTGCTAGGGTTTGAGGTTTCGAGTTGAGCTAGAAAGTGATTTATGTGGTAATCAGTCTTCGAACTGGTTCTGGATCTGAAACAGCAGGGACAGGCTCTCACTGGTATCTAGTTTCTCCCAGCGAAATCTGAGCTTGATCCGAGTTATATTTGAAGGGCGGCAGTGCCGCCCTCTATTCTTTTTGAGTTGTGAGCTGAATTTTTGCAGGTTACTATTGAGCTTCTCAGGATCTCGTTCCCCCAGTATGGGCTGAATTGGACCTACGGTAATAGGTCGACACTGACGTCCTCAAAGGGAGGCAGTGCCACCCTCAGTGCTAATACTTGTTTGAGATAAATTTTTGTAGGCCTATTCACCCCCCCCTCTAGTCCTCCTTGGCGACATCAAGGTCCTTTCACCATGTTTGGCAAGTGTTAGCAGAGTTGAGCTATTTCTTTCGCCAGCTTTGTGCAAAGGAGTTATCTCGGACCGTGATTGCAGACTTGGAGAGAATGGCACCTGTGTTGCTCTGTAAGTTAGAGAAGATCTTTCCACCTGGTTCCTTCAATCCAATGCAACATTTGATCATACACCTCCCGTCTGAGGCACGAATGGGAGGGTCTGTGCAGTTCCGTTGGTGTTATTTTGTCGAGAGAAGTCTAAAGGTTCTTTGAACTAAATGTAAAAATAAAGAAAAAATTGAGGCTTCCATGGCAGAGGCATACATTCTAGAGGAGGTGTCAAACTTCACAACAACATACTATGGTGACAACCTTCCTAGCGTGCATTATCCACCCTCTCGTTACAACATTGGCAAAAATGAATCGAATCTCAGCCTTTTCCGAGGCCAACTCGGCAGAGCAAGTGGATCGACCCCAAAGACCTTAAAGCCCGAAGAGTGCCGCACTATAATGCTATATGTGTTGACCAACCTTGACGAAGTGGAGCCGTACATGATGTAAGTTCTATTCTCATTGAACTAGGATCAATACATGTTTAATATTCTACATCCAACCCCTTGTTTCTCCTTGTTATAGGGAATTTCGTTCTCAATTCTGGACTCGCTCAAGAGGTCCTAGCCCACAAGAATTTGAAACCCTTCTTAAAAAGGGTGCGGGAAATGGGAATCCTGATTTCATTTCTTGGTTCAAACAGAAGGTAGCTACTACTTAGTTTGACACTCCAAGTTGATCGTACATTCAAACAAAGTAACAATCTATCTCCTTGGGCTTGCAGGCTAGTGATGTGTCTATGAGAGCTGAGTTGAGACAAGTTGCCAATGGGTTTGGCTATAGGGTCAGGTCATTTGCATCTTATGATGTGAATGGATATCGATTTCACACAACAAGTTACGAGGCGAGTTGGCCCAATCGAAGAACCACATGCTCTGGAGTGTTTACACCCGACCTTGATGAGGTCGAGTATTATGGAAGAATTCTAGAAATATACGAACTCCAGTTCTATGGTTGCAAACCTCTTAATCCTGTCATTTTCAAATGCCATTGGTTTGATCCTGCATTAACAAGACAGACCCCTAACCTAGGGCTAGTCGAAATTCGACGAGATTCCGTCTATCCAGGAGATGATGTCTATATTGTTGCTCAACAGGCCACACAAGTATATTATATGTCATACCCATGCCAGACGGACATCCGTCTCAAGGGGTGAGATATTGTGCACAAGGTATCATCACACGGTAAATTACCTATCCTAAATGATGAAGATTACAATTTGAACCCAAGCCCAGTTGAGGCGGAGGAGGGGGACGACGATGACGACTCGGCACCAGCAGGGGGTTCCACTTCAGCTGCTCCGCCGACTGTCTACTTGCGAGGACCGGCGAGCCTCCCTCAGCGACCCATCCCACTGTCAGGTCACCCGATGATTCGACCCGGGGTCGAAAAGTAAGTACTTTTGTATGTTGTCCCTATTTCATTTAATATGGAACCACAATTACACTAACATTCTTGGGTCTCTTGTGCAGGAGTTGGGCGTTTGAGTCCAGGTACTCACAAACGCTCGGTGAATGGGATCTTGGGTCTCTTGTGCAAGGAGCACTTCCCTGGCTTAGTAGAGTACGCTGGCATCGTAACTCCAGCATACACGTTTGACCACTACACCGTGGCAAACGATGCTCCAGATCGGAATGGTAGGACGTTTGCCAACAAAGCGGAGCGGGTAATCGGTAAGTTGTGGGTAAGTTGTATCGCACACATTTATTTTATAGTCTTAAAATACATAATAGATATATCACGCCTCTCTCTCTATGTACGTGTGCAAGATTTCTATAGATGTCAGGAGGGACACGAGGCCCACGCAGACACTGTGGCTCGCCGAGTTTGCAAGAAACTCGTGTCGGACATGCACTACGAGGCGCGTGTCCAGACCATCGTGACTTACCATGGCGACGTCCTTAAGGAAAAGGTCTCCAAAGCTGACGCAAGGACCATGAGGCTCACCCGACAGAAGTACGAAGATGTAAGTATACAACTTTACTATTGATTTTATTTAAGATTTAGTAGGCTAAATATGATAATGTCACTTCATGTGTGTAGACGATTCCATGGTGGTGCTCCCATCATACCGAGTGCTGGCAGCGGATAGTGGAGAGGTGGTGCGGCCCCGATTGGGAGGATACGCATAATGCTTGCCGGGAGCGGCGTTTGATGAGGCCAGGCACAACACACCACCAAGGAAGCCAGAGCCTAGAGGCATATGCGTCCACTTAGGTACGTCAATGACTACAATTTAGTGCAACAGTTAATTTGCATGGTTTCTAATCATCTTGTTGGCTTTCTCGTAGTCGGCAAAGCATGACAACCAGCCTTGCAATCTGTTCAAGGCATTTTCCTTGTACAAAAAGGGCAGGGCGTCATCGAACGTCGACTACAACCCAGATGACCCGCCAGAGAAGTACACTAACCCAAGCGTCCACAACCGCCTTACCGAGTACACTTCAGCGGTAAAGAATCTCCATGGAGCAGACTACGATCCGACCACCGAGGATCTTGATGGAGAAGTCATCATGAGGATTGGAGGCGGCAAGAAGCATGGGCGGTACTGGATTGCCGACGGTGCACTCGACACAGCCAGTACGCCCAGTCTCAGCCAGATTAAAGCGAGGGGCAGATCGGGCCCAGTCATACACGAGCGCCCAAACACCTCACAACAGTAGATGCATGTACCCCAGGTTATCTCTATTTTATTCGTCGTTCATTGATTTGCCTTAGCTTTGCATTCGTCTTAACATTTGAATGAAATGGTGTAGGCCCAGCTGGAGGATGAAAGGAGGCGACGGGAGGAGCTGGAGGCGAGGATGGAGGCTGATCGGCAGGCGGCGGAAGAGCGAGTACTCAACCATCAGAGTCTGCAAAAGATGTTTGAGTACATGCAGATCCTTGGCGCCGCTCAGGGTATGGCTCCTCTAGCTTTGGAGCTGCCTCCACGTCCACGTCCACCTCGACCTATATACTTCGACACTCCTGTGAGTATAAATGTTTTGGTTCATATGTTTACGCTTGTGGTCAAAGCACAATAGCACTTGTAACCTAGCATACTTCGAATGTTAGAAACTTATAGTTCACTTGTGTAACACATGCAACCTCTTTTAATTTGTGCAGAATCAATCGGCGACATCAAATAATGCTTCCCCTGCTGGCTTGGGAGCTTCGCCGGTCTATGGACCTTTCAGGGCTTGGGAGGATCGCCGGGCTATGGAGGATCGCCGGGCTTGGGAGGATCGCCGGGCTTTAGAGCTTCACCGGGATCAGGTTGTGGGCCTCGTGACCCTGGACCCTCGTCGTGACCATTTTGGATTGAACTTTGGATGTTTTGTGAACTGTGGATGCATTGTGATGTTGAACTATGGATGAATTGGCATATATTATGAGATATATGTGATGTTTGTGATATTGTGTTGTTTGTGATGTGATACGTGTTGTTTGTGATATATATGAGTTGCTTGTGATATATATCTTCTGTTTGTCTAGATGGAATTGGAAAAACAAATAAAAAAAGGTAGTTTCTGGTAGATTTTCCGAGTGTAACACTCGGTAAAGACATGATTTGCCGAGTGCTATGGTCATAACACTCGGCAAAGGGACCATTCCAGAGCACCTGGGAAGGCCCTTTGCCGAGTGTCGAAGTTGTGCTGAGTGTCATGGCCAAGACACTCGGCACAGGGTACCTGATTTGCCAAGTGCCCTGCATGGGGACACTCGACAGACGGGTGTGTTTTGCCGAGTGCCATGCATGGGACACTCGGCAAACGGCTCCGTCACCGTACCAACGCCCGTTACCGTGCACTTTTTTTGCCGAGGGCCTATTTGATTTGCCAAGTGTTCCCATGCACACGGCAAATCATTTGCCGAGTGCCCGAAAAAACACTCGGCAAAGGCCCTTTACCATTAACATCGTTACCGTGTGCTCTTTGCCGAGTGTTTTTAGGCGTTCGCCGAGTGCCACCGACACTCGACAAAGGGCCCGTCTCCAGAAGTGAATATTTTGCAAGTCGTTTCTTAATTGGTCTCCAAGATGGTTGGGCCAGTTGCCCACCTCAGTTATTCGTGGCCGGGCAGTCGGCCCATCAACAGCCTCCGAGACGATCATTCTAACGCAACCGTCTTAACCGCCTCGGTAAATCATTAATCGACCCGCGTATTCTAATGTAACCACCTCGATAAATCAGTCAGTCCGCTAACCCACACCAATCCATTATCATCTTCAATATATAAACGAAATCAGAAATACTAGAATCACTACCTCACTCATCCCTCTCCTAGTCCTAGTCCCAGCCGCACCCCACACTCCCTTAGAGCCCGATGCTCCTCCCCATCCTGCTTGACACCCCATCCCCTCCCTGCAGCGCCCCCTCTCCTCCCCTTCCCTCCCGACGACACACCCTACTGCCCCTTTCTTCCCCTCCAGGCGGCGCACCCTCTCGGCAGAGATCTGACAAGCCCAAGGGCCGCGGCGACAGTGGATCTTCCCCTCCGAGTGGCGGCGGTGATGAATGTGGTGCCAACGTCCCCTCCCCTCCCGGCGGATTTGCCATGTCCATACCTCTAGCGAGGGCAGAGGGAGGAGCTGCGGTGGCGTGTGAGGTGGGGCTTGCTGCCCCGTGGCTTTGGTGACGACAACATGCAGGAGTAGCTTCGGCAGTAAGGCATGTAGGGGTGGCAAAGCGAGGCCTAGATCTAGGCTCGATTAGGGTTGGGTGCAGACCTTTTCTTTTCTTTTTTTATTACCAAGGCGGGCATTTCAACTGCCTCAGTAAACATTGGTTTACCATGCTCTTTTGTCTAAGGCATTTGTGATACCCACCTCGGTAAAACAAAAATGCCCATATCAGTTAATTTCTTTAGTAGTGTAGTCAATTTTGCATGGAAATTGATGTATTATGCATTGGTTCATGGTCATCTCCAATGTATAGATCCATCACTACCACAATCTTGAGTTGCCTTGAATGGCAAAAGCCACCAAGAAAAGGGCCTAAACTGCCAAGAAAATGATTCTTGGCCACAAATCGTCAAGCAAATTCACTCAAGGATAGGAGATAAGGAAAATTAATTTTCTTGGTGGTTTTGGCACTCAATGATGATTTTGTTGGAGGCTGACCGCTAAGAAAATTAGGACTATACTTAATTTTCCAAAGGACCAAGAAAATATTACAACCATCAAGGAAAAATAGTTTTCTTGAGAGTCGACAACCATCAAGGAAAGTAGTTTTCTTGAGGCTCAACACATCCAAGGAAATACTCTAGACCGCAAAGGTAATATGTTGTTTTCTTCGCTGCTCTTCACCTCCAAGGAAATTATAGCTCTCCTTGACTATCATTAACCATCAAAGAAACACCCATATTCCTTGGCAATTTACTTCAACCACCAGAGAATATATGTTTGCTTGAGCGGTTTCATTTTAGCACTCTAGATAACTTTTGTCTCTCAAGCCAATTTCATATTCTGGTAGTGCACCCATGTTACCATATAAATATGTGACATCATATGTTAAATTGCTCCTGGTGTTTGCAAGTTTGCAACTAGGATGTTGGATCTATAAGTGGGGCTCACAATATTAAAAAATTGTCAACCCAAAATTTCTCTCCTGTTCATGCATGGGAGTAGGTAAAAGCTAAAGAGAGAAGAAAACATAGAAGCATATTCTATATAGGGAAATGATTCCTCTATAAATTAGACGCACAATATGTATGGAGTGGAGCTGGCTCCATGAGGATGGGACCAAGATGAAACCCCGCGATGCGGACGCTCTGAAGGGCACATGTGAAGCTTTCACAAACCAGGGAGGTCCATGGACACTCATCGTTGTCGTGAGAGGACACCTGCGCACACTAAATTAATAAACGGTCATATATGTACCTGGCTGTTAAACTTATGTAGTTGACTTGATGCATGCTAAACATCATCAGTTGTGCTTGTCGTACATTGCGAGCTTAGCTCGAATATGATATATATAGGATAGGATAGGATAGAGTAGAGCATTTATCTCACAAGTTAGATTTAGTTTGAATGAGAAGTTTCAAGGTCGATCAAACAGTGCTATTATGTATATATACAGTCTCGAGGTAGTACCATTAATTAGAGATTAATTTTGTTTATTATATGAGAAGGCATTACAGCTGAAATCTTATGCTTGGAGATGAAGCAAGCAGGAGGTGTGGTTACATTATGCATGCTGAGGTTGATGTTGCATTATTCTTACTTCATCACTGCCTCGCCCCAAACATTGTGCCCAATATGCTATATAGGGAAGCCTAGTTTTTATTAATATAATATTTTAACCTTAATAAAAAAAGTATATACTATATTTACATTAAGGTCCTGAAGCAAGGACTCCCGGCCTAGCTCAGTATAAAATTTTGCTAGGTGCTATGTTTAGGAACCTTACTTCTGTCAAACTGTGAATTCTCCATGGCAAGTTTGATGTGGAGAGCCGTACATGTTTGACCGACCTGTTAGTACTTTGCTGCGGACAACAGTGGTCCGCGGGATATATAATTTGTTCATTTTTCTTCGATCTCGTTTCCTGGAATACAGCTACTCCCTAGTAGACAAAACATACGTGTTGACTTGTAGCAATTCAGACTGGTCTTGATGATGATTAACGGTTTGGTATTCTTGAAGGTGAAGAAGTTAGAGCTTACTTTTGTCGCCAGTATTTTCTTGGGAGTTTCTTGGTTAGTAGTTCTGACCGAACCACGAAGTCATGACCATTATATTAAGCAAATGTTATAATTAATGATACGCATATCGACAGAGACGAAGATTTGTGTTCACATGAAAAATTAAAGCTTTTTTTTAGCATTGGTTACTTACCATTGTTTAGATAGACACATGAATCTTTGTAATAGAAGACAACAACACTTGAATTTCAGACGCATATTTTTTTTATCCCTAATAAGGGCGCATGATCTTCACAATCTACAAGAAAAATGCTTCATGCCACCAAGAACGATGAATACAGGAGGGTGGCCGGGCTGCCAGCAGACACCTTGATAGGAGCGGAAGGTCACCTGAGAATCAAACAGCGCCCTGATGGCCTGATTAAGATAAGTTCCAGCAAGTGTCAATGTAAAACAGCGAGCCCCAAGCTGAATCTGTGCAGATGCATTTGCGTGTGTTGTGTGGGGAACTGGGGACGTAGTTTATGTTTGGTATAGATTATAGAAGCAAGTCCTGCAGTCAAGCTCTCAAGCAGCGTTGGCCGGAAACGGCAGAGGATACTTTCGATTAAAGCCCTTTGATGTTGAGCTATTCGCAAAAATATATTATCAGCAAATATTGCACAATTACCCCGCAAGAAACATAAAATTCAGCGCACAATAGATCTTACAGCATGCCGTAACGGGATCCGTTAGTCAACTCGCTGAGTGTGGAGAAAAAGAAACATCTCTGTTGCTGTGTTGAGAGAGAGAGAGAGAGCCATAATCTCAAGTGTGTACTAGTTGTCCTGAGAAGGACAGCTGAATTTTCATGCATCGATTGCTATTTGCACATGTGCCTGCGATCAACTGATGACGTAAACGTAATTAACTAACTTGACCGATATGCTTGTCACCATCAGATGTGATTGGTCAGCACTACTTCAGCAACAACGGATGAATATGAATAGTATTGGGGCTATTGCGTTTTTGCCCCTACTTTGATGTCCAATTGTGATTTTACCTCTGTTTTTGTCACCGTTGTGATTTTACCTCTGTTTTTTCTGAAAACGAAGCGTAAGATTACCCCTACTCAGTGAACATCAGGTAACAGTGTCAAATGGGCTGAGTAAGGACAAGTTTTTCCATGTGAAATTGCCCCTACTTATCTTAATGTATTGTAAATTTACCTCTCTTTTGACATATATATTCAGACACATTATTTTAACCAATATTTAGACACATCATTTTAAGAAAGTCGGGGTAAAATCACAATTAGGGTTCAAAACAAGGGTAGAAATACAATAGTATTCCGGATGCAGTTAACGGCGTTAGGAATAAGGGTAAACGGAGCCTTCATTTTTTAAAAGGAGGGGTAAAAACACAAAGTGAAAGAAAGTGAGGGTAAAATGACAATTAGGATTCAAAACAAGGGTAGAAACGCAATAGTCCCATTTTTGTCTCACAACAAATCAGCATATACATTTAACTTGCTAAATTTAAGAAAAACTAATAACATCTTATCTAGTTTGATTCAGCTAATGAGATATTTAGATTATTTAGTCCATTATATATACCTATTTAGATCTAAATAGATAATTATTAGCAGATAACTACTATAATAAAAAAAATTGAAACAGGGACGTAGTACTTACACGCACTTCTTGTCGCACACGGCCGGGGAGCTGCTACTAGGTTCCAAGTTGCACACAAGTACGTATGTTAGTTTGACATAACGTTTTTTTATATGGGCTGCTGCTGCTTCCAAAGGGAAATGGACAGACAATTGTGCAACACCCAACTGTGTATCCGTGTTAGAAAATTGGATGCTTGGAGATGAAGAAGCTGGCTATAGCTAGGTGTGGTTAAATTAATTAATTAGGTGAAATAAAGTACGTTGCTCAAACAAAACAAAGTGCTCGCTCAGCTCCGTCTGCTAGCTGGTCGATGCATGCATCGATCGTTACTTTAACCGCAATCGCCAGTGCATGCATCACTGTCAAACGTAGTATATATGCCAATGCAATGCAAGCTTAGTTTTACCAGCACCATTGCAGCAATTTGCTGTACGTACGTGTCGAAGCATGCGAATTTGCATCACGTACGCCACTGCACTGCATATACCACTGGTATATATATGTCATAGCTAGATCGATCACTGCAACTTGGAGTAGTGTAGCTGGAGTCACATTATATTAATTTTAAGTACTGACTAAATGAACAGACGCAAATGTATAAGAACCAAATTAATCAAGTTTATCTTCGGCCGTTCTTCCATGTCATGACCGCTGCCGCCCCTACGTACGGAACAAATCAGTGTGCGTGTGTGTGCGCAAGCAGGCAGGGCCGGTAACGCACTAACGCGCGCGATAGCAGTGGCAGTTTTGGCACTGTATACACGTCGTAATTACCGGTAGGCGGTAGCGCTCACAACCAAAATATTAAATTTGTTTTGGTAGTTAAAATTTAGTATAAATTTTTCTTAGTAAATGTCTCATAGTGAAATCTCCATATGATATAATTAGTGATATTATTTTTACACTACTTAAAACACTAGGAGAATTCCACCATTTTGATAGTGGCTAGCTGATGACATACTCCTATATATGTTGTACAGTACTGAAATAAACTATTGCAATATATATACCGTAAAAGTCCGATCAAATCAAGGAAACTTAATTGCTTCGAAACTGACATACTCCTAAGTGGTCTGGTTGCCATTAATGTGTGACTAATTAAGCACAAGCAGCAGGTAGCCGGCGGCCTTCTAAATTTTACCGAGATAGATGTTAATTTCCACGCGTCAGCATGACATGGCATGCCGCGACGCGAATTAACTGCATACCATGGCTGCTTCAGCTCCAACCATGGACGAAGCTAGGATAATCCGGTCTAAGGGGGACTAATTCCTCTTCTTCTTCCTTCAGCCCTTTCTTCACTTCTTCTTTCTCCTTCATGGCTTAGGGGGCTTAGTGTATGTATGATTGTTAGGGGGCGCTGGAGCACGGGTTGACCTCCCGCTGGCTCCAACCAACCATCAAACCACCAAGCATGTAGTATATATATACTGTACTTGTGCAATTGCAATGCATGATATATACTAATACTACTCCATAAATATTGCAAAATAAATGCCTCCTAGCCAAATGGGTGGTTAATTTGATAAACACAGAGGGCTTGTGACTTTTAAGAAATAAATATCTAAACTCCAAGAGCCTAGCTCAGGTGGCAGCCAAGCCAAATGACTCATTTTTGGAGAGACCTCATGCATATCAAGGAGGAGGTGCTGGCTATGGGTTATTTCAATATTAAAGATGGAGCCAACACTAGGTTTTGGGATGACATATGGATAGGAGATAAGCCTCTGAAAGTTAGTTATCCGTCTCTGTATAATATAGTAATTAAGGGATCCTCGCACATCAGTCTCAACAGTGATGATCACTAGACCTCTAAACATCTCTTTTAGAAGAGCTCTGGTCGATAATAAACTTACAAATTGGCTTAGTTTAGTAGCTCGGATCTCCCATGTCGATTTGGTGGATGGTTCAGATTATTTCAGATGGAGTTTAAACAAATCCGGTTTATTCTCTGTCCGCTCCATGTATCTCTATCTTATGAATACACAAACACCTTTTCGTCATAGGAGGATCTGGAACATAAAGTTCCTCTAAAAATTAAGATCTTTCTCTGGTTCCTATGAAGGGGCACTATGTCAAAATCGATTTTGCGCAGCATTGCCTAAAAGCCCTTCGTGGCGGACTATTATTTTGCCCGCTGCCAAAAATCCCAGTCTTTCCCGTGGCGGTCTTTTTTTATTTACCATGGCGGGCATTTTTGTCCGCTGCGGTAAATCGATTTACCGCAGTGGACGTTTTAATGTGCCCGCTGTGCTAAATCGATTTACCATAGCGGGCATCTTATAAGGCCCGCCACGGAAAATGCCGCAGCCCAAATAGGCCAGGCGAGGCCCAATCCAGCCCATTAATTAACACGCTCTACTATATATACGGCGAGTTAGGGTTTGCTACCTCATCCCCTCCCTCTCTCTCTCCTCCCTCCCTCCCTCTCTCTCTCTCTCTCAGCTGCCACAGAGCCAGCCCTCTCTCGGCAGGGTCTCCCTCAGAGCACCTCTCTCGGCATCCCTCTCTCTCCCTCAGCACCACTCTCGACATCTGAAAGACCTTGTTTGGTTTTGAGTAATTGATGAAACCTATGGACTAACCCTTGGACTAAGTGTATGATCAAGATAGGGTGGTTCACCTTAAGACATGGAGCTAAATGAAAGATCATGATGAATCAAGTGCTCCATGGACTAAGGAAAAGAAGAAAGATAAAAACAAAAATGGGCTCAAGGCAAAGGTATAATCATAGGACCATTTTTGGTTTAGTGATCAAGAAACTATAGAGAGTGTGATCACATTTAGGATAGATAGCCGTACTATCAAGAAGGAAAAACTCGTGTTGATTGCGGTTATCATGTGCCACTAGGTTTGCATTGCATATCCATATAAAACAAACCTAAGTGACACAAACATGAACTAAAATCCATGAACTATATTGTAAAAGCTAACACAGGTGAACAAAGGCATGAATCACAAGGTGTTAGCACATGGATGCTTGGAGAAGAAGTGGCTCGGTTTGCCACTCAGAGAGGCTCCGGACGCAAGGTCCGGACGCAGGGAAGAGGCCGACCGGACCAATGGGCATGCGTCTAGTTGCAAACCCTAAGCAGCGGCCTCTCTGGATGTGTGGTCTGGACGCGGATGTTTGTCCGGACGCGGACTCCGGACGCAGCGTCCGGAGGTTGGAGCTCACTGGACTCCTGTGGTTAGATGATCCGGACGCAAGGCATGGTCCGGACTATGGACACCGGACGCAGGGTCCGGAGCTCAGAGCTCTATGGACCCTCTCTGTGTCGGGTCCAGACGCAGAGGAAAGCGTGTCCGGACGCTACTGTTGGACGCGTCCGGATGCCGCACGTCAGCAGCAGGAAGGGCACCAACGGCCGATTTCAAATGGAAGGAGGGTCCGGACGCACACGCATTGGTCCGGACCCCCATGCAAACAGTGTCCGGATGCTTGCAGGAAGCTGTGGAAAGGGGGAAAACGGCTAGCTCGGTTTGGATGGCTATATAAGTGATGTGGCCGGCTCCTAAGGCTTACTCTTGCACCTCCTATTCTTTTAACATACTTGTGCTTGCTTGAGATAGCCCCCAACTCACTCTCTTCACTCTTGTTGCATACTTGTGAGAGTTTGAGTGAACCAAGTGCATTGATCATTGCATTGCATCTTAGTGGCACTTGGTCATCATCGTCGCCGCGGGATTTCTTGTTATTCTTGGTGTTTGCCAACAACTAGACGACTTGGCGATTGTGGAGAAGCTTCGGCACAATTGGTGATTGTTTGCGGCCGACTTCGGTGATTGTGAGAGGGCTTGTACCCACCTCGGCGGAGCGCCAAAGGGTAACTCTAGTGGATTGCTAGTGTCATTGAGTTACTCTCATTTGGGTGGATTCTTGTGGTGCCGGAGTTAGTGGGCTAGGCTTGTCATTGCCTATTAGCCACCGAATCACCACTTGAGTAGTCAACACAACGGGGACTAGCTTGGTGGCAACCAAGTGAACCTCAGGAGAAAAATCGTTTCTCAACTTGTCTCCCGACTACTCATTGGTATTCTTGTGATTGGTTCTCTACATTGACTTCCATACATCACAAGGCATCGGTATAACAATCACCTCCTCTCTTGTACTTATCTTCATTCATATCTTGTTTAGTTAGCTTGCTAGTTAGCTTCTTTAGTAGTTGTTCTAGCTAGCTTGTGCTAAGTGCTTTAGGTTCTTGCTATTGATTGACAAGCACTTAGCTAACTAGAATTGCATTGGATAGGTGGCTTTGCACCCCAAATAGAGCTAGAGCAAAAATCTTTGCTTAAGTGTTATCTAACCTTTTGCTCTAGTGATTTGTAGAATTTTTATTAGGCTATTCACCCCCCCTCTAGCCGTCTAGGACCTTTCAAGTGGTATCAGAGTCGTGGTCACCGCTATTATCAAGGCTTAACAACCTTCGGTGTTAGTGATGGCTCAAATATCATTCAACCATGTGGGAAGCAAACCACCAATGTTTGAGGCCACATCATTTGATTATTGGAAGAGGAAGATGAAGATGCATCTAGGCTCAATACATGAGAAGGTGTGGAGTGTGACCGAAAGTGACTTTGTCATTCTTGATGAAGCCGCCCCCACACCTAAAGAACAAGAAATCCGGCAATGCAACACAATGGCTCTCAATGTGATCTACAATGGCATTGACTCAAAAGTGTTTGAGCAAATCAAAGATCTTGAGAAGGAAAGTGAAGTGTGGAAGAGACTTGAAGATACTTATGAAGGCACTTCAACGGTAAAGAATGCCAAGTTGTACATGCTCAAGGACAAGCTATCTCACTTCAAGATGAAGGATGATGAGTCCATCCCGGAGATGTTCCATAGGCTCCAAGTGATCATCAATGATCTCAAGAGCTTGGGTGAGAAGATCAAGAATGAAGACTTCTCAAACCGGTTTCTTGGTTGTTTGCCCAAGAAATACAAAACCTTGAGGCAAATAATTAGGAGAGATGGTTTGGACAAGATCACTCCAAATGAAGTTCTTGGTGAGATCATGACCGAAGAGCAATACAATGAGGAAAGTGAAGGAGAAGAGGTCAAGGAAGAAAAGAAAGAGAAGAAGAGCCTAGCATTCAAGGCTTCATCATCCAAGAGCAAGGGCAAAGCTAAGAAGCAAGAGTCAAGTGATGATGAAGAATCTAGTGACCTTGAGAATGAGATGATGGCCCTCTTCGTGCGCAAGTTTGGCAAGTTCATGAAGAAGAAGGGCTATGGTGCTAGAAAGAGAAGAGATAACTTCAAGAGCAAATAATATGAGAAGAGATGCTACAAGCGCAAGCAAACCGGTCACATGATTGCGGATTGTCCCAATCATAGTGATGATAATGAGAAGAAGAGCAAGTATGATAAGAAGGAGAAAAAGCTATCATTCACCAAGAAGAAGAAGGGTGAATCATACATGGTGACTTGGGATAGTAGTGATTCCTCGGATGATGAATCTAGTGATGATGAGAGGAATAAGACCAAGAAGAAGGCATTGGCAAGCATTGCTATCAACAACAAGCCATCCATCTTCGACACTCCATCATGCTTCATGGCTAAGCCAACTAAGGTACAATCTCATAATGATAGTGATAGTGATGATGATAGTAGTGATGATGAGGAGGAATACTCCAAGGAGGAACTTGTTGATATGATGAAGCAAACTTATGATTGCTTTGAGACAAAGAGGAAGGAGTGCAAAGAATTGAACAAGAAGCTAAAGGTTCTTGAACAATCCTTTGATGAGCTCAATAGCTCTCATGAGAGGCTAATGTAAGTCCATGAGAAGCTTGAGAGGACTCACCACAAGCTTGAAAAGGCTCACTCCTCTCTCCTTGATCAAAACAAGGATAAGGTTGTTGCTTCATGTAGCATTGGAGTAACTTGTGATATTCTAGATGAATCATTTTTTACTCCTATTATTGTTGCACCAACCGAGACACAATGTAGCACCTCCACTTGCACATCTACTAGTGATAGATCAAAGGATGATGCTACACTAGTGATTGAAAATGAAAAATTGAAAAATGATGTAAATGAACTCACTTATGCTTTGGGTAAGGCATATGGTGGAGATGCCCGCTTGCTAAAGTGCTTGGGTAGCCAAAGATTCTCCCATTACAAAGAGGGATTGGGCTATACCCCCAAGAAGGGCAAGTCGGCCTTTGTAACTCCTAAGCCTAGCTTTGTGAGGAGCAATGGCCTGTATTGCACAAAATGCAAGCAAGTGGGGCATGTTGACCAATATTGCAAACTTAACATAAGCCAAACCAAGTTTGCTAAAGCTACCTCTATGCACTTTGATTCATGTTATATGCTTACCAAAAGTGCTAAAGGTATCATGGCTAAGTATGTTGGCACATCCATTGTTGGCCCAAAGAAGAAGGCTATTTGGGTGTCAAAATCCTTGGTCACTAACTTTGGAGGACCCAAACAAGTATGGGTACCTAAGAGGAACTAATTTGTTTTGTAGGTAAATTATAAAGCTGGAGGAAGGCATTGGGTGCTTGATAGTGGATGCACTCAACACATGACCGAGGATTCTAGAATGTTCAAATCAATCAAATCCAACTCCAATGATGGCATTGATAGTATCACATTTGGGGATAATGGCAAAGGCAAGGTCAAGGGTCTTGGTAAGATTGCAATATCAAATGATTTGAGCATATCCAATGTTTTGCTAGTTGAGAGCTTGAACTTCAATTTGCTATCGGTAGCTCAATTGTGTGATCTTGGATTCAAGTGCATATTTGGAATAGATGATGTTGAGATCATTAGTGTAGATGGTTCAAACTTGATCTTCAAAGGTTTTAGATATGAGAACCTCTACCTAGTTGATTTCAATACTAGTGAATCACAATTGTCTACATGTTTGCTCTCTAAGTCAAGTATGGGTTGGTTATGGCATAGAAGGCTTGGTCATGTTGGGATGAAGCAATTGAATAGATTGATCAAACATGACTTAGTAAGAGGCTTGAAGGATATTGTGTTTGAGAAGGATAAACTTTGTAGCTCTTGTCAAGCTGGCAAGCAAGTTAGAAACACCCATCCTAAAAAGAGCATGATGATTACTAGTAGAGCTTTTGAGTTGTTGCACATGGACTTACTTGGTCCAACAACCTACACTAGTATTGGAGGGAACAAGTATAGATTTGTCATAGTGGATGATCTTACAAGATATACTTGGGTATTCTTTCTAAATGACAAGAGTGATACATTTGCAACTTTCAAATCTTTTGTCAAGAGATGTCACAATGAGTTTGAAACTACAATCAAGAAAGTGAGAAGTGACAATGGAAGTGAATTCAAGAATACAAGAGTTGAGGAGCTATGTGATGAATTGGGAATCAAACATCAACTCTTGGCCAAATACACTCCACAATCAAATGGCCTTGTTGAGAGGAAGAATAGAACCTTGATTGACATGGCAAGATCTATGCTTAATGAGTACAATGTGAGTCAATCCTTTTGGGCCAAAGCTATCAACACCGCTCGCTACTCTAGCAACCGGTTATATTGTCATCCAATGATGGAAAAGACACCATATGAGCTATTTAATGGAAGAAAGCCCAATATTGCATACTTTAGAGTCTTTGGGTGCAAATGCTACATTTTAAAGAAAGGCACAAGACTTGGGAAATTTGACAAGAAGTGTGATAAAGGGTTCTTACTTGGTTACTCAACCACAAGCAAAGCCTATAGAGTGTGGAATTCGGCTAGTGGTATACTTGAGGAGGTTCATGATGTTGAGTTTGATGAAATCAATGGCTCCCAAGATGATAATGAGAACTTAGATGATGTGAGTGGATCTCAATTGGCCAATGCTATGAAGAGCATGGATATTGGTGATATTCGGCCTAGGCAAGTGATTGATGTTGAAGATGATAAAGATCAAGTGCTCAACTCACCCATCAAGCATGCTAGTGGCTCTCAAGTACAAGATCAACAAGTTGCTAGTTCATCTCAACCAAGCTCAAGCAATCAACTCCCAACTCTCCAACCAACTAACATTGCAAGAGATCACCCCATTGATCAAATAGTTGGTGATATTACAAGTGGTATTCAAACAAGATCAAGATTGACATCCTTCTGTGAGCATTACTCCTTTGTATCATCCATAGAGCCAACAAAGATTGATGAAGCCCTACAAAATGTTGATTGGGTCAATGCTATGCATGAAGAACTCAACAATTTCACTAGGAACCAAGTTTGGGAACTAGTTGAAAGACCCAAGAACTATAATGTGATTGGCACAAGATGGGTATTTAGAAACAAACAAGACCAAGATGGTATAGTTGTGAGGAACAAAGCAAGATTGGTAGCTCAAGGATACACTCAAGTTGAGGGTCTTGACTTTGTAGAAACCTATGCACCGGTTGCAAGATTAGAGGCAATAAGGATTCTATTGGCCTATGCATGTGCACACAACATCAAGCTATACCAAATGGATGTGAATAGTTCTTTATTGAATGGATACATAAATGAGCTAGTATATGTTGAGCAACCTCCCGGATTTGAAGATGACAAGAAGCCCAATCATATGTACAAGTTAAGGAAGGCTTTATATGGCTTGAAGCAAGCACCTAGAGTATGGTATGAGAGATTAAGGGACTTCCTTCTATCTAAAGGGTTCATCATGGGTGTTGGCACAAGTTATGACCCACTTTTATATAACTAAAATGATGCCAATAACTCAGAATGAAGGAAGAAGCAATCATTGCATGAACATTCTTTATTAAATAACGAGTTCCACATGTCCATGAATATTTTAATGCAGATATGAAGAAATGGGACAAAATACAAAGAGATCAACATGACAAACACTTCAGAATGTACAACCACTTCACATGACAGATGGTACCAACACCAGGATGGACGAGGTGGGCCAGGGGCCCATAGGGCCATTCGGCCGAACCACTCCTCGGCCCATCTGGCCCCCCATTCAGACCCTGACCAATGGGCTACACCCACAAGGCCAAGGAATGGCCCACTAGCCATAAAACCATTCGGCCGAACCACCACTTTGGTCGGTTGGGTCCCTCTCAACCGCCACAACAAAGCACAATGTTGGAAATCCAATCCGTCCATTCTAGGCGGTTGTATGGCAGTTTGATCCAAGGGAAGAGGATTGAAGCTCCCTAGATTGATGACGTGGCGCTGGAGTAGCCCCTACTCCACCTCCAACTATAAATAGAGGCCTAGACCTCCCTCTCTAATCATGATGTAATCCATACAAGCCATTGTTGCTATCAAGTGGAGATTAGTCTAGTGGTGTTCTCTAGTGTGGGAGTTAGAGTTGAGTTGAGCTTTGCTCGGGCTTTCCGGAGTTGTCTTCCCGGAGGATCTGGTATAAGCTCTTGTATCTTTTCCCTTTTGCAAGACTTTACTTATTCAATATAATATTTCTTCCTTACTTTACTTAGTCTTTACTTTGTGCAATATTATACTTGTTATAGTATTGTTGTGGTTTATCTTGTCAATTAGTTGTTATAAAATAGATTAAGATTCTTGTGGTCTTTCCTGTATGCGATCATCGCCTGTCATAAGGTGTTCTCGTTGTAGTACACAATTAGAGTAGTGAGAATAGGTGTAAGTGTGGTGCTTATACTTAATCTTACCTTTGCTTATCGCTTGTTGCACGGATTGTTTGTGGTAGCTAGCAAGAGGTGACAACCTTGTCTAGTCGTTGTATTCCACCACGTGTTTATAGGCAAGTTCTTAAAAGATAAGCCCCCCGTAAGAAGAGGGCGCGGTCCGGTAGGAGTTTTGTCCTCCTACTGATCTATGCCCTCGCCTAGCATACTTGTATTGAGGAATCAATTGATGTTTGTCTCAGCTGAGTGCCATAGTTAAATCCACAAAGGTAGAGTTGGAATCACAGGAGTCCTTTACTCTCTCGTTGTCCTCCCGCATAGTTATACTCACTAGTCATCTCTTACTTATCTTTACCGGTTTGTTACATCATCACCTTCCCATCATCACCTTCCTATCATTATATCGACTACCCCCTTACACTAGTTGGTACTAAATTGAGGTGATCTCTAGGATCCCTCTTTTATTATCATTTCTAGCTTTGCTTTCCTTTGGGAGAATATAAATACGATACCCCAGAATACTCCGAGGTGAAGTGCTACAACGGTATAATCTGTGCGCTTGCGGATTTATCCAATAGTCATAAGAAATCCCAACAAGCATTTCTGGCGCCGTTGCCGGGTAAAGCATAGCCTAGAAATTTTAATAGAATTGAATCCAGAGTTTACTATCAAATTAGCTATCAAATAGTTGTAGGGGTTTACCCCTTGCCTTTGTCTTTCTTAATTGTAAAGCAAGGCATTGTATGAGTGAGTTCCAGTTTCGAGCAACCACATTCGAAAATCCTAAGAGTTTTCGAAGAAACACTAGACATCGTCTAGTGTCTCCTCGAAGGCCCAACTCGAACTTAGATCCACTCAAGGAAGGAGGTTCCACTTCTTCTATCAAGCAAGCTATGGCTCAAGAGGCTATTTCCGACTTCTCGGCTCCTTTAGTCGCTCACGTGGCCCAAGGACCAGGCGTTAATACAGGGGGTGCTACCTTCGAGCTGCAGCCAGCTTTGATCAACTTAGTGCAAACCAATCCTTTTTGCGGGAAGTCCCATGAGGATGCTAATGCACATCTCCAGCACTTCTTGGAGGTAAGTGGCACCATTTCCATTAAGAATGTGGCACCAAATATCATTCGTCTCCGCCTTTTTCTGTTCTCATTACTCGGAAAGGTGAAGCAATGGTTCTATGCTCATTCTGAGGAAGTTGCCACTTGGGAGAAGTGTACCAATGCATTTCTCAAGAAGTTCTTCCCGATGGGTAAAACCACCGCCCTTCGTGGAAGAATTTCAAGTTTCCAACAACAAGCGGACGAGACTATTCCTGAAGCATGGGAACGTCTCCAGGAGTACATTCGGGAATGCCCTCATCATGGAATTCAAGATTGGCTCCTGATTCAAGGTTTCTACTATGGGTTAACACCAATGACCCGTAGTCACCTTGATGCAGCCGCAAGAGGAGCATTCACTTCACTCAATGTCACACAAGCCAAAGATCTCATAGAAAAGATAGTGACAAATCAAGGGTGAAAGGATGAAAGGCTCCCAGTTAAAAAGAAGGGTGCAGAAACCATTCATGAAGTCAGTGCACTCTCCACCAGTATGGATCTCTTAATGAAGAAACTCAAAGAAAGAGCCAACTTCAAGAAGGATAGAGAAGCCATCCAATACTATGCCTCCATATGAGCCAACAAGACAAAACAATGGTGTGACGTATGTGGTGGAAATCATTCAGGGAACAATTGCCCCGAAACAAACGAAGCCGTGAGCTTCATCAACAACAATGAGAATCGACCTCATCAAGCTGGATCGAAGCCTCGACCCTCCTATCAAGGTAATGAAGGTAAAAGTTTTAATAATTTTAATCAACCTTCATTCAAAGATCTTGTCTTAAGCCAAGCTAGGATTAATGAAAGTTTAAATAATAAACTAGCTGCTATGATAATACCCTTGAAACTTTAAACAATAAAATGAATGACTTAGCTTCTGTTGTAAAGAGTCAATCAAACTTCAATAATATGAT
Source organism: Microstegium vimineum (assembly GCA_022036555.1). Lineage (NCBI taxonomy): Eukaryota > Viridiplantae > Streptophyta > Magnoliopsida > Poales > Poaceae > Microstegium > Microstegium vimineum. The sequence goes on from CM039135.1 coordinate 29,058,680, forward strand.
AGAAAGAAAATTGTCTCAATTAATATCTTCTGCTCCTTATCTTGGTAAATCTGAAAAGGTCTCTAGTATAAATGCGGTAACCACGAGAGGGGGTAAGACCACTCGCGATCCACCGCACCCTAACACTTCAGGCAAAACAACAAAAGAAAAAGAAGTCAAAACAGAAGAAGAACAAGAGGAAGAAGAAGAACTTGCACCACTTCAGGACTCTATCAAGTTTCATGGGAAAACTGCCCCACATGAGTATTACGACACAAACGTACTACTACCATTTCCACGCAAGCCAAAAAGACAATCTTCAGATGATCGCTTCAGGAAATTCGTTGAGGTAATTCGTCAACTATATGTCCATATACCCCTACTTGATGAAATGCAGGTCCCTACCTATGCCAAGTATTTGCGGGACATCCTCAACAACAAAAGATCGTTACCCACTACTGAAGTCGTCAAATTAACAGAGGAATGCAGCACAACTATACTCAACCAGCTGCCCTTGAAGAAGAAGGACCCAGGATGTCCTACCATTGATTGCTCCATCGGGACTCAACAATTTGAGCATGCTCTCTGTGACTTAGGAGCAAGAGTAGTTTTTGAGAAATTAACTCACACTACCTTGTCCCCTACACCAATGTGCTTGCAGTTAGCGGATCAATCAATTCGCTACCCCGCGGGGATCGCTGAAAATATTCCCGTCAAGATACGAGAATTTTTCATCCCCGTGGATTTCGTGGTGTTGGACATGGAGGTAGATAAAAAGACCCCACTCATCCTGGGAAGACCGTTCCTCAGCACCGCCAATGCACACATCGATGTAGGAGCCGGAACAATTCAGTTCAACATCAATGGAACCAAGGAGACATTTCACTTCAAGCCAAAAGTCGAGCAATGCTCCATAGTCAAGGTATTTGAATGCGACCCATGTGTCAATTATACTTACCTGGCAAAATTGAAGCAACAACCTCGGGCGAAACCCAAACGGGTATGGCGGAAGAAGGTAATCAAGCCATGCACCACCCCACCTCAAGAACCTCAAAAGAAAATTCAACGGGCAAATGAGGAGGACGACCCTACTTCATATAATTGAAAGCATGGCTTCATAAAAAGGTAAGTTTCCTCTCTTTCTTTCTATTTAATTCCTGAAATCTTTCTATAGTATAATCATATCTTTTAATTCCACAAAATAATCATGCTTAGCTATCATAAAATTTGGAAATGCAAAACTAATAATAAAATTTTGAACTTTTCTTGTCCACAACATTTTTGCATTGTGTCTAATTAAGCATAGGAGGCCTAGCATCCTTACACTAAGTCCATTAGAGGACTTAGTGGTTCGGCCGAATGGGCCCACATGCCCACTGCCTATGCCCTTGCTCACATTGGGATTCTCTGCCTTGGAGCAAAAATCCAAGCTTCTCTGACCTCTATAGGATTCGGCCGAATCCTCCTTCTCTCCTCTCCTCTCCTCCTTTCTCCACCTCGAGATGCTTCATGTTTGATTCCCAAACAAATGAAGCTAGGAGCCAAGGAGGACATGTTTGGACTCTTTCCATCACCTCCTTGCCCCACTCCATCCTTCTCTCTCTCTCTCTCTCCATGCCATGCACAATTCTTATCCTTTGCATTTTCACTCCACCGTGAAGCATCTTGGCAAGAGAGATTTTCTAATCCCTACAATCCAAACTACCATTCATCTTTGCCACAAATAAGAAGATTGACATCACCATACCTCTTCTTATAATCAGTTTAACTCTTTTCATCTCTTATCTCAAGAAGTGTGTCACTATTTATTAGGAGCTTAAAACACTCCTATCGTCACAAAAGACTTGTTGATCATCACACATTAGCAAATGACCATGCCATTCTCTCCAACCACTCAAAAACAAAAGGGAGAGCATCTCTGGTCATTTTTCAGGAAGAGCAACATGACCCATGTCCTCTCCCTACTCTCCAGTTCTTTGACTTTGGCATGGTGCACCAAAGCAACCAAGGATGCATTCGGCCGAATCTAGGGAGGTCCCCTCCTCCTATATTTTGTCGAGCATCTCTGCCACACCACTATCTTGCAAAATAGGGACTCTGGGGCCATGTGTGGTGTTCGGCCGAATGGACCCACACCCCCATTTGCTCTCCCCTCTCTTCTGCTATATGAACACAAGTAGAGCCACTACCTTAGACACACACTCTCGAATACAACAGCTCACAAAGCCAAAAATCCCTAGCCATCTCTTCGGTTAGCTTCAACACTACTCAAGCAAAGGATTCTAGCTTAGTTAGCTAGATTGATACAATGAAGTCTATTAAGAAAGCAATCCAAAAGGCTCGCAACTCGGTTAGTGGGAGTACATCTAGAAACTCCCAGAGAGAAAGCTCTTCCCAAGGCACCGGTATCATCGGTGCCAGGGAGAAAGAAGAAGTGCCTGAAGAGGTACCTCATTTGGAGGCACTCATGGTGCCCCCAATGAGGGTCTATGATCAACAAAGTGATCTCTGGTTCGACCAACTAGAGCATCAATGATATCTATCTCTTCGGAATCGATCTTTTGAGCATACAAGAATAATGGATCCGAGTCTTCTCTCCAACGCAGGTATGACCACCGAGTTCGAAGCTATCTTCTCTACTCTTGGTTGGTCTAGCTTTTGGCAAATAGAAGAGTTTGGGATTGAATTGCTCACCATAGAATTTTTATGCTCTCTCCAAACCTCTAAGATTGGAACTACTTTTCGCATGTTTAATCAAAGCTATAGTTTAACTTGGAGTCATCTAAGTGCTGCTCTTGGTTTTGATAATTCATATTTGATAGACTTAGACTCTGCCTTGCGTAGTTTCAACAAAAGGAAATTTTGGTTCTCTATTTCTTCTCTAAAAGATTTCTCAAATCCTAAACCCGAGGAAATTCACAATCCAACCCTTTGTTTCATATATCTTTGGATAAAAATGACTTTGTTTCCTGAAAGTAATGCTAACTTGATAAATGACATGGAATTAAAATTACTCTATGCCATGGTCAACAAAATTCAAATCTCTCCTGTTAAATACTTAGTAGAGTTTTGGCAAAGTTCAATTGAGAGTAATGAGCCTATTCAATTCACATCTTTAATTACTCGTCTTGCCGAATCAATGAACCTACTAAATGGCACACATCCTTTCGTTTACATCTCTGCTCCGTTAGCTATGATTTCTCAAGAATATCTTAAGCATGCTCATGTTCAAATGCTAAAAAGAGATGTCAATGGTGACTTAAAAATGATTTACAGTGGCCATACAATTGAGGTGCCTCTTCCAAATAGGCAACTTCAATTGTATAGGACCCAAAAGCTAACCCTTAATTTAGATCAAGGAATTGGGCAAAGAGATTTTGCAGGCTCAAACAGGAGAACTCAGGAGGGGCTACACTTTGTTCATCTTGAGCAAGGTGGTCCTTCTCGAGGAGCTATTGGTGAGGAGGAAGACGATGCATCTTCTGATCCTATGGACACTTCCAGTGGCATGCCTCCTCGTCCATCACGCCCGCAACAACCACGAGCATCCACACAAGAAAGGAGGCATCGTGGGCTGCGGCAAGAATTCGATCACCTCACCAACAACCTTGGTGAGTTGCGTGTTGAGCACGATGAAACAGCGCACATCGTCCAGCAAACCACCGAGAACATTCAAGCAATGCAAGAAGAACAACAGCGGTATTGGGACTTCTGGTGGCAACAACATCCACATCTGCCGAATTATTAAGCAAAAGACAAGCTTGGGGGAATTCTCTCCCCCACTAAGCTAAGTTTTCAATTCAGCATTTTAATTATGCAAGTTAAATTTTGTAATTTTAATTCCAGCATTTTATCTCTGCGAAAAAAATATATGAAAACTAAAAAAAAGAAATTTTCCTATGTAAATTAATTAAGTTTTATTTACCTTAAAATAAAATTGTTCCATAGTATCTACCTTTCATATGGAAATGATGAATAGTTGCTCTGCCAAATACTTCTCTAGTATTTTGTTTACAGCTTGATATTTTTCTAAGTATGAATTACTTGGCTTAAAAGAAACCATCATGAGCCCCAAACTGTTGTGGGCTGCAAATGTTGTAACTAAGTCTAAGTTGTTGTGAGACATGATATGACAAGATGAGAGTTGTTATAATATTGTTCTAAGCATGAATGATTATCGGAGTTTTATTTATTAAAATAATAAAACAACTTCTTGTTCCTCAATGGTGAAAATTCCCACCAAAGCCATACATGATCTTTCATGATATAAGCTTTCTACATAAGCTGCTTACTTTGTTTAAGTTTGGTCAAGTTATGTGACCCTTGTTGAGAGATTTATCATGCTCCCAAGATCAAGATCACAAACACGCCACATATACATGCTGCTTCTATACTAGAAGTACGCAGAAACATGCCTTACATTCCCACATAGTTCATACTCCATGCTCTAAGTAGAAGAACTCTCTCTAGTTTATTGTTAGAAAATGAGACATAGACTATGCAAAATTTCAAGGATATTTTGTAGTCCTAATCTTTTTATGAGCTGTCCAAAGCTCCTCAAAAAAAATGAAAAAAAATGAAGATGATGAGCATTTCCAAAGCTCAGAGAAAACTCAGAGAATAGCTATGTCTCAAAATAATTTTAGGAAAGAGAGATTATCCATAAATAGGAGTATTGATCATTCACCATGTTTCCACACACTTGCACATCTTGATCTAAGAGTATGACATTTCTCTCCTTGGGTCTGGGATTTGACTTTACAATATATGCAAGGTAAGTTTGGTACTTCTTTGGTCCCTACCTACAACTCTACATAAGCTTTTAGAGATAGGATAAAAGAAGGCAAACTTTTGATATATTCCTTGGTGAGGAAACATACACCTTTTGAGCGACTCGAGAGTACCATCTGAGGAACATTAAGTTTTCTTTTACAAAACATTACAAAACCTCTGATATGAAACTTGTGAAAGAATAAGAAAACTAGCGCTCAAATCAAGTTATTCTATCTCTCAATCGCCCAAGACAAAGGAAAAAGCTATAAGCCCCATGGAGGACTAAGGTAATATGGGTGAATCTTTATTGCTGAATTTTTCAAACAAAAGAGACGTATGATTGTTGTAAATTTAATACTCTTGAAATATGAAGCATTTCAGCAACTCCTAGTCCACCATGCTAAGTTTAACTGTTTGCTCGGGACGAGCAAAGGTTCAGCTTGGGGGATCTTGTTGGCACAAGTTATGACCCACTTTTATATAACTAAAATGATGCCAATAACTTAGAATCAAGAAAGAAGCAATCATTGCATGAACATTCTTTATTAAATAACGAGTTCCACATGTCCATGAATTTTTTAATGCAGATATGAAGAAATGGGACAAAAGACAAAGAGATCAACATGACAAACACTTCAGAATGAACAACCACTTCACATGACAGGTGGGACCAGCACCAGGATGGACGAGGTGGGCCAGGGGCCCATAGGGCCATTTGGCCGAACCACTCCTGGGCCCATTTGGCCCCCCATTCAGACCCTGACCAATGGGCTACACCCACAAGGCCAGGGAATGGCCCACTGGCCATAGGACCATTCGGCCGAACCACCACTTTGGTCAGTTGGGTCCCTCTCAACCGCCACAACAAAGCACACATGTTGGAAATCCAATCCGTCCATTCTAGGCGGTTGTATGGCGGTTTGATCCAAGGGAGGAGGATTGAAGCTCCCTGGATCGATGACGTGGCGCTGGAGTAGCCCCTACTCCACTTCCCACTATAAATAGAGGCCTAGACCTCCCTCTCTAATCATGATATAATCCATACAAGCCATTGTTGCTATCAAGTGGAGATTAGTCTAGTGGTGTTCTCTAGTGTGGGAGTTAGAGTTGAGTTGAGCTTTGCTCGGGCTTTCCAGAGTTGTCTTCCCGGAGGATCTGGTATAAGCTCTTGTATCTTTTCCCTTTTGCAAGACTTTACTTATTCAATATAATATTTCTTCCTTACTTTACTTAGTCTTTACTTTGTGCAATATTATACTTGTTATAGTATTGTTGTGGTTTATCTTGTCAATTAGTTGTTATAAACTAGATTAAGATTCTTGTGGCCTTTCCTGTATGCGATCATCGCCTGTCATAAGCTGTTCTAGTTGTAGTACACAATTAGAGTAGTGAGAATAGGTGTAAGTGTGGTGCTTATACTTAATCTTACCTTTGCTTATCGCTTGTTGCACGGATTGTTTGTGGTATCTAGCAAGAGGTGACAGCCTTGTCTAGTCGTTGTATTCCACCACGTGTTTATAGGCAAGTTCTTAAAAGATAAGGCCCACGTAAGAAGAGGGCGTGGTCCGGTAGGAGTTTTGTCCTCCTACTGATCTATCCCCTCGCCTAGCATACTTGTATTGAGGAATCAATTGATGTTTTGTCTCAGCTGAGTGCCATAGTTAAATCCACAAAGGTAGAGTTGGAATCACAGGAGTCCTTTACTCTCTCGTTGTCCTCCCGCATAGTTATACTCACTAGTCATCTCTTACTTATCTTTACCGGTTTGTTACATCATCACCTTCCCATCATCACCTTCCTATCATTATATCGACTACCCCCTTACACTAGTTGGTACTAAATTGAGGTGATCTCTAGGATCTCTCTTTTATTATCATTTCTAGCTTTGCTTTCCTTTGGGGGAATATAAATACGATACCCCGGAATACTCCGAGGTGAAGTGCTACAACGGTATAATCTGTGCGCTTGCGGATTTATCATATAGTTATAGGAAATACCAACAATGGGGAAGGTTGATACTACTCTCTTCACCAAGAAGCTTGGCAAGGATCTATTTGTTCTTTAAATATATGTGGATGACATCATATTCAGTTCAACCAATCAAGAATTTTGTGAAGAATTTGGCAAGATGATGGCAAATGAGTTTGAAATGTCAATGATTGGTGAACTTAACTACTTCCTTGGTCTTCAAATCAAGCAATTGAAGAATGGCACCTTTGTAAGTCAAGGCAAGTACATAAAGGATATGATGAAGAAATTTGGCTTAGAAGATTCTAAAGGCATTAGCACTCCAATGGGCACTAATGGACACTTGGATAGTGATGCTAGTGGCAATATAGTGGATCAAAAGTTGTATCGGTCTATGATTGGAAGCCTACTCTATGTGACCGCTTCAAGGCCGGATGTGATGTTTTGTGTGTGCATGTGGGCAAGATTTCAAGCCTCTCCAAGAGAAAGTCACTTGAAGGCTACAAAGAGAATATTGAGGTACTTGAAGCATACACAAGATATTGGATTGTGGTATCCCAAGGGGTCTAACTTTGAGCTAATTGGATATTCGGACTCCGACTATGCGGGATGCAAGATTGATAGAAAGAGCACATCAAGCACATGTCAAATGCTAGGCATATCACTTGTATCTTGGTCATCAATGAAGCAAAATAGTGTTGCACTCTCTATCGCCGAAGCCGAATACATAAGTGCGGGTAGTTGTTGTGCTCAATTGCTTTGGATGAGAGCAACTTTGAATGACTATGTGATCAACTTCAAGCAAGTGCCATTGCTATGTGACAATGAAAGTGCGGTGAAGCTAACAAACAATCCGGTTCAACATTCAAGAACCAAGCACATTGATGTGAGGCACCACTTCATAAGAGACCATCAACTCAAGGGTGATATCAAGATTACAAGTGTTGGCACCGATGATCAACTTGCCGACATATTCACCAAGCCACTAGATGAGAAGAGGTTTTGCAAACTAAGGAATGAATTGAACATTCTTGACTTCTCAAATATGTGTTGATGCACCCCATATATGACATGCCTCTCCTTCAAGCTTTGCAAGGTACAAGTTGATTAACATGTTATTCATCCTTACTAGGACTTGTTAGTGCATCTAGACATCAATTAATTAGGCTCATTGATGAAAATCAAATGATTTGATGCTTATATGGTACCACTATTGCTTCTATGCTTGACTTGATCTAGTGGTAGCATATGACATATTTGTGGGCTTGCAATCCTAGTGTTTGATCTAGATCATGAACTTCAAATGTTTAGCTCAACATGGGCAAGATAACCATTCTAGAATGTGTGAACAAGCTTGTCCATGGTTTAAACCGAGTTAAATAGCTTGGGACAAGCAATCTAGATTGAACCACAACTAAACTTCTCTCCAATAATCAAACCTTTGAGCACATCTTTTATGATAATAGATGACAAAGGGGGAGAAGTAAGTAGTACAACAAATTTTTGAAAATTTTGAAAATGAAAGCACACAAGTAGGGGGAGCAAGCCTATGAATAAATTTGCTGCATATCTTTGTGCATTCATAAGTGCTTACTTTCATATGTACTTATATTCATGATATGCTTGTGTGGTGAATGCTAGAACCTAAATTGATATGGTGTTTGAAGAACTATTATGCTTAGGTTATTACATCTTTAAGTGGTATCTAGTTCTCTCAAAGTGTTTTCATGTTGCCTTTCAAGTGGTTTCTAGGCATTCATGGTGCTAAGGATGGTTTATATTGCACTCCGATTGGTATCACACTTCAAAGGTCCATCCTACACACCTTAGCATCATTTGGTAGCATTTACTCTCCCACAATTCTTATTCATGCATATGTGATCAAAATGAACCAAACTCATATATCACATATGTAGGGGGAGCTAATACTACCAAAGTGAAAATTTTCATCATATATATTCTTTTGTGAAAGGTTGTCATCAATTACCAAAAAGGGGGATATTGAAAGACCTTGTTTGGTTTTGAGTAATTGATGAAACCTATGGACTAACCCTTGAACTAAGTGTATGATCAAGATAGGGTGGTTCACCTTAAGACATGGAGCTAAATGAAAGATCATGATGAATCAAGTGCTCCATGGACTAAGGAAAAGAAGAAAGAGAAAAACAAAAATGGGCTCAAGGCAAAGGTATAATCATAGGGTCATTTTTGGTTTAGTGATCAAGACACTATAGAGAGTGTGATCGCATTTAGGATAGATAGTCGTACTATCAAGAAGGGAAAACTTGTGTTGATTGCGGTTATCATGTGCCACTAGGTTTCCATTGCATATCCATATAAAACAAACCTAAGTGACACAAACATGAACTAAAATCCATGAATTATATTGTAAAAGCTATCACGGGCGAACAAAGGCATGAATCACAAGGTGTTAGCACATGGATGCTTGGAGAAGAAGTGGATCGGTTTGCCACTCAGAGAGGCTCCGGACGCAAGGTCCGGACGCAGGGCAGAGGCCGACCGGACCAATGGGCATGCGTCCGGTTGCAAACCCTAAGCAACGGCCTCTCTAGATGTGTGGTCCGGACGCGGACTCCGGACGCAGCGTCCGGAGGTTCGAGATCACTGGAGTCCTATGGTTAGATGATACGGACGGAAGGCATGGTCCAGACTGTGGACACCGGACGCAGGGTCCAGAGCTCGGAGCTCTCTGGACCCTCTCTGTGTCGGGTCCGGACGCAGAGGAAAGCGCGTCCGGACGCTACTGTTGGACGCGTCCGGATGCCGCACGTCAGCAGCAGGAAGGGCGCCAACGGCCGATTCAAATGGAAGGAGGGTCCGAACGCACACGCAATGGTCCGGACCCCCCATGCAAACACGTCCGGATGCCTGCAGGGAGCTGTGGAAAGGGGGAAAACGGCTAGCTCGTTTGGATGGGTATATAAGTGATGTGGCCGGCTCCTAGGGCTTACTCTTGCACCTCCCATTCTTTTAACATACTTGTGCTTGCTTGAGATAGCCCCCAACTCACTCTCTTCACTCTTGTTGCATACTTGTGAGAGTTTGAGTGAACCAAGTGCATTGATCATTGCATTGCATCTTAGTGGCACTTGGTCATCGTTGTCGCCGCGGGATTTCTTGTTATTCTTGGTGTTTGCCAACAACTAGACGACTTGGCGATTGTGGAGAAGCTTCGGCACAATTGGTGATTGTTTACGGCCGACTTCGGTGATTGTGAGAGGGCTTGTACCCACCTCGGCAGAGCGCCAAAGGGTAACTCTAGTGGATTGCTAGTGTCATTGAGTTACTCTCATTTGGGTGGATTCTTGTGGTGCCGGAGTTAGTGGGCTAGGCTTGTCATTGCCTATTAGCCACCGAATCACCACTTGAGTAGTCGACACAACGGGGACTAGCTTGGTGGCAACCAAGTGAACCTCGGGAGAAAAATCGTTTGTCAACTTGTCTCCCGACTACTCATTGGTATTCTTGTGATTGGTTCTCTACATTGACTTCCATACATCACAAGGCATCGGTATAACAATCACCTCCTCTCTTGTACTTATCTTCATTCATATCTTGTTTAGTTAGCTTGCTAGTTAGTTTCTTTAGTAGTTGTTCTAGCTAGCTTGTGCTAAGTGCTTTAGATTCTTTCTATTGATTGACAAGCACTTAGCTAACTAGAATTGCATTGGATAGGTGGCTTTGCACCCCTAAATAGAGCTAAAGCAAAAATCTTCGCTTAAGTGTTATCTAACCTTTTGCTCTAGTGATTTGTAGAATTTTTATTAGGCTATTCACCCCCCCTCTAGCCATCTAGGACCTTTCAGCATCCCTCTCTCTCTCCCTCAGCAGCCCGAGGCCCGCGGCTCAGAGGCGCAAGGTCACGGCGGCGCGGGCGCGGGCACACGCGGCGGCGCGAGCGCGGCTGTCACGGCGGAGTGGGAGGCGCGGGCACGCGCGCGGCAGCGAGTGGGGGCGCGAGCGCTGCTGCTCGCTGGGCGCAGGCGCGAGCAGTCGCGGCGGCGGCTCGCAAGGCGCGGGCACGGGCGCGGCCGCGGGTGGCGGCGCGGGACCTCGCGGCGGTTCGCAAGGCGCAGGTGGTGGCGTGAGCGCTACGGCTCGCTGGGCGCGGGCGTGGAGCGACCGCGGCGGCCGGATCCGGTGGTGGAGCGACCGCAACGGCCGGATCCGGCGGTGGAGCGGCCGGATCTGGCGGTGGACCGCGAGGCGGCGGCGCGAGCCCGGGCTCGCGGCGGCGCAGCAGCGGTCGGATCGACCGCGGCGGCACTGCTTCTAGGGTTTTCTTTTTATTTTTATTTTTTTGAATGATTAACCGCAGCGGGCTTCTTATGTTGCCCGTTGTGGTTAATCAATTTACTGCAGCGGGCAAACACGCCCGCTGCGAGAAGGCCACGATTTACCGTGACCTTAGCATCGCAGCAGACGCGTTTGCCCGCTGCAGAAAACTAATTTCCCCCGCTGCGCAAAATCGTTTTTCACGTAGTGGGGTGTCGTCCTAACAAAAGACAACCTTACTAAGAAAAATTGGAAAAAGGAGTGAGAAGTGCATCAGCTGTAATGAGAATTAAACTATCCAACATTTATTCCTAGACTATCCCCTTACCAAAAATGATATGGAGAATTATCTTTTTTGCTACTAGTTTGACCTCACCAAGATCAATCAGCCACATGTTCGGTACTTGGCTATCTAATCAAAATAAAAAGATTAGAAATTTGATTTGGGTAGGGGTGGTTGTGGTGTTTTGGGCTATCTGGAGATGCTGTAATGATGTTGTCTTTAATCAAATGAGATCTAACTCTATTTTATAGGTAATTTTTAGGGGAGCGTATTGACTACGCTTTTGGGCCCAGCTGCAGCGTGATGAGACAGGCAAGGACGCTCTCAGCAATGAGCAAAACTTTGAAAATAATTGCTTTAGATATATCCAATAAAGGATGGAAGCATTTATATTGTTTGAACTAACATCCTAGTCGATTTATAAGACCTTGACTTTTTTTTTATCCAAAACTTTGTAATAATGGGTTGTGTAGATTCTGGATGTAGAAATCGGATTTTTATTCATTATCTAAAAATAAATATAGCTTAGTGTCCAAGAAACGACGACGTCAAATTGAGTATGCCTGGACTTTTGTTGGACAAGGAAACAATCATCGACTAGCTACTACCAAGTTAATTAAACTCAATCCAAAATTGCAGAGACATGGGCAACTTTAACTCATCCACATCCACTCCGCATGCATGGAACACTGAAGGCTAGTACTACTAAGCTAGTCGATGACGAGACCTTGTTTACTCTTAATTAAAGTCCCAATGCATTGGCAAACGAAACTCGTCATGCCAGCTATAGTATACTAGTATATTACTCTCTCCATCTCCTCTCTCCATCCCTAAATTATAAAACATCCTAAGAATCTTTAAGAGTTAAAGTATCTTAAATTTAATTAAATTTATATAATAATATAATAATATTTATGATATCAACTAAGTAACATTAGATTCATTATTAATTATATTTTTATAGTATGTTTATTTGATGTTATAAATTTTTATAGTTTTATCTATAATTATTGGTCAAACTTGAATTTTTTTGACTTTCCAATATTCTTAGAGTCTCATAATTTAGAATGAAGTGAGTACTAGAGTACCAGCAGCACCAGCAGCAGGAGTACTAATACTAATTCGAGGCGCGCACGCAGGAGGAGACTTGTCTTAATTTGACTGATCCATCGAGGAACTTCAATTTGGCCTTCCATTTGAATTGAAGGGGCCGGGAACGCGGCTCGGCTCCATCCAGCGGGGTTCTTGGAATTCAGAGTGTAGAGACGCTGGAATTCATCAACTGCTTTGTTTGCATCCTGTTTGACCAAAACCAAATTAAGATTTATCAGAGCTGAGCGAGAATTCAACTGCATGTGCAGTACCTACTTATGCACGCGCACGGCCATATACAACGCCAAGAAACTCAGAAATGTCAGCTTACACGCACATCCATGTCATGATTTGTACGCTCGCACATGCATGCATGCCAAGTTGCCAACACACCACGCTACCTACTAGTACTACTACAGCTTTGAACACGGATTCATTAATCAACACTCATCAACAGGTCGTCGTTGTTGTGCATCAGAACACGATGATTTGCTGGATCCACAGATGGCGATGCATAGTATGTATGGATCGGAAGCCGAGAATTTTCGCAAGTAAACAGCTTATTAATCGATCCAACTAACTTCGCTGATTAATGTACATGTGTCATCAGTCATCACCCCGTGAGGATGCTGGGGAATTGAAAGCCTAGCCTAGGAAATCAATCTCCCAACCTTTCAACTGACGCAATCTAGCTATCTTGAGGTCGTCTGATTACGTTATAACTAGTGGTTGCCATTGTCTGAAGAATGTCCTCGGTGTTCTGTGACCAGCTAGCATATAAGTAGTGGTTGCCATTTTCTGAAGAATATGTCGTTTGGAAATCTCCCCACACGCCGCTTGCTGGCAGCAAGAACAATGTACACATTAATTAATGCTTAGAGAAAAAGAAATTAAATCTGTGGTTAGGCCAGCAGAGACAGTAGATCGAGTCATGTGCCAAGCAACCATACCACTGCTACAGCCTTTGCTAGCTCCCTCCGGTCAGAATAAGTGTTAATAAAACTATACTCTCAGTGGATTTGTCTTATAATTAGTCTCAAACAATACTGTACTTATTTGTGACTAAGGGCACTGCTGCAGGATCCTCATTACGTGCCGGACTCCGTTACATAGAACCAGCTTGTTACTATTACTATTTGGACTCTTTTGAAGCACCAAAATTGAACAAAAACATAACTTGTAGAGACTCTTACAGAAGTTAAAAACATTTTGTACGGTCATCGATTTGGTAGGCCTAAACTTTTAGTAATAGTCATATATGTTCTAATTTGTTTTATAAAACTATAGGAAGCATTTTCAGAAACTGTCATTTTCCATAAACGGATGCAGCCTGCCCGACCAACTGTTAATCGTGGAGCGGCAATTCTCAGTCTTAGAACCAGCTGAAAGCAAAATTAGGCAACAGGTGCAAAGACAATGAATGCTTCACAACACTCTGCTCCACCATGAGCGACATCCACTTTTGCTTGTTGCAACTACAACACAACGAGTTTAAAAACGAGACACCCTAAAAATTAGGGAAATATATAAAACTTAGACCTTGTTTAGATGTTGTCGTGTATTCATCTCAATCCATGTGTTAATGTAAATTAAGATAAAATTTAGTTTAAGACTCACTACAATCCACCCCAACACACGTGAATTGTCGTCAATCCGACTATATTCAGGGCTTGTTTGGATATGTATTTATCCCAGCACACATGTGTTGAAGTCGGTCGGAGTTGATTTAAATCGAGTTCTACACCAATCTACTCTAACACATGTGGTTTGAGGGAAAAAAAAGCCACATCCAAAGAAGGCCTTAGTACGGAGCAAAACAACCATGGACAGACAGTTTTCAACAGGATCTATTCATTCATATCCGATGACTGCCAGCCGTCAACAATGCAACATGCAATGCCTCTATAACCATAAACAAGGTTACAAGGGTCAGCTGAAGCAGTTCGGAATATGACTGCGCAGAAAAGTCAGAGGACCGGAATGGAGGTATATGCATGACTGACGCAATGCACGTCTTGCCTCATCAACTGAAACATTTGCAGCCCTGCTGAGGACGATAGTAAAAACCATCTACGCCTTCACATGCTCACGGATGAATTGCTCCACAGCTGAAACATTACCAGCGGAACCGGCACCCTCTGCAACAGCCACCTTGTTCTGGCACTGGCTGAAGTTGAAAGCCTCTCCAGGGACCCCGAGCTGGACTTCATCAGAGATGTCAGCTGAAGATATGGCGGTCCTTGATTCCCGGAGCTTGTTCCTACAACATGGTTAAAAAGAGAAGGGCATTACAAACCTTGTGACTTGTGAGTCTGATATTGCACACACTTTTTGGACTCGTGAACATGTTTTCTGCCAGGGCAGAGCCAGGAATCCAACATGGGGTGGGGGGGCAAAACCTATACAAGTACTAAAAATGTCCAGATATTTAGGGTCTGATTGGTTGCTTGCATAGAAATTGCATTGCATTAAATGTTATGCAGCATAAACTATGCTTGCACAAGTAAATGCATTTTGTAGTTGTTTGGTTTACCAGCATTACTCTATTGCATGATCTATACTTATGTTCGGTTGAATGCATAGTAGTATGCTGCATCTAGTATTCCATGTTTGGTCAAACTAATACACGTGAGATTGGAGTTGGCAATTCCTCGAACACCCGGCGCTACGTTCCACCATGAACACCGCCACAGAGCACACGCACACTCCACTCCACTTCACATCCTGCAGCGCATGTAGATGAGACCAAAACAAGAAAACGCCATGGCAAGACGCAAGATAGGCCTAGCCGTCATCAGATTATGTGGCAGTCCGTGCTCCCGGCAACCAGCTTGCTCCCGTGCGGCAGCGGCAAGGCCACCCACACAGCCACATCTCTGCCAGGGAACTGCTGAGTTCTTGGCATCCATGGTGACGACAGCCTGATGTTGGGGCAAGGACGAAGATCTCGTGTTGGGTTTCGGCGACTTCCGTGAGCACGGTGGAGAGCAAAGGCAAGGATGAGGAAAGAGCGTCACCACCGGTGATTTAGTCCTGCTGACGCCGGCGGCGTCCTGCTGCTCCCTGCTCGCCGATCTCAGCGCGCACAGCGTCGACGGCCAGCCCGAGGAGAGGACCGCGGTGTTGGGGAGAAGACACAGGGAAGAAGATGCGCGGTGAGCCGGTGACCCCATCGGATCCATGCGGTGCAGAGCGGGTGCGGGGAGCGCAGAACGGATGCAGCGACTGTGCACAGTGAATGTTGTGCAATTCTTGCACAGTGGATACAGCCGATTTTGAGGGTATAGTGGGATGCACAATTAAGTTGCTTTGAGGATAGTGCTAGTCTGCACAAGGCTATATACAACTAACCAAACAGGTCTGACTTGCATTATGGGATCCTGGAGAAGGAGATACGCAGGCAACCAATCAGCCCCTTAAGCATCTTATAGGTACTTTGCAAGCCTCAGCCCCCCCCCCCCCCCCCCCCTCTTCTCCCTCAGCCCTTCGTATGGGTTACTATAATAGGGCCATACAAGAACTAAAACTAGTCCCAAACCCGAATAAAATTCTATTTAACTTTGCAGCTTAATATTATGTAACAGTTATAGCAATGGATATTTTCCGACTGCACATCGGATCTAGAAAGAAGTCACATAACCACAGCATTTATGCAGCATGCACTACCGAGTTGAGTCATTCTAATTCTAATTATGCAGGTATGATAAATGTTGGGACTTGACAGATGTCCTTACAATTCTTTTTCCAACTGCTTCTTGATGAATTCCTTCGAGTGGGCTGTAACTTTATCTGTCTTGTTGCAGAATATAAGCACAGGAATCTTTTTCTTCACTACAGTTGACTTAGTCAGAATGTCATACAGGTACCTGCACAAAGATGATAATATTGTTATGAAATGTTAACAACACTAAGAAATGATCAAACAGAGTAATACTCTGAAATGTTGGGAATAGTGGACAAGGCTTCTAGTCACACAATGATAACACAATGATAAAATTATTCAAACAGAGTAATTTCTGCAATCTTGGGATATGAAAAGGGGCCATAACTACACCACTAATTTCAACTTCGCACAAAGGAAAATAAAGTAGTTGACATAGGCACCAAAGATATTTTACTATAAAAAGTAAAACAGAGGGCACAAAATTACTCTGCAGCAGCTTGCATGCTAGACAAGAAATCTTGAGCATCAACAACGAAAACAACCCCAGCAGCTTTAGGCAGGACTTCATCAAGCTTGGGTTTGAGCCTAGCGTGACCAGGAACATCAACAATATGCACAGGTTTTACTTTGCCTTTCTGCAGGGAAGGGCAACAGGAAGGTTTAGCAGAAATGCCGCAGTCAGGAAATGCATGTTTCTTCATAAGAAACAAAACTATCCACTTTACTTTTATCTCAATATGTTGGGAATTAGGTCTAGAAGTTTCCATACCCTTTCTTGCTCCGAATGCAGCACAAAAGTATCACTATTTTCTTCCATAGAAGTCACAGTTCCTTGATGTGATGATCCGTCCCGAAGCTGACAAGCATAAACGAATTAGGAGAGCACCAAAAGATAATGTATAGGATAAGCCGCCTACTTGTTACATTGGTATTGATAGAAATACCAAATGATCTAATAGACAAAAGAGAGAAAAAAATATCCTGGTTTTCCATGGTACTGCATTGCAGTACTGCAAGAATAAGATACGAGTATAGCCAAACTAAAAATAAGCCAACTAGTCTATATAGAAAAATGAAGTCAAATCAAATATGAAAGATATATGTGAAAGTGTCATGTGGGGCACGGCGTATACACGCCGGCGCAGAGCGCGCGACATCCGCAGGCAGCGGAACGCGCAGCAGCGCGCGACGCGGAGGTGTCCGCGATCACCGCGGCCCAGGATGGCAAGGCGGTACTCAGTGGCTAGGAGAGAATTAGGCCTGAAAATTAGGAGGGATTTGTTACCTAGTTTTTCCCCTCCCCACCGAAACCATAGCTACCCACATTTGCCAAACTCCTGGAACCCCAAACCTCACCGCCGTATGTCCAATAAGGAGGATTGCGGGGGATGAAGGGAGACCATTGCACCCGGGGCAGGGGACCCCCGGGGGGAGGTCCCCCCCCAAACCCCCCCAACACAAGAAGTTTTTTTTCCCCCCTTTTCACCACGACTGATCCCTCTCTTCCTCCCCAGTCACTCCACTTTCGCCACACGCCCCGGGGGCGGGGGGCCCTGGGGAGGCCCCCCCTTTTTTGGATACTTGCTTTTTGGGTTTTACACCAACCCCCAGGAGGACATGCCCACCGGGGGTTAAAAAGGGGAACCTAACCTCCGGGGCCCCCCTTTTCATTGGCGTCGTTTTTAGCTCGTCGATCCCCGGCGGGGGGGATTTTTGGGGAGCGCCAAACCCTTCCCCCCTTCCGGGGGGGGTTCTACAAGGCAGGCTCCGCTTTTAAAACCGGGCATTTCCCTCCCCCCGGGCTAAATTTTCGTCCCGCACCCAAAACCAAACCCCGGGGAGCCCCTCGGGGGGGGGGCCATGTTTTTGGCGGAAAGGGGGACTGATGGACCCAGCCCCGCCACCTCCCGGCTTTTTCCCGGCCCCCCCCACCCTGGCGTTTCCCCCCAACCCCCCCCGGGGGCCTGGCCTGGGGGGTTTGGGGCAGGGCAATCGACCCCCCCCCGGGGGGAAAGGGGGGAAACCCCGGGCGCCCCAAAAGGCCTTTTTTTTAAACTTAAACAATATTTCGTGCCATAACTTCTGAAAAAAAAATTTTCTTTTCGGGGGGGAATACAAAACCCCCGGGGAGAGGGGGGGCGGCCGCCCCCCGGGTTTGGGAACCCCCCTTTCTTCTCCCGCACCGGCCCCCCGGGGCGGCCCTTGGGGGGAAAAATTTTCAATCACCATGTCTTGTTTTCTTCGCCCCGTCGCCCCCCCGAGGGGGGCCAAACCCCCACAATTTTTTTTCCCCCCGGGGGCACGGAACGGGGGCTGGGGGCCCCCGCCCGGGGCCCAAGCCGTGGGTGGCCAAGGGGGGGGGTCCCCCCGGGGGTCATCCCGCACCATCACCATCAACAACACCGCCTTCAACATCGATTTTTGTCTGCCTTTGCATTTTTTTTTTGGGGTTCGAAACCAGGGTTTGGGCCCCCGGGGGGCCGTTTTTTGGGCCCCGGGGCGCCCCTTTGGGCTTCACTCCCCCGCCCTTTCCCCCTTTTCCCGACGCCCAACCGCCCCCTTTCCCGTACTCCCCCAAACCGGGGCCAGCGCCCGTCCTTGTTTGGGGGGCCCCACCTTCGGGGCTTTTCGCCACCCCGGGCTGCCACCCCCCCAACCCCGCGCCCACAACTCCCCCCAAAGGGGCCGGGGGCCCCACGCCGGGGCAGTCCCCCCCCCCCGGTCCCCACCGCACAAGGACGGCGGGAGTTTTAAATGCCCCATGACCCGGGGCAGGGACGTCCCCCCCACGCCCCCCGGTTTTCCGTCCCCTACTTTCTGAAAAAAAGGGCCCAAAAGGTTTCGCTTTTTGCGTCGAACCGCCCTTAAACCCCCCCTCCCCCGTAAAAGATTTTTCCCCCCCCCGCCGTCGACTTTTTGGGGGAGGCCCCGGGGGAAAAAACCCTTCCCAACCAAGCGGACCGCGCCCGGCCACGGGGGGGAAAGGGGGGCCGGAGGACTTTCAAAAACCCCCCCCCGCCGTACCCATGGGGCCCCTGTACGCCCCCCTTGAGCCGTTGGGCTGAAAAAACGCCCCCCCTTTTTTCCCAAAGGCGCTCATAAACGATTTTGCGCGCCCCCCTTTAGCCGGTTCGCCTTCTTCTTCGACACACCCCTAATTCCCAGCAGAGGGGGGCCGATCACCTACACATCCCCCGCGCGTCCTTCCCCCCCTCCCCAAACCCCCGGGCCTTTCAAAAAAAGGGGCCCAATGTTCGTTGGGGCTCGATTTCCGTCCTACCCTGGCGTTAGTCCCCAATGGGCCCCCCCCCAAACCCCCAAAAACCATCCATAAAAGTCCGAACCCGGCCGGCGCCCCCGGGCCCCCCGGCTTGGGGGGCTGGGGGTTTTACAGGTTTTTGTCCCATTTCGGCCCAATCGCGCCCCCCCCCCACCGCCTCCTAAAAAAGGGGAAGCTTCACTTTAAACGACGACGCCGTTGCGGTTTCCCCCCAAAAAAGGGGGGTCTGCGTCAACCGGTTTTTGGCGCTCCCGCTTCCCCCCCTTCCGTGGGTGTGATGCTCCCCAAAACGACTTCGGGGGCAGTGCTCATCCGGGGGGCCACCCATCGCTTTTTTCATCGGTGGGGGCTCCCCGCCATCCCACTGCAGCAAAACGGGGGGAGCTGGGGGGCCTCGTCCCCCTGCCGACCGGGGGGGACCCCCCCTTTGGGGGGCCCCTTTTTCTTCGCAAAAACACCACACACCCCTAAAGTCCCCTCCCGCCCCACGCCTCCCACCCCCCCCAAAAACAAAACGGGGGGGCAATTTGGGGGGGGCTTTTTTTTCACCAGGGTAAACCCGGGCCCGACGAACATTTGGGGCCCAACCCCTCTTCCCCCCCCCGGGGAACACCGACGAGGCCGATGTGGGCGCATCTTGGGGGGCCCGGGGGCCCCCTTCTTTTTCACCCCCGACTCCCCAACACAACCCGCCCCCCCTTGGGGTCTCCAGGGCGGGCTCCCCCGGGGGCCCCGGCCCCCCATGGGCGTCACCAGCCTTAAACCTTTGGGGGCCCCGGGCGTACACCCCCGGGGGTAAACCAAACCCGCAGGGATCGGGTTTGCCGCCACGACAACAAAAACGAGGGGGTCCACGAACGTTTGATACTTCCCCGTGACTTTCATTTTTCCCATTCGTCGGGGGGCAGTTTGTGCGGAAGGGCCTCATTGCCGGGGGTAAAAAAAACGGGCACCTCCAAAACCGCCGCCTCCCCCTACCTTCTAATCCCCCCCGGGGGTCTCCCCACTTGGCCCCCGATTTCGGGAAAAGTTTGGGCCCGGGGGTTTGAAAAAAAGGCGGGATCCTTTTTCTCGTCGACCGTTTCAGCAAAAAAAGCCACTTCATTCCCCTGGCACCCCCCCTACACCACGAGATCGTAGCTCAGGCTTTCCCTTAAAGACATGGGGCGCCTCGGGCATGCCCTTTCCATCGCTCCGACCGCGCCCGTGTTCACCCGCTGTTTTGGCGCGAGCTGATCCCTTTGGGGGGCCCCCCCAAGCTACCGGCGCCCCCCTTTTCCCCCCCCCATCAGGGCCAGAGGGAAAGTCCCCCAAACCGATCTTCGTACCGGGGGTTTTTTCACAGGGACGACCTCGCATGGCTGCGGGGTTCCCGGGGGGTGAGTAGTGAAAAACCCGGCTTACCACCCCCGCCCCCCGGGAAACCCGTTCCGCGGGTTTGGGGGCCGTGACCCCCCCCCCCCCCGCTCATACGACCCCGGGAAAAACTGGGGGGGTTTTTTGGCCACACGGGAGAGGCCCCCCCTTTTCCTCCCCGACGCCCCCGCCCTGGGGGCCCGGGCGCAGCTGGTGCAAAGGGGCCCACGACGACCGCGAAAAATCGCCTTTTTCCCCCTATCAAGGGGGAAATTTTTGGGGCGGGCAAATCCCCCGTAGCGTCCCAAAGTTTTTCCCACCCCCCAAGCCACCCGGGCCCCGGGGAAACCCCCGTACATGGCCAAACGTGGAGGGGGCCCCTTAAAACGACGTCCGGTTCGCTTGACCTCCCTCCACGGGCCCCTTTCCAATTCTTTTTCATGCAGCGCCCTAAAGAAGTTCGCGGCACGCCTGCGCCGATCCCCCCCCCTTTCCCACCCATCCCCCTGGGGCCCCCCCCGACCCTTTGGGGGGGAAGGGACTCGCCTGGCGGGGGTGTACGCCAACTGTTTTAAATTTTGTGTGGAGCCCCCCCGGGAACCGCTTTTTGGGGAGACCTCGATTTTTCCCCGCAGCATTCCCACTTTTCCCCGCTGGGGGACAGCTGCTTCAGGGGGAGGGGAGAATGTCGTGGGGCCGGCGAAAAACCCCCGGCGGGGGCCCCGACACCCGCGGGCCCACGGAACCGCAGCACCCCGGGGGGGTTTTTGCCCGGGTAAAAGGGGCCCGGGGGATGGAAAAGGCGGTACTCGGGGTGGGAAAATTTAGGCCAAAAAATTGGGGGGGATTTGTTCCTATTTTTACCGGGGTTTTTTGTACCTTTTTTTCCCCCCTTGGGGTTATAAGTTTTTTTGGGGGAAAAAAAAAATTCCAAGAAAAAAAATTTTTTCCCAAATCCGTCACCCTCTTTTAAAAGGGCCTCGGTGGGGGGGGGAAAAACCCCAGAAATCCCAAAACCGTACACTCCGACCGAGTCCGCCCCCCCAAAGGGGTTTTTCCCCCCCTTGCCCAAAACACGATAAAAATTTGAACTAACCCCACTAAATCCCCTCTAACCCCTAATATAAAAAAAAAAGGGGTTAGTTTTTTTTTGCAAACTAGCCCCCAAAACCCACCCCTTTTTCCCTTGGAAAAAAGGGAAAAACTTAAAACCCAAAAAAATAAGTTCCCTTTGTAAAAAAGGGGGGTTTCCCGGGCCACTCCCCCCGGGATAGAAATTGGGGTGTTTGATTTGGGGGATTTCAAAAAGATGCTGCAAAAAAAAAAAAAAAGGAATTTGTTTATCTTTTAAAATCTAATAAAATAATTTATGTAAGCGACTCGTAAAAACAAAAGCAAACAGCACACCCTTTTTGAACCATAAGGTTTCTCGGTGGGGAGGGGGCCCCCAAGGGCTCCACCCCTTTTTTGGGGCCAAAAAAAAATTTTCGAAGCAAACTTAGAAATTAAAATGTTGAAGCTAAAATGAATTGCACTTTTTTAACTACCCCCCCGGGGGGCAAAAACCCCCAAGGGGGACCCAAACCCCTTTGTTCTATAATTTAAAACAAAGGAAAAGAAAACCCCCCCTTTCCTTCTAGCACTAAACACCCCCTTACCTTATTCAGAACTCTAAATTTTAAAACCTCTTGTTTGGGGAAAAAAAATTTAAGAAAAAATTAAAAACATCCAAAATCTTCATTATTAAAACAATAGCACTCCAACAGACTGCTAAGTTGGAAAAATTTTAAATTGTGACACAAGGGGGCCCCAAAAACCGAATAAAAAAAGCTGAAAAATCCCTTAAAACCCTTTTATCAACACTACTTCAGCCTTATTTTTTTAGCAAACAAACAGTGTTTTTTTTTCCCAATAAATTTTAAAGCTTTTTTACTAACCCCAAATTTGAAAAAAACATCAAAGGCCCCATTTTGCTTTTTCACAACTATAAATTGCAAAAAACAAAATAAAATTTTTCAAACTAAAAATTTTGGGAAATTTTTTAAAACTATAAATTATTTTTCCCCCTTTTAATTTTGGTGGGGGTGTGGTTTTCCTCCTATTTTTTTTAATTAAAAAATATGCCTTGTACACTGTCCAAACATTTCCCATTTTTTCCCCAAAGGAAAAATTTTAGTTCCATTGTAAAAATAAATAAAAACAGACAACACGCTACAGCTAAAATGCCTTTTCCCAACCATAGTTTATTTCCATAAAAGAATCAACCCAACAAAATTTCCCAAAAAACCCCTGATGTTTTTTAGGTAAAAAAGCCTCCCAGGGCCCCAAACATCCCCTCGCAACTTTTACCGCCCTTTTTTTTTTCCAAAGGGGCCCCCCACGTGGTTCGCAAGACTCCATATCAATGGGGGAAAAGGAACTCTAGGTTGGACCCACCTCCAAAAAAAAGGAAAAAAACCGCAACCCCGGGGCCCCGCGGCCAAAGATCTGCCCGGGGGGCCCCGGGGGGTCCAGCCCCCCGCTTTTTCCACCCACCCCCCCGGGGTTGGCGAACCCCAAACGCCCCTGGCTTTAAAAAGGGGAAAAAACGCAAAAAAATTTTGAAATAAGCCCCCGTCCGCCCAATTGGGAAAAACAATTTCGCTCGATCGCGCTAAAAAAACCAAATCAAGCAACCGTAACCATAAAGTATCGAACTTTCAAAATTTTTTCCAAACAAAAAAAAAAAAACCCCAAAGCCTGCCCAACCCCCCTTCCAAGCAAGCTTTTCTTTCCCGGGGGAAAACCAAAAAATAAAACTTTCCCCCGGTGAAAACTAAGCAACGGGGGGGGGGAGAAAGGGGGAGAAGGAGGGGGTTCCCGTCGCCGAGGAAATTTTGGGGAAAGGGGGGCGGGGGAAGTTTAAAAGGATGGGGGGGGGTTTCCGGGGGGGGGGGGGACAGGTTTAGGAAACCGCCGAAACGTGCGAGTCCACCAAAAAACCCCTCGTTCGCTATTTCTTTTTACATTTTTTAAAAAATTAAAAAAATTTTATAAGCCATCTTTTTGGTTTAAAAACCCCAGTAACTAAAATAAAAAAAAAATTTTTAAAATTTTAAATTTTAAAAAATTTTACGAGATTTTTTTTTAAAAAGTCCTTTTTTTTTTATGTTAAAAAATTTTTATTAAAAATAAAAAAACAAAATTTTTTTTGCAAAAAAAAATATCAGAAAGATACAATAAAAAAAAAAAATTGCAATATTCGTTTTTGGGATTATTTCCCAATCAAATTTTCCCCTTAAACTAATTTGATTTTCCTCGCCCAAAAGGTATTTTTTTTTTTTTCGTCCAAAAATTTTTAGTAAATTTTTTAAAAAAAAAAAACATTGAAAAAATTTTGGAACTCTAAATAAATTTATTAAAAAAAACTAATTCAAAGTTTTTCCCAAATAATAAAAATTTTTTTTAAAAAATTTATTTTTTTTTAAAAAAAAATTCATCAAAGTTTCTCAAAAAATCCCAGAGAATAGTTTTTGTTTAAAAAACGAAAAATTTGGGAACAAACCAAAGAAAATTTGGGAATAATCCCTATTTTTAACTACAAATCAATTAAAAATTTAAAAAAAAAAAATTTTTTTAAAAAACCCCCAAAATAATTAGGTAAAATCCCCCGTGCAACAAAAAGTATTTGTAAATTTTTTTAAATATTATTATCTTATTCCCTTTTTTTATTTTTTTTCTCATTTTTTTTGGGGTATAATTTTTTTTTGGGTCTTTTTGTTTTTTGTTTTTTTCCAAAATTTTAATATACTTTGTAAAATTTTTACTTTTTTGATGGGGTTTTATTTACAAAATTTGGGGAAATCTCACAATTTAGCATATCATTTTATTTTTTCCTTAAATTACTCTAAAAAAAAGGAAAAAGGGATGAAAAAATGGGGGGGGGGGGGGGAAAAAACAAAAATTGATGAAAAGAAAAACATAAAAATTTTTTTGGATTTTTTTAATTTTTTTAATTTTTTTAAACCCGGCCTTTTTTAAAAAAATTTATACAATTTGTAGGAACCAAACAAATTTATTAATTTATCCCACAAAAAGGGGGTTTTAAAAAAAAGAATGAAACTCCATCTTTTAAAACTAGTTTTTTAGGTTAATTGACCTAAATGGGGGAAAATTTTTGGCTTCTTTTTGGATCGGGGTTTTGGGGGGCCCAATCAGGGGGATAGCATTTGGGGCCCAAAGCTCTAAAAAACCAAAAAAACCCGGGGGTCATAGGGGACGAGCCCCCGGGCCAAAGGGGCGGTTTTTTTTGGAAAACGTAGACCTGACCTGAACAGGGGTTTGGGATAAGCGTTTGGGGCCGAATTCCTTTTTTCTACTCTAATTTTTTGAAAAAAATTGATAGAAATTTTTTAATTTCAAAATTTTTCCTTTTTTTTATTTGTTTTAAAGGGTAAAAAAAAAGAACCTTTTTTAAAGGGTTTTTTTAAAAAAGGGGAAAAAATTTGGGTGGCCACGCGACCAATCCAGGTTTAAATTGGAAAAAAAAAAGGGAAAATTTTAGAGAGGGGAAAGGGGGAAAATTTTTGTTTGACCATGGGGCCCTTTTGGGCCCAAAATTTTCCCCCCAAAACTTTAAATTTTTTCATTTTTTTCCCCCAATCGATAATTAGGGGGTTTAAAAAAAAATAGTGGGAATTTTCCCCCTTTAATAAATTTTTTTTAATTAAGGGGGTATAATAGAACCCTCCCTTCCTTCCCAGGCAAATCCGGGGCCCCCAAAAAAGAAGGGGGTTAAAAATTTTAAAACCCCTCCCCCGCTTTTTTCGCTGTCCTCCCCCCCGCATCCCCCCGCCCCCGGCCTAATTTCCCCGCATCGCGCCCCCCACGTGGGCCGTCCTCCTCCCCCCATCGTACAGCCCAAACCCGGGGGTTGTCCCCGCGTCGCACCCCGTGGGCCGGGGCACGCGGGGCCCCCCCGCCGCCTCCTTGGTCCTGCCAACCCGGGGGGGCACCTCAGGACTCGCACAGCCCGCGTGCAGGGAAATCGCCGGGTCAAACTCGTCCCCGGGGGGGGCCCGAAAAGTTTTCCACCGGGGGCCGGGTCCCCGTACTTTGGGGGAACCAGGGGCCCCGCTCCGCCTTAACCCACCCAACACGGGGAAAAATGCCGTTTTGGGGAAGGCATGGGGGCCCGTCCCTTTTCGCCTTTTTTCTCCCCCTCAGGTGCCCGCCGCTCTACCCTACAAAAGGGGGGCACCCCGGCACCGCTGCGGGGTCCCCCTCACGTCGGGGGCCGGGCTCGAAAGGTGAACACTTTCGCGCCGGGTGGGGGGCGTCTTGGCCCCCCAGCGGGGAAAAAACACCACGATGAGGGCCACCGATCACCCGCAAAAATCAATTGCAAGCAAAAAACAATTCTCCCATCAAAACACAGGGTGGGGCCCCCCCAAAAGTGGCCGGTTACCTGCCAAACCCAAAGGGGAAAAATCGAGGGGAAAAAAAAGACTTCCAAAAACAAAAGGTTGAGCAGGGGCCCCAAAAGGGGGAAAACCCCATGTACAAGCAAAAAAGCCACAGGTGCATACCACCCCCCCTGTTGGTGCCGGTGCAAGTAGATGTTCCTGCAGTTTTGGGGTAGCACGTTGTGGGGTGACGAGTGGGGGCAAAACTGCATGAGGCCGCGCGCGAGGGGGGGAGGCGGTTTCAGTCCGACCAGCACTCGGCGGGGGGGGGGGTTCAGCGAAAACCCAAAAATTCCCCCTTTCGAATAAAAAAAAAAAAGGGAAGGAAAAAAGGGGAAAAAAAATTTAAAAAATAAAAAAAACTTTTTTTTTGGGGAAAATAAATTTTTTTTTTAAAAAATTATCTTGCGGGTTTTTTTTTTCCCTTTTAAAACCCCCATCCGTAAAAAAAGAAGTAAAATATATAACAAAAAAAAATTTTAATTATCCCCCCAAAAATGTTATATGGTAAATAAAAATTTGGGAAAATTTTCCAATTATTTTGAAAAACAAAGGGGGGTTTTTAATTTCCCCTTAGTACTTTTTTATTTTTTTAAAAGGGGTTTGCATTTAAATTAAGAGGGTTTTCTTTTTACCCGGGGTTTTTAAAAAAAAACCCGACTCGATAATTTTAAGCAAAGCCCCTTTAATTTTTGAAACTGGAAAACAATAATCCCTTTTGATAGGGTAAAAAAAAATTTGGGGTATTTTTGGGTCCCCAAAAAAAAATACAAGTTTGAAATTTCCTCCCCTTCCCTCCTTTTTTCCATAAAATTCAAAAACTTTTTTAATTAAATTCGTAAAGGTTTTTTGGGATCTTTTGCATTGTGAACCCCTTTTTTGGGGGTTGGGCCAAGGGGCCTCATTTTTTTCCCCAAAAAAAAACCCCCCCAAAACCCTTTTAATTTTTGGGTTTTTGGGGCAACCCATCTCTTTGGGTATTCGCGGGGGTTTGGTTCCCTAAAAAAACACTAATCAAAAATAAAAAAGGGGGGGTAACGGCGTAAAGGGAGGAAATTTTGAAGACGTCAGGGTGATGTCATAAAACCGCAAAAAGGGCAAAACAGGCACTCTCCCGGGGTTTTTGCTCGGCTCCCAAAGGGGAAAGGGGTGGGGGTGTATGCGGATCGGGGGGCTAGCCCCCGGTGTGCCGGGGCTAGGGGGCCCGGGATAGCCGGGGGGGAGGCCCCCGATGGTTTAAAAACCGGTGTGGCTACGGGGGCCCGTTGGGGGCCCGGGGGCGCAAACGGGGATGAAAAAGGGCGCCGGAGTACTGTTTTGCTTTCACCCCAAATACGGGGGGGGCCTAGGAGAGGTCCGATTTGTCCTCCGGGGGCCCCCCCCCAAAAAGGGGTTTCCCCGGGGGCTAGACGGGGAGGTCACGTTTTTGCGGTGCCAGGGGCAGGGGCTCTCTACCCTTTTTTAAAACTTGGGCCCCCCCGCTCCTCATCTCGGGGTGCCAGGCCCGGGCCCCAGGGGGGACTTGTGCAAAGGGCCAGAGCCCCCAAATTTTTGGGGGGGCCCAAAACCCAAAATTTAAAAATACCCCTTCCCCACATGAAATCCCAACATGTTTTTTTAAAATCTGTCATCGAGGGACTGGGGCCGCCCGCACCCCCCACGATCGCTCGCCTGCCTACTTACTGAACCCCGCATTGCCCGTTGCCTCAACCCCCGCCCGCACACCCCGTAAAACCTAAAACCCCCGCCCCTCACCCCCCGAACCGCAAAAAAGTAAAAGTTTTTGCTGCTCCCTTTCCCGGGGAGGGAATCGGATCACAACCCGGGGGAAAACAGACTGCAGGTATCAAGTAAAAGGGGTTTTTGCCCGGGGTTCTTTCTTTTTTTGGATTTTAATTTTTTTTTTTCCAAATTAATTAAAAAATTTTTGTATATATTTGAGATATCCTTCCCCCAAAATTGCAAAAACCGTCATTGTTTTTTTGCATAAAAAACACCAAAAAAAATATTTTTTTTTAAAAACGAAAAAATATAGGTTTTTTTAAAGGGGAATTTTTTTTTCAAGTACCAATAATTTTTTTTTAGTCTAAATTTTTTTTTCTCTCGATAAAAATTAGAAATTAAATTAAAAAAAAATTATTGGTTCCCTCCCTTTTAACAAAAAAAAATTTTTTTTTAAAATTTAAGATTTTTTTTGGTTAAAAAAGGGGGGTTGGACAGTTCCCCAAAGGGGCCCCAAAAACCGGGGCCCGGGGGTTGCAGCACATGAACCCAAAAGTTTTTTTTTTAATCTTAAAAAAATTTTAAAATATGTAATTTTAAAAAATTTTTAAATTTTATCCCCAAACCCTTTTTTTTCCCCAAAACATTTTTTTCCCACAAAAAAACAAATTCCCCTATTCCCCCTTTATTAAAAAAAAAACAATTTTAAAAAAAGGGGAAATTTCCCCCCCCTTTTTTTAGTGCTAATACTTTTTTAAAGGGAAATAGAAAAAAATTTGGGGTAAATTTAAAAAAAATTTTGGGACATATACCCACGGGGCAAAAACTAAAATTTTTTCCCCTCAAATTTCCCTCATTTCCCCCCCCTTTTTCCCCTCATCGTCGACGTGACCATCGAATTTTTCCTAGCCGCGGTTTCGTCGACGTGAACCTCAAATATTTCCTCAAGTATTGTAAAAAATTAAAAACCCTATACTATACATTCCGGGGTGTATATAAAAATTATCAATTGTATTCCCAACCTGATGAAGCAGTGCAAACATTTTAAAAAAAAAAAAATTTACTATAAATTTTTAAAAATATCAAACATTTTAAAGAAAAAAATCTTTTTTTAAATTTAAAATTTTTAAAAAAAATTTTTAAAGATTTTCAATATCAAATATATAAATTTTCAAAAAAAATATAAAAATTTTAAAAAAACAAAATACTTAGTTTTTCATAAATATTATTATATCATTATATAAAAATTTGGTTTTTAATTTTTAAAATTTTTTTTTTTTGCAAGTTAATTTTTAATTTTTTTAAAAATTTTTTTAAAAAAAGGGGGATTATATAAAATAAGAAAAAAGAAAAAAAAAAAATTTTCAATAGTATTTCATTGCGCTATTTTTTAAATTTTTATCTTTTGGTCTTTGGTAAAAGACAAATAATATACAAAACCCTTTCCCTTTTTTTTGTTTTAATCAATTTTTGGGGGAAAAAAAAATTTACAAATACAAAAACAATTCTACCCCCAAAAATTGACTCACATTCCCCCATGCACGAAGGGAATATGATTGGGGGATTTCTATTTGCCCCCAAAGTGACAAAGGAAAAAAGGGAAAATTTTTTTTTTTTTCCCTTTTTTTTGTCCCTTTTCATTTATTCATTTGTCCCAAAAAAAAAAAACTTTTTTTTTCCCGTTTTGTAAATTTTTAAATTTTCCAAGGGAAACAAAATTTACCGGTTAAGGGGGTCAAAAAACTTTGCCCAAACAAACCGTAAATGGGTTTTTTAACCCACATCAAATTTAAGGAAGCCATTTTTTGGTAAAAAAGGGGTTTCCCCCTTTTTTTCTGGGGAAACCCAAAAAACACGGTAAAAATCAAGGTTTTAATTTCAAAAAACAAAGACCTTTTGGGTTGGGGGCCTCCCCCAGGGGTTTTTAAACCCCGATGCATACTTTATTCCCATTTATTCCTTTTTTTCCCCCAAAAAAATTTAAAAATTTTTGGGCGGGCTTCCCTTTACACGGGCGCTACCATTAAGTGGGGGCGGGGGCCCGGGTCGCAGGGGGAACCCTGTTTTATTCGTGAACTTCAATTTTTCCCCGGGGGTTTTTGCTCTTTCCGTGACTTCGGGGAAAAACAAAATTCACGTTCTTATCAAACATAGCCCTAAGTTGTAGTTCTCCCACTGAAATGCCTTTGGAACTATTTGACTTCTAAGCCCTAAACTTGTCACCAATCAAAAATAAAACTCAACTCAAATTCTAGGAACCCTACATAATCCAACTTTTCAAGCCGAAAAGAATACCTCTTTTTCCATTCCAACGTAGTTTCCATGTTTTGATGACATATCAGTGGACTCTACATCACCTATCAGAACTTCTCCAATACTACTATCTAAATTGGCTCCCTGATTTCTAGAAGCCTGTTTCTAGTATAGTTTACAACAATGCCACCTACTTTCTTATGCATATACAATGGCATATGGACCCCTCTCTTAGAGTACCTTTTTCCTCTAGTTTCATATCAACTTGGGTGGGAAGGGAGCTTAGTTGAGGGAGGGGAGCCAACGGGGAGACAAACTTGGCTAGGGAAGGGGGCGACAACGGACAACTGGGGAGGTGGCTAAAGGAGGTTAGCTCGCTCGGTAAAGGTAAGCCAAATGTGGCCATGTCCTGGTGTGGTGTAGAGTTGCGGCAAATCATGGCACCATGGTCATGGTCGGACGGGTGGACTGCAACGAAGATCGCTAGTTGGGAAGGTGTGAGCAACTAGGTACAGAGAAGTGGAGAATGGGTGGCGACCGTGTTGTCCCTCTCATTTATCGACACTATCAAGCTTGTAAAGT
Organism: Microstegium vimineum; assembly: GCA_022036555.1. Classification (NCBI taxonomy): domain Eukaryota; kingdom Viridiplantae; phylum Streptophyta; class Magnoliopsida; order Poales; family Poaceae; genus Microstegium; species Microstegium vimineum. The sequence goes on from CM039135.1 coordinate 29,089,372, forward strand.
AATGTCCATAATTGGTCGAGGAGGGTAGCGGAAGTTTGGATCTAGCGGTGGCCAGACATGGTGGTGAACAAATAGGTGACGGTAGAGCACATATATGGTCGCGAAGGGAATAGGAGGGTAACGGCGCATAAAAGTTGTCGACATAAATTGGAAGTCCCTTACTCCATAGTCCATACTTGACCTATGGGAGAAAAGGGTGGGATGGAGCAGATTTGGGGCCTCTACTTTTGATGGGTGATCTAGTAGAAAAGATGTCAATAGAAAGTAAAAGGCCCTTACTCTCTACTTGACCTATGGGAAAAAAATGGATGGGATGGAGGAGATTTGTGGCCTTTACTTTTGATGGCGGAGTAGGTAGCCTAGTGGATGATCTCTATTTTATAAGTGTAATCAAGCCCTAGTTGTGATTTTTGGTGACAAGGACCATGCAATTAGAGGACTAATGAGATTTATCGAGTTGAGAAACAGGAAAGACATAAAGGAGTATATTATATATATATGATGGTGGAATCCTCAATTACAAAAGATCATAGCATGGAACTCAAAGGCAACTAATTCTTTTGATTTCCAAATTGAATATAAGAAATTCTATACTATAAATGGGATACAATGCATCAACTTAAATGTGCAATCAACTGCTCACTTTTCCACCTATTACATCCTCAAATCTTCGGCCAAGGCAGCAAGCAATAAATTTCCTATCCGCATTCTATCTGGTAGGCGCGACAATGTCGTAGGTAAGTCATGACACTATCGTGACTTATCTGACCATTGGGACAGGTGGAGCATTGGAGTGCCTTTGGTGTTCCAGCATAGCAGGTCCCAAGCCCTGATAAAGGAGGAGGGTTGTGTTAGGCTTGGCGAGCCAACGTTAAAACTTAGCCACTTTCATGGAGATGAGACCCAAAAGATTCCCGTTGGGGCGTAACCCTCTTAGCGACGCGCCATGCCGGAACCCGGGTATGGTGTTAAATGAGCAAGGGTCGGGTCGTCACCCCCATGGCGCGCCGTGTCTTGATCTGGGCACAGTGTCAAGTGAGCAAGGATCGGGTCATCGCATCCTTAGTGGCGCGCCACATCGGCGCCCGGGTGTGGTGAAAAATGAGCAAGGGTCTTCACACCTCCCTCGGCGGGTGCGAAGGGTAAGGAAGCTAGTCGAACCAACCAAGATCCGTTTAGATAGCTGGAATGTTGGGTCCCTCACGGTAAGTTAAGAGAGCTAGTTGACACAATGGTTAGGAGGCGGGTAAATATCTTGTGCGTTCAAGAGACCAAATGGAAGGGTCAAAAGGCGAAGGAGGTGGACAATACAGGCTTCAAGCTATGGTACACATGGACAACTTCAAATAGAAATGGAGTAGGAGTCTTGATCGATAAGAGCCTCCAGGGTGGCGTGGTAGAGGTGAAAAGGCAAGGAGATAGGATTATCTTAGTTAAACTCGTCATTAGTGATTTAGTCTTAAACGTGATTAGTGCATATGCTCCTCAAGTAGGCCTTGATGAGTGTGTCAAGAGGCAATTCTGGGAGGATTTGGATGGCTTAGTCAGGGATGTACCTAGTAGTTAGAAGCTCTTCATTGGAGGGGACCTTAATGGCCATGTAGGAGCATCTAGTACAGGTTTCGAGGCGGCTCATGGAGGTTTTGGTTACGGAAGAAGGAACCAGGAGGGAGAGGATGTCCTAGACTTTGCTACAACTTTTGATATGATGGTATCAAACACTTTCTTCCAAAAGCGGGAATCCCACTTAGTGACCTTTAGTAGTGGCTTGTCTTGCAGTCAGATTGACTTTGTCCTTACAAGAAGGGGAGATAAACGTGCTTGCATGGATTGTAAGGTGATACCTGGGGAATGTGTGGTGTCTCAGCACAAGCTAGTGGTGGCTAACTTTTGTTTTTTGGTGCAAACCCATAGGGCTAATCAAGCCAAGATCGCAAGGATAAAGTGGTGGAAATTAGAAGGGGAGGAATCAAAGGTCTTCAAGGCAAGAGTTATTGAAGAGGGCCCGTGGAAGGACGAAGGTGACGCCAACAATATGTGGGAGAAGATGGTGACATGCATTCGGAAGGTTGCTGCTGAGGTGCTGGGAGTGTCCAAAGGAAGTGAATGCGCTATGAAAGACACTTGGTGGTGGAATGAGGATGTTCAGAAGGCAATTAAGGAGAAGAAGGAAGGCTATAAGCGCTTGTTCCAGGACCGATGTGCAGATAACATAGAGAAGTATAAGGTGGCAAAGAAGGCTGCAAAGCGAGCGGTGGCGGAGGCAAAGGGACGAGCTTATGAAGATTTGTACAAACGTCTAGGTACGAAGGAAGGAGAAAAGGATATCTATAGGATGGCTAGGACTTGTGATAGGAAGACGAGGGACTTCACTCAAGTCAGGTGCATTAAGGATGAGAAGGAGCAACTCTTGGTGTAGGAGGATGAGATTAGACAAAGATGGCAAGAGTATTTCGACAAATTGTTCAATGGGGAAACGAGAACTCCTCTGTTCAGTTGGATGACTCGTTTGATGACACCAATAGACACTTTGAGCGGAGGATTCAAGAATCGGAGGTCAGAGAAGCGTTGAAAAGGATGAAAGGGAGCAAAGCGATGGGCCCGGATGGTATCCCAATCAAGGTGTGGAGATGCCTTGGGATCTAGCTATAGTATGGCTAACCAAGATGTTAAATAATATCTTCCGATCGAACAAGATGCCTGAGGAGTGGAGACGAAGCACTTTGGTACCAATCTACAAGAACAAGGGTGACATCCAGAGTTGTAATAACTATCGTGGGATTAAGTTGATGAGCCACACTATGAAGCTATGGGAGAGAGTCATCGAGCACCGCTTGCGAGGAAGGACGCGGGTATCTACAAACCAATTTGGTTTCATGCCCAGAAGGTCAACCACAGAAGCAATCTTTTTGTTAAGACAAGTTATGGAGCGATTTAGAGAGTAGAAGAAGGACCTACACATGGTTTTCATTGACTTGGAGAAGGCTTATGACAAGATACCAAGAAATGTTATGTGGTGGGCTCTGGATAGACATAAAGTCCCAACTAAATATGTGACCCTCATCAAGGACATGTACAACAATGCTATGACTAACGTTCGAAACCAACGATGGTAACATTGATTACTTCCCGATTAGAATTGGGCTTCATCAAGGGTCAGCCTTGAGCCCGTATCTCTTTGCCTTGGTAATGGATGAGGTTACCAGGGACATTCAAGGGGATATCCCTTGGTGCATGCTTTTCGCCGATGATGTAGTGTTAGTTGACGAAAGCCTGGCGGGAGTAAATAGGAAACTTGAGTTGTGGCGGTAGACCCTCAGGTGTAATGGTTTTAGACTAAGCCGGACTAAAACCGAATACATGAAATGCGACTTTGGCACAACTGCACATGATGAGGGATATGTGAGTTTGGAAGGTCAAGTCGTGCCTAAAAAGGACACCTTCCGATATCTGGGATCGATGCTACAGAAGGATGGAGATATTGATGCAGACGTTAGCCATAGAATCAAAGCAGGGTGGATCAAGTGGAGACAAGCTTTTGGCATTCTACGTGACAAGGGGGTACCCCAAAAGCTAAAAGGCAAGTTCTATAGGACGGCTATTAGACCGGCAATGTTGTATGGAGCCGAATGTTGGCCTACAAAGGCTCGACATGTTCAACAAATGAGTGTTGCAGAAATGCGCATGTTGCGTTGGATTTGTGGTCACACAAGAATGGACCGAGTTCAGAATGATGATATACGTGATCGCCTAGGTGTAGCCCCAATCGAAGAAAAGCTTGTCCAACATCGGTTGAGATGGTTTGGCCATGTCCAGAGGAGACCGTCGGATGCACCAGTGCGTTGTGGAGTTCCAAGCCAAGCTAATAATACAAGGAGAGGTAGAGGAAGGCCGAAGTTGACATGGGCGGAGGCGGGGAAAAGGGATTTAAAAGCTTGGATATATCTAGAGATCTATGTTTGGATAGGATTGCCTGGAAAGAAGCTATCAAAGTGCCTGAACCGTGACTTGGGTATCTTGTTGGGTTTCAACTCTAGCCTACCCCAACTTGTTTGGGACTAAAAGGCTATGTTGATGTTGATGTTGATCTCTCACACAATGATTACCTTCTTCTATCTCTTTACAAACCAATGCAAGCAGGCTCTTTGCTCACTCTACTCCATTGGAGACATCAAGCTCCCAAGGTTTGCTTTGAGTTTTTCCATCAAATGCTTGAGAGGAAAAGGCTCCAAACCTGATTAGAGAGTGGATCCAATTGATTCTAAACTTCTAGGCTCCAAACAAGAAGAAGGATCTGGTGTAGATGCGGACGAATGGACACCGACGCTGGAAGAAGACAAGCGGTCGCGACGATGCTCCCCAAAAACCTGATTGTGCCGCACACCCGAGTAGACGACTCCGCGAAGCAGAGGTTCCGGAGGCCTGCTCTCCAACTCTCTGTATTCTCGCAGAAGGTTGGACGGGAATGGACTGAGCGCTGCTCGATAGAGAAGGCAAGTCACGTAGGTTTACATGGGTCGGCTCGGCACGCCACAGCTCAGCGGCGGCGGCGGTGTGCGCGTGGCACCTAGTCAATCTCCCCTCAATTTCTCAATTGCTGCAGACGGAGTCTATCTATTTAAGCTGAGTCAACTTATAGTAAAAATCGTATGGGAGACTAAAGTACTCCCTTTGTCCGAGTTTAACTGGACGTCTAGGATGGAAGGGAGGAACTTAATGTGGCTGTAAAATTACTATACTGCCCCTATAAAGTACTCCCTCCATCCAAGATTAATTGGACGTCTAGACTTCAATTTTTTCCCCAAATTACTCGCTCACTTTACTAACCTAAGGCTCTGAAACTTGGCAAACGTACAGAGGCTACTAGCAAGTGCAACACTAGTTTATAATATTTTATTTTATTTTTGCTCTTTCCTGGAAAATTGCAGTGCAAGTATATTAAAAAAATGTATGGCTCTGGATTGCTCTAGTCCATTCGTCATTCATCCTTTCTCCACCAAGCGTATGAGCCTTATCTGTGCAAGCGCCGAGCATCCCCTTTACGCTCCCATTCGCACACGGCACACCCCACAATAGGAGCAAGATTGATGTCGGTGTCTAAAATGACGGGGTCTAGACGGGCAACGTGTAAATTTCTAAGCGTGTTGGAATTCGGATGGTTACGCTCGGAGAACACAGAGGTTTATACTGGTTTAGGCACGAACGCCCTACGTCCAGTGTGTTGCGGGGTCGTATTACCGAGTGTGGAGAGCTCGTAGAGGGGAGCTACAAGCTTTGGTGAGAGAGGGAAGCGCCTTCCCAGGTCTCGTGCGTATGAGGTTCTTGGTTCTGGTGTGTGCTCGTGTGTGTGCGAGTTTGAGTGTGTGTAAATGAATGTTGGGATGTCGAGAGGGTCAGATTGGGGGTCCATTCTCTCCCTTTATACGTAGGGAGAGATGGAGGAGTACAGTAGAGAGAGGAGGAGTGAACGTAGGCCCGGCTTGGGCTGCTGCCGAGGGAGAGCTTTGTCTTCTTTCGGCCTTCCTTCGTGGAGAAGATTGCGCCAGTAGACACACACCCGGGTCCTGTTCGTCCTTGTGGTATGTAGCCATGCGTCTTGAGACCAGGAACTCCACTGCTCCCTCACCTGGGCATGGGCGGGGACTGGTCGCACAGGGCCAGGCACCCCCGCATTCCGTCATACAGGGCTGATGACGCCCTAATCCCTGTTGAAGTGTCCGTCGGATGTATGGCGTGGGTGTAGTGCCCAGAAGTCGCCGGTTAGGCAGCACAAGGCCTCGTACCGCAGGGGGATACAGGGGTAGGCATGGAGCCTCATGCCTTGGAACCCCATCCCTGAGGACGGAGGGCATTGTGGACCTTTTGACTATAAGGGCTAGGGCGCCACGGGCCCCTGGCGGGGAAAATATCTCCGAGGGCAGGGATAACGTCACGGATAACGCCTCCCTAGCTCGGACGGGGCGGAAGTGCCTCCGAGAGTCAATGACGTCACGGACGACACCACCTTGGCTCGGACGAAGCGGAAGAGCTCCCGAGGGTTGATGATGTCACAGATGACGCCACCTTGGCTCGGGCGAGGCGGAAGATCCCCCGAGGGTTGACGACGTCACGGATGACGCCACCTTGGCTCGGGCGAGGCGAAAGAGCTCCCGAGGGTTGATGACGTCACAGATGACGCAACCTTGGCTCGGGCGAGGCGGGGGAGCCCCCGATGGTTTGATTTTGTTTTTGTGGAGTCTGGTAAATTGGGTACCCTATTTCTAGGTATCCGATAGTAGCCCCCGAGCCTTCGATGTAGTGAAGGACTACACCGGAGGCTTCCGAGAGTGCTTATGGTGGTTTGGTTAGACTTTTGTATTCCAGTGGGTGCGCGCGAGCGCACCCACCGGGTGTAGCCCCCGAGGCCTTAGGGGGAAAATTTCCTCCTAAGGGCTTATTCGGGAACCTTGCACAGTGCTTTACCCTTCATCTCCCTCACGAGGCGGGGAGGGGGTGGTATGCTCCGTACGTCAGAGCCAGAGCCTTGGTTGCACGCCAGCCCTGCTGCGGTGGAACTGTTGGCCTCGGGCTGACGTGCCCTGAGGTGACGAGTCGGTACTGCGTCGTGCTTTCTTTCGGCCTGTACGGACGATTGACCGGTCGAAGATATGTTTGTCGGGTTTCGTGGTCTGACTGCGCCCCTCCCCCCCATAGCCCAAAAGTGGGCGTGATGTGTCTTCCCCGTTCGAGGAGCGGTGCCAGAGAACTGCTTGCTCCATGGTTAAGACTCCGAACGGCGCACCCTGAGCCACATGTTTGCTTGGCCATTTATAGCCTGGCTGCACCCTCTCGAAGTGGGTGCTGTCGCATAGTGCGGCGTGGTTGGGAGGAGTTGCTGTAGTCTCACGGGCCTACTGTCGGGTGAGTGCCCTGGCGGGCTATAAATAGGGGCGGCCACCTGTGGGGAGATTCACATCCACACAGTATGGCCTGCCCTAGATTCTTCCTCCGAGGTCTCGTTGGAGAGTCCCTTGAGCTGCCCTGGCAGGCGGCCTTTTGAGAGCTGCACCGGATTCATAGGAAGTTCTGCATTGAGGGTGCTCATGTCCCCTTTCGCTCAATGGAAGGATTAAGAGGAAGCTCTGCGAGATGTGCATAGCTTTCTCTTATCTGAAAAACTGGTGGAGCGGAAGGTTGTGACCACCCCCTGCACGAATCGCTCCCTGAGATGAAGGGTGTAGGATCCATCCCTTTTGCGGAATGGCTCCTGCTCCTTATCCCGAGGGTGATGATGGCGTGCTGACCCTCACCGGAGGACAGTCGAGGATGTGTCCACGGGAATCGTCACTGTAGTTCGCCTGCGTGACCCCGGGAGCTGGCTTATCCTTGACTCTAGGTTGATGATGATGTCGCTATCGGCGAGATTGGCGGGCTCGGGGCTGCCGAATTATGGCGGGCCTGGGGTTGCTTGCCGGTGGTGTTCTTGATCGCGGAGTAGCTGGGGAGACTTTGCTGTAAGGCGCCCAGCCGACTCCGGAGGAGGAAAGGCGGCCTAGGGCTTCTTGAAGACGAGGTGACAGCTGTTCTCCACAGTCGTAGCACGCCCGATCAAGGTGGCCCATGGGTCGTGATGCCACCGTACGACGCGACCTTCTATATCAGGCAGGTGTCCCCCCGAGCCCCGCGGCTGGATTACCTGACCTTGATATGCGGCCGCGTCGGTCGGTGGCATGATAACTAATGTGGGTGCCCTTAGTTTTTTGGCCTTTCGGCCTGGGGTTTCGCTTGAGTCCACCTTGTAAACGTTCTAGTGTTTTTGGTGGCTGATGATTAGGCCCATCCCTCCGTCTACTCTTAGAGAGCATGTAACCCCTACAAAGATCAATATATATGTGGATCTGAAATGAAAAAAGGTGTCTGTGTTTACCTGTGCGGACCTCTAACGGGTGAGGCATGGCGCCTCTTTTTCCCTCTCCGTTATCCAGTTGTTAGAACCGGTAGGAGAGGTGCGGCGGCAACCCCGAGTCTCTACTCGGTGTAGAGAAACGTCTCGGTTCTGTGTCATCTCTTCGTGCGTTCCCCGTGCATCTCTCCACGAGATGGGGGAATGTGAGCCGGTCCATGCTATCCTCGAGGTAGACGAAACATGGACTCTGGTTGAGGTAATAACGGGCAAATCTGAGTGGGGTGCTCGGTTCCCGTTCGCTTGGGTTCTAGCTTGTGGCCCAGTCGTGGCTCACCCCAAATCGATTTCATCTAGTAGCCAGGTCCGTTCGGTGGGTCCCGGGGGCCTGCTGCCTTGCTTCGGTAGGAATACCATAAACCAATCATCCGTAAAGACGGACTCACATACGAAATCTGGGAATGACCTTAGCATCCGATTGCCAGGCTAATGACCGCTAGCGTGTCCATTCCCTATTCGCCCCTCGCTCTGTTGTCCTGAGACGACCATTTCGAACCCCGCTGGGTTGGCCTTCGTTTCTTTGGACCGTAGTGGGCCATCGGGGCGTCTATAGCCCCTATCCCTTTGGCTTACTTGGGCCCGTGGGCCGTTGCTGCTTATTGCGTCACGTGTGCGTGTGTCGCTCCGACCTTTGCGTGAGTCGACTGAGCTGGGATGAGTCGGGGGCTCTCTTGAGGCGCGCTCGTGCTCGGGAGGTGTGTGCCATTTGGCTGGGGACGCGTGAGGAAAAAATCTGCCGCAGCGCGTGCGGTGAGCCCGGGGTTGATCATGCAATGATGATGGATACAGGATGCGAGTCGGAACGAAGGGAAAGAGCGAGTGGTGTCCGTTACCTGCCGTAGCGCGTGCGGTTCCCGATATTCCTGCGAACAGTAGAAGCGAGGAAGCCGAGCGGTCATGTTTAATGTGACTTGGGTAGTGGGGTCTCGGCGTGGTGCGGAGAACTGATGAGGTGACGCCCCACCTTCCTGGCCCCTACTAATATCTGCGTGCCGCGTCATCCCTCCTGCGTTCATGCTGTTTGCCTTTTCCACCTCCTGCTCTCGTTCACGTCGTCTCTCCTTGCTCCTAGGGTTTGCGCCGCCGTGCTTACACCCTAGCCACGCCTTCCGCCGCGCCACAGACTGTTCCCCAAGTGGACCCCCTTATGGCCGGAGATCATCCCTCGAGGAGTTGGGAGCGGTGCTCGCTCGGGCGTGAGCGGGTACTTGAGCTGGTTAGAGCGGGGCTACTGCGCTGGTGATGTCGCCGAGTGGATCGTCCCCACTGGCGCCGACGCCCTGGAACAGCCCGAGGGGTATGTGGTCTCCTTTCTCCCGTTCCACGAGCACGGGTTTGGAACCCCGCCGACTCGCTTTCTTCACGGGATCCTCAACCATTACGGGGTCGAACTCCATAACCTTAATCCCAATTCTGTTCTTCATCTTGCGGCCTTCATGGCCATGTCGGAGGGGATGCTGGGGGCGGAGCCAGACTTCGTGTTGTGGAAGCATTTCTTCAAGGCGTCAGTGTTTCTTGTCAACTCCGGCGACGCGAGGTCGGTGGTGTCTTGCCGGGGGTGTGTGCTTAGCCTACGCTTCTCCACCTTGCCATCCTACATGCCGGTGCGGGCGACTTCGTCCAACCGGGGGTGGCACTCGCAGTGGTTCTATATCCGGAACCACCCCGAGGCGCCGCTCCCGGTTTTCACCGGCGGACGTTTCGAGGAGGAGCTCCCCAGTTGGCATCTTGGACCCACCTCGCGCGAGCTGGTGAGGATACATCCCCACCTCCAGAGCCTGGCTCTGCTCCGGGAACATGGAATGAACCTCGTGGGGGTCGTCGCTCACTTCCTCCGGCGCCAGGTCCTTCCGCTCATGGTGCGGGCTCGCCCGCTAAGCGACATGGTGCCCGGAGCGTTGCGCGAGGGGACCGCCATGGCGGCTGAAGAGCTGAGCCTTGACCGCGTAATTTCCATTATGTGGGGTATGCTGGGGAACACGTTTACCCCAGACAACATCGGGCGCTGCCCCCCGATGCGCCCGGATCCTGCGTCCGTTGATCTGGTAAGTGCAGATGGTGTGGTGTTTATTTTCTCCCTCGCGTTACCTTCTCTTGCCGGTAACATTCCACGGATCTTTGGTATTTTCCCCGCAGGGACCCCGCTCGTCGGTGCGTCATGTGGCCGCCCCTCTTCCCGTTCTGCCGGTACAGCGGTTGGCGAACAGGGAGCGGAACGCGTGGCAGCAAGCGGATGCGGGGGAGAGGAGGAGGAGGAAAGCCGAAAGGGAGCTGAGGCGCACGGAGCTGGAACAGCGGCGGGCCAGACAGCGCCGCGCTGGGGAAGCGGAGGTAGAGTCCCCCACCGAGTCGGACGAAGGCAGCGGTGGCCTCAGTGGGGATGGCGGCGATGACGATGGTGACGACGAGGACGGGCGTCCTCAACCTAAGGTGATATCGGAATCGCTGGCGGCCAGAACGCTGCGTTACTCCGCGGAGGTCGCGCCGGCAATGGAGGCGCTCCTGGTTAGGATGCTCGGTGCGCACCTGGCCCCAGGGGGTTCCGGGAGTAGTGTCGTTGGAGACGTCCTGGTGACAGCCCGTTCTGCCCCATCCGAAGGGGTCGAACAGAGCGGGAGTTCGGGGGCCGCCGGCCGCAGCGGGGTGGAGCCGAAGCGGAAACGCGTCTTCTCCCATGGGTGAGTTGGTTACGTTCGATGCCATCCTCTGCCCTGTTGGGCGCCATGCCCATGATTTGTAATGAACGTAACAAATGTTTTAGAACCGGCGGCGGCTCTGCGTATGCGGGGTGGAAAAGACTGTGCCGGGTGGTGGCGTCCGCCGAGGAGGGACAGGCCGACGCCTCCTTGGTCGTTGATTTGGCGGACGCCGCCGAGGTCGGAGCCAGGCCAACCCCAACCAACACCGCCGTCGTCGGAGAGACGCCACCTGCCTCTGCGTACGCCGGCGCTGGGGTTATCACGCCGCCTGCTCCCTCGGCCGTGGTACTCGTCGACGACTCCGGGGAGGAAGGCGGCCTGGGTGACCCCACGGCCACGGGCGCCGAGGGGATCCTGCCGCCCGAGACGATGGAAGATGCGGCGACGGCGGCCGCGATGGGGCTAGCTGACGGGAGCAGAGCCGACCAGGCGGATGCGGCCGTGGGGATCGCGACCGTCCTGCCTGAGGTCAGGGTGGTTGTTGCGAGTGAGGAGGAGGCCCTAAGCAGCCCCCTTCCTCCCAATCATGCCGGCCCGGGCCACCGCGATTCCTCAGCCCTTCACCGAAGGGGAGGTAGCAGCTGCCCGGGCATCAAAAGCTGTCCTCTCCCAGTCCAATGCGACCTCGCCAGGCGAGACGGTTGAGGCTAGGAGGGTAGAGGCCCCCGGGACCCTCTGCTGTCTCCGTCCTGACCGTCGCTTCTTCGGGGACAGAGACCAGCTCATCTGGGTTGATAAGGGGAATCTGGGGTCCCCCGTGTTCAGGTTGGATGACCGACGCGAGCTTCACCATTGGAATCAGGTGGCGGGTGCTCATCAGGAGCTTGGCCTCAGCATTGCGCGGAATGTGGAGCGGATCCAGAGGGCCGTCGCATCGTTCTTCTAGGATTTCTCGCATCATGACAATGTGAGAGACTGTCTTGTTTGTAAATGTTGTTTATTCCTACTTGTCGAGTTCCTGACGCCTCTCTTTGTGTAGATCCTGATGGCGACGAGCGTCGAGAAGTCAGAGTTCCTCCGTCGTGAGGCCAGCCGGTGGGCCCTTGGGTCATGGACGTCCGTCGGGGGAGCCGCCGTGGTGGAGGACCTTGTCGCGGCTCGCCGTCGCGTGGTGGAAGTGGAGGAGCAGTTGGGCATTTTTGGAGTCGAGCGCGGCGGATGCCCAGACGTTAGCGCTGCAAATCGCCGGCGATGTCATGCGGGTCGAGCAAGAGCGGAACGCAACTCGTGCTGACACGGAGGCAGTCCGCCAAATGTTGGCGGATGAACGCTCAGCGCGTCAGGTTGAGGTGCGGCACTTGACGGCCGAGCACAACGCTGAAACCGAGGGATGATGCCGAGCTGTCTCGGCGATGGATTCCATGGAGGAGGAGCGTAACACCATGTGGCGTTAGCGCGACATCAACGGTTGAGAGCGCGACGACGCCGTGTCCCGCCTCGAGGATCTGTCCAACCGGGTGCGCGAGTGCAATGCTGATGCCGACCGGAGGATTCTGAAGTTCTCCGCCCGGGTCGATGAGCTGACAACGGTCATCTCACAGCTCCGCGCGACGGTCAACGACCTGGAGGGGGAGAACGCAGGTATGCTTCCTTCGTTTACTTGTTTGCCTTGGCGTTGTGTGTCATTTGTTTAGGGGTTGAGATCCCTTTTTGTTGCTTCAGGGTTGCAGGCCGGCGTGTAGGAGGCGCAGGCGTTGCGCGAGGCCGTGCGCGGGGTGTTAGACCTCTTCGGCGTGGTAGCCGTCGAGGGTGGTCCGGCAGCGGCCAGGGCTCGCGTTGGCCTGCTCTGGGAGCGGGGCCAAGCGCGGATCCGGGAGGCCCTGCGCATCGGGGTCCACCGCAAAATGGCCATCGCCGCCTGCCTCTACGACGCGGTGACTCCTATGCTCGTCACCGCGAAGGCCGGAGTTGCCGGGGCGACTGCGAAGACCTCGCGCCGCTCCCTCTTCTGTCGGCGCTTGCAGCTATAGGCCTCTGGACCTCCGAAGATCATGAGGCACTTGTTGACGTGGGGGTAGGAGTCTTCGCGACCCCCGTCCCCGTCCTGGCCTTCTGATTCTTTCGGTTCGTCCTTGTAAGGGACAACCTTGAAGTACATGGCCATCATGTCACAGTGCTGGAGAGTGTGCTTGACCGGTCCATTGTGATATGGGCACGACTTTGTGAGCATGTCGTCGAACTTGCCCACCTTCTTCCCGCCCTGGGGACGGGGAGGCCTGCAGTCTGCCGCTGCGACAAGGTTGTCGCCGCCGCCACGCTGCGGCTTACCCTTCTTCTTGTTCCTATTCTGGGCGCGGTTCGAGCCGCCTTCGCCGGCGGTCTCGACTTCCTTGCCCTTTCCCTTGTCGGGGTGGAATATTGCACCGACCGCCTCTTCTCCCGACGCGTAGCTCATGGCGATGTCGAGGAGTCGTTCGGTGGGGCGAGGGTTGATGTGGCCCAGCTCGTGGACCAACTTTTTGCAGGTGGTGCTTGCGAGGAAGGCCCCGACCACGTCTGCGTCAGCCGCCGTTGGGAGCCTTGTGCACTGCTGAGAGAAGCGACGAATATACTCCCGGAGGGACTCGTCCGCCTTCTGTCTGCAGCTGCAGAGGTCCCAAGGGTTGCCTGGGTGCATGTAGGTGGCTTGGAAATTTCCGACAAAGGCTTGTCATAGAGTCTCCCACCCATCGATGGTGTTGGGTGGCAGATGCTCGAGCCACGTGCGGGTTGAGTCCGAAAGATGAAGGGGTAAGTTGCGGATGATGAAGTCATCATCGACTGCGCCACCGGCCTGACAGGCAAGGCGGTAGTCGTTGAGCCAGAGCCCGGGGTTCGTTTCCCCGGAGTATCGGATGACGTTGGTTGGTGGTCGAAAAGGGTGCGGGAACGGCGCACGCCGGATGTGGCGAATGAACGCTAAAGGGCCCTGTGGCTCCGGCGTGGGAGGCCGGTCTTCATCACTGTCATATCGGCCGCCACGTCGGACGTGGTAGCCTCGGCTCGTGCCATCCTGCTTGGCGTGCTTGTGCGCGTTGAGCATGTCGCGCACGTCGCGTTTTTCACCTACGCGTGCGTGCACGGTGGGACGCCGGTGTTCGGCCGGTGCGGGATCCAGATGGACCGACCCCTCGCGGTCGCCAAGAGCCGCGCCGGGTGGGTGGCCGGTGCTGAGCCCACGCCTCCGCGATGTGGAGCTCTCAGCCTGTTGTTCCGCAGCCCGCTCCAGAAGGGTCTTCAGCTCGTCGTGAGCGAGCTTGTCGTCAGGAGCATCTAGGATCGGAAGGTTGCAGAGCAATATCCTTGCTGCCACGATGTTCTGGCTTGCCTGCATGAACTACAGCGTGCCATGTTCATCATTGATGATGCGGTGGTGTACCGCCCGGGCCTCCCTGCGAGCGTGAGGCTCCACGGGATCCCTGGCGGCTTCGCGCTCAAGCTTTTCGCGCTCGAACGTCACCTTTCGTTGTTGCTCCGCGAGCTGTTGCTCTATGTCGTGGAGGTCACGGAGCTGTTGCTGCCAGGCCTCCGAAGACTGCGGGTCGGGCCTTGGCTGGGGTATTGGAACACTTGTCTGACGGATGGGCGTGTGGTCGCCATCGCCGTCGTCGTCCCCTTCGTCGATGAGAGTGGGGTCGACGACGGTTGCGGGTGGAGGTGCGTCGCACATGAAGCACTCGCGACCATGGTCCTCATTGGGATCGCTCGAGCCGGAGTCGAGCAGATAATCGCTGGCTTGGAGGAAACCGTGAAGCGCCTCCTGATCCTCCATACTGTCGAAGTCCAGGGGGTCCCAGGGATCAATGCTCCCACGGCTTGAATCGGTGTAAGGTGTGGCCTCGGAGCTCGTAAGGAGATCGGAGGTGGAGCGAGAGTGTCGGGACGCGAGCCCCATTCGTGTTCCTTCCGTGGGGTTAGCATGGAACCACGCGACCACCACCTCCGTATACGACACGGCGGCATTCCTCATGCCGAAAGGTTGCGCCTCCGAGATGGGCACTTTGACGCGCCCAGGGGAGAGCGGTTGCAAAGTAGAGGTCGTGCAGGGACTCCTGAGTTTGCTGGGGTCCCTTGGTAGTGTCGAGCTGGCGCTCGAACGGAAAATGATTGGCCCGCGGGACGACGGCCTGATGAGCGGCTTGTTCCCTGGAGGGAGATAGATGGAGGTGGGCCATGGATGCGGTGATGGCGTCCATGGCTATCTCGGAGGATGCCGTAGGGCGACGGAGAGCCAAGTTGCCCCCCTGCCCATGGCACAGGAAGTCCAGGCTACCAAAATGAACAATGGAGCCCGAAGCAAAATCAACACGGCGATCAGCCATCCAAAACTCAGAAATACGGGTGACACGCAAAGGTCCCCTACCTGGCGCGCCAACTGTCGGTGTCTAAAATGGCGGGGTCTAGACGGCCAACGAGTAAATTTCTAAGCGTGTCGGAGTTCGGATGGTTACACTCGGAGAACACAGAGGTTTATACTGGTTCAGGCACGGACGCCCTACGTCCAGTGTGTTGCGGGGTGGTATTACCGAGCGTGGAGAGCTCGTAGAGGGGAGCTACAAGCTTTGGTGAGAGAGGGAAGCGCCTTCCCAGGCCTCGTGCGTATGAGGTTCTTGGTTCTGGTGTGTGCTGGCGTGTGTGCGAGTTTGAGTGTGTGTGAATGAATGTTGGGATGTCGAGAGAGTCAGATTGGGGGTCCATTCTCTCCCTTTATATGTAGGGAGAGATGGAGGAGTATAGTAGAGACAGGAGGAGTGAACGTGGGCTCGGCTTGGGCTGCTGCCAAGGGAGAGCTTTGTCTTCTTTCGACCTTCCTTCTCGGAGAAGATTGCGCTAGTAGACACACGTTTGGGTCCTGTTCGTCCTTGTGGTGTGTAGCCATGCGTCTTGAGACCAGGAACTCCATTGCTCCCTCACCTGGGCATGGGTGGGGACTGGTCGCATAGGGCCAGGCACCCCCGCGTTCCATCATACAGGGTTGATGACGCCCTAATCCCCATTGAAGTGTCTGTCGGAGGTATGGCGCGGGTGTAGTGCGCAGAAGTCGCCAGTTAGGCAGCACAGGGCCTCGTACCACAGGGGGATACAGGGGTAGGCATGGGGCCTCATGCCTTAGAACCCCATCCCTGAGGACGGAGGGCACCGTGGACCTTTTGACTATAAGGGCTAGGGCGCCACGGGCCCCTGGCGGGGAAAAGATCTCCGAGGGCAGGGATAACGTCACGGATAATGCTTCCCTGGCTTGGACGGGGCGTAAGTGCCTCCGAGAGTTGATGATGTCACGGACAATGCCAGCTTGGCTCCGGCGAGGCGGAAGAGCTCCCGAGGGTTGATGACGTCACGGATGATGCCACCTTGGCTCGGGCGAGGCGGAAGAGCCCCCGAGTGTTGACGACGTCACGGATGACGCCACCTTGGCTCGGGCGAGGCGGGGGAGCCCCCATGGTTTGATTTTATTTTTGTGGAGTCTGGTAAATTGGGTACCCTATTTCTAGGTATCCGACAACTGAGTTTTTCCAATCTCTTCCAGACCTCTCCCCCTGCGTACAATTGGCTGGAGGCGGCAGGATTCGCCGCCGTAGCTGGCGGATGCGTGAAGGTACCAAGATGGCTAGGGCCGGCAGTGCTGACATGAAGAAGCCTCGCGGTGGGATCTGCTGCGTAAAGTCTAGTGACCGCGGGATTCGAAAGCACGCTGGCTCTAGTGGTAACATTGGTCACGACGGCAAGCCAGACGCCCTCAAATCAGAGGCGAAGCCAAGCAACGGCGACTCAGCTGAAGAGGCATGGATCTACGTACGCGGGCGCCAAATCGAGAGGTCTGGCCTTCGCTTCAACTCCCAGGGCGACGTGTACATCCCTGACTCTGGTGTAGATCTGGCCCCTGTGGTGGCCGCGAATGGGGCTTCCGGCGTGGATCCGGCCCCTGCGGTGGCCACGAATGGGGCTGCCGGCGTGGATGTGGCCGCGGATGGGTCTACTGGCGTGCAATTGGCCCCTATGGTGGCCGCGGACGATGCTACCAGCGTGGATGTGGCCCCTTTGGTGGCCGCACACGGGGCTGTCACCGTGGAGATGAACATGGAGGTAGCTGCTGTCACACAGTTTTAAAGACAAAACCAAATATACACCATATGTGAGCCCAGGAAGTCAAATCTCACATATAGCCACAAATTAAGGTGATATCAAAAGACAATACTTAAGTATATAACATATAAGGTCAAAGGATAACCTCAACACATCAAACATCGGAAAGACAACTCCGATCTTCAGGCGAAAGCTCCATTTCACAGGGACAACTAACTAGTTGATCACAAGCCTAACTCCTTTAACTCTTGCAATCTGGTATGGTTGATGAGGCAAGGGTGAGCACTTAAAGTACTCAACAAGAATAACACAGGGTTATGAAGCTCAAAAGGCTGATCCACGGTGGAGTTCCTTTCTAATGCCCTGGTTGACAAGATCGGTCCGTGACTTGATCCCATCCTTCGTCTTGCCCGGGATGTCTAGCAGAACACCGATTGTGCTCTCAAACACATTCTTCTCGAGGTGCATGCAGTCGTGTTGACGCCGTTTTTTGTACAGGTCAATATTAAACCAAGTGTATTGATCGGCAAAGGGGTAAATGATGTTTCTCATCAGCATCAAGGTGCTATCGGTTTAATTACCGATAGAAGCAGAAGAATCTGCCGATGGTGAATGTGATGGGAGAAGCGTCAAAGAGGAAAGAAGATATGTTTTGCCGATCAGAAAGGTGTTGCCGATGGAAAACAGGAGAACATTGCCGATTGGGAGTATTACTGATGGACGCGAGAGGATGTAGCTGACGTCAACAGAAAGATGCTGATGGCGATAGAAGGAAGTTGCGGATTGAAGGAATCTGCCGATGGAAAGTTTCATCGTAAGGAAGACGGACAAGGAAACTGGCGGTTTTATGCTAGTATTATTGTTTTAGTTTGAGTCCGACTCTTGCACGAGTCGTTTTATTTCCTTAAAAATAGGAGTTTTGTTTAGGTATGAGTCGTGTTCATGTACAACTCCTTTTACCGGAGTATAAATATGTACCCAGGGGCAGTGTAGAAATATATATACAATCAATCAAATACATCTATTATTTTCGTCTACTTTTTCTAGCAAATCTACTTTTATCGCATTAGTACTAGTTTATCTATGAGTTCTTACAAGGTCTCGACGGGCTGCATCTACAAGATCTCCGTCAGCTTGTTAGTTCCGCGTTCAGATCAAGTTGAGCTTTGACGTCCGGACGTATCGCTGTCGTCACTTTCAATCTTGTTCTAGTTATCGTCCTTGTCGATTAACTGGTCAAATCGACTGGCACACCTTGGATATCGAATTTGGGTATAAGCCCGAGGTGTTCGCAGATCAGACGCTTTTTGTGTCAACGCCTATTTTAGCACACCCAGTGGGACACGTAGATACATCTTTTGATTGCTATCATGGGTGATTCTACTGATTTCAATCTGAGGAACGTCATTGAAGTCTCCGAGGCAGATCTGAAAGGCAATCAGAGACAAGCCATGGAGCATGCTATGGAGGAGTACATGCAGTTACATCTAAATTCCTTCAGCCTAAACAGGAGTGACGAGGTTGTCCAGAAGCAAGATCCGCCGTTGCCGCGATAGGTCACTTTCGATGCCAATCCTGGCAAGTTACAAGACATGGTTAATTCTGCGCTGAATCAAGCGTTGATTAGCCATTCTAATGTGCTGTCCAACACTGTGTACAATGCGGTTATGCAATCTTTCAAGGAAGGACAGACACCTCAGTATGTTGGTCCAGCGTATCATCAACCTGGATCGGCATCTGCCACAACTTCATCGGTGGTTCCAGTAACATCTCCTCACTCTTTGAACCTATCCGCCGATGAAGCTATGCCACCATGATCGTGCCCTGCAAGCGTCGTTCGGTTGAATACCGATTCAGTAGCATCGGCAATGTCAGGACACATAGTACATAATCAACCAACTCCTGCCAACTGGTGGGGATACGGTATGCCTCTAGATTCATCTGCCGATGCTTAATTGATTCAAGGTAATGATGTAGTAGGGAAGGCCCCTATGGAGTCAGCAATATCGGCACAACCGATGAGTCCGATAATGCATTATGCCACATCTTCTCCGAGCGTGCAGTTGCCGACAGGAAGGCTTCAGGCGGTGATACCCAAGGTGCCTTATGGGCAGCCATCGACAAGTTCTTTGCCGATGCAGCAAGATATGGCAATTGTAAATCATCCCATGATGGTGGTAAATCCTCAGGCTGGAGTGTCAGTGCACAAAGGAAGCCAGTTTGTCGATCACTCCAAGATACAGGCACCAGGTGGCTATCAATTATCGGCAAGCCACATGCCGATGACTTATAATCCTGAATGGACTAATCCGAGTCAACAACAGCTAATGCAACTTGGGCATCATGTGACAGGGATCCAGCAATACCATTCCCCGGCAAACACTCAGAGCGAGAAATCGGTGTATCGACTGGTGAATATGATGTCGCCGTATGCCCCAGTGGGTGTCCAAGGTTATACATCGGCAAATCAGTCGATGTCTAATATTCAGCAAGGTGGCACTGCGCATATGCCAGTTGGATCGGTTTATTTGCCGCAAAGGCCAGAGGGTGTATATCAACTAGTCCAGCCAGTCAACGTCCAGCCAATGCACCGGCATGATCAGGACGAATATTGGGCCGATAAAATTGCCGAAGTGATGAAATAGCAATTCGACATCAAGCCTAAGGTTAACACATACTCTTATCGGACGTCGTACACTCAGGCATATGACTTGATTCCTCTCCCGAATCAGTGCAAGGTGCCAGATTTCACAAATTTCTCTGGCCAAGACGATACGTCGACAATGGAGCACATCAACCGCTTCATCATTCAATGTGGAGAGGCGGCTAGCAGAGATGAGCTAAGGGTGAGATTGTTCTCGTTGTCTTTATCTGGATCAACATTCACATGGTTCATTTCGCTTCCTCCTAATTATGTAGTCACTTGTGCCGATCTGGAGAAGCAGTTTCATAAATACTTTTTCTCTGGTGTTCATGAGAAGAAGATTACCGATTTGGTCAAACTAAAGCAGCGTAATGACGAATCGGTAGAGAGCTTCGTGCAATGATTATGAGATGTGAAGAACAAGTGCTACAGTCTGGTGCTTGATGATCGGCAATTGGCGGACTTGGCTTTCTAGGGGTTGCTGCCACATATCAGAGATAGATATGCTTCCCAAGAGTTTGAGAGTTTGAGTCATCTCGTACAGAGGGTTGCCGATCAAGAGATTAAAGCTTTCAAACCCAGAAAAACTTGGAATAAGAAGGTATCCTCCATCGAACAAGAAGAAAGCTTTGAATCGGATGAAGAACCGAGCGTCGGTGTGGCTGAATGGGTGAAGGATAAGAAGACGATATCGTGTCCGTTTGGCCAGAAGGAAACTAAAAGATTCACCTTTGACATCACCAAGGCCGATAGGATATTTGACCTATTACTTCAAGAGGGGCGGATCAAACTGGCGCCTAATCAGGTAATTCCATCGGCAAAGGAACTCAGAAGAATCAGGTATTGCAAATGGCACAATGCAACTTCACATAATACCAATGATTGCAAATTCTTTAGACAGCAGTTGCAGTCAGAGATTGAGTCTGGGTGAATCAAATTTGAGAATTCTAAAGCTCAGAAGCCGATGAAAATTGACCAACATCCGTTTCCAAACAACATGGTGGAAACGAGCGGGAAGGTTAAAGTACTGACATCGGAAGTTGCCAAGAAGAATGCATCGGTGGATCCCGAGCATCAAATAACTATGCATGATGCGAAGGGAAAGAAACCTGCCAATGAAGGAAAAGGTAAAAGAATTGCTGATGAAAGTAGCAGCGCCAGGAGGCCACAGAGACATGCATCGTATGGTGTTGTGATCACGCACTGAATGCCGCGACAAGAGTATGGGCGCTCACAAGAGGAAAGACATCGGCAACAAGAAGAAGAGAGGCGCCAGAGCGGTATCAGCATAAAGATCATTGGAAGTGCCCCTTCTTTGTTCATTGTTGGGAAGAAGGCATCAAGTTGCCCACTACCGATAATTGCCCTGAATGCAATGGGTATTATCCTGCCGATCGGTCAGAAAAGAAGCCTCGCGTGGAAGGTCAAGGATCAAGCTATGCTAGGCCGATCAGAGGAAAAGAATTAGTACATGATCGGTTAGGGGGCAAGCTCAGTGTGCATGACAGGCTTGACAAACGTATTCATCAAGAAAGGCTTGAAGAGATGACTGATGCAAGAGTGCCTGACGAATAAATATTCTCTAGGGATACAAATATAAGGAGTAATGCAGGCCGACATGATGAGAAATAGTACCAGCCTGTTTGGAAAACTAAGCTTCCCCAATGGTGTCCCAAAGGCCTAACAAAGACTCAGAGAAGGAGGATCCAGTGTGAACGCCAGAACGATCTGCGTTATGGTGAAAACTCTTCTAGGGGAGAATCTCCAGTTTGGGAGTGGAGGCCAAAACACCAGGAGAGGAATCCATCGGCAGAAATCAACATGGTTGTTATGTTGCCGATGGAATTTATGGCACCTACTGATGCTGAGGAAGAAGCTGCTAATATGGCTCAGCTGGTGCTGGATCCAATGGCAGCTATCTTTGAGAAGCCTGCTGATGATGAAAGGCAACATTCAAGAGCTTTGTTTGTCAAAGGCAGAGTCGATGGGCAGCCAGTATAAAAAATGCTAGTAGATGGAGGGGCGTCAATCAATATAATGTCGTATGTCATATTCAGGAAGCTTGGAAAAGGTGACCAAGATTTAGTCAAGACGAACATGAAGCTTAAAGATTTTGAAGGCAATGTGTCACCGGCCATGGGAGCAGTGTGCGTCGAGTTGACTATCGGCAGCAAGACTTTGCCGACAACGTTTTTTGTGATCAGCGGTAAAGGCACCTACAACTTGCTCCTGGGAAGGGATTGGATCCATGCTAATTGCTGTATTCCTTCTACAATGCATCAAAGTCTCGTCCAGTGGGTTGGAGACAAGATTGAAATCGTCCGAGGTGAAGCTCCATCAGTTGTCGCGTCGGCAGAATCGGAAACCTATGAGCAGACCAAGTGCATATCAGGTGAAGCTTGGGACATAGAGTTCCTTAAGATTGCCGATTACTGAATCACACCGATCCAAGTAGTCGGTTCTGAAGAAGAGTTTTAATGGATTAGTTTGCCGACGACAGAAAACTTGGACAGGGGTTCACATCGGCAGATGATTTATTAGAAGTAGATATCGGTGATGGTGATAGGCCTAGGCCGACTTTTATTAGTGCCAAGTTAGATTCCCAATGTAAACAACAGTTAACTGATTTGTTAAAGGAATATAAAAATTGTTTTTCTTTGGACTATACAGAGATGCCTGGTTTAGACCGATCGATAGTTGAACATCGGTTACCTATTAAGTCAGGTTTCCAACCACATCGGCAGCCAGCGCGCCGATGCAATCCTAATGTATTGCCTGCTATTAAAGTTGAAATTACGAAGTTAATTGAAGCTAGGTTTATTCGGCAATGTCGATATGCCGAATGGATTTCTAACGTAGTTCCTGTGTATAAAAAGAACGGGAAACTTCATGTTTGTATTGATTTCAGGAACCTCAATAAGGCTACGCCGATGGATGGATATCCGATGCCCGTTGCCGATCTGCTGATTGATGCTGCTGCCGGACATCAGATTATTAGCTTTATGGATGGTAACGCTGGATATAATCAAATATTCATGGCTGAAGAAGATATATCCAAGACTGCTTTTAGATGTCCAGGTCATGTTGGTTCATTTGAGTTTGTCGTGATGACTTTTGGGTTGAAAAATGCTGGTGCAACTTACCAGAGGGCAATGAACTTTATTTTCCATAAGTACATCGACACGTTGGTTGAAATCTATATTAATGACGTGGTGGTTAAATCCAAAGACTTTGAAAAGCATCTTGCCGATTTACGGAAAATTCTAGAGTGCACAAGGGAGCACGGGCTGAAGATGAATCCTAATAAGTGTGCTTTTGGTGTATTGGCAGGGTATTTTCTAGGTTTCATGGTGCATCAAAGAGGTATCGAGATCGGTAGAAAATCCATCGATGCAATTAATAAGGTGACTGCTCCTACAAACAAGACTGAGTTGCAATCCTTGATCAACAAGATTAATTTTATTAGAAGATTTATATCCAACTTGTCTGGGAAGATTAAGTCTTTTAGTCCGTTGCTAAAACTGAAAGCCGGTCAAGAATTCATATGGAAGGAGGAACAACAGTCAGCCTTAGAAGAAATTAAGAAATATCTGGTGAATCCTCCAGTATTGGTTCCACCTCAACACGAGAAACCTTTCAGGTTGTATTTGTCTGCCGATGATAGTGTTATTGGATCAGCTTTAATCCAAGAAGTTGAGGGAAAGGAACGTGTAATTTATTATTTAAGCAGAAGGCTAGTGGATGCCGAAACAAGGTATTTAGTAGTTGAAAAAATTATGTTTGTGTCTATACTTCTCTTGCACTAAATTGAGGCATTATTTGCTATCGGCTGAGTGTACTGTCATATGCAAAGATGATGTGGTTAAATATATGCTATCAATGCCAATATTGAGTGGAAGAATCAGTAAGTGGATTCTGGCGCTGTTAGAGTTTGATTTACGATATGAATCGGTTAAGGCCGTTAAAGGGCAGGTAATGGCCGATTTTGTTACTCAACATTGTGGTACAGTGAGTTCTGTGGAGATTGCTCCTTGGACTTTGTTCTTTGATGGATCCACATGTAGAGAAGGGGCAGGTATTGGTGTTGTCTTGATTTCTCCCTTGGGGCAGAACTATGAAATCTCATTGCCGATTGTAGCTACTTCGACGAACAATCAGGCTGTATATCAAGCTTTGCTGAAAGGGTTGGAATTGCTCATAGAAGTACGTGTCGATGCTGTTGAAATCTTTGGCGATTCTATGCTGGTGATTAATCAGTTGATTGGGGCATATGAATGCCGAAGTGAAATTTTAGTCGCATACTATGAAAAATATTTGCGATTATTGAGAGAATTTAAAGAATACCGTTTTGAGCATATTCCCAGAATGCGTAATGAAGAAGCCAATCGGTTAGCACAATACGCTTCAGGGTATCAGCCGATTCAAGAAATGATGGTGGCGGAAATAGCTGTCGATTACTGGAGAAAAGTAATTGCCAATTACTTGAAGGAACCGTCCAAAAAGGTTGAAAGACGTCTGAGGTTTCAGGCTACCAAGTATGTGCTCCTTGATGATGAATTGTATTATCGGACGATCGATGGGGTTTTGCTCAGGTGTCTTGGTAAAGAGGAATCGAAAGTATTGATGGGTGAGATTCATGAGGGAGTATGTGGAGCACATCAATCGGCATTCAAGATGAAATGGATGATTAGGCGGAACGGATATATTGGCCGACAATTCTTGAAGATTGTTTTAAGTATTTCAAAGGATGTCAAGATTTTCAAAGGTTTGGTAATGTTCAGAGAGCGCCCGCATCGGCAATGAATCCTATCATCAAACCTTGGTCGTTTAGAGGATGGGTCATTGATCTCATTGGCCAAATTTACCCACCATCGAGCAAAGGGCATAAGTTTATACTCGTTGCTATGGATTATTTCATGAAGTGGGTTGAAGCCATCCCTTTGAAGAATGTGACATCGGCAAACATGATAGATTTTGTGAAGGAGCATATTGTTTATCGGTTTGGTATTCCTCAAACTATTACAACTGATCAGGGAACCATGTTCACATCGGGGGAATTCGATGAGTTTGCTGCCAGTATGGGGTTTAAGGTGTTGAACTCTTCTCCTTATTATGCTCAAGCTAATGGCCAAGCCGAAGCAACTAATAAGGGAGTAATCAAGCTTATCAAGCGCAAGATTGAAGAGAACCCTAGGAGGTGGCATACAGTGTTAAATGAAGCTTTATGGTCATATCAGATGGCTTGCCATGGTGCAACTAAAGTTTCGCCATACCAGTTAGTTTATGGACATGATGCTATCCTACCTTGGGAAATTAAAACTGGTTCCAAGTGGTTATTTTCCCAAGACCAGTTAACAACCAATGAGTATGATGTCCTTATGATGGATCAGTTAGAAGATCTAGCAAGTCATCGGTTAAAAGCTCTAATCAGTATCAAAGAAAATAAGAAGAGGGTTGCTAGGTGGTATGATAAGAAAGTAAAGGTAAAGGAATTTGCCGATGGTGATTTAGTGTGGAAACTGATTTTACCGATTGGAACTAAGAGTTCAAAGTTTGGAAAGTGGTCTCCTAATTGGGAAGGTCCTTTTCGGATAAATCAGTCTGTTTCCGGCAACACATACATTTTGGAGACCCTCGAAGGGGTTGCATTTTCCAAAGCAATAAATGATAAATATTTGAAGAAGTATTATCCTAGTATCTGGATGGATGCATGAAATGATGTAAATATAAATACCGATGACAGTTATCGTACAAAACATCGGTAGAAAAGCGTTAACGTTATATTACAGATGGATTAGTTATCAAGTTCAAATATAACGAATTACAACAGGGTTTGAATAGATGAGATCGCACGAAGGCAAACTCGGTCAGCTTCCTCTATCTCCCTAACGTCGTCATCGACAGTACCCTCAACTGTCTTGATTTTTCTCCTCAGTAGAAGAGCTTCACGAGCGTTGGCATTCCTCTCTTGTTGCAAAGCTTTGGTCATGACAGGGAGTTGGATCTTCTTCTGAGTGGCCGAATTAAAGCTTCATCTACTCTCTTCAATTCGGCCAGCAGTTCGTCTTTTTGTAATGATAGGCGTGCAGTCTCTTGTTCGAGCTCGGTACTAGAAGCATCTAGACGTCTGATGTCCTTATGCTTTTCATCCGCAATCTGCTTGAACTTGAGTATTTCCTCCTCAAGTTTTGCTTGAGCGGCTCTGTCGGCAATACGACCTAAAGCCTTTTGTATTGAAGTTGCCGACTCTCAAGGAAAGCCGCTTGGAAGAGTGGTTCTTCGATATCGGCAGGCAGTTGATCTTGAATTTCCTTGAAAGCCACCCTTACTGCACTCAAATCTTGAACCAATTGGGATGTGTTTTGTTGCAGTAGGAGCAGCAGAGCTTCGAGTTTGGATTTCATTTCTGCCGATAGGACACTCGAAGTTTGAGTAGAATTTTCCTCTTCATCGGCGTCTTCTGGAATGTTGATGGCAAAGGAGAACAGACTGTTGGGAGAGTCTTGGGCCTGAAAAGATAAAGAGTTAAAATGTGTCAGTTAGAAGCTTGTGTCTCACAAGTTTATGATAAATGTCTTCGGTTTACCTGCTTTAGAGTGATTTCTCACCTTTGACTTAACTGAGTGGCTGATGCAACAGTGTCTTGAGGATCGGCAACAATTGCCGATGAACTTGCCTCAGCGGGAGGGACGGTTGGTGCTAGTGCTGGTGTTGATGTTGGTGCTGCTTCCGCTGTTGTTGACCTCTGTGGAGATGCTGCCGTCCCTTGGTCAGGGATTTCGTCCGGTGCTGATGTTGGTACCGATGCCGATGCTGTTTCTATTGTTGCAGCTATCTCTTGCAGCAATGGTGCTGTCCCTTGGTCAGGAAGCTCGGCCTGTGATTGCTCAGGGACCGGCGCCGATACTGGCTCCGGTGTTGGTGTATCGGCAGGAGCTTGAGGAGATGCAGCTGGAGCTGGTGGCTTTGGGCGTTTCGGTTTGGGAGCAGCACTTGATGAGCCTCGGCATTTTGACCCTTGCACTTGGGGGGCATCGGCAGGTTGAGCCATAGAGGTTTGTACACTCGGAATGGCTGCCGATGAACTTGTCCGCTGCAGAAGAGAATTTGGTGCAAATTGAGTAAAGAAAAAAATTGTCGATTAAACAGATTGTGATCGACATGAATAAATGAAAGCTTGTTACCGTGAAGGCTTGTGCGAAGGCGGCGGTAGCAGAAGTGGTGGCGGCAGCATCATCGGTTGGCAGAGGTCTGGACCTAATGGTAACTTTAGGGACTGGCTTGTGATGCATAAGGGCAGACAATGAAGGAGCCTTGCTGCTGATTGTCGATGTAGGGTTCATCGGTCGCAAATTGAAATGTTTACCACTCTTGCTCTTTTGTGGGACTAAATCATTGACCTGTTGACAGAGGGTTAGTTACCGATACATTTGAAAAGTTAACGAAGAAGTAGTATCGGAAATGAGCTTACCGTGTTGTCAGGTATAACATGATCAGCATCAATAAAGTGCCGATAGTAGTGTGATGATGGAGCAAATAGTTGGTCTTTCCATTCTTGCCACCAGGACTTGAAGGATTCAGTAATGAAGGATGTAGGTGCCCAAGAAGATAAGTCGATGTTGGATACATCGGCATGAGGAGAGAGAGTGACGATTTTATTCCAATCCATAGCACTGGAAATGATTTCTCTTGGTTTAATCACATTGACATAGCTAAGTTTGATCGGCAATTGACCGAACGCTAGCTGTCTCGCCGCTACCAATGGATAATAGAACTCGTATGATGGATTGTAGTTCTTCTCGGTCCCAACGACGTTCACCGGAATAGCCCGGGGAATGAGGGTGGCCTTCATAATTACTTCGTTTTATGGTATATTCCCATCGGTGAGGTTAAAGAGTGGGAATTGGTTGTCTTCATCGATATAAGGCCACCAGGCTCGTTCTGCAGTAGGGATTCCGCAGTAGAGCCTCTGGAAGAACATGCCGAATTGATCGATGTTGACATCGGTTCCTGGTAGCACTATCATGGCTTCCCCAAAGTTGAGTAGGGAACGGGTTGCCGATTCATCATCATCAAAGACATAGTCTTCAGATATGTCTCTTGGGAACTGTTGGTTGAACAGATCAAATTGGAGACATTTGTGCATATGGGCATTCAACCACATGTTGATGAACCACCAAGGACCTCCAAGGTTGCCGATGGGCTCGCCTAGCAGCAATTTTTCTGATACTTGATGTAGGAGGCGATAAACTGAACCAAGGAGGTATCGGCCAAGGGGAAATCCTCCATCGGCCAGAAGCTGTGCTGCGGGGAGATACATGTTGGTGGGACCGACTATTCTGCCACAGAAAACAAATTTTTCCAACCACATGTTAAGGAAGGTGGCATGTTCTCTTGGGGCTACCGATCCAGTCCTCTGATACTCTTGGATGTATCCAGTCCAGCCACCGATGTTGTAGGTACTTACCCGACATTCAGACTTCCTGTGGAACAGGGTGACAGGATCGGTGGAAGAAACATCGAGGCCGGTAAGCATATGTACATCGGCAAGCGTGGGGGTGGCGGTCCATGTCTGAAGAGGAATACGTTCATTGTATCGGACCAGAAGTAAGAGGCAACAATCATCATATTTTCGTTCTTGGCCATATCGGCAATGGATAGCCTGATGCATTGTTCGATGTTGCGCTCTGACCAATAAAGTCGTTGTGACCTTGCTATCCTGAGATACCAGTTCTTCCACCCCTTGGTAGGTTTGGGCCAAGAGCGAAAAGTGTCTGTCCATAACCCTAAATCGAAATGCTCAGATCTAAAAGGGATGCGGTTGGTTTCTGCATTGATAAGATTGGTCGTCCCCATTGGGCCTAAACAGCAAAGATGTTCTTGATCGGTAGGGATCACTATTTTGTTGCGCATCTCCTAGATCCAGAAAACAAAGAGAAGAAGGAGAGAAGGGATTGAGAAGCAATGCGGAAGGAGAAAACTGCAGTATATACAACAGGGAAGGAGGAAAGATTACCGCGGAAGCAGTGAAGTTGATCGCCATTGAAGCAGAGTTCTTGCAAGGGTCGTGCCTCCTGATGAAAGAAGAAGAACCGCCGCTGGAATAGTGCTCTTTGGATGATGTTGGGATGAAGGTGAAAACGTGAGCTCAGGATGAAAGAGAAGGAAGACGGTGGTCTTTATAGGCCTAGGTTAAGGGGCATTTTTGAGTTTTCTTTTTACTAAGCAGAGATAAGGAAGGATATCGCGATGAATTTGCGCCGTGATTGAAGAGTTCGTGCTACAGTTGCGGGAGTTGTTGGTAACTTGCAGTTTTTGTGCGCGGTAATCAAGATGATGGCATAGGCGTTTTTGGAGGGAAAGATTACAATAGAGCAAATTTCGGCGCATAAGATATTTTATACTCCAAAATTGGGGGGCATGTGTTGACGCCGTTTTTTTGTACAGGTCAATATTAAACCAAGTGTATTGATCGACAAAGGGGTAAATGTTGTTTCTCATCGGCATCAAGGTGCTATCGGTTTAATTACCGATAGAAGCAGAAGAATTTGCCGATGGTGAATGTGATGGAAGAAGCGTCAAATAGGAAAGAAGATATGTTTTGCCGATCAGAAAGGTGTTGCCGATGGAAAACAGGAGAACATTGCCGATCGGGAGTATTACTGATGGATGCGAGAGGATGTAGCTGACGTCAGTAGAAAGATGCCAATGGCGATAGAAGGAAGTTGCAGATTGAAGGAATCTGCATATGGAAAGTTTTATTGTAAGGAAGACGAACAAGGAAACTGATGGTTTTATGCTAGTATTATTGTTTTAGTTTGAGTTTGACTCTTGCACGAGTCGTTTTATTCCCTGAAAAATAGGAGTTTTGTTTAGGTATGAGTCGTGTTCATGTACAACTCCTTTTACCGGAGTATAAATATGTACCCAGGGGCGGTTGTAGAAATATATATACAATCAATCAAATACATCTATTATTTTCGTCTACTTTTTCCAGCAAATCTACTTTTATCGCATTAGTACTAGTTTATCTACGAGTTCTTACAAGGTCTCGACGGGCTGCATCTACAAGATCTTCGTCAGCTTGTTAGTTCCGCGTTCAGATCAAGTTGAGCTTTGACGTCCGGGCGTATCGCTGTCGTCTCGTTCAATCTGGTTCTAGTTATCGTCCTTGTCGATTAACTGGTCAAATCGACTGGCACACCTTGGATATCGAATTCGGGTATAAGCTCGAGGTGTTCGCAGATCAGACGCTTTTTGTGTCAACAAGTCGATTGCATGGGGTGTATGTAGTGTTTTCCAGTACGACAGGTACTTGAAGAAAATTGACTTCTTGAAAGGGATGACATCGACATCGTCATCAGGAGATGCCTGCTTGTCGTGCTTTCGCTTCCTAATCAGTTGTGTTCCTTCCTCTGGTGGTTTCTTCTTCTTACCGAACTCGATCTCATCCATATCCTTCACCATCTCATACACCTTTGGCCCCCACTTTGTCTGCGACATTGGAAGTCGTTGTGGCTCATCCTTATTGTCAAAGTATTCATTCATATCACTTCTTCTATACCTGTGTTTGGCCTTAAGGAACCTTCTATGCCGAGTGTAGACCATCTTGGTGGAACTCAAAAGATAAGTGTAGCAAGTCCCGTCGATGCAAACTACACATCCAGTCTTCCCTTTGGTCTGCCCCGATATTGAGAAGAGACCGGGGTAATCAGTGATGGTGACAAAGATGATGGCTTTAAGTGTGAAGCTCTCCTTTTTGTACGCATCCATCATCTCAACACCAACATCGAATAACATCTGCATTTACTCCATGACCGGCTCTAGGAGCACATCTATATCATCGCCGGGCTGCCTCGGTCCAGAGATAAGCATCGTCAACATAAGGTACCTGCGCTTCAGACACACCCATGGAGGTAGGTTGTAGATGCTGAGGACGACCAGCCAAGTACTGTGTGGGCTGCTTAGCTCACCGAATGGGTTCATCCCATCGGTACTCAGCGCGAACCGGACATGTCTGGGCTCGTCACGAAACTCAGGGTAGTCCTTATCGAAATCCTTCTACTGCTGTCCATCGGAGGGGTGTCGTAGCTTGCCATCGTTCTTGACCCAATCAGGAGATGCATGTCATGACATCAGCTTCGCATCCTCCGGATTCCCGAACAGTGCATGTAGACGATCGACCACAGGTAGGTACCACACAGATAGCGTGGGGCTTTTCCTCCGCGTGTAACCCTCTTCTTCCTCGTCTTGCTGAGCCGAGATCTGCTTGGCTGCAGCACTAGTTTTCTTCTTCTTGTTGTTCGGAAGAATGTGGTCTGCATCCACGCGGCAACCAGCATTCCTCTTGTACTGACTGAATCCACAGTGTGGACAACTAGTCATGTTCTCATACTTCTCGCCCCGGTACATGATGCAGTGGTTAGGGCATGCATCAAACTTTCTAACTTTCATCGCCACTAGACGGATCAGCTTCTTTGCTCGATATGTATTAGCTTGCACCTTGTTACCTCCCGTAGGGTACGTCGTAGCAAGGTAACTTAACAGCTCATTGAAGCCAATGTTTGACCAACCATGTCGAGCCTTCATGATCAGCATATGGAGGTTGAAACGGAGCGCCATGCACCCCTCCGGACATTTTCCACCATCCTGGTACAGAGGATCAATTGCCGCCTGCTTCATCTCTCTAAAATTCTCCAACCACTTTGGGTTGCCAAACATAACATCATCCTCGTCAATGTGGTTGACTAGATCCTCAAAGAGTTGGACATCTTCGAGTTCCCTCATAGTAGCATCTTCACTAGTGTCACCGTCATTGGCACCATCATCTAGAATGTTCTCGAGCAATTCATCCACTATGATGTAGTCACGAGAATTGTTGCCGTCGTCGATGGTGGCTGGCACTGGCACAGAAGGTGGTGGTGGTCGAACATGATCTTGGTTGTTCACCGTCGCCGTCGATGAGCTCACTCCAGATACACCGCAACTCGCATAGAGACTTTCACCATGAGAAGTCCAAACCGTGTAACCCTCCATAAAACCGTTGACAATCAGATGTGATTGCACCGTACCATCTGGGTAGCCTCTGAGGTTCTAGCATTTAGAACATGGACATATGGTTGTTGTCCGCTTCAAACTAGCACGATGAGCTTTCGCAGTTGCTATAAACTTCCTCAATTCGCTAAGGTACCGAAGATCAAGCACTCTATCGATGTGGTACATCCATTCGGACCTGTCCATCGTAGCTTAACACATGACAAACAACAAAGTGCTATATAAAAAATAGATCTACTTCATGATCGAATCTAGATAATTAGACACACACGATGAGACATATCACACTAAAAAGTGAGAATAAAAGAGAGAAATAGGTGTGTGGAAGAGCAATCATGTACCTTTTATTGTCCTCTCCTCCCCAAATCAAAGCTCCAAAACTCAATTTGATGACTTAGTGAAACAATTTGGGCAAAAACTCCGCCTCCAACAAGATGAGAGATCAAGACAAAACTTTAGCACCTATATATATATATCACACGGTGAAACTAGACTAAAATACACATCTTTTATATATCTAGTACAAGGATCTATAAAGAATCTAGACTAAAAAACACAAACTAGATCTAGATCCATGCATGGTGGATGCATGGATCTAGATCTAGATCCACATGAGGAATTGCACTAAAAAGTGAGAAAACGAGAGAGAAAGAGGGGTGGGAGAGCAATCATGTAGCTCTTATCGTGTCCTACTCCTCCAAATCAAAGCTGTAAAACTCAATTTGAAGATTTGGTGAAAAAATCGGGCAAAACCTCCCCCCTCCACGTTTTGGAAGAGGAGAAGTCATGGGGAAGGAGGGAGGGCTGCTGTTATATATAGGACGGGGGTAACTGCAGCGGGCAACTTAATATGCCCGCTGCGGTAAATGTGTATATATTGCAGCGGACAACATAACCCGCCCGCTGCGGTAAATCGATTTACCGCAGCGGTCGCCTTATGTTGCCCACTGCAATAAATGGTCATTTACCACAGCGGGCGGGTTATGTGACCCGTTGTGGTAAATGGAATAACCGCAGCGGGCAACGCAGTGGCCAGCTGCCCAAGCTGGCCACCGGTTTACTACAGCGGGCGGTTGACATGTGCGTTGCGGTGCGCCAAATGCCAACACTACGGTAAATCAATCATGTAGTAGTGTTGCGTGGGGTTGAACATGACACATCTTTGACTATGTTGATCTTGGGTATTCCAGCACAACTTATCCAATCATCAATCTCGTCAAGAGCTTCTTCATAATGTTGTATCACTTCTGACAACTCTAGTTGACTATCTTCAACTTTTGGTGAAGGACATGGATGGTTAGGGTCATCTTCTTTACTGGTTCATTCTGATCGAGGGCCATCCATCACACGTTGGAAACTTCCCGGTGGACATCGAGGAAAGTACTTTTTCTTGTCATCATTCAGGTCTTCATAGTGTTTTCCACGGTACACCAAGAGTGCTTGATGAGCGGCGTCACATATGCCAACATGCATGTTGAAACGATCAGCGAGAGGTGTATGAATGGATTCCACCACTTGTGAACCTATGTTGAATCTGAGCTTCCGTGAAACCATGCCTTCCTCCATTGAGACACAGTCTTCTATAGTTGTTGTGAGCAGCTTTCTTGTTATGAACCATCTTTATGGATTGAGAGAAAGGATATAGAATTGAGACAAGGTTCTTATAAAAGAATGGAGGAGGGAGCATAACTTTAAGTAAATATCAACCAGAGTAATCATGCTGAAGTTACCAAACCTATCAAGGTAGATCGGACTACTATGAGGTCATATCCGATCGGTAAAGTTCTGGCTGCTATTGTTCGACGGTGGCCACGAGAACATACAGGGACAACCATTTTTATTTAGCAAGACAATGTCCCATCACATGTGCCAGTAAATGATGAAGAATTTGCTGCTGTTGTAAGACAAACTAGGCTAGAAATACGACTCATCAACCAACCTGCCAATTCCCCAGATTTGAATGTGCTGGACCTAGTTCTTTAATTCTCTCCAATCCTTAACCTATGGCAGGATCTCTAGGAACTTGGATGACCTGATTGCGAACGTACAACATGAGTTTGATAATTATGATCCAAACACTTTGAATAGGGTGTTTGTTACACTACAAGGATGTTTGATGGAGGTAATGAAGGATGGTGGAGGAAACAGGTACAAGATTCCTCACATTGACAAAGATCGACTAGAAGCAATAGGCATGCTTCCTAAAAGCCTTGGTTGTAATCAGAAGCTATATGAGGATGTGTTGGCATCTTTGGGAAACTAATTAAATCATGTATGTTGTGATATTGGGAATTTTGGGAGCCTAATATGGTGGTAACCATGTGTGGTAATGCTATAAATACAGCATGAGTCCTTGCTCATGTTATATCATGGGTGGTAGTGCTTTCAATGTGGGAACCGTATAATATGTACTAGTAATATTGTAAGTAAAGTATGTGAATGTGGTCATGTAAATCATGTGTGGTACTGCTGTAGGTTACAAGACCTTAATGTGAGGTTGTTTATGCTAATCATGTGTGTCATTGCCACTACTATGAAACCAGAATTAATCGCTATGCAAAATTTAAAACTAACAATGGTGGTGGCAAAATCGCCTGAGACCTCGCTCCACGGTTCACTTGTATAAAAGACTTATGAACATCATCACATAACATATGCAGTTAGCATCACAGGTGTACATTAATTATTAGTTGAGCACACAAATCAAACTTCATAATTACACTAACAACATTTCATCATAGGACCAAAAGCGCGTCATGCACACGAACTGACAACCTACACCTAGGACACAAAGTTACTTGAGCTACACAAAATGATAGCGTACATTTCATAGCACAAACGTCAGTTTATAATGGCACCAAAAGCACATCATCTACCCGCATCAAGATGATCAATTTATACTTAGCAAAAAAAACTAGGGGGCATGTCTGAAGAATAGAGGCACCATAACCTCGTACGTGCCGATGAACCATTCGTGGCAGAAAGGTTCAATCCTGGAAACCACCTCGGCCAGGCGTGCAGCCACCTCTGGGTGAAGGTCCTCGCCAAGCACCTTTTTGGCAAGGCGTGCAGCTACCTCCGCGTTCATCTCCACGGCGACAGCCCCGTGTGCGGCCACCAAAGGGGCCACGTCCACGCTGGCAACATCGTCCGCAGCCACCGTAGGGCCAACTGCATGCCAGCAGACCCATCCGCGGCAAGATCTGCGCCGTCAGCCCTGTTCGCGGCCACCGCAAGGGTCGGATCCGCACCGGCAGCCCCGTTCACGGCCACCGCAGGTGCCAGATCTGCACCGGACTCATCATCTTCAAAGTCAGGGACATACAGGTCGCCCTGGGAGTTGAAGCGAAGGCCGGACCTCTCGATTCGGCACCCACGTACGTAGATCCACGCCTCTTCAGCTGAGTCGCCGTTGCTTGGCTTCGCCTCCGATTTGAGAGCGTCTAACTTGTCATCGTTGCCGATGTTGCCGCTAGAGCCGATGTGCTTTTGAATCCCACGGTCACTAGACTTGTCGATCCCACCGTGGGGCTTCTTCATGTCAGCACTGCCGGCCCTAGCCATCTTGGTACCTTCACGCATCTGCCGGCTACAACGGCGAATCATGTCGTCTGCAGCCATGTGTACGCAGGGGGAGAGATTTGGAAGAGATTGGAAAAGCTCGATCTTGCTAGTGTTTGTGGGTGTGCCGTGTGCGAATGGGAGAGTAAAGGGGATGCTCGGAGTTTGCACGGATAAGGTTCGGACGCTCGGTGGAGAAAGGATGAATGACGAATGGACCAGAGCAATCCAGACCCATCCACTTTTTTAATATACCTGCACTGCATTTGTCCACGAAAGAGAAAAAATAAAATAAAACATTATAAACTAGTTGAAAGGATCAAGATGCCCAAGAGGGGGGGTGTGAATTGGGCTTCTTTTAAATTTCTAAAGCAATATTAAAACCTAACAATGTCAATCACCCCCTAATGCCTACCGGAAGTGTGTCCTAACTAGACAGCGGTAGCAAGGCATATGAAAGGAAGAACAACCTAAGAAATTCTAGTAGGAAAGGTAAGAACACAACAAAATGTAAGAGCGTGTTTGGTATGAGGCTCCTGGGCAGCCAGGCCCAGCGCCCAGGCTGTGGCCAGTCATAGCCTGGTTTTAGAGGGCCACCCTCATGTTTGGTACCGAGCCGCAAAGAGATCGGCCGAGCACAGACTGTGTTTGGTTGCCACCTTTGAGCCCGACCGGCAACCAACTGCCATCAACCTCCCAAAGGAGGTTGTGTTTGGTGGCCGGCCTAGCTGGGCAACTTCCACCAACTGGCATCAACTGCCATCAACAGCCTAGGAAGCACCAACACCACAACAACATAAATATGATGCAAATATGATAGGTTTTTTAACCAATATGAACATAAATCCGAAATGACGATGACAACACTTTACATGTCAAAATTACAGATCAATCATGGACAAAGTTCACAGTTTTGATGGAAAATAGACCATTTTCCTTTCAACTTTACATGGAAATAACAACATAAGATTACAACTATATTGTCTCCCTGTAAACAGAACTAATTGTAGGCAATTAATGAGTGAAAATCTTGGCAGAAGTGGCAATTGTTGTTGGCCTCAGCTGGTGGACAAGGTTCACTCATTCCAATTGTCAAAAAAATAGGTGCCTGCCACCCAAGAGCCGAATCAAATTCGACAAACAACAAAGAACAAGTAAGACCTCATGGTTGTCATGGAACTCCCGTGGACATCATTCAATGCCACCATCTCAAGCAACAACTTGGTGTTGCATTAAGTGATGCCTCACAAGAGTTTGATGGCACACATGAAAGAAACACATAGCAAAGAGTAACAACAGGCACCAAGTAGTAGGTTTTGCATCACAGGCCAAGAGAGGTTACAAATTCAAGTCTTACAAAAATAAAAGATGCTCAGACGGAACAGAGGCCAACAAAGGCCAACAGAGGCCACCTCAGGTACTGCAAACCAAAAGCCTGAACCAAAGAGCACAGACAAGAACTAACAGGGCAACAATGGTGGCATCCTTCCAATGAACCAAACACTTGATTGAGTTTTGAGGACCATGCACATCTTGCCCAACATGCTTACCATCAATAGATGAACAAGTAGGAGTAGATGAGGAAACGAAATATGCATTGAAATCATTAACTGCATGTTCATAGTCACATTACTTCTTGAATTTAGCATTCTTGAAGCCAAGCACTTGGTCACTGCACTCATGCCATGTCATATAAATCCTAGGTTTCCTCCCATAAAAAACCACATAGTAACTGTTCATTTTCTGAAAAGTAAACATGTATGGCCTCAGCTTATTACTTGCCTTGGTTCTAGTCAATGTGTGGCATAGTAATGAAAATAGAACATCAGTAAAAGAGCATGTCATGCCTGGTATGGAACCCTATTGTGCACATCCACTCACTACCATCACACAACAACTGGTAGAAGCTGGTGTTGCAGAGGGTGGATGTGTACAAATAGGGTTTGATAACAGACATGAAAGATAGTAAAAAACACATGTTAACAATAACAGCCACACTATACTTCATAGTTTTGCATCACAGGCCATACATGAAAAAGCCACCTCAAGTTTTATTTATCTGCATCATTGGCCACAGCAAGAAAACATAGAATAGAAGCAGTGTACACTTGTGCAACCTATTGTGGCCATGGAACACACCCATACAGCTGTAGTACCATAGATAATATATGGTCAAAGCACTGTATGGATGTGTCTCATGGCCATACATAGGAAGCATAGTGCAAAAATTAACTCACACTGAATATCAGAAAGGAACTTGAAGATCTATAGATTCAACAAATACCAAATCAGTATATCTCAACCTCCTTTCCAATGAACAACATGACATAGAAATTATGTACACAATGTTGGCCTCAGCTGGACAGGTTAAGAGTTTAATTTGTACCTTTTCTCATATCATTGGTAGCTAAGTAGGATATCAAAATAACTGCAAACAAAACAGGAAATAGCAAGAGCAAAGCAGATACATGGCAACCATATAGTCTAATCAAGCATTCACTGTTGGCCTCAAGTTGGGGGTCACCCAACAGGTGGTTAACAATGGATGATTCCATCAGACCAGATGATGGACATGTTAGTTTGGATAAAATATAGGCCTCAGCTCTAGGATGTGGTGCTTATTTCCTTTAAAACCAAATCATAGGTGGCTACATAATTTGCAAGTAACTCCAAATAAACTCAAGGCAAAGACAAGGCAGCCATGGAATCCATCTGACCATCCATTCTCTGCCATCAACCCAAGGGAGTTGCAGGAGAATGGATGGTTCAGATGGGTTTGATGACAGACTTGAAAAAAGCAAGAAAACCAACAATCCAAAAATTGTAGCCACCTCATATTTTAACTTTTTTGCATCATAGGCCTTTTCAATACCATAAGTAAACACCACAACATAAAAATGAAAACCAACAATGTAAACCAAAAGAGTAAACCAACAATGTAAACCAACAGAGTATGCATCATAGTTTGAAACAGTAAGGTAGCAAGTTCTCAATTACAGTCCAGGGGTGCCTCAATCATGTGGGCACAAATAGAATCCAACTCTCCACTAGAGTAAGTCAATACCCAACTAGACTAACTCAAAAGATTATGGGTCAACCAGCCAAGAGCCCTGTACAAAAGCTACACCTAAGTGTAAACAAAAGGTGAGAGTGGGAGAGGGGGGTGGAGGAACTATACATCTCTACAATCAACCCCCTCATGATCTTGCAGTCCAAGCGGGACACAACTACATGAAGTAGTTCTTAGCAAGGTAGGTCCTCAGCCAGATGTCTCTATGGCTGCTCTCCATCTTCACAAACCCAGTGGACAGGGCCTTGTTCTCAAGAAGGTAAGTGTAGGCACAGATTAGGGCCTCAGTGGTGAAGCCAGGCATCTCTAGGATAGCAAGGTATAAGTCTGGGTCTACATGGCCAGCCCCTGTCTCTCTAAGTGCACTGGCAACATCCCTAATAGCATCAGACATGTTGGTGATCATGATCATCTCATCCTCAGTAAAGGTGTTCTTTTGTTGCTAGCTGCATCTTGGGACTGAGTGGCTGTAACCTTGCTGCCTTCTCCCCTCTTAGCAGGACTCTTCTCAGTTTGAGAGTCACCCTCTATCTTAGCAGCTTGACTGTCAGCCTGGTTCACCCCAAGGGGCTCACCAGAACCTACAGCATACCTACCAGTGGCCATGGAGTGGCCAAATATGGCATCCATCTCAGTATAGAACCTTATGGGGCAGTTGAAGAATTCAGCATCCTTGGGGTGGTCCTGATAGTTCAAGATGAGTACAGATAAGTGAGGTAAAGGAAGGTTGTTTAGGTTAGCAAAGACAAGGGAAGGATGAAAAACAATTATCTACCCTGCAGTGCCCTAGGTAGTGGTCTTGGTCAAGAATAATTGCACTTGTGTCATTGTCCCATAGGGCACCACTTAGCTCCTTTAGCTTAGCCACCCTAGATCACTTCTGCCTCCACTTTCTCAAGTGGTTATACACCTGAGTGGGGCTTACTATATCACCACTGTACTCTTTCAAGCACTTGGCCACATTCACATCCTTGTCCTTAAAGACCTTATCTGGCCTAGTACCATCAGTCATCAGCTGGGCCATCCTCCTTAGCACAAAGCCTGAGGTATTGTTGTTCTACCTCATGGGCCCTACTACTGCTACTGTTGGGGCTTGGATAGGTGCTGCTGGAGGTGCAACAGGCACTGCCCTTCCATCAACAGCCTCAACATCAGCAAACAAGATCTCAGCAGCAGCCACAAACCCAGCCTGAACTTGTTTAGCCATCCTAACTGGTGTAAGTACCAAACAGTTAGGTAGAAAACATAGAAATATAGGTCTCAGATTATCCATGAATAATTACATAACAAACACAATTCACAAATCAAATGTTCCTAGATTGGGTCAACAAACATAGTTCATCATCATACAAACATCCAAACCTCAGTTCCTATGGCTCCCCCTACCCTCCCACATGGCATTACAAATTTCACCCCCCTTAGCAGTCATGGCTACTGTTTCTTCTGCCAACAAATTAGGCACAGGCTCAGGGACATGTGGGTTGGGTAGAAGCCAGTCCTCATCTGGCACACAGTGATCAATACCAAACCCAAGGATTCAGTTATGCAAGATGCAGCAAGCAATGACTAGATTAACTTGTGTCTTGAATGGGTGAAAGAGCTTGTTGTCTAGAATACGAAATCTATTCTTCAAAGCCCCAAAATCCCTCTCAACTGTGACCCTAAGTGAGGAATGCCAGAGGTTGAACAATTCTCTTGCATTGGTTGGCCTGTTGGTGCTGTTGTACTTAGGAAAATGGTACCTAACACCCCTGTAAGGAGGTAGGAAACCATTGCGGCAAGCATAGCCTGCATCTACAAGGTACATTTTACCTACAAGTGGAGCAGTGGAAGTGGCATCATGAGTGTGTACTGGGTGGTATGGACACAAGTTGAAATTACATGTGGTTTGTGTTACCTTCAGGCACAGTGAACCCATCTTCCCTCTCAATGACATCATTTTGGATGTGAGAATCATGTGCTGATCCCTCCCAGCCAGCCAAGACATAGGTGAACTTGAGGTCCTAGTTAACAACAACCATGATATTCTGTGTTGGTTCCTTTTTCCTACCCCTGAAAGCCTGCTGTACTCTCCTAGGCACCCTAGCCAAGCAATGGGTGCCATCAATGGCACCAATGCAGTCCTACAGATGTGTACATTGGTGTTAAGGCAAGTGTTTGGACATAAATTATGGAGGCAATGCTACATAGACAGAATTACCTTGAAATAAGGGTTCCATCTAGGGCTCCTGAGGATCTTTGGATGAATGGAAGTTGAGGGGGGCTTGATTAAGTCACTTCTAAGCTCACCTAGAGCATACAACACTTGGTGGAAATGCTTGTGCACAGTCTCAATTAACCTCCTAAATGCTTGGTGGACAACCCTAAACCTTTGGTTGTGTCCCACAATCGGCAGGAACACAGCTACCTGCTCTTCTATAGAGGAACCATTGTTGTCTGGTACAAGACCTCTATTTCTACATAGGTCACATAAGGCAAAAAAGGGTGCTCTGGTCATCCTAATCATGGACATGCACTCTCTATCAGTGGACCTATAAATGGCCATAAGTGTACGCTGCCTATGCTAGTTAGCATCACTTCTCAAACTGTATGCATGTGGGTCTGGTTCAGGGGTAGGCCTCCTAATCCTACTGCCAACATAGGACACCATGACTACAACCAAGGAAGAGGCTTGCTTGGCCAACTCATCTCTTTTCTGAGTAGAATCCATCTACATTAACATACAATTGAAGACAAACCATGTTTAATTGACCCAGGTAGGCATCAAATTGAGTAATGAACAATGCAGGATTCAACTAGCAGTGACAACATGTACATCATCATTGATAGAGGTAGGAAAACAAAGCAGTGCATCAAAGTAATGGCTCCCAGTGACATACAACAGAGCATAATCCATATGTACAAGCAAGACAAGCCACGACTGCATACTGAAATGCCTCCCAATGATAGTATGTAAAGAATCAAGATACAAAAGTGCAACAACAAAGTAGTATCAACCCAAAAACAAACCAGTACAGGCACCACAAGTCACGGCTACATACTCAAATGCCTCCCAGTGACAGGTATGAACCAAATCATCCATAAAGCAGGATCAAAATGAACCTAAACCCTAACAAAGACCAACAAATGGGTGCCAAAATGAACAACTCAAACCCTAACCGTAAAGCGCATGTACCATATCAGGTACCAACATCACAGAAGAACAATAAAAGCCAAGGTTAGGGTTTGATTTCACCTTGGGGTGCTCAGGGGACGAAGCAAAAACCAACGACGGAGAAGAAGACGAATGAACACGGACGAAGCAGATCTGAATGGAGACGACGTAGATCCGGAAGGAGAGGAAGCAGATCCGGTCCACCGCACCACCAGGAACCGCCGCAATCCACGAGGAGAGGAAGAAGACCGCTAAAAGGTCTAGGAATGGATAGAGGGAGGGGGGTGAATAGCCTAATTAAAATTTCTACAACAACACTTAGCAAACTTGTTAGAATAAAACACAGCTTAAAGCAAGTTTGCGCTAGCACTATGGTTAGGCAAGCCACCTACCAATTCTAGTCACTAGCAAGATAACCTATGTCACACACAAGAGCTAGAGGACTAGAGTTACAAGACTAAGCTACACAAGCCAAGCTAAGGTCTCTACTTTGCAAGAATGTAAGAATGTAATGCAACGCTAGAGATAGGAAGGTTATACCGACGCGAAGAGATGAGAGAATAGATAACCAATCACAATATGAGAATCCTCGGTAAAGAGACAATGAAACACAATATTTTTTACTGAGGTTCACTTGTTTGCCAACAAGCTAGTCCTCGTTGTGACGATTCACCTACTTGGAGGTTCACGCGCTAATTGGCATTACACGCCAAACCCATCACCGGGTGCCACAAAACCAACACATGATAGGGATCCACAAGTCACGCGCAATCCACTAGAGATGTCTTTTGCGAACTCCCACGGGGAAGACTCAAGAACCCCTCACAATCCACCAATCGGAGCCGGAGACAATCACCTTCCTCCACTCAACGAACCTCGTCGCACCAAGCCGTCTAGGAGATGGCAATCTCCAAGAATAACAAGAGCTTCCATGATGACGACGATCACCAAGTGCCACTAGTATGCAATCAAAGAGCAATGCACTTGGATTCACTCAATCTCTCATGAAATATGCAATTGTGTTGAGAGGAATGAGTGGTGGAGCTTCTCAAGCAAGCACAAGTGTATGAGTGATGAGGAGTGCAAGAGGATGCCCAAGGGCCGGCCATACCACCTTATATAGCCCACACTCAAACACTAGCCGTTTTCCCACTGAAAAACACTTTTGTGCCATCTCCGGACCCAAGGAACAGTGTGGGGTCCGGACCATCCACAGCGTCCAGATGCCCCCACACAGCAGAGAAAGCTTCTCTATTTCCACCTCCGGACGCAGCCTCTGGTCGCTCGCGACGAGCAGTCCGGACTATCCGACATGCGTCCGGTCACCTCGCAGATTCAAAAGGTCACTTCCCGCGAGCGCCTCTGCGCACCACGTGGCTCCGCACGCATGCAATAGTGTGGGTCCGGACCAACTCATTCTGCGTCCGAAAATATAATTCTGAGCGCCCGAGCGCACCCGAGAGTGCCTTTGTAACATCCCGAAAATTTGACACACTTGTAAAATACCAACTACAAATTTTTTTTCTAAACATTGCTATGTTTGATGGATGTTATGCATGACTT
Source organism: Microstegium vimineum (assembly GCA_022036555.1). Taxonomy (NCBI): domain Eukaryota; kingdom Viridiplantae; phylum Streptophyta; class Magnoliopsida; order Poales; family Poaceae; genus Microstegium; species Microstegium vimineum. Next base: position 29,132,122 of record CM039135.1, read on the forward strand.
AGTATTCCATACACTAATATTAGCTAACCCTAGATTTTGTTTTCACTCATACTAATGTTATTTCCATGTCAATATGACTTTGCATGATTTGGATCTTCTTTTCTCTTACAATGTATGCTTACATTTAAATGTGAATAAAACAACACCAGGAGGAAATTATATATGTATATACATATACCTATATATGTATACATAAACAAACATATATATGAACATATACAATATATACACGCATATATATATATATGTGTGCACCTAAACAAATACAACATTTACAAGTATATATATACTAACTAAAATATAAAACAGAAAAGAATAAATAAAAAGGGAAAGGAAGCCAGCCGGCCTTGAAAGCGAGCCCAGCTCGGCCTGCCCGTCACCCCACCTGGGCCAACCCCTCGCGCCGGCCCAGCATGCGCTGTGGCCCAAACGCACACGCGCGCACGGCCTACGACATCCCGCCCCTCACACCGGCTGACGACTGGGGCCGCCCTATCATCCCTCTCCTCCCGCCGAGACGCACTCACGCACGCACCACGACACAGGTAGGCACCAGCCAGGCTCGCCCGCCGAGATGCACTCACGCGCGCACCGCGACACAGGGAGGCGCCAGCCAGGCTCGCAACGGCCTCTGACGGTCTCTGACAGCCACACGCGAATCGCATGACCATGTCCCCTTCCGGTTCCCTCCTTGACTTGGAGGACAAGAAGCCCTCGAGCGCCCTCAGATCGGCCGCCCACGACCCCTGGCCCTCGAATCACGAGCTCGCCAAGCCATGGCGCTGCACTATAAGAACCCCCACCCGTGAGCGCTAGGTTTCCTCCACCCACGCCACCGCACTGCGGCAACGAACGCACGCCCACACGCTACCCAGAAACACAAGAGAGAAGAGCAGAGGAGGAGCCGGAGTTGAAGAAGGAGAAGAACCAAGCCACCGCACCGGTGATCGTCGGAGTCTCGAGGTGCTGTGGCGATGACGAGGAAGCGCTTCTCGGCACTGCGACTGGCTCTACACGGCAACGCCACGCCACTGCACCACTATCCTAGCTTCATCGAGCGCCAGGTACACACGGTGAACCGCACGAGCTATGAGTACAAGACCTCGCTAGAGCACTCGAAGCTGTTCCCAACCTGGGAATGGCAGAGATGCCCCACGGCTTAGCCCCTGGACGCACGCACACACACCCCACATCAAACAGACCTGCATCGGCCAAACGAACCACCCCAGACACGAGAACGTGGCTGCAGTTCACCTGACCGCCATGGCCGTGCGACGCCACCACACCGCCAAGGCAAGCGTGTTCCCGCGGACACCAACTTCCCCTGACCAATCTGGTTAGCCTAGCAGTTTCATGGTGACCTACCCAATCCCGTAGGCAAGTTGGATGAGACTCGCAGACCCCCATGACGCTGGAACACAGAAGTCAGTACGAAGCCACCATGGCCGAGTGGCATCATCGCGTTCTCACGGTGATGTGCATTCCCAACGCCGAGAACTTACTACGGACAAATTGAGGTGACCACAGGCTTCTAGGTGACCACCATGAGCCCCTGGCATAGTTGGACGAACCCCAGAACCACTAGAACGCTCCGGCCACGCAAACCGGCGGCAAGCTCATGCTCCGTGAGTTCGTCGTCGTGGTCAGAAGGCCTCGCAAACACTATGGGTCGTTAGTGTGGCTTGATGCGTTCGCCCGAACTCCCTGATGCGACCCAAACCAAACCATATGCCAAGGCCCCAGTCCCTTCGTTCGGTGGAACAGAGCGCTGCCGATGAGCTGCAGACCGTGTCCACCGCCGCCACGAACGGGAAAACCTCGGTCAATCTAGTTGAAGGACGAGTCCCTACACCGTGACCACTCAGAGCATGGCCGCAGCGCCAATTGTGGTCGGAAGCCACCACATCATCGGATTCATGGGAACCGACGAGACGCCCCGCCCCAGGACCTTGCCAGTGCTCACTAGAGCCTGCCGTGCTGATCCGAGCCCTCGGTGATACTCACCATGACCAAGCGGAAGAAGAGGACTCTCCAATTGACTCCTTAGCCGACCGGAGGGGGATCCAGTGGCTTGCCGGCGGTGCGTCGCCGCCATCGGTCGTTTGAAGCAGGGGTGAAAGGGGGGGGGCAAAGGGGAGGATGTGGCCGCGTGGACCCGTTCCATATGGACAAAGAGTATGGCGTGTGGACCCGCTTGCGTGCGCTAGCCATGCGTCAGCGGTACACCGGTTGTGGACCGCTGCGTGGGCCTTTGCCCCTGCACCGTAGACCTGGTTCACGCGAGCCATAGAAGGAGGCGGTGCACTTGGTGCACCGTGGACCATTCGGTGGTCCAGTGGACCTGTGCCTTGGGTGCAACGTGAACCAAGGTGAACCCACCTCTGTGGACCTGAGCCCAGTGGCAGCCCAAAAGGCCGAGTGGCGAGCCCAATGTTTGGCACGTGGTGGGCTCGGTCCAGCCCTAACCCGGCCCTATTGCAGCCCAAAAAGCCCATCTGGGTTAATATGACGTCACGCTGACGTCATCACGGCGTCAGCCAGCCAATCGTAACCCGACACGTATCCTAGTGGATTTCAATTCCATTTTTCCAATTTCAGAAATAGGTTTAATCTTCGGAAATTCATAGTAAATACATACGAAGTCCAAAAATTGAAAACGACCTATCAAAATTCTCAGAAAAATGAGCTCTACATGATGGAGCTATGTTTGTGTGCATTTGGATCTTTTCATTTTTCTGATAATTCTTTGTGTATTCTATATGCATCGCTAACACGACTATTTCGCATTTTCGTTTCAGTGAACGACAAGGATCTGACTGAGGAGAGTGACTACGTGTACGACAAGGAACTCGGTGACAACAACGGAAGTGCCACACCCCACCCAACTCTATAGAACCCTTTACGCATACTCACATGTTACTTTTCTAAATAAAGATTAAGCAATGCATAGGATTGCATGGTAGTTTACTTTGCTAGACACACAACGACTTGCTCTATGTTGCTGCTACTAGTACTACTACTACTACTACTACTACTACTCTCTCTCACACATTGATGAGATTATGATGATGATGAGGCATGTGGTGCCGGAAAGAGGGGAGAGTGTTGTGTGTGTCTTGGGTACATGTGTGGTGAGAGTTGTGTCGGCCAAGTGGGAACGACGACGAGCCTTGGGCAAGTCTTGCCGGGAGAGCTACATGAGCAATCCTAGTTGTGTACCTGTGGCGGGTATTGGACCGGTAAGGAGGTTCTGAGGGTGACCTCGGAACAGTGGAATGTTGTGACGGCATGGGGATTGACGAAGATGTCTTGCTTGGCCAATTAGGGACTTCCTGGCTTCTCGAATCATGGAAACCTTACATGCCACTTGCTCTCTGTGGGGGGAGATGACCGGACTACTTGGTAGGGCGGTGCCACTACTACTTGGAAGTAAGAAGATTAGTGTAGAGAGGTACGGGAGTGCGTCCCACACCCTCTCGAGACAGCTAGTAACCCCCGGGGCCCGGTTACCAGGCCTCACAGTCTCAGCGCCCCCGTGCGGTACATGGAGTTGGCTCAGGGCTGAGTGGTAGGGTGGTATCGACCTAGGCTAGCAAGCGTCCAGCGTCTAGCCTAGATGACTCCGGATGTCGATGATGACAGAACCCGTGGTATTGTATAACATACTGCAGAGTGTCATACGGTTTGATCGATCGATACATAGCCGATTTGTCGGCTATGGTCCTGTTTCTGTGACATATTTTGCCGATAGAGAGTGGTGTCTTCTCTTCTCCCTCTGGTTGATATATGATCCGGTAGTGTGCTCTGAAGGAGTAGTGTGCCGCTGAGATAGGCTCGATAGGGAGTTGAGCCTGTCGAATGAGTGTGAGGTGTGGTGAGATGTGTGTGATGGGAATGGAATGGATGGATATGGATTTGGAAAAATATACAATGATGACTTATACTACTTTAAATTAATGAACCTTGCATAGGACGCCTGTAACCAAAGATAGGTCTTCTTTCCTATCCCCTGTTAAATTCTTTTATGCATCCAATACCACAAATATGCATTAGGTGGGAGATGTGGCCAGTACAAATCGTACTGAAAATTAATTGGCAGGTGAGGACCTTGACTACGACTACGATGGAGATGACTTCGAGGATTAGGTGTCTCGTGCTTAGCCTCAGGCTTGGAGAGGATCCCGGTGCTTCGCCCGCGTTGCTACTTTGATTGGTTCCAGTGTGATTTCCGCCAGTGTGGCGATGTAATAATTAATGTAAACCCTTCTATTGCCCTCTTGTACTCGAAGTTTGGTAATGATATTCGACTGAAATCTGGGTAATATTGTGGATTGTTTACGCAATCTGTTTTATTACACTATGAATCTGCGGATTTCCCTTCGTGGAAATCGGGGTTGTTTCAGTTGGTATCAAATCCATGCTTGACCCTAGGAAGAGACCATAGAACATGGACCCAGAATCACGATCCCGATACGCAAAACTTTTGAAAAGTTTGAAAAATCAACTCTCTTCGGTTATAGTACCAACCTTGCATCACTTTTATGCAACGACTTACCTTCTTTTGGACTTGCTGACTCACATTCTTTTCAAAAACTTGAAATGGTCAACCTTGATATGCCCCACTTGGACCTCTACCCGTTGACATGACCAAGTGCCCCTTGATGGACAAGACTTCACCAGAATACGTTTGACAAACGACGAGATGATAGCCGCTGATGTTCTTATCTCTTCTGCTATACTTGAGCACCTTTTAGAGAGCCACCTCTAGGATGATGACCAGTTAGCACCACCTCTATGAGAAATGACACTTACGAGTAGTACGTTTTTCCCGCACGTCATCTGTGTGTAGCTGCTAGAGACATGCTATGCAATCAAACCCATGTAATGAGTGGTTGGATCTGAATGCCTCTTATGGATCTGAATGCCTCTTATGGATCTGAATGCCTCTTTGCTTGAGTGTTGGATAGTCCAAAAATGTTTTAAATGATTAAATTGACTTAAATGATTAAGTTAATCATAATAATTAAATCATCATCACTGTTATATGTGCCTTTGCACCTCACAAGCCTTATTGGATCACTACAAATAATGACCCGCCAATCAACACGCTTGAACCTCTCACCATCACCCGCGCCCATCGCCGGACGGGGGCGTGGGCGAGGTCGTGCTCGTGGAGGACACAACCCACCCCGTGGGAACCTAGAGAAAGAGCATTCTTCGGCCCGACAAATATAAAGGATGCTGAAGCAGGAGTTGCTCAAGTCAGAGAGAATCTCGAGTTAGCACAGAGTAGGCAGAAAAGCTACGCTGACAGGAGACACATATAACTTAAGCTTGAAGTCGGAGATTACATATACATCAAGGTATCTCCACCTCGAGGAACAGTCAGATTCCACGTAAAAGGGAAACTTGCCCATGGTTTTTAGGATGTTACAAGATCAGCAAGAGAATTGGACCACTTACTTATCAGATTGGACTACCAGATGAGCTAGCAGGAGTACATTACCTTTTAATCTCGGGGTCGAGATTCTGATAAGGGGAGAGACTGTAGCATCTCAAAAATTTGACACACTTGTAAAATACCAACTACAAAAATTTTCTCTAAACAATGCTATGTTTGATGGATGTTATGCATGACTTAGTATTCCATACACTAATATTAGCTAACCCTAGATTTAGTTTTCACTCATACTAATGTTATTTCCATGTCAATATGACTTTGCATGATTTGGATCTTCTTTTCTCTTACAATGTATTTTTACATTTAAATGTGAATAAAACCACACCAGGAGGAAAATATATATGTATATACATATACCTATATATGTATACATAAACAAACATCTATATGAACATATACAATATATACACGCATATATACATGTGTGCACCTAAACAAATACATCATTTACAAGTATATATAAATACTCACTAAAATACAAAACAGAAAAGAATAAATAAAAAGGGAAAGGAAGCCAGCTGACCTTGAAAGCGAGCCCAGCTCGGCCTGCCCATCACCCCACACGCTACCCAGAAACACAATAGAGAAGAGCAGAGGAGGAGCCGGAGTTGAAGAAGAAGGAGAAGAACCAAGCCGCCACACTGGTGATCGTCGAAGTCTCGAGGTGCTGTGGCAATGATGAGGAAGTGCTTCTCGGCACTGCGACCGGCTCTACACATCAACGCCACAACCACTGCACCACTATCCTAGTTTCGTCGAGCGCCAGGTACACACGGTGAACCGCATGAGCTCTGAGTACAAGACCTCGCCGGAGCACTCGGAGCCGTTCCCAACCTGGGAATGGAAGAGATGCCCCACGGCTTAGCCCCTGGATGCACACACACACCCCACATCAAACAGAACTGCATCGGCCAAATAGACCACCCCAAACACGAGAACGTGGCTGCAGTTCACCTGACCGCCATGGCCGTGCGACGCCACCGCACCGCCAAGGCAAGCGCGTTCCCGCGGACACCAACTTCCCCTGATCAATCTGGTTAGCCTAGCAGTTTCATAGTGACCTACCCAATCCCGTAGGCAAGCTGGATTAGACTCGCAGACCCCCATGACGCTGGAACACAGAAGTCAGTACGAAGCCACCATGCCCGAGCGGCATTGTCGCGTTCTCGCGGTGATGTGCATTCCCAAGGCCGAGACCTTACTGTGGACAAATTGAGGTGACCAAAGGCTTCTAGGTGACCACCATGAGCCCCTGGCATAGTTGGACGAACTCCAGAACCACAGGAACGCCCCGGCCACGCAAACCGGCGGCGAGCTCATGCTCTGTGAGTTCGTTGTCGTGGTCAGAAGGCCTGGCAAACACTATGGGTCGTTAGTGCGGCTTGATGCGTCCGCCCGAACTCCCTAATGCGACCCAAACCAAGCCATACGCCAAGGTCCCAGTCCCTTCGTTCGGTGGAACAGAGCGCCGCCGATGAGCTGCAGACCGTGACCACCGCCGCCGCAAATGGGAAAACCTCAGTTGACCTGGTTGAAGGACGAGTCCCTACCCTGTGACCACTCAGAGAATGGCCGCAGCGCCAATTGTCGCTAGAATCCACCACATCATCGGATTCGTGGGAACCGATGAGACGCACCCGCCCCGAGACCTTGCCAGTGCTCACCAGAGCCTGCCGTGCCGATCTGAGCCCTCGGTGGTACTCACCATGACCAAGCGGAAGAAGAGGACCCTTCAATTGACCCCTTAGCCGACCAGAGGGGGAGCTAGTGGCTCGCCGGCGGTGCGTCGCCGCCGTCGGTCGTTTGAAGCAGGGTGAAAGGGGGGGCAAAGGGGAGGACGTGGCCGCGTGGACCCGTTCCATATGGACCAAGAGTATGGTGTGTGGACCCGCTTGCGTGCACTAGCCGTGCGTCAGCGGTACACCGGTTGTGGACCGCTGCGTGGGACTTTGCCCCTGCACCGTAGACCTGGTTCACGCGAGCCATAGAAGAAGGAGGCGGTGCACTTGGTGCACCATGGACCATTTGGTGGTCCAGTGGACTTGTGCCTTGGGTGCAACGTGAACTAACGGTGAACCCAGCTCTGTGGACCTGAGCCCACTGGGAGCCCAAAAGGCCGCGTGGCGAGCCCAATGTTTGGCATGTGGCGGGCTCGGCCTAGCCCTAACCCGGCCCTATTGCAGCCCAAAAGCCCATCTGGGTTAATATGACGTCACGCTGACATCATCACGATGTCAGCCAGCCAATCGTAACCCGACACGTGTCCTAGTGGATTTCAATTCCATTTTTCCAATTTCAGAAATAGGTTTAATCTTCGGAAATTCATAGTAAATACATACGAAGTCCAAAAATTGCAAACAACCTAGTGGAATGGAATGGATGGATGGATGGATATGGATTTGTACAAATATACAATGATGACTTATACTACTTTAAATTAAATAACCTTGCATAGGACGCTCGCAGCCAAAGATAGGTCTTCTTTGCTATCCCCTATTAAATTCTGTTATGCGTCCAATACCACAAATATGCATTAGGTGGGAGATGTGGCCAGTACAAATTGTACTGAAAATTAATTGGCAGGTGAGGACCTTGACTACAACTACGATGGAGATGACTTCGAAGATTAGGTGTCTTGTGCTTAGCCTCAGGCTTGGGGAGGATCCCGGCGCTTCGCCCGCGTTGCTACTTTGATTGGTTCGAGTGTGATTTCCGCAAGTGTGGCGATGTAATAATTAATGTAAACACTTCTATTGCCCTCTTGTACTCGACATTTGGTAATGATATTCGACTGAAATCTGGGTAATATTGTGGATTGTTTACGCAATCTGTTTTATTACACTGTGAATATGCGGATTTCCCTTCGTGGAAATCGGGGTTGTTTTAGCCTTCTTCACTTCTTTCACTCCGGACGCAAGTCCGGCCCTCAGTTCGGACCATCAATAGTGTCCGGTACCTTTTACATAGAGAGCAACAGAGAGCGCACTGACTCCGGACGCGCATCCAGAGCCCTGTGTCCGAATCGCGAATAGCGTCTGGTCTCTTCTCCTCAGCCGAGCCACCTAGGGTGTGTGTGCGGACGCACACGCAATGGTCCGGACACACCGAAACCCTAGCGTCCGGACCTCGTCGTCTGTCCGAAAAACTTCGCCACCTTCACTCCAACTTCTTCCAAGCTTCCAAGGTGCTAACACTAAGTGATCTCAACACTTGTGCACGTGTGTTAGCTTTTAGTTCACAATTATCTTGGAATTAGTTGGTTGGTTCACTAGTTCAATTGATTTTAAATGCAATGCAATGAACCTAGTGGCACATGATAACCGTAATCATTCGCAAGAGCTCTCTCCTTGATAGTACGGCTATCTATCCTAAATGTGATCACATCCTCTATGATGTCTTGATCACCAAACAGAAAATGGTTCCTAGCTTTCACCTTTGCCTTCACACCATTTTCCTTTCCACCACCATGCTAGAGCTTGTGCCATCCTCACTTGATCCACCTTGCTCCATCACATGGCATGTACCAACCTATCTCATGATTCACACTTAGAGATCCAAGGTTAGTACTTAGGTAGGTTTCATCAATTACTCAAAACCAAAACACAAGGGAACTCTCAACCGCCGCCTTCTAGAGTCCCAGCAGCAACGGAGGAACGGCGCCACGACCGAGCAAATCCGGCCAAGGGGACACCACCACAGCACCAAGGACCGTTGCTAGACACCACAACCTCAACACGCCACCAGTTTCTCATGGGAGTAGGTGGGAATGGAGTCTTGGGGAGGAGAAGAGGATGGGGAGGGGCTTATGTAGCTGCCGCGAAAACCAAAGGAAGGTAGCGCGGGAGGAAACCTTCAGTTCCCGCGTGAGCTCGCGGGAGCCAACGGAAAGCGGCCAAAATCGCCCGCGAGAGCACCGCGAGAGCGCCGCCAGAGCCGTACCCAAGAAAAACGGAGGGGGGGGGGAGCTTCGCTACGGAGCCAGGCTGGGAGAGAGGAAAAGCACGGGGGGAGACAGGCCGACCCGCGGGCCAAGTGCACCGAACACGGTGCGCTGCACCGTTTGGGGTCGGGCCACCCAACATACCGCGTACCAAACACGCCCTAAAGAGCTAGGGAAATAAATTCTTGACACACGATGTTTTCCCGAGGTATCGAGGAGTCGACACTCCCCCCTAGTCCTTGTTGGAGCACCTCGCAAGGTATAGCTCCCCCTCAATCCGCGCAAGGACTGAGTGCTCTCTACGGGCTGATTCTTCGCCACTCCAGCTCGGTGAATCGCCCACAACCGATCACAAGAACTTGGAGAAGGGCCACCAAAAAACTTCCGGCGATCACCTTCCTCTGATCACCACCAAACCGTCTAGGTGCTGTCGAACACCAAGGGTAACAAGCACAAGACCTTCACTTGACCAACTCAAGCCTAGGATGGTGGATGGATGCACACTTGTCACTCCTAATAACTCTAGGGAGGAAGAACACCAATGGATCTCTCAAATGTCTTCCTCTCTAGGCACTTGGCTCTCCAAGAACTCTCTCTAGGTTCCTTCAGCTGAAACAAAGGCCAAGAGAGCTAGCTTGGACGAAATGGGAAACTATCAATAGTCCCCACCTCCAAAACTAGCCATCTCTTGTTTTTTCCATTTTCGGTGTAGGCGTCGGACTAGTCCGGAGACTATATCATCGAACCAATGCACCTGGTCTAGAGCCTTTACTCAGTTCAAAACTATTTTTATTTAGGGACCTCCAGACCACTTGCATTGGTCCGGAGCTCTGGTCTGAACTCAGGGTGCATACTGAGTTGAAACTTAACTCAACTTAGTAGCTTCGGACGAGCCGTCGGTCAACCCGTCGGACTAGTTCAGAGCCTTTCCTCTGGCTCACTCCCTCTGACACAGGCCATCGGTCAAAACAAGTTTAGTCCGGAGCCCTTCGGACAGGTGGTCCAGAGCTCTTTCCTCAGAGCTTTTGCCTAAGGCAGGACCGTCGGACCACTTCCATTGGTCCGACGCCTCCTAGGCAGACTGGTCTAGAGCCTCAAACACCCCCTTCTTCACCTCATGTCACTAAGTCTCTTGAAGGGGTTTTGCTCCTACCATCTCAAGGGCTATTTGTAGGGTCTCTAGGACAGGTTGTGACAAATGTGCATACACCAACATTCCCAAACTCTCCTAGGTCAAGCTACTAACCTCATACCCTGCTTTATAGTATGGTCAAAGGAAAAACAAAGTCCTAGTCTATACTCAGTGCCCTTCTCAACCTTGTGGCACTAAGAACTAGCCTAGTCTTCACCTTGTAACTCCATCCTTTGAAACTGAAACGATTTCTATCTTGGGGGCATGAATATCCATCAAGCCCATTCATCTAGCATCACTAATGACCTAACTCAAATGACTTTGCCTCTACACAACACACGTTAGTCATAGTGACCTAGCATTCTCGTTAATCGCCTAAACACAAGGGACCATGATTCTTCAATATCCCCCTTTTAGGTGATTGACGACAATACAAGCTCGAGTATAGAATATGAGTGAGTTTTGATTTTAGTTTCATGACTTGACATGAGATAGGCATGGGTTAGTGATAAGAATGACATATACATGCCTAAACCATTCAAGCCATGACAAGCACAAAAGATAGGAATTAAGAAAAGTACTTGATTCAAAGGATATGCTATAGCCAAAAAGATTAGAGATTAGCACGGAAGAAATATAGCATAACCAAGAGACATGATATATATATATATATGAGTTCACACACATGTCTCACAAACATCCAAGAGTCTCAAACATCACACACATATATCACAATGCATGAAAAGACGGTAAACATGATGCACGATAGAGTATAATACACATCAAAAGAACGAATCCTACTAGCTCCTGCTAAAGCTAGCATACTTGACTTTCCCTCTCCCCCTTTGGCGTCTAAGCACCAAAGTCTAACCGTTTGGAGGTGGAGGTGGAGCAGCCGCGACACGGTCAAGAAGACGGAACTTGTTGAGGTCATCATCATCAGAGTCCTCCCCTGAGTCTCTAGAGCTGGAAGCAAAGCGGTCTGTGGGATGGAAGCTGACGTGCTCGGTAACTCTGCTGCCAAAGAGTCTGAAACTGTAGTTGGGGCAGGAGTAGGGGTGGCATCTGCCACTGTGTCTACCGGTGCCTCTAGAGCTACTGAATCCGGTAGTGCCTCATGCACTGACTCAACTAGAGTCTCAGAAACCGGTGGCTGCTCAGGCTGAAGAGGAGTGGAGGTAACGGTTGTGGCATCTGTCAAGATAGCACCGGGTGGAGTAGAGACTGCTAGAACCCGACTATCGTGAGTGGCCTTAGAAGACGCGACTGAGGAGCGGTGCTGACCCGCTGTCATAGTGACTAACTCGGTCGACTAAAGCTCTGCTACTATCTTCTCTCCAGTGGGCGACGGCTGGCCTGTAATGTCGTTGAACGACGCTGAGAGGTCCTTAGCAGTCATGCCCATCGTAGCTGTCATCGTTGTGAAACTGGTAGTGAGGGGAGTGAACTACTGGGATGGGCAATGTGTGTCCAACCACTGGGTGACCTGTGTAGATGGCGACTGGAACGGGGTGGTCAATCTGTCACCCTGAAGTCCACTAGACTGTACGGCGGGGGTGGGAGTGACAGACGGTCCGGCTGACATTGAAGGGGCCACTGAAGGGCCAACTGTCTGCTGTGAGGCCGCAACGGGGCCAAGAGTCGGTAGAGGGGCCACTGAGGGGCCAACTGACTGTGACAAGCTCATCTCTAGATATGTGGCGCTGTAGGGAACTCGAGTGGAGGAGCACTAGTCCACTTCATCATGTGCACCATAAATGTCATGTTTTGCGCATGAATCTGCTGAGACTGTAATTGAAGGCGATGTGACTCAAGATGCATGGCGAGCATCTACTACTGCATCTTAAAGTGTCACTATTGGACATGTAACTGTAGCTCCTCGTGACGCTCCTGAGTTTGTCTCTGCATCTCATCATGTCTCCTCCTGAATACGGTCAAGGAGCTTCAGCATCAGGGTCTCAGAGGTGGAACCAGAGCCACCAACCTCAGTGTCGTGAGCCCGTGGGGGCATAGCTGGAATAGGCTGGAAGTCCGCGTCTGAGCTGTCGGAGGAGGTGTCAACTGTTGTGCCCTCAGCCTCTTGAGTGTCCAAGTCCTGGTTCTCCTACTGCTCAATACCTCTAATTGCATCATCCTAGACATCAACATCATCCATGTCAGCGGGTGCAGTCCTGAGTCTGACCTGTCGAAGCACACAGTTGCCAAACCGACTGTCCATGGAAGATAGGATCTTGTACTCTGGGAATACTGTCGGTGACTGGGTGAGCAAATCACGAATCCCTGGGTGAACATTCACAAGTCGTGTTGCAAGGTAGAAGCTGATCCAGTGAGCATAGGGCATCTGACGACGAGCCCTCATACCATCTGCGATCGCATCCTCAATCTCTAACACTATGAAATATGCCACATCGAAAGGTGTCTAAGAGATCAGGGCCTCAAGCAAGTACTGCTGCAAGTTGGTTAACCCTTCCTTGTAGCTAGTGTGAGGCAACAAGGAGCACCTAAGGACATTGTTCAATCAGTGAACGATGGGGCGAAGCTCAGCTGGGGTGCGACGAGAACCCTCTGAAAAGGGTGGTCTGAAGAGGGGAGCAACTGACACATCTGAAGGAGTGCGCCCACCGCGAGCTCAGCAGGGCAGAGAGACACCTCTGTAGTACTCGTCGTGAAGACAGTAGTCTGAGGTGGTCAGGCACAGAACCTCTCTGAAGTCTGTCAAGTACATCCTAGAGACACGGCCTCTGAAAGTGTACTAGAAGTAGCGGTGCCTCAGCTGAATCCATACAGAAGCATAGAACTCTTGAACCCATCGCTCGATATAGTTCCCGGAACAACCAAGAAGGTCAGCGAGACCGGGAAGGTAAGTGAGGTACGGGCGAATATCTTCGCCGGCAAGAGCAACAACGTTCTCCAAAGAACATACCCTGTGAGGTTGAATCTGAATACTGGTAAGTTGGGCTGCCCTGTAGAAATCCTCCATGAGGCTCTAGTGAGGCTCTAGGGTCACACTCATCCGGACACCACTTCTCAAGCTCTATAAACCGAAGCTTCTTGACTTGCTTGGAAGTGAGATTCCTTAGATCGAGGTGAACTGGAGGTGTAGGAGCATCATCTGTAGGAGCCGCTGCTGATGTGGCCTGGGGAGCACTATCACCAAGCTTCGGGTTCTCAGCACGGGGAGATGCCTGAGAAACCTGAGAGCGAGTGGCACGCCCCTAAGGAGGAGGCACAAGCGGCACTGCTAGAGCCTCATCGGTAGGCTCTCACTGCCCTGCTGGAACTGCCTCTATCTCTGACTGAGCTGGAGGTGTAGGTAGAACCCGCGGAGGTGTGCCATGTCGTACGTAGCCCCGGTGACCACCTCGCTTTGCATGGTCCGCAGCATCTGCAATAGCTTTAGCAATCTGAGCCTCTGAAAGCTTTCACTTCTTCTTCGGCTTCTCCACCACCTTGCCCTTCCCTTTAGACTTAGAGGGACGAGGTGGGGGAGGAGTATCATCACCAGAACCAGCACTAGCAGTCTTTCCACGAGCCATCACTGATCAACAATAGAACCACTGTCAAGCTGTCAAGAATCACTGCCAGAAATCACTGCCCAACTGAATCACTGCTCAAGAACCTCTGTCACAAACAACTGCCAAATGCAATCACAGAACAAACTGACAGAGGGGCTTGCAAGCCACTGGACTGACACTTGAGAGGCTTTGCCTCAATCCATACTCGCAAGCTTTTCCTCGAGTTTAAAGTGCCACTAACTGCTGCTAGAAAGATTAGATAGGATATATAAGCATATATAGCGCTAGAGATAAGATACCGTATGGAAGCAAGCATCTAGATAAGAAATAGAATGAAATCTGCCATGGTACCTAAGGAAAGTGAGCGTATCTAATCAAAGCAATTCAATCTCCAAACCACACTCCACAAGGGATATCACCAACTACGGATAGTAATGAGTGAAATTTTAAATGTGAGTGCAATTGATCTAAGGATTAGCAAGGAATTGAAAAGATAGACTAAGGTATTGATTGAACTAGTCTCGACAAAACACAAGACAAAGCACAAAGCATACCCTAGTACAGGAAGTGGAAGACGAAGTCGTTGACAGCGAAGAATCAAATTCGACAAGAGACGAAATGGCGAAAACCCACCTAGGGTTTGGGCAAACCCTAAGGGGGTTCACTCTATGGCTGGTGAAGTCGATAGGGCAAACCCTAGGTTGGCAATGCAGCTTGGCAAGGTGGGGGTGATGCAGTGGTGGAGAGGTCACCGGTAAGAGAGTTCACCGACGGCGAGCGGCAATGGCGGCGGTGGGGCGATCTGGTGGTGGTGGCGCTGTGGCTGCTCTGCTGGTGCGGGGTGAGAGCAGAGCAGGGGAGGAGTGGTGGTGCAGCGGAAGTGCTCTGGTGAGGTCTCACCTGCGGCGAGAGTGGCGAGGGCGAAGGCGTGGGCGAGCTACAGAGCTAGGGCAGCGGCGCGGAGTACGGTCGAGTAAAAAGAAACTGCCAAAACAAAGCAGCCTGCGGGGGTTAAACGCGCGATTTCTGAGCATGGGACCAGATTGCATAGTCTGTAGGGTGGTCTGATGGGGTTGGGGGAAAATTCGAAACCACACAGTATGCACCCGGGGTTCGGACACGTGGTCCGGAGGTGACCGTTGGACTAACGGAAGTAGTCCGGAGGTCTCTGACTAAACAGTTTGAGGGTTGACTGGGGCACCGGACCTTTGAAGTATGGTCAGGAGGAGAGTCGGACTGGTGGTCCGACGAGATTCTTTGTGTTGGAAGAATTCACACATGGAGGGACAGTGCTTCGGACTACTTGAGCTTCGGATCAAGCAGAGTGGTCCGGAGGGTAGTCCGGAGCTTGATTTGCTTTGAATTTTCCTGTTTTCTCTCCAATCTTTCTCCTAGCCAAGTACCAACACAAAAGAAGCAGAGAGAACCACTTGTTGGACTTGGCATACGAACCATCTCTCAAACCCTCAATTTTACAAATAGTTTGCCATAGGCTGGACTTAGTTTTCATATATGAAAATAGTTCAACAAGAGCAAGGATCATCATAGGGCCACAAGAGGGGTATTAGTGACAACTAGAGCTTGGAATGCTCCCCCTAAGTGGACGAACCCAGCGGATGATCAAACTTAACCTAAAATAAAAGCAAGAAGCAACACACATGCAAATGCAATGCATTATCGAATTTGAATCTAGGTTGCTTGCAAGTTTAAACCGCGGTAAGGCTTCTTCACACGCTTTGAGGGCGGTTATCCCGACCGCGTTAGCCAAGCCTATGTGAATTACTATAGATTAAACGTGTTATTTTACATATGAATGCATGAGGTTCACACAAGCTCATTTTTAGTGAAGTTTGAGTGATCAAGCACATTTAACTCGCTTCTCAACCTACAAAAGGTTGTTTCATCAAGTGGTTTAGTGAAGATATCCGCCAATTGCTCTTCGCTAGGTACTCCCACTAGAGTGATGTCTTTCCTAGCCACATGATCTCTAAGAAAGTGATGGTGAATATCTATGTGCTTGGTGCGAGAGTGTTGAACTGGGTTGTTAGCAAGTTTTACGACGCTTTCATTATCACACAAGAGTGGAACATCTTTTAAAGTAACGTCGTAATCAAGGAGTGTTTGTGTCATGTATAAGATTTGTGCACAACTTGCTCCCATGACAATGTACTCTGCCTTGGCGGTTTACAATGCCACACTATTTTGCTTCTTAGAGGACCAAGAAACAAGAGATCTTCCTAGCAAATGGCACCCTCCGGAGGTACTCTTCCTATCAACCTTACACCCAGCATAATCCAAATCGGAATAGCCAACTAGTTGGAAGGGTGATGAGGAGTGGCCCGATCTTCCGTGAGGTATCTGGTAATTTCAATCTGTGGAGAACTCGACGTTGGCGATCTCGCTTCAAATCAGACATGATTCGAACCCTGCAACCGTTACACCACTGCTCCGTTGGTTATCAACCAAGCACAACTTGATTGACCTCGCCAAGAAGGCTTTTCCTGCAAGCGAATCGAAGAACACAAGCAAGAAAGTATAAACACGCAATCTGAAATTGCAAATATGAATGTCTCGAATATCAAATAGAGGGTTCAAGAACTCGGTTCCAAAGGACTAATCGACACAGTGGAGGAGATCAAGAATGAGGGGCCCTGGATCGCTGTAAAAGGACTAATCGACACAGTTACAATGAACGATTCAGTTTCTCGATGGAAAACTAAACTCTAAAACAAAACCCGAGTCTTAATGGCGGCGGCTACGTGGAATATAAGGGCGAGATGACCTAGGGTTGGAGGCGACCATGGGGAGGCGCCCACAACTTGGGCTTAAGGCCCGACTCACGATACATGGCCAAGTTGGCCCAAAATAGGTGACGCAGCACCGGAACAGATTCTGTACGCTGACTTATTTCGACATTTCTTGATGACTCAGACGGAATTTGGATGTCAAAACAATGCCATTGGTTTCCTTATGAAATTAGCTTTCCATCCGTGGGTGAATCATCGAAAACGGAGTCCGTATGCATCCTGGGCGTCCGTTTTACTCCTTGCTGGTCATGGACTCCGAAACAGCCTCGAAGTCGACGTGGCAGCTGAGTTAGAGATGAGTTGCAACTTGGAAAAGACGATGACGTAGACGTATCCATCGTGGTGATGTACTCATCATCCTCCCCTTCTTGAATTGGAGTCGGCCTCGACTCCATCATAGCTATGGCCTCATCATCCCCTCCTTCTAGAATTGGAGTCATCCTCGACTCCATCCCATCAACGAACTCCTGCAAAAGGTTAGCGACAGCAGGCAATGCACAAGACATAATAGGTTGACAAAGCATAGTATAACATGGTGCATCAGGATTATTACATAACTCAGCAGTAGCAGAAGTTGTAGCAAGAAAAGCACCTCCTGGTAACTTAATCCCATTTTTATCAATGTTTTGCGGAGGTTTATTTTTAATCTCTTTAGCATGTTTAACAATATCCGTAGAAGACAAAGGCAGCAAAGTAATTTTCTTGTCCTTATGCATGAAATTGTATTTATTAGTTCTACCATGGTGTAAAGCATCATTATCAAATTCCCATGGACGTCCTAACAAAATTGAACAAGCTTGCATAGGTACAACATCAAAATCAGCAGTATCATGATACGAGCCTGTGAAAAAGTATTGCGGGCTGATTTAGTTACCTTAGTCTGTCCACTATTATTGAACCATTGAAGTTTATATGGATGTGAATGTTGTCGGGTGGTTAAGCCAAGCTTCTCAACCAAATCTGAACTCACCAAGTTGTTACAACTCCCGCTATCAATGATGGTGAGAACACGACAACCCTGCACAATGAGATACATATGGAACAAATTGTGGCGCTGGACGTTCATCTCTTCTTCATGTCCCACACGTGAACTCAGCACACGCTACACAAGAAGGCTAGGATAGCCTGCGGCGGCAGCCACTAAATCAATTGTCTCCTCGTCTTGATCGCCCTCGGTGGAATCTGCAGCAACGTTAGCAGCAAGGGCTAAATCATCTTCAACATCACTAGCACTTACATATCCATCCTCAGTAGCAATGAAAGCACGACGACTGGGGCACTCCTTCATGACATGTTCCATGCCTTTGCATCGGTGGCAAATGATTTTAGAGGAGGCGGAGCTAGTAGAAACACCCGGAGTGGCATCTTTCTTTGGCTATGGAAACTGCACATTAGACAATTTACTTACCCCGGAAGAAAATGGAGGTGTAGTCTTGGGCATCTCCGGTTCGGAACGCTGCTGAAAATTTTGTCCAGTGTTAGACCTGAAAGGTTGTTGTTGTTGTATGTGTCCCTGTACTTCGCGTTCTGCCTTAATAGCAAGATGACACAATTGGGAAAAATTGCGCCATTCTTTGTAATCAAGAATGTTCTGTATATCATTGTTTAAACCACCAAAGAATCTAGCATTAGCATCATTATCATCTTCATTTATACCACAACGTGCTAAACCAATAAGCAATTCTTGATAGTATGCTTCTATGCCTTTATCACCTTGTTTTAAAGTTTGTAGTTTCAAGCGTAAATCACGTTGATAATAAGGAGGAACAAAACGAGATTTCATATGTTGTTTTAAAACAGTCCAAGTTTGAGGCACAGCAGCACCATTACCAGCATTGCAAAGATCACCCCACCAGAACAAAGCAAAATTAGTAAACTTACTAGTAGCAAGTCTAACTCTATGCTCAGCAGGTACATTATGAGAATCAAACTTTTGTTGAACAGCAAGTTCCCAATCTAAGTATGCCTCAGGATCAATATTACCAGCAAAAGGAGGTAGGCTAAATTTAATTTTAACGAAAGGATCATTATTACCATGATTATTACCCCCCATACCACGATGATTGAAGTTGTAGCGGCGACGGTTGCGTGCATCCCCGTCATCATCCGCATCTCCATCATCAAAAACATCTCCATCTTCATCATTATCACGAGGAGGTGGACAACGTTGCTCAACCTGCTCAATGCGGGTGACCAAATTGTTCACGTTGCGCGTCAGCTCGGTCATAAGATTGCGTTGTTCAGTCATGAACGTTGTAAGTTCGCCCTTGGACACGCACTCATTGAAATCCGTCGGAGAACCTGCCATGGTTAGAAGATAGAAAAAGACAACACCAAAGTATTATCCCTATCAACTAAAAGGAACCAAGTGGTGGTGGTGGTGGTGAAAGTGGAAAGCAAAATCACAAGCGGCTTACCACCGTCTTGCAAGTGTTCTTACCAAAGCCAAACAGTAACAAGACCAAATTGGCGAAGCAATCGGTTGTTGAGCGTGGTAACAGTTGCAAGATGAACCTGTGCTGACTGAAGTATATATGGAGCTTTGGGAAGGCACACTACGATCACCAAGGATTAGCAAATAATGAAAGCAGATTTGGCTAAGTTCAATAAGTACCCAAAGTACAAATCATAATTGCTGGCTAAGACGTATCTAGACGTAGCACAACAAGATGAAACAAAGGACGATGGAAAGAACTCACAGAACAAGCCAAAAGCTCAGATTTTTCCTTTTTCCTCAATTTCCCCGGATTTTTCCAAAAAGGCACTAGTAGGAATCAAACTTTTTAAATTTTTTTACTATTTTTTATATTTTTCTCTGAACAAGGATCACAAGAGATGCAACCATAAAAATTGGCACCTTCAACTGAGGTGAGATGTGGTCTACAGAAATTTCGTAAGTTCTCTGAAAAGCGTGCAGAAACCTTGATAATTTTTTTCCTTTATTTTCCCGATTTTTTGGTAATTTTGGAAAACCCAAACAGACTAAAGGTAGGTTTGGGTCGGCTCCATATGACGTCAAGAAGCTCCACAATTTTTTCAGATTTTTCTGATAAACGAGCGAAAAGTTATGCCTGTTTTACCAAAGGTATGTCAAGTTATGGTTTCCGAAAGGCACAACATGACGACGACGACGACGGCGGCGGCAGTTAGGGCAAAGCGTCCCTAAACTCCAACACCGATCACAGGATCAAGCGTCCCTGTGACTAACAGCAGTAGGTGTTCGCCAGATGATGTAAGGAGGGTTGCGATGCAGACAAAAATAACAGCGGGCTGGCAACCTATCTAGGGTTTGCGCGGCGGCGAGAATTCACATAAGGCGGCTAGCGGTGGCAAGTCGAGTGATGTGGTGGCTTCGACTTGTTGTGTTGGAACGGTGGATGGGATAGCGGCAGAAATAAAGAACAGCAACGGTGCGTTTGAACTATGACTACGAACACAATCTAAACAAAGAACTTGACTCAAACCACGGACACAAACTCAACAAAGCAAATCTGAAAACGAAATTGCAAGGCACAAAGGGTGATAGGATAGCGGAAATTGAAAAAAAAAATTGGGGCTTTTTGTGGACTCTAGGTAATGAATAAATATGAATCTAAGGAAAACGAGAGTATATCTCGCGGTAAAACTAAAATTCTGATACCAATTGATGACGAGTGGCCCGATCTTCCGTGAGGTAACTAATAATTTTGATCTGTGGAGAACTCAACATTGGCGATCCGGCAACTGTTACAACACTGCTCCGTTGGTTATCAACCAAGAACAACTTGATTGACCTCGCCAAGAAGGCTTTTCCTGCAAGCGAATCGAAGAACACAAGCAAGAAAGTATAAACACGCAATCTGAAATTGCAAATATGAATGTCTCGAATATCAAATAGAGGGTTCAAGAACTCAGTTCCAAAGGACTAATCGACATAGTAGAGGAGATCAAGAACGAGGGGCCCTGGATCACTGTAAAAGGACTAATCGACACAGTTACAATGAACGATTTAGTTTCTCGATGGAAAACTAAACTCTAAAACAAAACCCGAGTTTCAATGGCGGAGGCTACGTGGAATATAAGGGAGAGACGACCTAGGGTTGGAGGCGACTAGGGGGAGGCGCCCACAACTTGGGCTTAAGGCCCGACTCACAATACATGGCCAAGTTGGCCCAAAATAGGTGACGCAGCACCAGAATAGATTCTGGACGCTGACTTATTTTGACGTTTTCCGATGACTCAAAATGAATTTCGACGTCAAACCAACGTCATTGGTTTCCTTATGAAATTATATTTCCATCCGTGGGTGAATCATCGAAAACGGAGTCCGTATGCATCCTGGGCGTCCGTTTTACTCCTTGCTGGTCCTGGACTCCGAAACAGCCTCGAAGTCGACGTGGAAGCTGAGTTGGAGATGAGTTGCAACTTGGAAAAGATGATGACGTACACGTGTCCAGCGTGGTGATGTCCTCATCAATGGGATCCCCTTTGGGATACCAAAGGACAATGCTAGGGGTGTGCCTTATGTACCTAAGGATTCTTTTAACCGCACAAAGATGTGACTCCTTAGGGCTTGCTTGAAACCTAGCACACATACACACACTAAACATGATATCCGGCCTAGATGCGATGAGGTAAAGTGAACTACCGATCATGGAACGATAGAGAGTTTGATCAATTGTTGTACCTCCCTCATCAAGGTCGAGATCGCCATTAGTAGGCATTGGGGTCTTGATTGGCCTGCAATCATCCATCTTGAATTTCTTGATCACATCATGAGTGTACTTCTCTTGAGATATGAAGGTGCCCTCCCTCAATTTCTTCACTTGGAAGCCAAGGAAGAAGGTTAGCTCGCCAATCATGGACATCTCAAACTCCTTGGAGATCAAGTCACCAAACTCCTTGCAATGATATTGGTTTGTTGACCCAAATATAATGTCACCGACATATACTTGGCAAACAAAGATCTCTCCATTAAGCTTCTTGGTGAAGAGTCTGGTGTCGACCTTCCCGATCTTGAAGCCCTTCTTGAATAGGAAGTCCCTTAGCCTCTCATACCAAGCTCTTGGAGCTTGCTTCAATCCATAGAGTGCCTTGGACAACCTATACACAAGATTAGAAAAGTTTGGGTCTTCAAACCCGGGAGGTTGTGAGACATAAACAAGTTCATTGATGAAACCATTTAAGAAGGCGCTCTTCACTTCCATTTGAAAGAGTTTCATTTTGTGATGTGAAGCATATGCCAAAAGGATACAAATGTCTTCAAGTCTTGCAACTGGGGCAAAGGTCTCTCCAAAATCAAGTCCTTCTACTTGAGAGAACCCCTTTTCCACCAATCTTGCCTTGTTTCTCACAACGATGCCTTGATCATCTTGCTTGTCCTAAACACCCACTTGGTACCAATGATTATTGCATCCTTTGGCCTTTATTCAAGTGTCCACACTTGGTTCCGGGTGAAGTTGTTGAGTTCTTCATGCATGGCATTCACCCAATCCTGATCCGCAAGTGCGGCTTCAACACTAGTAGGCTCAACACAAGACAGAAAAGAATGATGCTCAACATAAGATGCAAGTTTAGAGCGAGTCATAACTCCCTTTGATGGACTCCCTATGATTTGTTCATGGGGGTGAGCTTGAAGGATAGGTGTTGATCTTCTATCATGAGCTTGAGGATGTGGTGCTTCAACATTGTTAGCTTCCGCCTCGGCTTGATCTTGAGGGATGAAGGTATCTTCTTGAGCTTCCCTCACTTGATCTTCTTCAACTTGAGGCGTGCAGGGTGGAGAAAGATCTTGATTGCCATCATCTTCTACTTCATCCACCTCTTGCGGGTTGATAGCACCTATGGGCATATTTTTCATTGCCTCTCTCAAGGGTTCATCACCTACATCAATTTCCTCAAGCGCTCCTTGGGAGCCATTAGTTTCATCAAACTCCAAGTCATACGTTTCTTCAACTAAGTCGGTGGCTTTGTTAAATACATGGTATGCCTCGGATTTAAGAGAATATCCAACAAGGAAACCAATGTCACACACCGCCGTTGGAATTTACCCAAGTGTTGATGCTTCTTGTCGATGTACACTTTGCAACAAAACACCCAGAAGAATGAAATATCCGACTTCTTCCCATTGACAAGCTCATAGGGTGTCTTTTTCAATAGCCTTTGGACGAAGAGTTGATTGGTCACAAAGCATACGGTGTTGATTGCCTATTGACGGTAATTATGAGCTATTTTATCACCATCAACATCCTCATATTCGAAGGAAAAGAAGCATAGCCTGAACTTATTTTACCCAATAACTTGGTTCCACATGTATATGTCCTCTATTTGAATGTAGGCACAAAACATCATAATTCGGGGCTCAACATGACATATTTCCAAGTATGGCAAATGTGCAAAGCCAATACACCATCATGATGGACATTACCTCTAGAAGCCACCTGCAAAAGATGAGCTTGTTTGGCCACAAAAGACGGTCGGCTGACCGTACTTTGGGCCCAATCTTGGACAGCGGAATCCACACCTATCAAGCAGGTCCTACGCCGAAGGGGAGACCCATGGCTCTCTATAGGGGATCGGCCGACCACCCTATGGGGCGACCAATGTGTCCATGATCCAAGCACATCCTCTAGAGTGAAGATGCACCCTTGGATCTCCTCTATACTTCTTCTCGACGGCTCTAGATCAAAGCACGAGGATACATGGGCCCACAAACTATCGCGGAACAATACCAAACTTCGCCAAGGTGCCAAAGACATGTGAGACATGCTCCACATGAAAGATGGCCAATACTTGCGGTCGGCCGACCGTGGGTATGGGCCCACAGGCCACCCACATGCCCCTTGTGCTGTGGGGACACCTCCTGGGGAAAAGTGGTAGGGCCCACCTACCATTGGGCGGTCGGCTGACCGTGGCTAGGTGCCCAAAAGGTGCACCGACCTCCCCAACGACTTCCTGCATGCCTCCATGCACGCACTTGATCTCCCCCGTTTATCTAAGTCGGTTCTAATGACGGTTTGATCCTACGGTGGATGATGGAAGTGACACGGATCGCTGACATGGCACTAGGCTCTCCCTCTAGCTATAAATAGACCCCTAGAGCTTCCTATTCATTTCATGCCTCATGGGAGAAACTACTCCTTAGTAGTAGTGCTATGCTAGTTGGAGGAGAGTGAGGGAAGGCTTCTAGAGAAAGCCCCGGATCTGTCGGGAATCTTCTCCGAAGCTCTACCTCAGCGGATGTGATCCTCTTGTAAGTTCAGCACTTGTAAGTGATACATCCAAGTTCTTTATAGTATTTGATATTCTACTTCTGGCATAGCTGTTATACAACTTTTTGCGCTTGTTCATCGCTTTACTTTAAGTAGAGTGCTTTAGTCCTTAGTTGGGGTTAAAGTAGTAAGAATAGTGTAGACGTGGTGTCTATACTAGATCTTACCTTTGTAAACCACTTATCGCATGAATTGTTTGTCGATGCTAGTAGAAAGTGACAGCTCTATCTAGTCTTCGTATTCCACCACGTGTGTAAGATAAGTTCTTAAAAGGTAGGGCCTCAATACAACATGATGGCGCGGTCCGGTTAGAGTTTTGTCCTCTTTCTAATCTATCCCATCGCCTCCTGCAAGAGAAGGGCTGATAAGGCCAGTATAACCAACTATACCTTGTTAGATATCCTTGCTATATCGAACCTCTCAAAGTTATCATAGTCTCCCTTGATCCATCATAGGACATACCCATATTCCTAATTAACTCACTTCTCGTTCCCCGTGGAAAATACGATACCTGGAATACTCCCGGTGAAGTGCTACAACAGTATAATCTATGCGCTTGCGGATTTATCCAATAGTCATAAGAAATACCAACAAGTATTTCTGGTGCCATTGCTGGGGAGCGGTAGCTGTTTTAACTAGAACCCTTTGGTCCTATTATCCTTGTTTTATCTTTCTTTTCATTTTATCCTTTTCACACCATGAACGAATCATCCATCTCTTATCTTGCACCTCCAAAGGGCCATAGTTTGGAGCCACCACCATCATCACAATCCTTCCTTTCACCTAGCTATAAGCTTCGCCCTAGCTTCATAGCCAAAGTTCAGGAACAAACTTTTTCTGGGATGAAGATGAAAATCCTTACACTCACCTATGTGACTTTGAACAATTGTGTTCATGTATCCACATCCAAGGGATGATGCAAGGTACCCTTAAGTGGAAGCTATTTCCGTTCTCTTTGGCGAGAATAGCCAAACGATTGTACTTTCGTAATGTAGATAGTATAAACGGAGAATGGGAAAAGTTACAATCCAAATTCTGCCTAACTTTCTTCCCAATTTCTCGTGTTATTCGTCTTCGAATAGAGGTCCTAACCTTTAAACAAAAGGAGAAAGAACCTCTAGGTGTGGCATGGGACCGTCTTTTAGAGCTATCATCATCTGGCCCTGACCTTGATATAACCGAGCCAACATTGTTACAACACTTTTATGGTGGTCTTAGCAAAGATTCCGCACAACTTCTTGATATAACTTCCGGGGGAGCCTTCCTGTGTTTATCCGTTAGTGCAAGATTCTTGAAAACACTCCCTCTACTAACGATTATAATGGACCCGAGGAAGAACAAAAACTAGCCCCTAGAAAAGAATCCTCGATAGCCGAATCACCACCATTTCTATCCAAAGATTCAGCCATCAATCCTGAACCACAAATACCACAAATCTCGAATGAAGAATAAATCCAACATCTAAACCATTCCTTCGAGTTCGAGGCTAACCTTTCATATGATCTTGCTGGTTTTTGAATGCCCAAAATAATCCTTTCCTAAAGAGATCTTCTAAGAAACATCTTTCTAGACCTCTCATGAAGGGATCTCTTCAAAAACCTCCCAAATCAACATCATCTTGTGCCTCGACTTCACGCATGGCATATCAGGAAAAGTCTAGGATACCTCATAAAGGAATGTCAAGTGAGCTTATAGAAGGAGAACTAAAGTGTTTAGAAGCCAAATCTATCCTCTCCTTCTCTATGCCCACATTTGACTTATCTTACGAACCCATCCTTGATCCTGATGATCCCCCATGTGTTCCTTCATTCAAGTCTTATGATGACCCACTTAATGACTTTGGGAATTCATTAAGACACCTGAGGCATGGACGCCATGAGGGCCATAAATCTGACCAAGAGGAGCAAAGACAACGGTTAGAGCCTCTATCTACCATTGTAAGCCAAGAATGGTTGGATGAGGCCGAATCTTCAAAGGAAGTCACTAAAATGCCCACACATGTAAGGAGAATATCTTGTCAAGTGTTGGGCATTGATGGTGAATTTTTCTACGATCCTAGCCTCGGGATCAACATCATTCCTCATTTCCATATTCCAACATCATCAAAGGATCATCTATCCCAATCACAAAAACACCTTAGACTCCCCAATGGTCAAATCCTTGATTGTTTAGGAGTCCTCTATAATGTTCTTGTGATGGTTGATAATCTCAAGATCTTCCTAGATTTCCATATCTTTGACCTTCCTGGACTCTCCTTTCATCTTACCTTTATCAGAAGGCCAATCATGAGAATCTTGGAGAACACAATAGGAAATGAGAAGCTTAGTCACAGAATAGGTGAAGATTATCTACCCATTTGGTCTTCCCGACATCTCATCAAAGGGTTAGAATCCAAACTAGTTCTTGATCCAAGGGGTGAGCTAATGTCAATCTCGCCAACAGCCATGACCCATTCAAGCCTTGAGAATGACTTGAAATGTCATGAGAAAGAAAGTGATCACCCACTCCTTGAAAGGGAGAATGATTTCAGCGAGCATGGAAGTTATTCTCCGATCTTCCAATCAAATCCATGCTCAAATGATAAATCTCCCAAATCAATCCTTCCCTCTACCATCACTACACACATGATCTACAACCCCTTCATTCTTCTTGTTTCGAAAATCTTTGCAAGGTTGGTTGTAGATGTGTTTGTCTACCATAAATTTTGCAAATCTCGTAGTGATTTTGGTCTTGACGATAGGTTCGAAAATGTTTGAGTTGAAGGGGAAACCACTCCACCAACATGAGATACACTTGAAGGTTTCCCAAAGACAAGCTTGTGTCTTAAAATTAAGCACTTTCGGGAGATAACCCGAGTCATCTTGTTTTCTATTAAAGTTTGCTTAAAAATATATAAAACAAAAATAATTAAAAAAATAGTTTCCCAAAATTCTAAAATGAATAAAATGACTTTTTTAAAATAAGATTAAGGGAATTTTTGTGAAAGTGTTCCTTCGGGTATTTTTGTCACTAACCATTTCAGGTTTGAACAAAAAGAATAATCGTGCAAAACACAAGGTATGTCCAACCAAACATCCTTCAATAATGAAGCACATTTAAAAGAAAATTTTACATCCTAGACTTAGATTTTCACATTGTAAAATGTTGCAAAATCCAAGTATGGGGGAGTGGATTTCTCTAAGAAATTTATATCATGCTTCATTCTTAATTTTGTTTGGTTGTCTCTACCTTGCTTTCTCTTTTTACCTTGCACATCTTGCTAAGTCAAAAAATAAATAAAAAAATCTGCAAATGCTCATCCGGTTCACCATCCATGATCCTGTCTCCTTTTTGAATCTCTTGATGCCTTCATGCTTCCTGGTTTTGTTATGAGTATGCTTTGGTTTGGGAGTAGTGCGCATACTCCAATAAGCTCTTTAAATTAAGCATGGTGCTTAGGTTAAACAGTCTTCCTTAATCAAATAATACATGGTGTCAAGTTTGATTAATGAACCTAAAGTATACTTGTATGGAATTTGGTTGTGCTCTTGGACTAACCAATGCATGATAACTTCAAAATCTTGGTGGTTAAGTCATGACATCTTTCATTAGAGACAAGTCAAGGGTTGAGGTACTAATTAAATAATCTTGCACACCTTTGCCTTAACCTTGCTTGGTTTTTAATTGGTGAACAATGAGGGAAAATCTTGTGATGTGCTAAAATGCTAAATCCAACTTTTCTATAGCATAAAAGATGTCCTCTGTTTTTATGACAACAGTGCCCCTGCTTAGAATCATATGTGAATTCCTTCGGGTATGTGTTGTCCACTAATCCTTCGCAGGAGAGAAGCAATGAATGGAGAAAAGGATCTGAGTACAATGCGATGATTCACAGAAGAAAGACCATTCGTCATCATCAATATCGTGACACAAGGAATCGTCACGCTTCGAGATTACGGCCGCAACACCTTTAAAGGTAAATGGTCAGTGTCTTAAAAGTTTTCATGAACATGAATCACCTGAGCATGAAATTGACATGGTAGATTTTGTCCTTAATCCAATTTAGAACTAAAATCTACATGTTTTAATTTTTGTTCATTTTTCGTGTTTGACCCTAGAATTAGCATGTACCTAGCCTTGTCACCTCCCACACAAAATCTTGGCCCATTTGGCCCCGAAAGGCGGTCGGCCGACCGCATGTTGAGGCTTCTCAGCCCGACGTTGCATGGCCTGCCTAACCTGACCTGTGGGACCTTCAATCCAGGCTCGGTCGAGCCAAAGCTCACTAAAAGAAGTTGGCCGACCTTAGTTTTGACCCTCTAGCCATGCACGTTGCTCCTGAGCGTTGGACCAACATTCCTATCCTGTTTCCGGCATGATCCAAGTGAAAATAAAGGCAAAGGACGTTGGATTCTCTCTTCTCAATCTTTCTCTCTCCACCTTCACCCTTGGCACTTAGGCTTGTTAGTATATCACTCAAGAATCAACGAACTTATGCCTAAGCTATCAATAACAAATGAAACTCTTGGTTCTGCTGGTATCTTACCCCAGTAGAACCCCTCCATTTGATCTCTCTTTGTCATGTGTCACAATATGTGCTAAAACAAGTATGGGGGGAGGTCGGTCGACACTCCAACTTGTCAAAACACCAGAACGACCACTGAATCATGTTGTACACATCCATAACACGTTCCACAAAAAAAATTGGACCAAAACGGCCACTTTTGTGCATTCACCGATGCACTTTGGAGGCCAAAATTTAGAACACGCAAAGCAAAGCAATATTCAGAGGTAAGGGATCTGAATGCAGAGTTCGAAGTGGCCAAACGGCCCCAAGGGGCGGTCGGCCGACCGTGCCTATAGGCCCCAGGCCCACCAGCCAGCATCCACTCAACTTCAAACATCTACTCTGACTGGTTTGCCACGTCTCTCCCCTTTTTCTTTTATGTTTTTATTTACTTTACTCATTTCCCTTTTTTTAAAAAAATAAAACAAAATAATAATAATAATAATAATAATAATAATAATAATAATAATAATAATAAAAATTTATTTCATCATGAAATCAATTGCTTAGTTTATTTCCCATTTAATATTGAATAAAAACAAGAAGATCGCATTTGAAACTAAAATTTGAAAAGTAACATGATCTATGACGTTCTGAGGGTAAAAGCGTCATAAAGATGAATTCTTGCTTTTGCTTATGCTAGTGGGAAAATATCTTGATAGGAAACCATATTGACTAAGTTGTTGATCAATGTGATATACATTCTCAGCTCATGATTCATACCCTATCTATTTAAGGTTCTTGGAGATTAACTTTTGAAAATGTCATAAAACCATAATGTCACTACTCCTCTATAGTGAGAAAATTTCTACCACAGTCATACATGCTCGTACATGTTATAAGCTTTCTACATAAGCTGCTTGCTTTGTGTTGAGTTTGGTCAAGCTCTGTGACCCTTGTTGAGAGATTTATCATGCTCCCAAGATCAAGATCACATGCACGGCACATATACATGCTGCTTCTACACTGGAAGTACGCAAAAACATGCCTTACACTTCCACATAGTTCATACTCCATGCCTTATTAGAATAATCTCTCTCTAGTATAATGCTAGTATATGAGACATAGACTATGCAAAATATCAAGGGGCATAAAAAGTCCCAAGTTTTAGAAAATGATGAGCACATCAAAGCTCATTTAAAAAAAAGCATTCCAAAGCTCATAGAAAAATAAAATAATGGCTATGTCTCAAAATAATAAGTTAGGAAAGAGAGATCATATAAAGGAGTTTTTTAGCATTTGCCATGTTTCCACACACTTTCACATCTTGATCTAAGAGTATGACATTTCTCTCCTTGGATCCGAAATTTGAATTTACAATATATGCAAGGTAAGTATGCTACATTCTTTATCCCTACCTAAGCCCCACATAAGCCTTTTAGAAGTAGGAAGATAAAAACAAGGTAACTTCATGCCTTGGTAAGGAATCATACACTTTGAGTGACTTAGAGTTCTATAAGAGGAGTAAGTTGACTTATGTGCTTTCTTTTGAAAACTTATCAAAAACTCCAAGTACTAAAATATGATTTGGGAAGATGACTTTGCCTTGAGAAATGTTCCATTTCTCAACTTCTCAAGGATATATGTTAGCCAACACCACATATCCCATTGGTATGAAAAATGTCTTAAGTGAATCTTTATGCTTGCTTTATACTTTGAACAGCATAGACTTGTTAGCTTTTAACCTTTACTCGAGGACGAGCAAAGAGGTAAGTATGGGGGATCTTGTTGATGGTAATTATGAGCTATTTTATCACCATCAAAATACCGTCAACATCCTCATATTTGAAGGAAAAGAAGCATAGCCTGAACTTATTTTACCCAATAACTTGGTTCCACATGTATATGTCCTCTATTTGAATGTAGGCACAAAACGTCATAATTCGGGGCTCAACATGACATATTTCCAAGTATGGAAAATGTGCAAAGCCAATACACCATCATGATGGACATTACCTCTAGAAGACACCTGCAAAAGATGAGCTTGTTTGGCCACAAAAGACGGTCGGCCGACCGTACTTTGGGCCCAATCTTGGATAGCAGAATCCACGCCTATCAAGCAGGTCCCACGCCGAAGGGGAGGCCCATGGCTCTTGAAAGACCTTGTTTGGTTTTGGCTAATTGATGAAACCTATGGACTAACCCTTGTACTAAGTGTATGATCAAGATAGGGTGGTCCACCTTGGTACATGGAGCTAGATGGATGATCACGGTGAATCAAGTGCCTCATGGACTAAGGAAAAGAAGAAAGAGAAAAACAAAAATGGGCTCACGGTAAAGGTATATCATAGGGTCATTTTTGGTTTAGTGATCAAGACACTATAGAGAGTGTGATCACATTTAGGATAGATAGTTATACTATCAAGAAGGGAAAACTCGTTTCGATTGCCGTTATCGTGTGCCACTAGGTTTGCATTACATCAACATAAAATGAACCGAAGTGTCACAAAGAACTAAATTAAATCCAAGATATTTCAAAGAAAAGGCTAACACAGGAAATCAAGTGATGGATCTCAAGGTGTTAGCATATGAATTCTTGGAGAAGAAGAAGCAAGTCGTCCAGACCCCCTATGTATTATGCGTCCGGAGGTCCCCAGAAGGCAATGGAAAGGGGAAAACGGCTAGCTCGACTTGGATGGCTATAAATATGTTTTGGCCGGCTCCTAAGGCTCACTCTTGCATCTCTCATTCATTCTAACACTTTGTGCTTTCTTGAGATAGCCCCCAACTCATCTCTCTTTGCTTCAATTGCATTCTTGTGAGAGTTTGAGTGAACCAAGTGCATTGATCATTGCATTGCATCTTAGTGGCACTTGGTCATCATCATCGCCGCGGGATTTCTTGTTATTCTTGGTGTTTGCCAACACCTAGACGGCTTGGCGATTGAGGAGAAGCTTCAGCACGTGTTGGTGATTGTTCGTGACCGGCTTCATCATTGTGAGAGGGCTTGTACCCACCTCGGCGGAGCGCCAAAGGGTACCTCTAGTGGATTGCTCATGTCATTGAGTTACTCTCATTTGGGTGGTTTCTTGTGGTGCCCGGGTAGTGGGCTTGGCTTGTGAATTGCCAATTAGCCACCGAAACACCACTTGAGTAGTCGACACAATGGGGACTAGCTTGGTGGCAACCAAGTGAACCTCGGGAGAAAAATCATTGTGTTCATGTTGTCTCCCGGCTACTCTTGGTGTTCATATTGTGATTGGCTCTTTATTGGTATATCTTCTTCACAAGGCACCGGTATAACAATCACCTCCTCTCTTGTATTTACCTTGTTCATATCTTGCTTAGTTAGCTCTCTTGTTAGCTTGTTAGCTTTGCTAGTTAGTTGTTCTTGATAGCTCAAGTTAAGTGCCTTAGGTTCTTGCTATTTATTGTTAGGCACTTAGCTAACTAGAATTGCATTGGATAGGTGGCTTCACACCCCAAGTAGAGCTAGAGCAAAAAGCTTCGCTTTAGTGATATCTAACCATTTGCTCTAGTGACTTGTAGAATTTTTATTAGGCTATTCACCCCCCCCTCTAGCCATCTAGGACCTTTCAGCTCTCTATAGGGGATCGGCCGACCACCCTATGGGGCCACCAAGGCCTCCCATGTGTCCATGATCCAAAACATCCTCTAGAGTGAAGATCCACCCTTGGATCTCCTCTATAGTTCTTCTCGACGGCTCTAGATCAAAGCACGAGAATACATGGGCCCACAAACTATCTCGGAACAATACCAAACTTCGCCAAGGTGCCAATGACATGTGGGCCATGATCCACACGAAAGATGGCCAATACTTGCGGTCGGCCGACCGTGGGTATGGGCCCACAGGACACCCACACGCCCCTTGTGTTGTGGGGACACCTCCTAGGGAAAAGTGGCAGGGCCCACCTGCCATTGGACGGTCGGCCGACAGTGGCCAGGTGCCCAAAAGGTGCACCGACCTCCCCACTGACTTCCTGCATATCTCCATGCACCCACTTGATCTCCCCCGTTGATCTAAGTCGGTTATAATGACGGTTTGATCCTACGGTGGATGATGGAAGTGACGCGGATCGCTGACATGGCACTAGGCTCTCCCTCTAGCTATAAATAGACCCCTAGAGCTTCCTATTCATTTCATGCCTCATGGGAGAAACTACTCCTTAGTAGTAGTGCTATGCTAGTTTTAGGAGAGTGAGGGAAGTCTTCTGGAGAAAGCCCCGGATCTGTCGGGAATCTTCTCCAGAGCTCTACCTCAGTGGATGTTATCCTCTTGTAAGTTTAGCACTTGTAAGTGATACATCCAAGTTCTTTATAGTATTTGATATTCTACTTCTGGCATAGTTGTTATACAACTTTTCGCGCTTGTTCATCGCTTTACTTTAAGTAGAGTGCTTTAGTCCTTAGCTAGGGTTAAAGTAGTAATAATAGTGTAGACGTGGTGTCTATACTAGATCTTACCTTTGTAAACCGCTTATCGCACGGATTGTTTGTGGATTCTAGTAGAAAGTGATAGCTCTATCTAGTCTTCGTATTCCACCACGTGTGTAAGATAAGTTCTGAAAAGGTAGGGCCTCAATACAACATGATGGCGCGGTCCGGTTAGAGTTTTGCCCTCTTTCTGATCTATCCCATCGCCTCCTGCAAGAGAAGGGCTGATAAGGCTAGTATAACCAGCTATACCTTGTTAGATATCCTTGCTATATCAAACCTCTCAATCTAGTTATCATAGTCTCCCTTGATCCATCATAGGACATTCCCATATTCCTAGTTAACTCACTTCTCGTTCCCCGTGGAAAATACGATACCTAGAATACTCCCGGTGAAGTGCTACAATGGTATAATCTGTGCGCTTGCGGATTTATCCAATAGTCATAAGAAATACCAACATTGCCTCTGCCCAAAACTTCTCCAGAGTGTTGTACTCATCAAGCATAGACCTTTCTAGAGTTATGAGCGTTCGGTTCTTCCTCTCTACAACACCATTTTGTTGTGGAGTATATGTGGCGGATACGTCATGCTTGATCCCCACTTCATCACAATAATCCTCAATGTTTGTGTTCACAAACTCGGTGCTGTCATCGCTTCTAATCTTCTTGATCTTCACATCAAATTAAATTTTAGCTCTTGTAGCAAACTTCTTGAATATTCCTTGAGTCTCTCCCTTGTCTTGAAGAAAGAACACCCAAGTGTACCGAGAGTAGTCATCTACCACCACTAGGCAAAAGAGATTCCCTCCAAGACTAGCATAAGTGGTGGGTCGAAATAGGTCCATGTGGAGCAACTCTAGGACTCTTGAGGTTGACATGAAAGCTTTGGTTGGATGAGTGTTTGCCACTTGCTTGTCGGCTTGACATGCACTACAAAGTTTGTCCTTCTCAAACACCACATCCTTGATCCCTCTAACCATCTCCTTCTTGACAAGCTTCTTCAAGGTTTACATGCCCACACGAGCTAATCTTCTATGCCATAGCCAACCCAAAGAATTCTTGGAGAATAGACAAGTTTGCAAGCTAGCCTCATTGGATGTGAAGTCCACTAGGTACAGGTTGTTGTGCCGGAATCCCTTGAATATCAATGATGAGTCATCCACCTTGGTCACAACAACCTCACTTGGAGTGAAGAGACATTGGAATCTGAGATCATAAAGTTGACCGACTGATAGCAAGTTGAAGCTCAAGGATTGCACTAGCAAGCCATTTGATATTGATTGATCTTGGGAGATGGCCACTTTGCCTAAGCCTTGAACTTTGCCCTTTGATTATCCCCAAAAATAATCTTGTCTTGACTTTAACAATCCTCATCAAGTGTGGTGAACATCCAGGGGTCACCGGTCATATGTTGAGTGCAACCACTATCAATCACCCAATGACTTCCACTGGTCTTGTAGTTCACCTACACACAAGCAACTTGGAGTTAAGCTTGTTTTTTGGAAACCCACTCAAAGCGGGGATCCATTGCCTTGGTAACCAACTCCTTTGCAACCCAAAGAACTCAAGGCTTGTTCTTCATTGGTGGACCAAGAAACACTACTAGTGGTCTACCCTTGGAATCCTTGTTGATGATATAGTGAGCATCATGAGCAAAGGGCCTTGTGTGCTTTGTCATTGCTTGGCGTTGAGGAGTGTTCAATTGAAAAGCAAAGTGTCCAACTTGTCCACACTCAAAACACCTTCTTGGCTTGGGCTTTGGCTTCTCTTGATTGTAGCCATTGTACTTGTTCTTGTAGTAGTTCTTGGCTTCAATCTTCACCTTAGCCTTCATGAGTTGGTTCTCCTTGAACCCAACTCCCATCTTGTCATTTTTCATGACCGTGTTCATCAAGAGCTCACTTTGAAGGTTGTGGCCCTTGGTGAATCTCTCCATGCCACTTGCAAGCTTGGTCTTGTCATTCTTGAGCTTGACAATTTCTTCTCTAAGAGAGGTGATCAAGGTTATAGCATCCTTGTCTTCTTCTTGAGCCGGCTTGATGACAATGGGTTTTTTGGACTTGAGGTCGATTAGCTCTTCCTTGAGCTTTGAGTTCTCTTCCCTCATCTTCATATAGTCATCATACATGTCGGCTTCAAAAAATCTCTTGCCTTTGCACTTAGCACTTAGCACTTTGCTCAAGAGTCACATCATCAATCAAGATATCACAAGAGGTAGCACTTGCACACTTAGCACACGGGTTAGTAGCAACATGTGTAGCAAGATCTTGATTAAGAAATTCATTTGCTACCACTAGTGTGCTGTTGACACCTCTTAAGTATCAATTCTAAGTGTCAACTAAGCAGAAGAAAGGATATATTTGCAACACACCACCTAGACATAGGGTTTTAATTGACAGAATTCCACAAGTTTTGGTGTTTATCTGTTTCTGCAGGGAGACAACTACAAAAGAGCAAAAGAGGCCCACAAGTAAGGATTACATAGACACATAACACCTCCGTACGAAAAAGAATACTCTAGAGGGTCAAGAAGGCTCGGGAAGAAACCAGAGGCCGAGCGGGCCCAGGGGCAGGGCGCCCGCCCTACCCCCTGGGGCGCCCGCCCTAGGGCAAGGCCCAATGAGGGTCTGCCTTGTGGACCCTCTCTCCACCGCCTTTGAGATCACATCTACACCATCCATTAAGGTCGGTTTGATCCGACGGGCGACGATCATTTGAGGGGGCTATATAAGGAGGACCCTTGCCCTTGGCAAAGGGCAATCCATTATTCATTTATATATTTTCCAGAGAGGATTCGCCAGAGAGGATCCCTTATGGATCTATTCTCTAGGGCTTAGCATTCAAGAGAAACTATCCTTAGTTTCTATGTGAGATTAGAGTTTACTCTTCTAGATTGAGAGAGTTAGAGTGGAGGTGTGGATTGGAGGAAGCTCGGCGTGTCGGTGTCTCCTCTCCAGTTTGTATCGACGGGATCAAGTCTCCTAACCCGAGGCTTGCTCCTAGGATTTCTTTGGTAATTCGACTTCTAATTCTAGTAAGTTCTCTATTTTATTATTCTTTGGTCTGTAAGTTTACTTTATTCTCTTCGCGTAGAGAGTAGGGTAATCGTCTCTAGCGTAAACATGGTATTTGGGCTAGGATCCTCATAGATATCCCCTGTCTAGCCGGATCTATGGTAGTAGCTCGGAACGTGACAATTCCGTAGATACCTTTGGAACCCACAATCCCGTTAGAAGGACTGGTAGGGTTTATAGGCCGCGTGGTAAGCATTCTCTGAGGTTTCTCTTATCACGACGGTTCTCCCCAATAGAATAATAGCTCATATGTTATCTAGACTAGAACGAGACTACAGTCGCGATCTTCTCTAATCGCTCATATCAAGATCACCTTGTTTGTTTCCTAAAGGTTAATAGCATAGATTTGGTTAGTCAGATGCACCCTTTCTCCCTGTAGAAATATAAATTACGATACTCTAGATAATCTCCCGGGTGAAGTGCTCACCGGTATCCGTGTGCTTGCGGATTACTTCCAAGTGATTTCTCTGTTTGCGTTAACAAATATCAACATGTGCCATGTTCTTGCTTGACATTGTTGTAGTCATCTTTTAGCAAGTTATACCTTGTGTGGAGCTCTTGTGTTGACCTCTCAAACTTATCATGTTTCTCATTAGCTTGCTTAATAGAGGTTTTGAGCTCCCTAGTGCTAGATGTGAGAGTGAGTCTCAAGATTCAAATCATCATTAGCACTAGACAAGGAATCAAGCTTAGCATGAAAGTTTTTTTGAACCTCAAGTAGTTTCACATTTTTAGCTTTCTACTTCCTTATCATGTCCGAGTATTTGTTGCAAATTTTTATTAGTTCATCATAGGAAGGTGATTCATATTCATCATCACTATCACTACCACTTGAGTCACCACTATCATCATCATCCTCTTTTTATACCTTCTTGTCACCTTTATCCATGAGGCATAGGTGTGTAGAGGATGAGCTTGATGACGACGGAGGGGGTGGCGGTGGAGTAGAAGAACCAATCACCAAAGCGCGCACCTTCTTATCTTCACTTTCCTCATAGGAGGAGTCACTTGAGTCTTCAATGTCGGTGATCCAATCACCAACAATGTAATCTTTGTCATCCTTCTTCATCTTGTGAAAGTTAAAGTTCTTCTTCTTCTTGAATGGCTTGTCTTGCTTCTTGTCATCATCACTTGAGTCATCATTGCCACCCTTGTTCTTCTTGTAGTTCTTGAACTTGTTGTTCTTGAACTTGTCTTTCTTCTCTTCGGTGCATTAATGAGCTAGATGACCAAGAATGCCGCAATTGAAGCACTTCATTTGAGAGATAGGCTTCCTTGAAGAGCTTGTGAAGAATTTCTTCTTCTTTGAGTCAAACTTGACTCCATTCTTGTTTAGCCTCTTCAACATCTTGGTGGTCTTCTTCACCATGAGAGCGATGTTGTCTTCATCATCTTCACTTGACTCCTCAACCACCAGTTGGATCTTGCATTTCTCCTTGGTGGAAGCTTTGAGGGCCAAATATTTCTTCTACTCTTTCTCTTTCTTCTTGGAGGAGGATGAAGAACCATCATTTATCTTCATGTATATCTCATGAGCGTTGATCTTGCCCAACACTTGTGTTGGTGTAGATGCGGAGAGATCGCCTTGATGAAGAATCATGACGATGTGGCCATACTTGTCAATTGGCAAGACACAAAGTATTTTGCGCACCACATCGGTCGGCGCCATTTGGGTGAGCCCAAGGCCATTTAACTCCTCTACAAGCACATTCACGCGAGAATACATTTCATTAGCATTTTCATGAGATAGCATGGTGAATGAATTCATCTTAGAAATGATGAGGTGATAACGCTCTTCTCTTTCACATTTGGTACCCTTGTGCAGAGCACAAATGTTAGTCCAAACCTCATGTGCGGTTTTGCAATTCCGCACACGGTTGAACACACCCTTACAAATGCCTCGGAAGATGATGTTCTTAGCCTTGGCATTGTTTTTCTCATAGTAAGGATCTTCGGCGAACACCAAACCACCAAGAGTGGCGGCTTTGTGAACACCGGTATCGACGACCTCTAGATAGGATTCCATACGAACCTTCTAATAAGGAAAGTCGTCTCCATTGAACATGGGAGGCGGTCCATCCCCATGGGACATCTTTCTCTAGGCGATAAAGCCTAATTTGAGAGCAACCTTGTTTTGATACCAATTGAAAGGATTAAGATGCCCAAGATGAGGGGGTGAATTGGGCTTCTTTTAAATTTCTAAAGCAATATTAAAACCTAACAATGTCAATCACCCCCTAGTGCCTACCGGAAGTGTGTCCTAACTAGAAAGCGGTAGCAAGGCATATGAAAGAAAGAACAACCTAGGCAATTCCAGTAGGAAAGGTAAGAACACAACGGAATGTAAAGAGCTAAGGAAAGAGAATTCTTGACACGCGATGTTTTCCCGAGGTATCGAGGAGTCGACACCCCCCTAGTCCTTGTTGGAGCACCTCGTAAGGTATAGCTCCCCCTCGATCCACGCAAGGATCGAGTGCTCTCTACGGGCTGATTCTTCGCCACCCCAGCTCGGTGAATCGCCCACAACCGATCATAAGAACTTAGAGAAGGGCCGCCAACAATCTTCCGGCGATCACCTTCCTCCGATCACCACCAAACCATCTAGGTGTTGTCAAACACCAAGGGTAACAAGCACAAGACCTTCACTTGACCAACTCAAGGCTAGGAAGGTGGATGGATGCACACTTGTCACTCCTAATCACTCTAGGGAGGAAGAACACCAATGGATCTCTCAAATCTCTTCCTCTCTAGGCACTTGGCTCTCCAAGAACTCTCTCTAGGTTCCTTCAGCTGAAAAAAAGGCTAAGAGAGCTAGCTTGGACGAAATGGGCAACTACAAATAGTCCCCACCTCCAAAACTAGTTGTTTCTTCCTTTTTCCCTTTTCTGCATAGGCGTTGGACTAGTCCGGAGGCTATACCGTCGGACCAATGCACCTGGTCCGGAGCCTTTACTCAGTTCAAAGCTCTTCTGATTTAGGGACCTCCGGACCACTTGCATTGGTCCGGAGCCCTGGTTCGAACTCAGGGTGCATACTGAGTTGAAACTTAACTCAACTGAGTAGCGTCGGACTAGCCGTCGGTCAACCCGTCGGACTAGTCCGAAGCCTTTCCTCTGGCTCACTCCCTCTGACACAGGCCACCGGACCAAATAGGTTTAGTCCGGAGCCCTTCGGACAGGTGGTCCGGAGCTCTTAGAGCTTTTTCCTAAGGTAGGACCGTCGGACCACTTCCATTGGTCCGACGCCTCCTAGGCAGACTGGTCTGGAGCCTCAAACACCCCCTTCTTCACCTCATGTCACTAAGTCTCTTGAAGGGGTTTTGCTCCTACCATCTCAAGGGCTACTTGTAGGGTCTCTAGGACAGGTTGTGACAAATGTGCATACACCGACATTCCCAAATTCTTCTAGGTCAAGCTACTAACCTCATACCCCCCTTTATAGTACGGTCAAAGGAAAAACAAAGTCCTACTCTATACTTAGTGCCTTTCTCAACCTTGTGGCACTAAGAACTAGCCTAGTCTTCACCTTGTAACTCCATCCTTTGAAACCAAAACGATTTCCATCTTGGGGGCATGAATATCCATTAAGCCCATTCATCTAGCATCACTAATGACCTAACTCAAATGACTTTGCCTCTGCAAAACACATGTTAGTCATAGTAACTTAGCATTGTCGTTAATCGCTTAAACACAAAGGACCATGATTCTTCACTAGTGTTGCACTTGCTGGTAGCCTCTGCCAGGTTTCAGAGCCTCAGGTTAGTAAAGTGAGCGAGTAATTTGGGAAACATTTTGAACTCTATACGTCCAATTAATCTTGGAGGGAGGGAGTATAACACAATATAGCATTTACTATGAGACTAGGATTTTTGAATTATTAAAATATGGACCATGCTCATTTATTCAACAAGCCCAAGGTCTGGAGCACACCCTCAGCAGCCGCCTGACATCTAGCTAAACTTTGTGACGATGAAGGACAAAAATAAGCTTGTCACTATGAGGACATGGATCAGACTACGGGGGCAATCAATTTGTCCACTCGTGTTATCTATACATGCAAACTATATATGCACATGTGAGCAAATGATGTCATTGCTATCCAGATGCATGTTCTGTACCACTGCTTCTTGTCGCACATCGCGAGGTAGATTTGATAGGACAGAGCCCTTCCAAGTTGCATCTGAAAACCGGATGCTTCTTGGAGATGAAGCCACGGGTGGTTAGATGCGGATCGTCGTTCTTCTGGCTTATATAAACAACAAAGTGAGCATCGGAATTCCAATATATGCGAAGGTTCCTCACATTGCTCGAACATGATAACTCTACCCAACAACTTGTATTGCTGTGCAAACAAGATTTGCTTAATATTTGGCATGGTGTGAGCGTAAAGTGTATAGGTCGTGTAAATCCAAGTTATATCCGATAAAAAAAATACGATTGTATTTTTTAAGTGGGTTACATAAAAGGCAAAGACTTCCTACCAAGCGGCCGGTTTCTAATCAACTCGTACGCACACTTATCATGCTCTCGCGCATGCGCTCCTTGCACACAGCACGCGCTACTCGCGCTCGGCGCTCCTCTTAGCCACTCACGCTCTCTCTCTCCTCCCCCCTTCGGCGAGACCTCCGGCGAGCCCGCACCCTTCTCCGACAAGACCACGCTCGCACCCTTCTCCGGCGAGTCCGCGCCCGCAACCCCACCTCCCCACGCGACTCCTCCCGCCCTCGCGTCCAGTGGCGGCGGCGGCAATGGCGAGGTAGGCCTCCTCCTCCACCACCACCACCCTCCTCCTCCTCCTCCTCCTCCTCCCACAGATCTACTTTCTAGGGTTCCGACAAACTCATCTTCCCCAAACTCTGGTGGGATATGGAATGGCCGACCGAGGGAGGTAGATAGGCCAAGTGGTGGGGAAGGTCGATGGGCGGTTTAGGGGAGCTGGCAGCGGTCGTGGCGGACGAGCTAGGTCGGGGCGGGGGAGGTTCGGCCATGGCGGCGGCGGCGGTGGCGGGGAGGGAAAGAAGGCGGCGCCGCGGGCGAGCTAGGGTTTTGCCGGAGCTCCGCGGAGCTCCGGCGAAACTCTAGCTCGCCGCGGCGGGGCGGTGGGCGTCGGCGGGGCGAGGGCGAGGAGGAAGAAGGTCGGAGGGGAGTTGCAGTCATAGTTTGTGCGAGGTATAGGAGACGACCGTCCGTGCGGCCTAGCGCACGCACGGCCGTAATCACCTACAGGTTGGGGAGGCTAGCTAGCTAGCTACGATCAAGGACGGAGGCCGGATATTATGTTGCGGGGGTCTACAACTAGCCAACCAACCATGCACTATCAAGGTTCAAATTTTGGTGCATGACAAACACCATAACTTTCAAAAATTCATTGTTTTTGCTAGGATTCCATATTTTTTGTATAGGTCAAAATTTTCTTGTACGATTCAGCTCGGTTTATCAGCACTACTTCAGCAGCACTTTTTGGTGAACAAACAATATTTTTCTCTCACAATAAATTAGTCTAAGCTAAATTTGAGTGAAACGAATAGGACCTTCATCTTTCACCCTGTGTATATAGTAACTTGGAAGATAGACGCGCTTCGCCGCATCTGCATTCAGGACATGTTGATCAAGGTTAATTGTTTGCCAATAGTAAATAGTAATGAAAGTTAGTCCACATACAAAAGGAAAAACACGTCAATATCCATCATTCCATTCCCAACTTGAGGAAAACAATCATACATAAGAAAATTTGAATCCTTTCACCCAAAGCACTTCAAAGTCAATACCAATTACTGAAGAACTCTCCCATGTCCCAGCAGCCCGCAATTTGTTAAGTAGCACTGTGTTTAGAAGTTGACAACCCAGGTATGCACCAAGAGCTAGAAGATATTTAAAGCGGAGCCAATTGTTGTGGACACAAATGAAAGGAGATATGAAATCAAAAAGTAATAGCCTATGTTGAAGCACTCTTCCAAGGTCCAGCAGCTGGCGATTGCTCTTGTGTTTAGAAGTACACAGCCCAGGTATGCCCCATGGGCTGCAAGATACTTGAAGCGCATCCATTCTGTCCTGGACACAATGAAAGGAGAATTGAAATCATGATCAATTTCAGCTCTAGTCCACTTATCTTGGTAATGTGTCTGAGGTACAGCTGTGGCTGCGGCTACAGCCCATGAACTGCCGCGGCAACTGCTGCAGGCACAGCAGCTATCAAGTAGAAGTGAATGCGGCCCACTATGATTTACTTTAGCTAGCGCATTTGTGCATATCAAAATCCTATACATAAGCACTCTTGTATAGCTCTCCCAAAGGAATAAGGAAAAGTAATCTATGTGTTCAAACTACTATTTGCATACTACCTCGAACTTAACAATCTATATAAATCACTTTTTACTATAAAGGAATATGGTAAATAGGAGTAAATAAACAAAGAAAGAGTAGAAAGAAGACTATGAGCTATAGTGTAGTTTGAGATGGCCACATGGACACATAGTGCCCACTAAACCTGAAGGTATGTGATGACCATGACCTATATCCCTTTGTTGAAAAAGAAGCCACAAAAGAAAACAATAAAATGTACCGATACAGTAATACTCTTTTACATTGTTTCAATGAATATGAGGATAGCCATTCCTTAAAAAATTGACAATCATAAGCTAATCTGTAATTGCTTTTATGAGGCAAAAATGCTATCGACTTTTTTATGGAGCATGTCTGTAGATATCGATCTAAACTTCAGGTACATAGGTGTCTTCTATCTCTCTCTCTCTCTCTCTCTCTCTCTCTCTCTTTCTTTCTGTTAGTCCCTCGGTGCCGAGGTTAGCCTCTAAATTTCCCTTGTGGAGTAAAATGATAATGAGAAACCAGACCAGAAAAAGAAGGGGAAGCTGTCTGGCCAGAATTTTGTATAAAAAATACAACCTAATCTGTAAATCATTGTCGTTACAGGAAGTGTAAAACCATAAAACTAAAACCATAAAAGATAACTCCCTAGAAAACTAATCTTCCTGACCACAGAAAACTTAAATTCTTGATGAAAAAAAGATCACATTAGTGCATGCTAACAACAAAAGCATCCAATGAAATTATTTGAAGCTGACACAACTAATAGAAACTATGTTATGCATTCTTATGGATAGATGATTCCAGCCTGTCTAAGTAGAGTTGGCCTATGAACAATTGCTGTAGAGGACGTCGAAATCGCAAAAACAGTTATTTAGGTGAGCCCATTAATTGCAAAAGGAGAGGGTAGATATCTGTCAATATAAGTGTATAGACATCAGTGAAAAGGCAAGCCATAGTAATAAATGGGTTAGAAACTTAGTTAGGAACTCTGTACCTGTAGTTAGAAACTCTGATGTATCATCTACCACTCTTCTGGACCTGTAGTTAGGAACTCTGATGTATCATCTACCACTCTTCTAAACACCTATACGACATAAAACGAACAGCTTGCATCAGAAACCGTATTTAAAATCAAACTATATCTCAATAGCAAGGATTGGATGACACTCATCTATATTTAAGCTTCTATAAACATAATTCTATAACATCTATATTTCATAACTATGACCTGCATATCCCTTTTCTGCATAGGATATTTGCAGCAAGAAAGTAATGTAGGAGGGCCTTGCTGAACAATTGCTGCCCTATGAAAATGGGCAGATTGGTTAGAATTATTTGGTAACTAGAAGCATCTCGAGGTTGAAGCAGGATGCAGGTGATACACTTCAATAATTAGATCTTCTCAAATGAATTTTGTTAGAAAATAGCAAGACTTTCGTGTGCTAATGTACGCGAACCAAAAGATGTCTTCGGCAGTAGAGCTTACTGCTCATGCAGAACAGTCTCCAAGATGTTAGAAATGCTACAGCTGAACTGATGAGAGGATGGTGTTCGTTAGCATATCGCACAATTATTATTTTCATGGTGCCTGTGTGGCAACTAAAAAATCACTAATGGTATATAGCAAA
Organism: Microstegium vimineum; assembly: GCA_022036555.1. Taxonomy (NCBI): domain Eukaryota; kingdom Viridiplantae; phylum Streptophyta; class Magnoliopsida; order Poales; family Poaceae; genus Microstegium; species Microstegium vimineum. Next base: position 29,176,195 of record CM039135.1, read on the forward strand.
TCAAGAAAAATAACCAGCTCATCTAAATGTACATACATATAGATCAAAGCATATAGTATGCAAAAATAGAGAACATGTGTATCAACATGAGGGGAAAGCTAAAAAGAAAAAATAATCTTTCACAGCAAGCTCATATTCACTTCCAGGTTCTCCTCTCCGCCATACCAGCAGACCACTCTTTTATGCTCGGATACTCATAATCAGAGGAGCCCAAGAGCAAGAAACACAATAAAGAAAGAGGGATTGCTCTAGCCAGCAGCGATCTTGTTTGTACCCTAAACAGCTCCACACAAGCACCAATAACCTAGAGCTGAACCTGGTAGCCATAATAGCACAACACCTAGTCAAGCAAGGTAATGATCTTTTCTATTAAGGTTACCCTTTTGACCCTCAGATAGCATGATGGAAGAAAAGATATGAAAGGTGCAGTATATCAATTTAACAGAGAATACACACAATCCTCTAGTGAGTTTTTCCATGGTTAATAATCGACCTTTAGGTTTATGCATTCAATAGATTAAGAAGAACAGGATAGCAATGAGATCAGATGAACCATATAGAATACTTCAGACGAAACTATGAAAACATATATAATCTCACCTTGCAAATCTTGGTTGTGCATACCAAGAACAACACTACAACATACACTCATGGAAGACATAAGTATGCATTGACAAAAGGCTAAAACATTAGCAGTACAACACGATACAGAGCAATCGGGACAACCAGTAGTCGTAAGCACACTCAAGCAATGTCACATAAGCACATAAGTAGTGACACAAAAAAAGATATGGCAATAACAGACATGAACTGGTGCATACCAAAGAGCTGGGTTAAACCCAGCTGATGCGGTTGAGGCAAACAACAAGATCGAGGCAGCTCCATGATAAAGTTTAACTGATGAAGTGCTTTAGTAACCACATGAGTCAGACTTTTTAGCAGGTCTCCTTTGTATCTAAGGCAAACTAACATGCATACAACTATGTTTGACAAAGAACTGTCCTAAAATTCATAATGTACCAAAAATAGCATATAAGCCTTTGCTTTTGCAAAGTGATTTGTGGTTGACGCTCGATTAGTCTGTAGACATGGCCATTCTCCTAATTTTGGTAAGAAGAATCAGCGTTCATTAATTTCAGTAAAGAACCTGAAAATTAAAAAGGGCATCAAATCAGAAAAAAAAAACGATACCACATAACATATTTGCATTGGCACAGGGGTCCTCGCAATTTTGCCCGACCATATTGGGCTCGGGCTCACATCTGAACTTGACCGCATAGAGTGCAACTGGCTCTATGTTCATCCTCCGCTCACACCATGATATGTTTGAACCCTATTAGAACCAATCAGTCCAGGGAAATCCACTACGCCAAACAGCCTCTGTAGGGGCGGGCGGTCGGCCTCTGTAGGGGCGGGCAGGCCAACCGCCCCTCCAGGGGCCTGTGTAAGGGCGGTCGCCCCTAAAAATTGGTTTGTTGGGGCGGTTGGATATTGAACCGCTCCTACAAATCATTTTCTGAAAACCAAAAAAAATTCTAAATTTTTTTTTAAAATCCGAGAACCAAAATTTTGTTTTTTAAATCCAAGAAGGGGCCCCACACTGACCAGCCTGTTTTTTGTTTTTTATTCCACATAGTGAACCACTCAACAGATTTTTTTCGTGAAAATTCGGAAACTAGCGTGGGCGGTGGGAATCGAACCAGCACCTCTCGGACGCGCGAAGCCTCCCTTACCACTGCACTACTCTGTCACATCTGTCCATATGCCGTTTTGGTTCCCAAAATATTATACCAAATCGAGTGTAAATTGCTTGTTTGAGACTCTAAACGAATTCAAATTTAAATATTATCGGCTACAAAGTTTCATAACTTTTCAAGATCTACAGTTTTCATATAGAAAGTTTTTGTATCCGAGGTTGTTTACAAAATTTAAATTTCAAATTTGATTCAAATCTAAAAACATCAAACGTAGTTTCGCATGATAAGATGACTTCAAATAAAACAATTATCAACTACAAAGTTTCATATTGTTTCGAGATCTACAAGTTTCATTTTGGTCATTTCTCCATTTGAGGTCGTTTTAAAAATTCAAATTTTAGTTTTTTGACATTCAAACGTACTTTCGCATGACAATATGACTTCAAACTTAAAAGTTGTCAACTACAAAGTTTCATAACTTTTCGAGATCTACAACTTTCATTTTGGTCATTTCTCCATCTGAGATCGTTTTAAAAATTGAAATTTTAATTTTTTGACATTCAAACGTACTTCGCATGACAAAATGACTTCAAACTTAAAAGTTGTCAACTACAAAGTTTCATAACTTTTGGAGATCTACCGCTTTTGTTTTGTTCATTTCTCCATTTGAGATCATTTTAAAAATTTAAATTTTAGTACTTCATTTTAAATATCGGACGCCCATTTATAAGGGCGGCTCAATATCCAGCCACCCTTAGAAATCAATTTATAGGGGCGGTTGGATATTGAGCCGCCCCTACAAATGGACGTCTATTTGTAAGGGCGGTTTAATATCCAACCGCCCCTCCAAATCAATTTCTAGGGGCGGTTGGAGATTGAGCCGCCCTTACAAATCGATTTCTATTTGTAGGGGCGGTTCAATATCCAACCCCCCTACAGAAAAAAGGGGTTGGCTCTTACAAATCGTTTTTCACGTAGTGATCTGAGAGGCAAAGTTAGCAAGGAAGGGATTTGGCACCTGAGAGAGAAGGGGATGTCACTCCTGGCTGTGGGACGTGTAAACCACGCAGGAAGGCAACTAAGACCTAACCAAATACAGTCTTTGTCGAAGTAAAACAAAATCGAACACCAGATCGGGATGATCAAGATGGAGAAAGATGGGGCGTGATGTGTGAACCTGAGTGCTAGGACGGTGGCGAGGTAGACATGGGGAGCCCATGCTGGCTAGCGGAGATGAGGATGAGGGCGGCGCCCTATGGCTGCCGACGCCGTCGTCACCGTCTCATCGTCCTGGTTCGGCGTGCAACCGTGAGGTTCACCGCCGTCGAAGGAGAGAAAGAGGTGCTGAAGGGATCCACGCGAGCAGCCTCCGTCAATAATGGATGCGGCATCCGCGTCCACCGCTGTTGGGGGAGAGGAAGCGCCACAACTGGGGCCTGGTAGAGAGCCGGTGAGGAGGCAGCGAGCATGCGAGCGAGGAAGGAGAGAGGGGAGAGGAGGCAGTGAGCATGCGAGCGAGGAAAGAGAGAGGAAAGAGGTGACGCAGCGATGTACGCGTATAGGCAACATCTAGGACGGGCGTCGCATCCGCGAGCAAGGGGGCGATGTTTGTGCTCCGGCAGGGGAGAGCGGTGTCGCCGGCCGGCGTGGGCGTGGGCGAGGTGACGGAGGGAGCGAGGAAGAGGCGAATTGGCGACGGAGGGAGCGAGAAAGCATGGAGCCGATGCACCGGACGTCCGGACCGCAACATAAATACTCCACTCCTCCACCTAACCAGAGAAGACCAAAAGGAGCACCACACACGCACGAGCTCCCGTAGCGAACGCATATTGGGTGCGTGTGCCAGAACAGTAACCACTTCGTGCTGTGAAGGCGCACAGCATTCCCGATCGAACGTCATCCCCCACGCGGCAGGAAGCGAGTGGGCGAGCCGTACCTGAACAGGATCGTAACAGTGATCAGAGCGCTCTCGTCGTGCGGATTCTAGGAGGTATATGAAGTTTCATATTTCATATTCATATTGGTGAATTCATCCTTACACAGGGTGAATTCATCTTTCGCTAGTCAAATTTTTTTGGCACAATTGATCTTTGACCCACACCCCACTAAGGAAGTCTTTGGCAAGACTTATGTTGGGCAGCTCCAGCTCTGTGTGCTAATGCGCTCTACTATGGATCTGTTTGGCATGGCTCCAACTCCAGACAGAGCAGCTCCACTCTAGGAATCCATGTGGAGCTAGCTCTGAGTGAAGTTTGAGTTGTCTGCACGGGATGTTTGGCTAGAAGTGTACTCTCAGCTCCATAGTGTTGTTTTATCAGTGTGGACTGTCCAATTTACCCTTTGGTTGAGATAAGTGTACTTCAATAATGCGTACGACAGCTAAACAAACATTTAAATGAAAGAACCAACATATTACAGGATAATCCAAATAAATAGTTCTAAGATAATCCGAATAATCCATCCACGCAAATAATCCGACTTACAAGTCCAATTAAATAATCCGAGGTACAAGTCCATAATTTAAAAAATATGATTACCTTAATTCCAAGAACATGCACAAACCGCTAACAAGAACTAGAGAGCAACTAATTCACTACCAAAATTCACTAGAGAGCATACAAATCACTACGAATTCACTGGAGAGCATACAAATTCACTATCAATTCACTGCATTTTCACAAATCACAACATACAAATTCACTACCAATTCACTAGAGAGCATACAAATTCACTACCAATTCACTGCAGGTTGGGGGAGCTTGTCGAGGCTTCACTGCAGGTTGGAGGATCTTGTTGAGGAGGTCTTCACGGCGACGGAGCAGTTCTTCTGGCGTTGGACATCGTTGAGGAATGCTCTGTTCTTCTCCTCTAGGTTTAGGGTTAGGGGATGGAGGAGTAGGGGAAGGAGGCGTGGGGGAAGAAGAAGAGATGGTCGGCGGGGAGAGGGAGCCACGGGGGCGGCGCCGCCCGGCGAGTGGGGCTGGTGGCCACCGACGGGGTGAAGGGCGGCGGCGCGGTTCTGTCGCGCGAGAGGAAGGTCGTGCGCTGGGCTTCTCACGCGTCGAGGGAGAGGGAAGGGGGTGGCGCCGCCCGGCGAGGGAGAAGGGAGGGGCCTCCCTGCCCACGGCGCGGTGACGGTTGGGCAGCGCCGCCGGCCTGCAGCTCCGGCAGGCGAGCGCCCTTCTTGCTCGAGGCGGGAGAGGAGGGAGGGCCTTGCGGGCGGCGCGGTGGCGTAGGCGGCGGGCGGCGCCGCCGGCCTCCGGTTGTCTGCAGGCGAGCGCGCGACGGCTGCGTGACGAACGCCCCCAGGGCGAACAGAACAAGTGGAGGGGAGGGAGCGAGTCCTAACGAGTGGGGGAGGATGGAATAGAAAGAAAAAATGGTTCACTTGGGTAATCAGTGACAATTACGGGTATTTTCACCTTAACTTCAAGTCGGAGTCTATTTTGGTCAATTCTGGAGTAGAAGAAAAGGTACTCCAAAAAATTATACTAGAGCTCCAATAACTCCATGGAGTTGGGTTGCTTCAATGTTTTCTGGAGCTGGGGTGTTTGGCTAGGTCACTCAACTCTAGCCTGACCCATATGTTCATATAGCACTAGCAAACGGGCTCCGGCTCCACCTATCTTTGCATGCGAAGCCAGCGAAGTTGCCTTTCCCTGACTCATCTAACGCCAGGTGGGAGGTCTAGTGCCTGAGCTAGAGGTGAAGAGAGCCTAGCCAAACAAGCCCTAAATTGCACCAACCACCATAAACGGCTCTCTCCCTATCCATACTCTCACCAAAGCCTTTTTTCAAATTTATTAAATTTCTCACTCCCACACACAACACGAGCCGTGTAGGCAGTCACCATCAGTCTGTGCAATATTGCTGCTCTATCTCTATGATATTCCCTCTATCTCTACAAAAATAAATATTTACAGTGGTCTTAGTCAAAAATTTTGAATTTTGACTAAATTAATTTTCTAAAAAAAACATTAAAATTTATGGTATTAAATTAGTATCATTACAGTTATTATAAAATATATTTTTACATGATGCTCCTTCTATGGGATAGATATTGTTATATTTTCTATAAAGTTAGTCAAAGTTAAAAAAGTATGGTTTCTATAAATTGATTTATTTAGGACCGGAGAGAGTATTTTTTTATGACTTCTAGTGAAATGATAACAACTATTTTTAAAAATAAATTCAAGTTAAATTCGTTTAAATTTGTGGATTCATCATTTTCAAAAATCTCAAAAATTTGTATTTGTTGCTAGGTGCCAATTTTTTTCACCGGTATTATATTGTCGTAAACCTTGTGCGTTGGGATCAAATAATGTGCTTTATTCATTGGAGTCACCATGACCCAACAAATACAGGTAACTCCGGTAAATAGAGGCTTTTATATTCATCGAATTCCATTTCATCCCATGTCATTACACCTAATAATAATAGTAGTTTGTAGACGACACACTGTAAGGAAAAGTCCAGATTGACTTATTGATAACACGTGTACGCACGCAATATATATTACCAGCTGAACGAACCTCCCCAGAAATTCATCACTAACGCGCGCTCGGACCATATACACAGTTGAATCCAAACAAGTACTCCAATAGTTTAATAATCAAATCCCACAGGCAGGTTTGCAAAACGTACAGTTCATCAGCTTAACTTGAGGTACGTTCACTGGTAGAGATCGAGCGTCCGTCTGCATCCTGTGTTTGACTATTAATCAATCGTTTATCGTATCGTTTAACTTCATCCATTGGGAAGCAACTGATGGTCGGCACTTGTGTTGTCTGTCAGCCACAGTACATGACAGCAAATACTACTACTGTATATTATTGTACTACATATTTATTTTACGTCAGGACCGCTGTTTACATGCATGTTTGGAGCTCGTAAAAGGTCAACCTTACCTTACGGACCAAGAAACGATATAGGACTTGTATACTAATTAACTAATCCACCAATACGTGTGGACTTTCATTCCAGCGTTTATAGTAGACCGCCGTACTCCATGAAGAGCCATAGGAGATCACTTGGCAAACGAAACAAGGCACCTAATAATATAATGCGACGCAGCAGGGCCTCTTTATGTGTTATAGATTTCTGATCATAACTTGCAAGACATATTTTTATACATGGGAAACAAAATAAAGAATTGATGACACGTAGTTCTATAATAAGTAGGATATTTATATTACAAGTTGCTTTTGTAACCATCATATTGCAAAAGGAAGTGGGGGCTGGGGGAGGGGGGCTCATACGCTAAGCGAGTGCTCCAATGAATTTAACAGATTTTCATTTGCAGCCATTAATCTAAATTACAAATCTAGGCTTTTCATTGGGAGACATGCCTATCGAATCTGGCCTAATGATCACATAATTTTAGCTACTAAACAATATCTCATTTGTCCTCGAACATGATCACTAACACTTATTAAATGCAAAAAAAGAACTTAGTGCATTACCAACTAGAGATTGCAGGTGTGATGCAGATTAACTAACCTGAACCAATCAATGAGCTAGGGATCTATAAATAGTTGATCTTGTGCCTTTGTGTAGGCATGCATCTCTTTTTTTCTCTAGAGGAGAAATCATCCTTCCTATCCCCTAGAACTCAAATTTATCGGTTATAGATTTGGTTGAATTCTTGAACACATAGATGCAGCCCACAAGGCCACAACCTCTTATTTATTGATCTATGGGACCATGCCGATTCTTAGTTTAACTTAGGGTTTATCGTTGATCATGCAAACTTATTAATAACAAATTGTGCATTGATTGGTGAACCTAAAGTTTATGTCCAGATATTAATAATATTGGTTGCACCAACATCACATTCCAATAACAATGTGCATGAACACATCAAATTTCAAGTGTAGAGAGATAAGACATGTAATCGATGAGACCAATGGTATATATGGCATGGGATGGCCCTGTTTGGAACAGCTTAAATGTTGTTTATGGCCAAAATAAGTTAAAACTAACAGCCAAATAGCTCGTTTTTTGACAGTTTTTTTTTGTCGCGCTTCTCTCCACCACCCCCATTTACACTAAACCGCAGAAGCTGGGTCATACCCGCTTCTCAAATAAGCTCATTTTCTATATCTGATAAGCGTTTTTCTGGACCGTGGTACCGAACGGGCCCATAGTAGTACGGAGGGGGTGGATTGGTTATTGGTGGGCCGGCAATCCTGAGCTCAAATTCTAAAAATCCTACACGAATTATGGAATTGATCGAAATCATGTCACATAACCATAAGCTAGCCGTTAACAGTTGTAGTATATTTGATAGTTTATTGTCTTATTTGTATAAGAGGATAGTTGACACATGTATGTATATATCCATTCGAATCTCAATTGAAGCACATGTACGCACGACGACATGGACAGCCAGCCCTACCTATGGGGTGGGCCCACGTGACCTCTGACCAGACAGCTTCAGTTATCTTGAAGTCAACGGAAGGAGCAAAGAAACTGCATTGAGGGCTGAGGCGAGAGAACGAGATCGAGGAGCAAACCAGAACCGTTTTGCAATTTAACCCTGCCAAGATAGTTTTCATCCCACCTGTTGCAGGTTTCCGTTAAGCCCTCTCAGTCCTCGTTATTTGCGGACTCCCCTTCAGAAACGGCCACGGTGACGGACGGAAACGGAATTGGCGGGAGCCAGACAACGGCACGGCTGCAGCCGAATGCTACAAAATAAAAACTGCTGGAGCACAAGGTTCACCACCACCACCATTGCTGCGGGCCGCCACTGAATTGACCCGTCTTCTCCGCCAAACCCGGCCAGCAGGCGGCGGCAGCAGCTCCTCCGCTCGCTCGCTCGCTCGAGGATGGACGCCCCGGCCCCCACGAGGGGCCCCGCGAGCTTCCTCACGCAGGCCAACGCCCTCCTCCGCAAGAATCTCATCTTCCAGGTCCCCCCTTCCCTCCCCTGTTTCGTCTTGCTCTGTGCTGTCTCCCGATGAAGCTAGATTGTTTGTGCCTTATGCTGCAATGGAGCACCCGATGATCTGTCTGTCTTCTTGGCTGTGCGAATTCATCCCATGTGTGCAGAAGCGGAACCTGAAGACCAACATCGGCATCACGCTCTTCCCGGTGCTCATCTGTATCATCCTCGTCGTGCTCCAGGGCGTCATCAACCACGAGCTCGACAAGCCTAAGTACCGCTGCGGCTGCGTCTGCGTCGACCCGGGCCCCGCCGCGGTCGGGGACGCGTGTCGCCGGACGGAATGCGGCGCCCAGCACTCCACCCTGGACCAGGTCGGCAGCTGCCCAATCCCCAACCCGACCCCGTGGCCGGCGCTGGTGCAGGTGCCGCGGCCCGAGTCACGCGCCGTCAGGACCGTCGGCCAGCTGTTCGACGGCTTGCCTGACCCGACCTGCCGGGACACCGGCTCCTGCCCCGCCGCCGTCCTCGTTACCGGCAACAACCGCTCGCTAGCTCAAAGTATATAATATTCTACTCCTTCCATAGTTCTATTCCATGTCAATGTCATGGACGCATGGTAGAAAGAACTTTCATGCTATACAAGTCAGTTACGTGACGATTTGTTGTTCCTAATACGCGTGCTGTTGCTGTGTTCGTGTTTCCACTGACAGGTCTTTCGGCTGGACTGTTTCCTGCTTCGACTTCCTCCTTGAATTTGACGGATTATCTGGATGCACTATCCAAGATCGTTGTGGTGAGTTCCTGCCAGCATAACTACAGGCCGGCCTTGAATTAATATGTAGTTTGATCTTTCTTGCACTATATGTTCATTTTCCTTTTGTTGGTAATGGATGGAGTTCTTGGTTGGATTTGATCTCTTAGGGATCAGACACGTGGCCGTGGACAACAGAGTTAATAGAGTCAGCGTTTATCCCAGGGAATAACTTGTATCTGCTGCAACCTCAGTGCTTGTCCAATCTAACGCAGACACTTTCAACCAATGCCGGGACCATACCCCTTCAGCTCAGTAAGTAGAATTTCCTAATTCTTTACCTTTGTCTTGGTGGTCCACTCCTCCTTATTATTTAAGATGTATATGAATATAAGGATAGGAAAGGCACAACTGAGGACTTCGTCAAGATTGTCTACAGGATAATCGTGGGAAATAAAATTTGTGCCTCACTTTTGTAAGCTCATGATGATTTCACTTCCTGAGAACATTGTACCATAACTATACTGTTTGTCCTGGCAATTTCGACTCTTTATATATCTACTACTATTTGTTGGTTCTGTTCTCACTATTCACAAAAAGGACTTACTTATCAGTTGTCCAAGTGTCATCAACTGTCGCAATGTACTAACCCTCTATGACTGGGTAGATGGGATTTAATTTATTCCTCCTAAACAAGCTAGATATTAAATTTTGTTTTCCTAGAGAGGTTTTTTCTATTGCTGTTGAACTCTTTTGTTATACACAAGGATGCCATTTTTTTTTATATATATTGTTTTCAGAACTTGATATGGTTTCTATTTCTGATTATTTTTCCCTTTCAAATGTTTAGACATAGACTGCGTTCAGAGTTTGCCACTATGGCGTGAAAGTGCATCAGTTATAAATGATGAACTCTTTAAGGGTTACAGACAAAATGGTGGAGGTAGTGGAGGCGGAAACACGAATGAATTTGTTGCAGGTGATCTCATCTTCTCATCCGACTTCAACGGAATGTTTCTCTTTATTGCTTTCAATTTTCTTATGTGTATAACTTGCTTCTACCCAGGTTATGATTTTCTGAACACAAATACCAATGGTCTTGAAATGAATATTTGGTACAACTCTACCTATAACAACAACACCGCATACGTACCTATTTCATTAGTACGAGTTCCACGCTTGATTAATGCGGTGGGTTTGTACTACAGCACAGCTTCATGTTAGTGATATTCATATTATGCAACTACCTCTAACACTTGTTATCTTACCTATAGGCATCAAATGAGTACATTAAATTTCTCAGAGGAAATGGAGTGGAAATGTTGCTTCAATATGTTAAAGAGATGCCCAAAGTAGGAACAAAGCTCAAATTTGACCTCTCTTCTCTTCTTGGTGCACTGTTCTTCACATGGATCATTGAACTACTATTTCCAGTGAGTGCAAAATATGACCTTTTCTTAAGGAAAGAGGTAAAATGGATTAGATATTAAGTCAATGTTACACGTTTTGCAGGTCATATTAACATATCTCGTGTACGAGAAGCAACAGAAGCTGAAAATTATGATGAAGATGCATGGTCTGAAGGATGGTCCTTACTGGCTAATCTCCTATGTTTACTTCTTTGCCCTGTCGGCTATCTACATGATACTGTTTGTGATTTTTGGCTCCTTGATCGGTAATTAACTCTTAATTTATTCAAGTTAATGCAAAATTTGCAAATGAAGTATGTGAATTGAATTCAACTTTCCTCCATGCAGGTCTAGATTTCTTTAGGAAAAATGACTATAGCCTTCAATTTGTCTTCTACTTCATCTACATAAACCTGCAGGTTTCACTGGCATTTTTTGTAGCTTCCTTCTTTTCTGCTGTCAAAATAGCCACAGGTTTGTGCTCGGCATATTTCTGTTCTGAAGAAATCATATGGTGCTTAAAACCAATGATCCAATTGACTGTTTTGAGAATTATTTTACTGCAGTGGTTGGTTACATCTATGTATTTGGCTCTGGCTTACTAGGACAATTTCTTCTTCGTTTTTTTGTTGAGGATACTGGTTTTCCAAGTAAGGTTCTATCATTTATTACAATATTTGAGTATTGTACAACTCTCTTTAGGTTTTATGCATGACAATATCTTTGTTTATGTACAAAGAGGGTTGGATAGTTGTACTGGAGATCATCCCTGGATTTTCATTGTTCCGAGGGTTATACGAGTTTGGTCAATACGCATCCGCTGGAAACTCAATGGGGATCACTGGTATGAAATGGAGTAATCTAGATGACTCTCTTAATGGAATGCGTGGTGTCTTGATTATTATGGTTGTGGAGTGGGCAATACTTCTCCCCTTGGCATTCTATGTTGATCAAGTCTCGTCACTGAGTGGTGGATTCAGGAAAAATCCCTTTTTCTTCTTGAGCTGCTTTAAGAAGCGTGCTCTATCATTGCGGAGATTTAGCTTCGGGAGACAAGGATCTAAAGTAGTCGTTGAAATGGACAATCTTGATGCTGTTCAAGAAGTAAGTTAGTCTCTTACATTATCTCTCAATGATACCTTATGTATTCTTATGTTATAAATTATGTTCAGAGAGAGGTGGTTGAGCAACTTCTGCTGGAACCCATTGCAAACCAAGCGATCCTCTCTGATAACCTCAAAAAGGTTTACCATGGAAAAGATGGAAACCCTGACAAACTTGCTGTCCGAGGGTTGTCTCTTGCCATACCAAAAGGCCAGTGTTTTGGAATGCTTGGCCCGAATGGAGCTGGGAAAACATCCTTCATTAGTATGGTACATCAACATAGCCTATTACATTGATTTTTTTTTTGGCAAAAAATTAGGTGATATTATGCACTCCTAAGCTGACATTTTTTTTCCTGCAGATGATTGGTCTTATTCAACCAACATCTGGCACTGCCTATGTACATGGAATGGATATAAAGACTGATATGGATTCTATCTATACTAACATGGGTGTATGCCCACAGCATGAGTAAGGGCTTGCCTAAAATTTATATTTTCTATCTGAAACCCATTTCTGCAGATTACCGTTGCATTCTAGTGCCATCAGTTCTCATCCCCGTTTTCTTTTGATGCAGCTTACTTTGGGAAACATTAACAGGAAGAGAGCACCTATTGTTTTATGGGAGACTTAAGAATCTTCAAGGCACTGAATTATTGAAGGTATAGCTCTGTAATTGGCATGTTTTAATAATAGTTCCTAATTGTCTTCACTGAGAAATAGTCTGAGGTTGACTTAATCTATATTTGTTGATTCCATATTGCATGTATACATTACACTGAGGTTACAATATTCTGTACTGCAGGCTGTTGATGACTCTCTGAAGAGTGTTAATCTGTTTCATGGTGGCGTCGGTGATAAGCAAGTGGGAAAGTACAGTGGGGGCATGAAACGAAGGCTTAGTGTTGCCATTTCATTAATTGGGGATCCTAAAGTACCACCGTCACTTCTGTTTGTGTTTTTTAGTGCAGAATATACATTGGCATGTGCAACTTATAATTTGATATCTTTAGGTGGTTTTCATGAGAGACGATCCACAATCAAGCATCCTGGATAGTTGCTCAGCACAAGAGAAACTACATCTCTAGTAGGTTGTGAATGTAGGCATAGAACAAATTGCACTATATCTTTTGACAAGTACATCAATGAGCTGAGTGCAGACTTATACTTTGATAATTGATTGTTTCATGGAGAGTCAAATGCCTGATAGACATTGACGGTAACACTACTTTTAATGTAGGAGAGACAGTACATTCTATGTTATAAGACTTCATTTTGTCGAATTGTTTAGTGCTGAACAATAGGGTACACCTATTTACATGATGGATGACAGACATGTCATTTTTGCACATCCTTTAACCCAAATTTTGTCAAAGCGAAAGCGAGATATGCGGCACCATGTACTGCATGACAACATCTTATATGAAGAACAAGGTTCATAATTGTTTAGTGATGCCAATATGGGCAGTGTTATATGCTTGCCTGAACTTTGTAATATTTCATGGTTGGGGTATAGTTTGTATAGTTACGTTGTATATTCTGTAAATTGAATGTCATGCATGTCACCTTAACAAAGATAGATATACTCCTGTTCAGTATGTTCAGTAAATAGTTTACAATGTTTGTAAGAGAAATTTGGTCAAATACATAAAAAGGAACCCATACCACCATTGCGGCGCTCGAACTTTGCGCACCCTAAAGACAAAGCGCAAAGGCATTAATCCTCTTTTAATCTTACCCTGCTTAAGCATCGGGACTGCTGTGTTCTCGATGGCTATGCTCCTTATGCCCTAGCAGTGCTACAAGAGATTTTGGGTTAGGAAGAAGGATATGGCTGTTCTATCTTTCGAGGGAGCTGACGAGAGTCTATAACATATGCTAAGTCCCCGGGTGAACGACGTGACAGTCCGAGCAACTCCTGGCCGCACTCTCTAAACTCGCCGGGGGCTATACACTATCGGGTACGCTGTCAGTACTCTCCGGCGGAAAAGAGATGGCTCGTCTGCCCCAAAGTGACCCTCCCTCAATATCAGAAGGTCAAGACCGAGAAGGCAAGAACAGTCATCGCTTGGCCACAACACGGGGATTACCGACCGAAACGGGAGCCCCGGCCACGAGCACAGCACTTGGCACAAGTCTGAAACTCTGAAATTTGCTGCTCTGATCTAGTTTGATTCATTGCCTTAGTCTAGTATATATATACAACTACAAGTACCTCTACAAGTTAACTACTACACATACTACGATATTCTCTGGGACATGGTTGATATCAGCCGAACTACTTGGCATGTCTGAGCTAAGCCACTTCTATCTACGGTACAATCTACTACTTAGAGATAAGGGCCTAGGCCATACCTCAAACAAGGATACCAGAGCTGACGACCGAGCCAACCCAGTTGCTAGAAAAATGGAGAGGGAGAGCAGCATATTATGTCCTAGATTCGTTACCTTTACTGTATTCATGAATGATGAATTATTTCTAGTGTCTGTATCATCGTTTCTTTTCTTTGTGCGATGCAAGGTGAGTCGTCCCTTCCCCGAGTGCTCCCAAAGGTGACTCGGGGTGACATCGCCCAAGCCGCTGGGAACCCCTCCCTGCCTCCCCCTCTGGCCGTTGTCACTGTCCAAAGAAAAAAAAAATAGCAGGCTATAGTGTCTCTGTAGCTACCATAGAAACTTAACGCTAAGTCATTCTTAATTTTACTGCTATGCCAATTTTGACTGCTATTATGGGCTATAGCATCGCTAAGTTACGTAGCTTTAGCATTCAAATAGCGACGCTATTCCATATTTTGTCAATAGGTCATATTAGTGACAATTTAATTAGCTCTTCCCTTCTTATTTACTACTAATTGATATTTTGGATACTAGAGTTTCATGAACCATGTTGTAATGTCATATTGTTAATGTTACCTAGACTTGTGGAACCTTATAAATATATTTGTGTTTATCGAATTTTATATTTGCCATGTTTTTTACATTAATTTATTATTTTTCATTTTGTTATAAAAACACTATTTGTCATAGTGTCGCTATAGCTTAATAGCTGTTGAAAAAAAGGTACCGGTATTTTCACCCCTAATGTAGATGTGTGATGATTGTGTTGGACGCTCCTTCTTGCAGATATTTTACCACGTTGTCTCTAAACAGATGTTTTGCCTTTGTAGTTCTTACTTGAGCAGATGATTTGTTGTTGTAGTTGTCTTTTCTTGGTGGATGCTTTACCACCATGGTTTGGTGTATTTTTTGAAGTCCATTAAGTTAACTTTGTGATGGAGGGTTTTTCCTCATCGCCTTTTTTTTTATCATTGTTGTTTGGTTTCTTAGGTACTTCTTGTGTGGCGCTATCAGATCTCCCGCCTACACTATCAGATCTCCCAAGATCTCATAGATGCGTTGTATAAGCTGTTTTCTTGATTCTTTTCTTAATGAAACTTTTCTTTCTTTCTTAATAAAATACGCATGGTTGCGAAAAAAAAATTCTTTTTTGAAAAATCTTGTAGCATTGTAAAGAAAAGACTATCTGAACTGAATACAGTGTTCTGATTGCAATATTTAAGCAGGAACGCCACCTTGTCGCAAGCTAAGTGACCACTAACAAAATTCGTTCCATGAATGTTGAACAGAGCTTTGCCACCGTAGTTGTCTTTTAGCGGATACTTTACCACTGTTATCTTCTACGGCTCCTATTACTACTAGCTACCTAGGCGTTGGTTATCTTTTGTATTAGACTCAGTTGCTAGGGTTGTTGGTGTAGATCCCCCATCCCTCATTTTTCTTGATGTGTTGTTGTGTTGAGGATTTCGTTGGTAATTGATGTGTTACTCATGATTCTTCTTGTATCATCAACGAAATCCTCAACACAACAACACATCAAGCCAGTGTGACAATAACACATCAAGAAAAATGAGGGGTGGGGGACCTACACACTGGCTTGATGTGTTGCAGTGTTGAGGATTTCTCTGCACACTGGCTACCTCGACATTGATGTGTTACTCGTGATTCTTCTTGTATCATCTATACGTAGATTTATTGATCATTCTCTTCTTCTTAAAGCAATACAGGCTATATGTCTGTTCTCGAAAAAAAAAAGAATGTTGAACAGATCTCACGTTCACGTCGACATGACAGGGAAGAAACGAAGAATGTGGAAGATTCCCGAAGGAACGGCGCACAAACGTTGAGCGCCCGTAAATATCTGTTCGGTCAACGGGCATGTGGCAGTTCCACAGTTGTCACACCTACTGTCATGTGGGCCCAGATACCCCACTGTCTCTCTCTCTCGAGAAAGAACATTCCAGCACAGAAACTCTTGTATTCTGGACTCTTCCGGAATCTCCCGACCATCGCATGGACGCATACGCTTCGCCGCGCCCTGCGCCCCGCACATTTCAGAACCTTCTGTCGCCTTCCAGAAGCCCACCCCTCACCACCGATATAACCGCGTCCTCCCGCCTCGTCACTCCCCGCCACACACACCAAGAACCATTCAAGAAGAGTACCAACACAGCAACAAGCAAAGCAGCGATCCGATCGAGATCCGCCAGCGGCAGATGGACGCGAGGATGTTCGGGCTGGAGACCCCCCTGATGGCGGCGCTGCAGCACCTGCTGGACGTGCCCGACGGCGCGGTGGGCGGGAGCGGCGACAAGGCGGGCGCCGCCACGCGCACCTACGTGCGCGACGCGCGCGCCATGGCGGCCACCCCGGCCGACGTCAAGGAGCTCCCGGACTCGTACGCGTTCGTGGTGGACATGCCGGGGCTGGGCACGGGCGACGTCAAGGTGCAGGTGGAGGACGAGCGGGTGCTGGTGATCAGCGGCGAGCGGCGCCGGGAGGAGCGCGAGGACGACGCCAAGTACCTGCGCATGGAGCGGCGGATGGGCAAGTTCATGCGCGAGTTCGTGCTGCCGGACAATGCCGACATGGACAAGATCTCGGCGGTGTGCAGGGACGGCGTGCTCACGGTGACCGTCCAGAAGCTGCCCCCGCCCGAGCCCAAGAAGCCCAGGACCATCGAGGTCAAGGTCGCCTGAGACTGGATCGAGTTTGCATTGGGACATGTCGATGCTGTGCCGGTGAGTTGAGTTGAGGACCTGACCAGTTGTTGAGGAAGCTAAGAGCAGTAATCCACTGTTAGTAGTGTGTTATTTGCTTCCTTCTGTCGCTTTTATCTGATGTGTCTACTCTGTTTCGTTTCGAACCAGTCTGGGTTTGAAGCTTTTGTAATGCAAAAGAGACTGTCCCGATGCTTTCTGGATACATAAATCTCTCTGTTCATCTACCTGTCTCGGTCACCACCTTTTCTGTCAAAGGGAAAGCACATGTTCTATTTTTTCCACAACATGTTTTTTTTTTTCGAATTACATACAAGTACATACGCAAATACTCAAAAGTATGCACACTCACTTCTATAAAAATACGTACACAAACTTTACCTCTATGAGCACATCCGAAAGACTGTGCTGGTACATCTCGAGATTGACGAAGTCACCACAGGAAACGTCGGACTTGAATCTGGGTGAGCAGGTTCTACTACAAGGAATCCAACCACCTAATCTGATCTATGATTAGTTTCATCAGTCCTACCAAGTCTATGATCACCGGACATGTTATGTAATGTTGTGTTAAGACACGAAATCGAAATCCAAGAAATATGGACCAACGTTTCAAAGCAAAAGCTAAAGAACTTGCCATAGAACTATGAAATGAAATTTCAATGAAGGGCGCCCTTCAATGAATCCTGGTAGTCACATTCAGGTCTCCGTGAGGCCTTAGTGCAATGACAAGGGAATTGCACAGGTCACAGATCTACTAGCTGAACCAACGACCGCTGGGTAGTCTGACAAATATGGTTGGGTTCATGCTCTCTGGGTCAGGAACCAGCTCGTCAATGCATGCTGCCTGCCTGCGCTAAACCATCACCCAGCATATAAATCCCTTTCTGATATCTTGTGCAGCATATTTGTCGACATGTATGGCGACACACATCCGCGGACCTGGATTAAAAGAAAAAAAAACAGAGTATTGCGAGGGCCAAGAAGGATTTGCACAAGTCTCTTGCGTCTTTCGACTACAACTACACAAGAAACAGTGATTTATCCTTGAGTTGAGAAGCCCCCAAAGGCCGACTTTGGCAATAGAGGAACCGGGAGGGATCCTTGTGATTTCCCTAGGCCAAAATCCCATGAGACAATCTACCCCCGACATAATGGAAGCCCATCCGCGCCGGCTCGAAGTCCGCTTCCCCTCCTTTTCGGCGTGGAAGGAATCCACTACTCCGGAGGCCGGGAGGGTTTTCCCGACTCGTCGCTCGCTCTCAGCTCGCCACTCGCGGGGCTACCCAGACGCGAGGCCGCCGCCACCCGCCACCCCGACATCCCATCGCAGCCGCCCCTCCGCCGTCTTGGCATCCCGTCGCAGCTGACCCTCTACCTTCCCATTTCTTCGGCTCACGACAACGATGAGCATGCCTCAACATCTCTGTGCACGCTGGGGTTTCGGGTCTCATCCTCTCTTCTCTTTTTTAGATCCTAGGGCTGCCGCCTCCACCTCGATGCCCGGTTGCGTGAGGCTGATCCAGTGCCGCCGCCGTCCGGGCCGCACCGGTGCAATCTCCACTGCTCGACATATAGTACACTAACAAAAAAAAACTTTAATCTGATCTCACTATGTGCACAATAATTATATTATTATCTACTTTACTTTTCATAGGGGAAGGCATCCTATCGACATAGGTCTTTGAGCATCCTCCACATCCACCGCATATGGTAAGATATGTTCCTTTCTGGATTTAAATTTAAATATTGCAGTTCTTGAACACAACCTATTGACTAGGTGACATGAAATGTTCTACATATTTATTTTTAGATGTATTTAGTTCTTGGAGCTGGCCTATCTCTCATAGTTGAGGACTTATGTGGATCTCATGCAATATATAGTAGGATAGAAGTTCAGTTTTGCAACAAGGTTAGTTTCATATTATCGGCAAGTTAGCTTTAATTAATTACCTCAGTACTTAGGCCATATTATTTGCATATAGAACAAAAGGTGTTGGGTCTGAAAAAACTACATCATGTGCTTTCCCTTAAACTTCAGCTCTCAGTTCCCGCCTTAGACTTGGTAATCTATATGGGTGCATCAAATTCACTACTAAAGATGATTGATTTAATCTTTGAGCTGTTTTTGCCTTGTATCAGTTGTACTTGCGGGTAGTTAGTGATATTTTGAGATCAAGCACATGCAGTCTGAAAGATTTCAATTTCCAATTCTCAAAAGGTGATTGAGTCCGATCAGTGTGTCCGATGTCCATGCAGATAGGTTCCAGAGAGGGTATGAGGCCGTCGGACGCGTCCGGTGGCAAGGCGTCGGACTCTAGGTCGAGTCCAATGATTTTCCAGAGAAGACCCGAGAGGACAGAGTTGCATCGGACGCGTCCGATGCCTTATGAATTCAAATAGTAACTAGCCATTGGGCTAGGCGTCGGAGCGTCCGATTAATCTGTGCAATTCTGTGCCCGATGGGCTGGTTTGTGAGAGGGGGTATATATACCCCAAGGCTTGCTCTCTTCTCTTGCCTTTGCTCATTCCATCTGAGAGACACCTTTTGAGTGTGAGGGAGAGCAAGAGCCCTAGTAAAGAGAGTGATTTGAGAATCCATAGCTTTGATCCCTCATTAGTGAGTTTCAAGAGTTCAAGTGTGCATCCATCCATCTTATAAGGCTTGAGTGAGTCAAGTGAGAGTTCGAAGCTTGTTACTCTTGGTGATCAACATCACCTAGACGGTTCGGTGGCGATCGGAGCGAGGTGATCACCCGGAGATTGTCGACGGCCCTCCTCCACAAGTTGTGATCGGTTGTGAACGATTCACCAAGCCGGAGCGGCGAATCAGCCCGTAGTGAGCACTCGGTCCTTGTGCGGATCGAGGGGGAGCGATACCCTTGCGCGGGTGCTCAAACAAGGACTAGGGGCAGTGTCGACTCCTCGATACCTCGGCAAAACGTCATCGTGTCAACATCCTTCTTCTCCCTACCTCTTTACTTACTGCAATTTACATTCAAGCATTTCATATTTGTTCTTGTTTCATACTTGTGATCCTGCTTGACTAGAATTGCTTAGGGTGTTCTTCCATTCTTTGAATTGCTACCGCTTTCTAGCCTAGGACACACCTTTGTAGGCACGTGGGGGAATTGGCATTTGCTTATGTTTTAAATTTGGCTTTAGAAATTTAAATAAGTTCAATTCAACGCTTCTTGAGCATCTTGATCCTTTCAGGGATCTAGCTAGGGGTCGGTATGGTGTACCGAGGCAAGCCCCTCATCCTCTCTACTCTCTCTCTCAATCCTTGATCTCCCTCGCCCTCTCCCTCTTGTAGGTCTTGACCTATTGGCAGCCATGGTGGCTTCGACTATGGGATCTGTCATCTGTGGCCATAGGTTGGTGGGCTTTGCATCCCCCGGTGGGCTCGGTGGCCATGGTAGGTTTGCATTGGCCTGGACAACACGTCAATGTGGCCGACAGCGCTCGTATTATGGAGGGTGACAATGTGGTCAACATGACTGGGGGTGCAAACCACTGACCTCTTTAGTTCAACTATTTGTACTACTTTTCAAAAAAATTGGAGAAGTAGTATAAATACTTGAACTAAAGAGGTTTAGATGTGCACCTAAAGGTTACCCCTTTGCACCCCTCAACATGACGACACTTAGATCTAGCTAGATGTTGAGGTTGTTAGGGATTCGATCGTTATGGTTGTATCAGGCTCGACATAAGAGGTGGGCCTTAAAGCGGGCTCGTGTTTTTCCCCTCTAAATTCTATTTGTAGAGGCGGGCAAGTGTGACAATGAAAGGATCAAGATGCCCAAGAAGGGGGGGTTAATTGGGCTTGTTTTAAATTTCTAAAGCAAATATGAAAACCTATCAAATGCCAATCACCCCTAGTGCCTACCGGTCGTGTGTCCTAGCTAGAAAGCGGTAGCAGTTCATGGAATTGAGAGACACCCTAAGCAATTCTAGTGGGAAATGAAAGAACAAGACGGAATGTAATGTGGAAATGTAAAGAGCTAGGGAAAAAAGATTCTCAGTGACGCAACGATGTTTTCCCGAGGTATCGAGGTGTCGACACACCCCCGTAGTCCTCGTTGGAGCACCTCGCAAGGTATAGCTCCCCCTCTACCCGCGCAGGGGTAGAGTGCTCTCTACGGGTTGATTCTTCGCCACTCCGGCTTAGTGAATCGCCCACAAACCGATCACAGAAGCTTGGAGAAGAGCCGCCGACAATCTTCCGGCGATCACTTCCTCCGAACACCACCAAACCGTCTAGGTGTTGTCGAACACCAAGAGTAACAAGCATAAGACCTTCACTTGACCAACTCAAGGCTAGGAAGGTGGATGGATGCACACAAGTCACTCCTAATCACTCTAGGAGGGAAGAACAAGATGAACTCTCTCAAACCTCTCCCTCACTAGGCACTTGGCTCTCCAAGGATTCTCTCAAGGTGTAACCAGCTGAAATAATGGCCAAGAGACGTCCTAAGGACGAAGGGGGCAACTATAAATAGTCCCCACCACTAAAACTAGCCGTTACTTGCTTTTTCTCTTTTCTGTGTATGCGTCGGACTAGTCCGGAGCGCACACCACCGGACCATAGCACCTGGTCCGGAGCTCACTCCCAGTTCAAACTCAGCTGAAAAACAGGCACCTCCGGACTACTTGCCATAGTCCGGTGCACTGGTCCGACGCGCTGGTCCGGAGCCAGGGTGCTCACTGAGTAAAAACTCAGTCTCTTCTTCGAACCTCCGGACCACTCTCCTTGGTCCGGAGCCCTGGTCTGACGCTCAGGTCCGGAGCCAGGGAGCTCACTGCATGGAACCAACCTTCTGTCTTGAAGCGTCGGACTAGCCGTCGGACTCACCGTCGGACTAGTCCAGAGCCTTTTCTCAGGTTCTCTCTCTCTGACAAGAGCTATCGGACCACTCGCCTATGGTCCGACGCTCTCCAGACAGGTGGTCTGGAGCTTACTATCTGAGCTTTTGCCTAAGTCAAGGACCGTCGGACCACTTTCCTTGGTCCGACGCCTACTAGGCAGACTGGTCCGGAGCCTCTTTCTCCCCCTGTTTCAACTGTTTTCACTAAGTTTTTTCTAGGGGTTTTGCTCCTACCATTTCTAGGGTTAATCAAGGGCTGATAGCAAGGTCTCTAGGACTAGTTGTGACAAGTGTGCACACACCAACTTTCTCAAACTCTCCTAGGTCAAGCTACTAACCTCATACCCCCCTTTATAGTACGGTCAAAGGAAAAACAAAGTCCTAGCTATACTTAGTGCCCTTCTCAACCTTATGGCACTAAGGACTAGCCTAGTCTTCAACTTGAATCAACATCCTTTGAAACCAAAACGATTTCCATCTTGGGGCATGAATGTCCATTAAGCCCATTCTTAGCATCACTATTGACCTAACTTATAATAACTTTGCCTCTGCAAAACACACGTTAGTCATAGTGACCTAGCATTGTCGTTAATCGCCTAAACACAAGGGACCATGATTCTTCAATCTCCCCCTTTTAGGTGATTGACGACAATACAATCTCGAGTAGAGAATAATGAGTGAATTTTGATAAGAGAAGACATGACTTGACATGATATAGGCATGGGTTAGTGAAGAGAAAGACATATACATGCCTAAACCATTCAAGCCATGACAAGCACAAAGGATATGAAATGAGAATAGTACTTGATTTCAAAAAGGATATGCTATAGCAAAAAGATCAGAGATTAGCGCGGAAGCAATATAGCACAACCAGGTGACATGATATATATATATATATATAAAGGTCCACACATGTCACACAACCATCAAGTTTCAAACATCACACACATATCATACAATGCATAAAGACGGTAAACGTGATGCATGATGCGATAGAGTAAATACACAACAAAAGAACGAATCCTACTAACTCCCCCTGACAGTAGCCCATCTACTCGACTCTCCCTCTCCCCCTTTGGTGTTGAAGCACCAAAACTAAGCGTCTGGAGGCGGAGTGGAAGCAGCCGTGGAGCGGTCAAGCACCCTGAACTCTGACGAGTATGTCTCATCATCTGAATCCTCCCCCTGAGTGTTTGTCGCTAGAAGTGGAGCGGTCTGGGGGACAGGAGCTGACGTGCCGGCTATCTCTGCTATCGAAGACTCTGGAGCTATAGCTGGGGTAGGAGTAGGAGCATAATCCGGTGCCACTGTCTCTGCTGGAGCCTCTGGAGCTGCGGTGTCCGGTTGGGCCTCATGCACAGACTTGACTGGAGTTTGAATAACCGGAGGCTGCGGAGGCTGTACTGGAGTCGTAGTAACAATAGTGGCATCAGTAGCAACAACAGCTGTGGGTGGAGTGGATACGGCTGGAGCCCGACTGTCGTGTGTAGCCTCTGAGGAAGCAACTGAAGAACGGTGCTGACCAGCTGTCGGTGTAACAAGTGCGGCCTCAATCTCTGCTGCTATCTGCTGACCAGTGGGGGCCGGCTGCCCTGTGATGTCGCTGAACGACGCTGAGAGATCTCTAGCAGTAGCACCTATCGTAGCAGAAATCGGCGTGAAACCGGTAGTGAGAGGGATGAACTGCTGAGTCGGGCCTAAGGTGTCCAACCACTGAGTGACCTGAGTCACCGGGGACTAGAACGGGGTGGTCAGTCTGGCACCCTGAAGTCCACTAGACTGTATGGCTGGGGTGGGAGTGATGGTCTGTCCGGCTGAACTGGAAGGGGCTACTGAAGGGCCAACTGACTGCTGTGGTGCTGCTAGTTGACCAACTGACTGAGAGGGCTGAGACTGACTCATCATCTGGATCTGAGGTGCAGCCGTGTACTCAAGAGGAGGAGCGCCAGTCCACTTCATCATATGGGCCATGAAGGCCAGGTTCTGCTGCTGGATCTGCTGAGACTGGAGCTGTAAGCACTGGGACTCCAACTACATGGCAAGCATTTGTCGCTGCATCTCAAAGTGTCGCTCCTCAGACCGCCTTTGCATTTCATCCTGTCTCTGCTGGACCTGGGTGACTGCAGTCACAAGGGAACTCTGCTGCTCATTCAGACAGTCAAGAATCTTTAGCATCATAGTTTCTGTAGCAGAACCAGAACCTCCTGCCTCAGTGTCGTGAGCCCGTGGGGGCATGGTAGGAACAGGCTAGAAGTCAGCGTCAGAGCTGTCAGAAGAAGTATCCTCAGGAGTAACATCAGCCCCAATATCCAAGTCATGGAGCTCCTGTTGCTCAATACCTCGGATCGAATCATCCTGAGTCTCAACATCATCTTGGTCAGCAGGCGCAGTCGGTTGCCTGACTAGGCGAAGCACACGGTTCCCAAACCGACTATCAAAAGAAGCTAGTACTTTGTACGGTGGGAATGAAGTTGGTGACTCATCCAGCAAATCACGGAGTCCGGGGTTGGCTTCCACAAGCTCGATAGCTATGATAGAAGAAATCCAATGAGCATAGGGAAGTTGTCGTCGTGCCCTCATACCATCAGCAATCACATCCTCAATCTCTGACACTAGGAAATTAGCAATATCAAACGGTGTCTGTGATACGAGAACCTGAAGGAGAAGTTGTTGCATGTTAGTCAGACCTTCCTTGTACCCGGTGCGAGGCAATAGAGTGCGTCGTAAAACATCATTCAAACGGCGAACAGTGGGGCGAAGCTCTGTTGGAGTACGTCGAGAGCCCTCTGTGAAGGGTGGCCTGAAGAGAGGTGCGACCTCCTGAACTGACAAAGTACGACCACCTTTAGCCCGGCGAGGCACATGAACTCCTCTGTAGCAATCATAGTGAAGGTTGAGCTCTCCGGCTGTCTGGGTGAGGTGAAGAATCTCTCTGAGCCGAGTCATATAAAGCCTGTAGCGCTCTCCTCTGAAGGTATACCGTATAAAGTTATGAAGAGGATCAACCCATACTGAAGCGTAGAACTCCCTGACCCGCCTCTCAATGTAATTCCCGGAACGACCAAGAAGGTCGGCGAGTCCCGGAAGATACGTGATAAAGGGTCGAATTTTCTCTCCAGCCAACTCAACAATGCTCTCCAAGGAGCAAATTCTGTGAGGTCTGATCTGAATGCTAGAAAGCTGAGCTACTCTATAGAAATCCTCCATGAGAGGTGTGTGCCATCCTGGTGAAGCTCTGGGGTCACGCTGATCAGGGCACCACTTCTCAAGTGCCACAAAACGAAGCTTTTTCACCTGCTTTGCTGTGAGCTCCCTCAAGTCTAGGTGAACTGATGCTGAGGCTGCCGTAGGAGCTGCTGAGGCACTCTGAGGTGACTGGGCTGCCTGAGAACGAGTAACTCGCCCCCAGGAAAGGGGTGCCAATGGTGTACCAAGAGCTTCTGTGACAAGCTCTTGCTCCTCTGGAGCTTCCTCTGTCTGTGACTGAGCTGGAGGAGTAGACGGTAAAGCCCGCGGAGGGGTGCCAAGTCTGACAGAACCTCGATGACCACCTCGCTTTGCGTGGTCCGCTACATCTGCCACTGCCTCAGTCTTCTCGGCCTCTGTAAGCTTTCGCTTCTTTTTCTTGGGCTTCTCAACAATCTGCTTCTTGCCCTTGTCCCTTGAAGGACGTGGAGGAGGAGGAGTGTCATCACCTGAGCCACTAGCACGAGCACGAGAACCACGAGCCATCACTGATCGACAGAGAAACGACTGCCCAACTGACAAGTATAGAACCACTGTCACAAGCACTGCCACAAGAACCACTGATCTCTGTCACAAGCAACTGCCAACTGCAAAGAATCACTGAATAATCAAAGTTGACAGAGGGGCTTGCCAAGCCACTGGACTGATCCTTCTGAGGCTTTGCCTCAATCCATACTCGCGAGCTTTTCCTCGAGTTTAAGCTGCCACTGACTACTACCAGATAGAATAGACATGGTATATATATATATATATATATATATAAGCATATATATATCATCTAGAGATAAGAACCCGTATGGAAACAAGGATCTAGATAAGATAAAGAATGAAATCTGTCACGGTACCTGAGATAAGTAAGCGTATCTAATCAAAGCAAATCAAGACTCCAAACCATACTCCACAAGGATGATTACCAACTGCGGATCAAAATTGACAAGTTTAGTTTAGTGAATTGGAGTTTGCATGAACTAGGGCATGTGATGATCAAGCTAGTCGAAACGCTAAACCAATGATCAAAGTCATACCCTAGGAGACAATGAAGCGAAGACGACGAAGTCGAATTGACGATCAATACCAAAACCTAGGTTTTAGGCAAACCCTAGGTGGTAATCCCTTCTTGGCAATGGCAATGGGGTGAAACCCTAGGTTGGCACTAGCTCTGGCAGAGAGGAGGTGGTGGCTTGGTCGCCGGCGAGGGGGACCTTGACGGCGAGGTCTATGGGTGGTGGCGATGCTGATGCTGCTGCGCAAGAGGAGAGCAGAGCAGAGCAGGGGAGGCGCGGCTGAGCTCCGGGGAGAAGCTCACCGGCGACGAGGGCGATGGGGGTGCTGGAGCGGGAGAGCGGCGACACTTTGGTGTGGAGGCGGCGCGGCGTACAGACGGCGGTAGAAAAGCAACTACTGAGAGAAACAGTCAGTGCGGGGGGATATGCGCAAAAATTCCGAGCGTCGGACTACTTTCCATGGTCCGGTGGATGGTCCGACGGAGGGGTCCGACGGAACTAGAGAATGAAACATTTCATGCAAAGAGCACCCGACCACCGGACTAGGGCTTCGGACGAAGCGACGGACTAGTCCGACGGTCCTTTGACTGGACTGTTGACCGCTGACCGAGGCTCCGGACCATTCGGCTATGGTCCGGTGGAGCGTCAGACCTGTAGCACTGACCAGGACTAAGTGAAGTGGTCCGGAGGTCAGTTGACTGAGGGGATTAGCACTGACTGAGGCATCAGACCTTTGAGGTATGGTCTGGAGGACCATCAGACGGGTGGTCCGACGGGATTCTGTGTTTGGAGAAGTTCACGCAGAGAGTGACAGAGCGTCGGACTACTTGGCGTCAGACCAAGAAGAGTAGTCCGGTGGGTGGTCCGACGCTTGAATTGCTTTGAATTTTCCTGTTTTTCTCTCGAATCTTTTCTCTTAGCCAAGTACCAACACAAAAGAGCAAAAAGAAACACTTGTTGGACTTAGCATAAGAACCATCTCTCAAACCCTCAATTTAGAAATAGTTTGCCATAGGATAGGATTAGTTTTCATAGGAAAATAGATCAAGAAAACTCCAAGGATCACCAAAGGGGCACAAGAGGGGTATTAGCTGCATCTAGAGCTTTGAATGCTCCCCCTAAGTGACGAGCCTAGAGGATGATCAAGCTTAACCGAAAAGAAACAACAAAGCAACACACATGCATATGCTATGCAATACAGAATTTGAATCTAGGTTGCTTGCAAGTTTAAACCGCGGTTAAGCTTTGTCACACGCTTTGAGGGCGGTTATCTCAACCGTGTTAGCCATGCCTATGTGCATTACCAAATTAAGCATGTTAAATTACAAATGAATGCATGGTTCATACAATCTTATTTTTTAGTGAAGTTTGAGTGATCAAACACATTCAACTCGCTTCTCAACCTACAAAAGGTTGTTTCATCGAGTGGTTTTGTGAAGATATCCGTCAATTGATCTTCGCTCTTAACTCCAACTAGTGTGATGTCTTTCCTAGCCACATGATCTCTAAGAAAGTGATGGCGAATATCTATGTGATTGATGCGAGAGTGTTGAACCGGGTTGTTAGCAAGCTTTACGGCGCTTTCATTATCACACAAAAGGGGAACATCTTTTAAAACAACGCCGTAATCAAGAAGTGTTTGGGTCATGTATAAGATTTGTGCACAACTTGCTCCCATGGCAATGTATTCCGCCTCAGCGGTTGACAATGCCACACTGTTTTGCTTCTTTGAGGACCAAGAAACAAGTGATCTTCCTAGCATGTGGCACCCACCGGAGGTACTCTTCCTATCAACCTTACACCCGGCATAATCCGAATCAGAATAGCCAACTAGTTGGAAGGGGGCTCCTTTGAGATACCAAAGACCCATGCTAGGGGTGTGCCTTATGTACCTAAGGATTCTTTTAACCGCACAAATATGTGACTCCTTAGGGCTTGCTTGAAATCTAGCACACATACACACACTAAACATGATATCCGGCCTAGATGCGGTGAGGTAAAGTAAACTACCGATCATAGAACGATAGAGAGTTTGATCAATTGGTTTACCTCCCTCATCAAGGTCGAGATGTCCATTAGTAGGCATTGGGGTCTTGATTGGCTTGCAATCCTCCATCTTGAACTTCTTAAGTAGATCATGAGTGTACTTTTATTAAGAGATGAAGGTCCCTTCTCTCATTTGCTTCACTTGAAAGCCAAGGAAGAAGGTTAGCTCACCAATCATGGACATCTCGAACTCCTTGGACATCAAGTCACCGAACTCCTTGCAATGGTCTTGGTTTGTTGACCCAAATATAATGGCATCGACATATACTTGGCAAACGAAGATCTCTCCATTAAGCTTCTTGGTGAATAGTGTTGTGTCGACGATCCCGATCTTGAAACCCTTCTTGAGTAGGAAGTCCCTTAGCCTCTCATACCAGGCTCTTGGAGCTTGCTTCAATCCGTAGAGTGCCTTGGACAACCTATACACATGATTAGGCAATGATGGGTCTTCAAACCCGGGAGGTTGTGAGACATAGACAAGTTCATTGATGAAACCATTTAAGAAAGCACTCTTCACATCCATTTGAAAGAGTTTCATTTTGTGATGTGAAGCATACGCCAAAAGGATACAGATGGCTTCAAGTCTTGCAACCGGAGCAAAGGTCTCTCCAAAATCGAGTCCTTCTACTTGAGAGAACCCCTTTGCCACCAATCTTGCCTTGTTCCTTACAACCACGCCTTGATCATCTTGCTTGTTCCTAAACACCCACTTGGTACCAATGATTCTTGCATCCTTTGGCTTCTCTTCAAGTGTCCACACTTGGTTCCGGGTGAAGTTGTTGAGTTCTTCATACATGGCATTCACCCAATCCGGATCCGCAAGTGCTTCTTCAACACTAGTAGGTTCAACAAAGGAAACAAACGAGTGATGTTCAACATAAGATGCAAGTCTAGAGCGAGTCATAACTCCCTTTGATGGACTCCCTATAATTTGATCATGGGGGTGAGCTTGAAGGATAAGTGTTGATCTTCTATTTGTCTCTTGAGGGGGGGATGCGGTGCTCCAACATTGCTTGCTTCGGCCTCGGCTTGATCTTGAGGGATGTGAGTGTCTTCTTGAGCTTCCCTTACTTGATCTTCTTCATCAACTTGAGGCGTGCGAGGTGGAGAAGGATCTTGATTCGCTTCATCTTCAACTTCTTCCACCTCTTGTGGGTTGATAGCACCAATTGGCATATTCTTCATTGCCTCCCTCAAGGGTTCATCACCTACATCAATATCCTCAAGCGCTCCTTGGGAGCCATTAGTTTCATCAAACTCTAAGTCATACGTTTCTTCAACTAAGCCGGTGGCTTTGTTGAATACACGGTATGCCTTGGATTTAAGTGAATATCCAACAAGGAAACCAATGTCACACCGCCGTTGGAATTTACCCAAGTATTGGCGCTTCTTGTAGATGTACACTTTGCAACCAAACACCCGGAAGAATGAAATATCTGGCTTCTTCCCATTGACAAGCTCATAGGGGGTCTTCTTTAATAGCCTTTGGACGAAGAGACGATTTGCCGCATAGCAAGCGGTGTTGATTGCCACCACCCAAAACTTCTCCGGAGTGTTGTACTCATCAAGCATAGACCTTGCTAGAGTTATGAGTGTTCGGTTCTTCCTCTCTACAACACCATTTTGTTGTGAAGTATATGTGGCGGATACCTCATGCTTGATCCCCACTTCATCACAATAATCTTCAATCTTTGTGTTCACAAATTCGGTGCCATTGTCACTTCTAATCTTTTTGATCTTCACATCAAATTCATTTTGAGCTCTTGTAGCAAACTTCTTGAATATGCCGGTTGTCTCTCCCTTGTCTTGAAGAAAGAATACCCAAGTGTACCGAGAGTAGTCATCCACTACCACTAAGCAATAGAGATTTCCTCCAAGACTAGCATAGGTGGTAGGGCCAAATAGATCCATGTGTAGCAACTCTAGGACTCTTGAGGTTGACATGAAAGCTTTGGTTGGATGAGTGTTTGCCACTTGTTTGTCGGCTTGACAAGCACTACATAATTTATTCTTCTCAAACACCACATCCTTAATTCCTCTAACCATCTCCTTCTTGACAAGCTTCTTCAAGGTTGACATGCCCACATGTGCTAATCTTCTATGCCATAGCCAACCCAAAGAATTCTTGGAGAATAGACAAGTTTGCAAATTAGCTTCATTTGAGGTGAAGTCCACTAAGTAGAGGTTGTTGTGCCGGAACCCTTTGAATATCATTGATGAATCTTCAATCTTGGTCACAATCACCTCATTTGGAGTGAAGAGACATTGAAATCCGAGATCACAAAGTTGACCAATCGATAGCAAATTGAAGCTCAATGATTGTACTAGCAATACATTGGAAATTGATTGATCTTAGGAGATAGCCACTTTGCCTAAGCCTTGTACTTTGCCCTTTGAATTATCCCCAAAAGTAATCTTGTCTTGATTTGCACAATCCTCATCAAGTGTGGTGAACATCTGGGGGTCGCCGGTCATGTGTTGAGTGCAACCACTATCAATTACCCAATGGCTCCCACCGGTCTTGTAGTTCACCTACACACAAGCAACTTGGAGTTAAGCTTGTTGTTTGGGAACCCCCTTAGTGCGGGGCCCCATTGTCTTATCAACCAACTCCTTAGCAACCCAAAGAACTTTAGGATTGTTCTTTATTGGTGGTCCAAGAAACACCACAAGTGGTCTACCCTTGGAATCTTTGTTGATGACATAGTGAGCATCATGAGCAAATTGCCTAGTGTGGTTAGGCAAGGTCTTGGGAAGTGGAGTCTTGCATTGAAACTCGAAGTGACCAATTTGTCCACATCCAAAGCACCTCTTAGACTTGGGCTTTGGCTTCTCTTGATTGTAGCCATTGTACTTGTTCTTGTAGTAATTCTTGGCTTCAATCTTGACCTTGGCCTTCATCACTTGATTTTCCTTGAACCCAATACCGGTCTTATCATTCTTCATGACGGTGCTCATTAGAAGCTCACTTTGTAGATTGTGGCCCTTGGTGAACTTGTCAAGGCCACTAGCAAGCTTGGTCTTGTCACTCTTGAGCTTGACAATTTCTTCTCTAAGAGAGTTGATCAAGGTAATAGCATCTTTGTCTTCTTCTTCCTTGGTCGACTTGATGGTGAAGGGCTTGTTTGCCTTGAGATTGATTAGCTCTTACTTGAGCTTTGAGTTCTCATCCTTCATCTTGACATAGTCATCATACTTGTCGGCTTCTACAACTCTCTTGCCCTTGCACTTAGCACTTTGCTCAAGAGCCACATCATCAAGCTCGATTTTACAAGAGGTAGCACTTGCACACTTAGCACACGGGTTAGTAGCAACATGTGTAAGATCTTGAGTAAGCAATTCATTTGCTACCACCAACGTGCCATGTTCTTCCTTGACTTTGTTGTAGTCATCTTTTAGCAAGTTATACCTTGTGTGGAGCTCTTGTGTTAACCTCTCAAGCTTATCATGGTTCTCATTAGATTGCTTAAGAGAGGCTTTGAGCTCCCTAGTGCTATATGTGAGAGAATTAATCTCAAGCTTCAAATCATCATTATCACTAGACAAGGTATCAAGCTTATCATGCAAGTTTTCTTTTATCTCAAGAAGTTTGTCATTTTTACTCTTGTACTACCTTATGATGCTAGCGTACTTGTTGCAAATTTTAATTAGCTCATCATAGGAAGGTGCTTCTTCATCGTCACTATCATCACTAGAGAGGTCATCACCATCATCCTCTTTTTGTACCTTCTTGTCACCTTTAGCCATGAGGCATAGGTGTGTAGAGGATGAGCCCGGCGATGAAGGAGGAGGTGGCGGTGGAATAGAAGAACCAATCACCAATGCGGCCACCTTCTCTTCTTCACTCTCATCATCAGAGGAGTCACTTGAATCATCAATATCGGTGAGCCAATCACCCACAATGTAAGCCTTGACATCCTTCTTCTTCTTGTGGAAGTTGAAGTTCTTCTTCTTCTTGTATGGCTTGTCTTGCTTCTTGTTGTCATCACTTGAGTCATCATTGCCGTCCTTGTTCTTCTTGAAGTTCTTGAACTCGTTGTTCTTGAACTTGTCTTTCTTCTCTTTGGGGCAAGCATGAGCTAGATGACCAAGAGTGCCGCAATTGTAGCACTTCATTTGGGAGATTGGCTTCCTTAAAGAGCTTGTGAAGAATTTCTTCTTCTTTGAGTCAAACTTGACTCCATTCTTGTTTAGAATCTTCAACATCTTGGCGGTCTTCTTCACCATAAGAGCGATGTTGTCTTCATCATCATCATCACTTGCACTCTCAATGACATATTGAATCTTGCACTTCTCCTTGGAAGATGCCTTGAGAGCCAAGTCCTTCTTCTCTTCTTTCTCTTTCTTCTTGGAGGAAGATGAACTTCCATCATTGATCTTCATGTACATCTCATGAGCATTGATCTTGCCCAACACTTGTGTTGGTGTAGTTGCGGAGAGATCGCCTTGATGAAGGACCGTGACGATGTGGCTATATTTGTCTATTGGTAGGACACAAAGTATCTTGCGCACCACATCGGCCGGTGTTATTTGAGTGAGCCCAAGGCCATTCAACTCCTCTACAAGCACATTCAAGCGAGAGTACATTTCATTAGCATTTTCATGAGATAGCATGGTGAAAGCATTTAACTTAGCAATGACCAAGTGGTAGCGCTCCTCACGCTCACACTTGGTCCCCTCGTGTAGTGCACAAACGTTTGTCCAAACATCATGTGCGGTTTGGGAATTTCGCACACGGTTGAACACATCCTTGCAAATGCCACGGAAAAGAATGTTCTTCGCCTTAGCATTGTTCTTCTCAAAGAAGGGATCCTCGGCGAACACCGATCCGCCTATGGTGGCGGCTTTGTGAACGCCGACATCCACAGCCTCAAGGTAGGCCTCCATCCGCACTTTCCAATAAGGAAAGTCATCCCCATCAAACATGGGTGGCGGTCCACCCCCATGGGACATCTTGCTCTAGGCGGTGAAGCCTAATTTAGAGCAACGAGGCTCCGATACCAATTGAAAGGATCAAGATGCTCAGGTCCGGAGCCAGGGAGCTCACTGCATGGAACCAACCTTCTGTCTTGAAGCGTCGGACTCACCGTCGGACTAGTCCGGAGCCTTTTCTCAGGTTCTCTCTCTGACAAGAGCCATCAGACCACTCGCCTATGGTCCGACGCTCTCCAGACAGGTGGTCCGGAGCTTACTATCTGAGCTTTTTCCTAAGTCAAGGACCGTCGGACCACTTTCTTTGGTCCGACGCCTACTAGGCAGACTGGTCCGGAGCCTCTTTCTCCCACTGTTTCAACTGTTTTCACTAAGTCTTTTCTAGGGGTTTTGCTCCTACCATTTCTAGGGTTAATCAAGGGTTGATAGCAAGGTCTCTGGACTAGTTGTGACAAGTGTGCACACACCAACTTTCTCAAACTCTCCTAGGTCAAGCTACTAACCTCATACCCCCTTTATAGTACGGTCAAAGAAAAAACAAAGTCCTAGCTATACTTAGTGTCCTTCTCAACCTTATGGCACTAAGGACTAGCCTAATCTTCAACTTGAATCAACATCCTTTGAAACTGAAACGATTTCCATCTTATTGGCATGAATGTCCATTAAGCCCATTCTTAACATCACTATTAACCTAACTTATAATGACTTTGCCTCTGAAAAACACACGTTAGTCATAGTGACCTAGCATTGTCGTTAATCGTCTAAACACAAGGGACCATGATTCTTCAGACAAACAGTTTTTGTATAGCTCAGTTGAACCAAATACACTCTATAATCTCTTGAAATACTCTACAAACCCTATAGCTGTCTCTTGAAATATTCTACAGACCCTATAGCTGTCTCTCTTTGAAATATTCTAGCTCTCATAAGACTGCAGATGTTGGGGGCCGGCTGGGGAACATAAACCTCGAGGGAGCTTCAGCTCTCGACTGAAAAAAAGGAATGTATTTCACTGAAATTTTAAAAGGGAAGCGCAATAAAGCGTCCAAAATACAAGGAAAACGAATACCGTCCCAGCAGTCCAGCCAAAATAACAGCAGAGGACCCGCTATATATCACCAGTTCACCACCCTCATGCTTGGTTGGGATCTCGTTATCACCACCTCTGACGATGTCGTCGTCAAGGTTCGCAACGTATGAGTGTCGTGTGGTTGTGGTTGCATGCTAAACATAAACATTGTTGGACCGTACCGATTCTTGGAGAATTAATTAATATCCTCATCCTTCTTGAGGAACACACTTGAGCTTTGGTTATATGTGTACTATCTTTTAATAAATCACAAATTACATATCTGGATAATTTTCATGTTGGCGATTCCTATGCACTTGTTTAGACAATCTAATACCGAGACAATCTAATTAGGCGTCGGCATGCATTGGGCAGGTGCATCTGGCAAAATGTGTCGGGCTTTTCACCGCCAGCAATGTGGAAGCCCGCCCGGCCCCTAGCTAGCTAGCACATTTATTACAGATATACGCAGTATATATTAGCTGGTGATCAAAGTTGGTCGAACATGTGGATGGTATATGTAAACCCCAAAACATCACCGTAGAGACAATGGCATCATGTATGTATCCATTCCCGCAGCGATATGTTTTTTTTTTAGATAAAAGAATTTTAGTCCGGTTTCTACAAGAGTTTTGCACTCAACCATTTCAATTTTAGATGGTTTCTTGATTGTTACAAAAAGCATCAAAAAATAAATAAATTAATTAAGTCACAAATAAGTTAGATGGTTTCTTGATTGTTACAAAAACAACACTTTTGATTACCCTTCCAATTTTGTTTTAAAAGATTGCCTTTTGTTAAAATCACCCCTCCTTTTATTAAGAAACAATTTTTTATTTATTTCTAGGGGTACCTTGAGCTTCCAAAGCGCTATATTTCGAGGCATTGCTATTTGGTTTACTATTCTTTTATACATTGATTAAACAGTAAACACCTGCAGGGATATGTAACCATACATGCTTGACGTTGAATAAATATTCTGAACTGATGGTCTTTTTTTTTGAGCTGCTATATATTGAGTTGATGTCGGCAGTGACCTCATGAGACCTTGCCTTCCGGCAGCTGCTATATATTCAGGAGGTGGCTGCCATGGTGTGATGCATCCTGACTCCGGAGTGGAGTGACTCAGAATCTGAACGCGGCAGTAGCAGAGATGGCGAGCGACCCAGAACAACTACGGAGCGGCGG
The DNA here is from genome assembly GCA_022036555.1 of Microstegium vimineum. Classification (NCBI taxonomy): domain Eukaryota; kingdom Viridiplantae; phylum Streptophyta; class Magnoliopsida; order Poales; family Poaceae; genus Microstegium; species Microstegium vimineum. The sequence goes on from CM039135.1 coordinate 29,211,455, forward strand.
TCGCGCGAGGTTTTGGACACAGATGAACGCGCTCTTCCTCAAGAGCATCTCCTTCCAGGTAATGCATATGGCGTCGATCGAAGCTGCTGAGTACGTAGCGGACACTGCAAACATGGTTCAGTGACTCATCCTCCCCATACGTACTACTGCTCGATCGATCGCAGCGGAGGAACGCGAGAGCCAGCGCCATGACCGCCGCGTTCCCGGTGCTCGTGTGCTTGCTCCTGTTCTTGATGCAGAACGTGCTGGACAGGGAGATGGGCCGGCCCCAGTTCCGGTGCGGCTGCGCCTGCGTGCGCCGGGACACCCGCACGGTCGCCTGTGCCGCCACGGAGTGCGGCATCCAGTACTCCACGCCGACGCAGGCGCCCACCTGCGCCGTGCGTCAGCCGCAGCGGTGGCCGGCACTGGTGCAGGTGCCGGACGCCCAGGCACGCGCGGGGACGCAGACGCACGCGCACCAGCTCCGGCGGTGCCAAGCCTCCGGCTTCGCCGATCAGTACTGCCCTGTCACCGTGCTCCTTACCGGACGCAACCGCCAGCTTTCTCAAGGTACCTAGCTATCATGGCACCATAATTATATACAATTAATTCTGCTAATAAGCACACAAAAACAGATCTCTCCGATCGAGCTGGAATAATTAATGTGCATAAAAACTAATCTGTTGCATTTGCCTCCAAAAAAAAAAATTGCATTTTTGGCAGGACTTGGAAGGGGCTGTTCCCAACTTTCACACCTGGTGCTACCAATTCTTCCAATTTTTTTGAAGGCTTGTCAAGTGTAGTCTCTGTGAGTATAGTTCGCTTGCATTGCATTGATCCGTCGTCAGCTGAAAACAATCTTGGTTCATTCTGGTTCTGAATCCGTCCACGGCCTTTCAGGGTTCAAGCGCGCCACCTGCACATTTACTGTACCTAGAGCCGGCCTTTGCTCCAAACGAGACGACCCTGTACATGCTCCACTGTTTCAGCGACTTCTAATTTGTTGCCACTACACTATTGTAAGCCAATTTTATGGAGCAAATTAATTCATTATTCCATGAGCTAGCTAGCAGTAACAACTGACTTTAATCCTATATTCTTTGTGAAATTAATGGAACAGATCTACAGTGTGTTCAGGCTTTGCCGCTTTGGTGCGACAATTCATCGGTGGTAAATCATCATCTATTTAACGGTTATAAGGGTGTGAATAAGTGGGGCGGATCAAACGAATTCCTTGCTGGTACAACCATACTAAAACTTGTTTATTTTTATTTTATTTCATTCAAGAGAAAAGAAAAGTTATGCCCGCTACACTAAAACATGTGGTTACAGACAAAACCACCACCGTTTTTAATTGTTGTGGTTCGGTGCCCATTGACAAAACCATGTTCTTGTACTTTGTAGTAGTTGTTAATTGAGAACATGTCTTAACTTACTGCACATTTTTATAGGTTATGACTTCCTTGATACAAGCAATACACGCTTACAAGTACATATTTGGTACAACTCCACCTTCAGCAGGGATGATGATGACGACGACGATGATTCCATGACAGTTTTGCGTGTTCCACGGTTGGTTAACATGGTACTTTTTCTTGCCTACGAATTTCTCAATATGTAACTAAATTCTGAAGTGAGGAATAACTTGTTGAAATGAGATCTTACTATTACTAATTGGAGGCCCCAACGGAAGCACCACGTTAATTCTAACCAGATGCGCTAAAAAAGATAAATTCTATAAATTCTCACAATAATTAGAAACATCCGGCCTTTGATTTGGTAGACTCTAATCATCATCACCTATATTAGCCCTTGGATCTATTATAGTTTATTAAAATACTAGCAAATATGTCCGTGCGTTGCAACGGGAATCAAGTTTTTCAATCTCAACTTTGATGTTATCGTTGACCCGTGTACGATCATGATAAGATTTACATGTAAAAATATCTTACTTGTTTGATTATATATGTTTATTAGTCATGACTGCCAATGTGGTGTCCTTTTGATTTTGATTTGAAGCTCTTTTATTTTGTTTTAGTACCGACGGCGTGAGATTCATTTTTATGATACTTGAAAGTCTCACGTGGTTGCCGATACGTGCGCAATCATGGTAAGATTCACATTATGAAAATACCTTATGTTTGATTATATGTGCTTAGTCATGGCTGCTAATGTCGTGTCTACTGTTTGATTATTTATGCTTAGTCATGATTGCCAATGTCATGTCATTTTTAATTTAATTTAGAGCTCTTATTATTTTATTAGTACCAATGGTGCGGGTTGCATAATTTCTATTCTTATTATCATATTTCTATTTGGATTAGAATTTCTTTTATGTTATATGGAAGTCTAACGTATTTCATAATAGGATGTAGGATTTAGAGCTCTATTTGGATTACAATTAGAACTCATAGCTTTTAAGGTTATATTAAAAAACTCTATTTGTAATCAAACTCTATATCGTGCTAGACAAGACCTATTCTAACTCGTATATGAGCACGGGTTATATATATAATTTTGGACGGAAGAAACTCTTCATTGTCTAGTAGTTAGAGGGAGATGGATCTAAAAAGAATGGATGGACGAAAAAAAGAGCCTGAATTTTTGACTCTTTATTATTAGGTATAGATATAGATATAGATTACCCACCACTACCATTATAAAAAATACATAAAGTAACCCCTAATTTTGCATGTAAATAACCCACCTCTGCCATTATAAAAGAGAATTCAAAATAACCCCCTAGATTTATATATAAATTACCCACATATGCTATTATAAAAAATAATTCAAAATAACCCCCTAAATTTACATCTAAATTACCCACATTGACCATTATAAAATATAATTTAAAATAACCCCCTAACAATGTTTCTAAATTACCTAAATTAGTCATTATAAAATATAATACATACTCCATGATAATAAATTTTATAAGCTATTATTTTAATAAGTTTATTTTTTTCTAACATTATGTCATATTAAAAATTATTAATTTTATGCACTCTGTGACATATAAATAATATACATACATATAATACTATGATATAACAAATTCAACCTATTTAGTTTGAGGATGCATGCTGAGGTTCAACTTATGTAGAAACAATTGTACTAGGATATAGACTCTTTTTAGTGATTTTTTTGAATAAAAGATAAAGTATACTAGAATATCTAATTGAAATCTAAAAATACAACAATTTGATTCAAAGTTAAAAGATAAATTATAGAATTATGAAGACACAAAATAATTTATATCAAGAATTTATATATCTTCAGACTAGATTTCAACTAAATATATATCACGCTAAAAAAATATTAATACTATAAATTTTAACTAGATGTCCTTGCTTAAGTGTGCATGTTAATCCTTAAAAAATTTGATTGGAAACAAAAGACAGATCATCGAAATTATTATAAAAATAAAAATAAATCTTACCATCAATTAGGTATGACCTAATATGGTAATAGTTATTATATGTATTATGTTTTTTATAATAACAATCCATTTACGTCGTTTTGTAAAATAATATAAACTAACTCATGCCCCTAATTTATATTACCTATATATGTTGTTAAGAAACATGATCTAATATAGACATAAATTTACATTGAAGTCTTAATGTCCTCATATTATGATCGATAATTTACATAACTCAATTTTCATCTCATTATTAGAAAAATTAAATACCCCTCAAATATTATCTAAATTATCAACATCTCATTTTACAAAACAAATATTTATAGAACAAATAGAATATGTAAATTATCAACCTCTTCTCTATCATTATTAATATAGTAAGATTTGTTAAAGTAAATATCTGCATAACAACAACAAGCATGAGCAATAAAATACATATGTTATATTTCTTCACATAAAAAAATTCCTAGATAACTCATAAAATAATGATAGTAACAAATTATTTAAAACCATATTAGTAACCATAACTTTTAATTTATATAGGTTGTTACTTTAGAGATATTTATGTATTTTAACTAAAATATTTGATATGTCTATATTGATAGTATAATCATAACTGCAAATATAATTTCTTGATAGTAAATTCAATCATCATGAGAAGTATGGGGAACACTTATTTCTATATTATTTTGGCCTTTATTAAGAATACCTTATAGTAAATAGTCGATCATTATAAGGTTTAAGAATTAAAATTCTATTGAGATTAGGACTACTACCCTGTTGAAGATCTAACTTCATGCTCCGTGATTTATAAGATATTGTGTATGTTTCAAATAATGGTTGATGCTATTGCAATACTCAAGAACATACTCCATGACATAAAATCCTTATTTTTAAAAAGTGCAAGAAGAGAGATAATGAAATATACAAAAACCATCAGAGTTTCAACTTAACTTAGGAAGAGAGAAAAAATTTGTAGTAGCTGATAAGAATAAAATTTGAAAAAAATAAAAATTTAGATTAATGAGCCACCATTGATGAATGGTAAAGTTTCATAGTAACTGCATATTTAAAGTACATAAGGTGCCACACAAAAAAGACTAAAAAAATATATTGATTGGTCCTTGTAAGAATATAATCAATAGGTTTAAGATAATTAGATATAGACTACATGGTATATATTATATCTATAATGTTAGAAAATAAATAAAGAAAAAATATAAATTTAATATAATTAATTTTTTACTAGTCAGATGTACTCCGTTCATTCCAAATCATAAGATATTTTGAGCTTTTAAATACATAGCTTTTGCTATACACATAGATATACTGTGTAGATACATAGTAAAAATAATATATTTAGAAAAGTTGAAACTTCTTATAATTTAGAATAAAGAGATTATTATACACTATTTAATACTTATATCTCCTAAAATTCTAACCAGTGCGAGGTTGATGGACTAGTATTTCTTAATTAGTATCTTGGAGAGTCAAAGTATCTTAAGTTGTTTGACCAAACTTATATAACAATATAATAATATTTATGATACCAACTAAATATCATTAGATTCTTTACAATTATATTTTCATAGTATGCCTATTTGATATCATAATTTTTTATATTTTTTTCTGTAATTATTGATCAAACTTGAGATACTTTGACTCTCCAAAATTTGTGAAATGTCTTGTAATTTCGGATGGAGGGAGTAGAAAGTAAAGTACCACACAACCAATGTACTTCAAAATTGTGCTTCCCTTAACAGCAACTTTTCTAACTTACGCCTATGGCTGATTTTGGTTGTCCTATGGCTGCCTCCAGTTGTTTCATTCTTCATTAATTATGTCCCTAGAGAACAAAAAGGAAAAACAAAAAGAAGCTATTTCAGGTTTTCCAATGACACGATGGCACTTGCTTCTATCAATTTTAGCTATCTATTTCAATTGTAGGCATCCACGGCATATCTGAAGCTTCTTCTAGGAGCAGATGCAAAAATGGACTTCGACTATTTGAAGGAGATGCCAAAGCCTGAAACTAAAATGAGGCTGGACCTGACACCTCTTCTTGACGGATTATTCTTTACTTGGATAGTTCACTCCTCCTTCCGGTGAGTTTATTTGGTTATCACCATTAAAGATACATTGAATCTATTCTATACATAAGCTTACCTACTGTTCATTCACTTGCAGGTAACAGTTACACTTCTTGTTTACGAGAAGGAACATAAACTGAGACTAATGATGAAAATGCATGGGCTAAAGAGTGCTCCTTATTGGTTGATAACTTATGCCTACTTCTTTTTTCTATCAGCAGCTTACATGACCCTCTTAGTGACTTTTGGATCCCTTATAGGTACCAATAATTAACTCCACGTACATAAAATTAATTTATATTAACACATGTCAATGTGCTTGTAATGCAGTACAGAGAACCCTGCATTGTTTTTGCAGGGCTAGACATATTCAGATTAAATAGCTACGGGGTACAATTCATATTCTATTTCACATATATCAATCTCCAGATTGTGCTTGCATTTTTGTTCGCGTCTTTCTTCTCAACTACCAAGACTGCTAGTGGTTAGTACACCAAAACTGAAATAATTCCGTACCTTATATAGAATAGATATGCTTCTTTTGATGGACTAATCTAATCCGGATCATTTTTTTTTCTGTGTTACATACAGTAATCAGTTACATTTATGTATTTGCATCTGGCCTTCTCGGAGATGCGCTTTTTCTGTACTACATCGAGGACACCACTTTTCCAAGTAACTGCATTTCACTGTCATGCTTCTGAAATCTGAACATGGAAATGCTTCAAATGACCTCATGACAAACTCGTGTTTAATTTGTTTCAGAGAAATGGCTTGTGAGCATGGAGCTTTTTCCTGCATTCTCCCTCTACCGAGGAATATATGACGACCTTGCAGGTTATGCCTACGCGGGACGTAATCTGGGAAAACCTGGGATGCAATGGGTGGATTTAAACGACCCACGACTAAACGGGATGAAAGATGTTTTGGTCCTAATGTCTGCCCAATGGATACATCTGATTCCTGCATGGCAATGGCACAGATTGCTGTCGATGAAGCATTCACATGTTTCAGGAAGAGTGAACGAATCCACGTTGATTCATATCGCAAAGCCGCCTGATGTTTTCTTAGAGGTTAGCATAGCAATCAGCAATTCAGAATCACCTCATCTTTCAGCACTGTTTCTTTTGCTCATAGAACGTAGTACATTACTTTCAGGGCAAGGTGGTGGAACGATTACTAGAGAAAGTGGGCAAGAGGAGGGGCATGATCATCTGTGATAATATGAAGAAATCATACCCCGGAAAGAATGGAAACCCTGACAAGATTGCAGTCAGAGGCTTGTCACTTGCTTTGTCTAAAGGGCAGTGTTTCGGGATGCTTGGTCCCAGTGGGTCAGGGAAGACATCCTTCATCAACATGATCGATCAGTGATAACTCATAATATATATACATGAGATTTTTTTCATGCTGTTTATTAAATTAGTTAGTTATCCCGAGCAAGTAATCCTATGCCAGGGTGTCAGTGATGAGAAATCACTGATGAGCACTTCAATTTTGTCATGAATCATGATAAACTTTCAGTTTCTACTTATTAATGTTTCATCGATCTTTGTTAAGGTAATGCAACACTTGAGACATCTGACAGCGTGCTTGTGGGCTACATATGCAGATGATTGGCCTTCAGATGCCATCACATGGAACAGCTTACATAGATGGAATGGATCTAAGGAAGGATATGGATGAAATATATGCAAATATTAATGTATGTCCACAGCATGAGTACGATAACAACTAACTAGTCCAGCATTTTTTTCGTTTTCTGAAGGCGATTTTATTTGTCAGTGCTAGTCAACAAAATCGATCTGTCCAATGTGTCTGCAGTCTACTTTGGGAGACTCTGACGGGAAGAGAGCACTTAATGTTCTACGGTCGGATGAAGAATCTCACAGGTGTCGCTCTAACAAAGGTATCGGTATCTACTCAAATTCATGTGCATTGGAATTCAGAAACTATATTTCTTACCGTGGATTGAAATTCAGAATACATTTTCCGATCCTTGGTAGCTAGCTAGAATTCATTTTTCTTGAGTTGTGACTCGTGAAATATATATGCTCCCCCAATCAGGCCGTGGAAGAATCCTTGAAGAGTGTAAATCTGTTGCATAGCGGGTTTGGTGACAAATCTGCAAGCACGTATAGCGGTGGCATGAAAAGAAGGCTCAGCGTCGCCATCTCCCTGCGAACACATGGTTGATATGTGCCTATGATGTTCAGTTTTGATGATGAGTGATTGACCAACACATGAGTGTTTCAGTTTGAGCGGTTACTTCTAACCTCTTTGCGAAAACAAATGTGTGCCTGTCTATCGGCTTGTAGTGTGCAGGTGCTATGCCTAGTGACAGTGGTCGATGGCGTGGAGAAGGTCGAGTAGAGGCTTGCCGTGCCGATGGACTGAGAGCGGTGAAGGACGGAAGCGGGGCTCGGACTGAGGGACCATGGGCGCCGGCGGACTAGCTGTGGTGGCTAGTGCCTGGCACTGGCGAGTGCGAGAAGACATGGAGGTAGACCGAGTCGATCGAGTCAAGACGGCGGACGAGCGGGTTGAGCGGAGGCTCAGGGGACTCGGAGTCCGACCGGGCGAGGACAAGGTGGCTCGCGTCGAGTGGTTTGGTGGTTTGGGCCTCAAAACCATCCGCGTTGGTTTCCGAGTTTGGGCCGCAAAACTCGGGGTTCGGTAGTTGAGCTCAAAGCTACCGGTGGCGGGTTTCGCGGGTTTGGGCCTCAAAACTCGGGCGGAGTGTGACGGAACCGCCCAGATTATAGGAGATCAAGTGCTAACGTAGCTGACTTAACTACCATTTAAAACACTTGAGCCCATATAAACCCGGTAGTCCGGAAATCTCGAAGGATTTCTTACATCAACTCAGGATCGCGTACATTCAGGGATACACATTTGAACGAGCCACGAATCAAAGGAAATACTTAAAGTACGAAATAAAGTTATTACAACTCTTTGTTCCAAATAAAAGTAGTACTTACGCCACTACACATGTGGCCAAATAAAACAGAGTTTGAAGCGGAATTTGAGGTTTTCAAACGACAGGGGTGCCCACAACGTCAGGTCCGGCAACAGCAAAAGGTGAGCTTGTAGAAGACCTTGCCCAAGGCCTACTCATCTTCTCCGTAGAAAGGATAGAGACAGTGCTTACAATAGCCGATGTATACTTGGCCATCTGCAACAACGGGATAAACCCTGAGTACGGGAATGTACTCAGCTAGACTTACCCGTCTAACTGAAAATAAAAGACTCCAAGGATATGCACGGCTGTATCTGGAGTTGGATAAGCTTTACTTTGCGGAAATGCTTAACTTAAGGGGTTTACTTTAAAAGATACGATGAGCAGTCATCTTTTATCCTATTAATTATCTCTAGGTTATTGCATCTACACTAGAGCACACACTTGATTCTACTCAAACAATATAGTAACATATATCCAGTTCCTTCATCAATATTTTAGTAGAACCATTAAGATGTCACATGGAGTTGTACCGTGGTGAAGCTCAGCAAAATCCCCCATATCCAGTGGGGGCGGCAATTCGAATCGATATACACCAGCTGGTAAGATTACCTTTAACACACGCCCATACTTTACCCCGTCGGGTCAGCATTAGGTTACCGCTCAACAAAGTCCAGGTGGTAAACGACGCGGGCTCGTATTGGTCCACCCCAATTGTAGAAAATAGATGGCCACCACGGGCAGATCATGCCTACAGTCTAGAGGGGTGCTCACAGCAGAGCGAGCTCCGGTCCGGACAATGTTTACTCGGCTTCGGGGTCGACACTCCCGACGGCCCCTATGTGAAAGGGCGCATTCAAAGATGTAAGAGGGCCACCATCGTGTACAAACCTACACGATCCAACGGACGGACTGCCCCCAAGTCTTGACCACTTGGTGCACTTGCCTTCCAGTTGACCGTATTTCATTACTACCATAGGTTCTTTCCACGATAGCGAATATAGCCAACCGTGATAGTATTACCCACAAGGGATAATACGAAACATAAAAAGAAAGGTAACCATTATTCTAAGCATGCTAAGCGGTTGCTTTTACTTTATTATTAACAGGGTAACAAGGTAGGTAAAACAAATATCAAGGAAGGTAATGCATCAATTTGGGATTCAAACAACTCCTATTACCTAATGCATCACAGTATAAAATACTCAAGTAGATTAATTGTAAAAACTGGGAGGCTTAAGAATGCTCCGAGGCTTGCCTTGAGAGAAGGTGGAGGGTTGGTGGTCAGGGCACTCAGGAAGGTTAGTGTCGAGCTCTTGGTACTCCTCGTACGGCTCTTGTACCTCCTGGACTTCGGTCTCTGTGGGCTCCTGATGTTCCTCCACGGATCCTAAATGATTGCAATGCATAGATAAATAACTGAAAGGTGCAGGGATGATGCTTGAACAGGATTTAACACACTAACAGAGATTCTAAGCATACACCCAAGAGAACTACCACAAAGCTACTAAGGCTCGAGCTACTCGCTAGCAGGACACAACAGGCTATACTTATTCTAAACAGAAACTAGCACAAGACTTTACTAACTCTAGATAAAAACACACAAACAAGGCATACCACTGAAAACGAATAGGAAAACATTTCGGGACGGGCTCGAGGCACGTCGAGGCTTGCGAGGCGACTGTCGAGCAAGACCCTCGATTACTCGAGGATGACCCTCGATTACTCGAGGTCCAGCGACCGTCGATCGAAAACAGAGAACGGTGCGGATCGACGTTTTCTCGCCGATGGTGAAGTCTTCGGCGGTAGGATTGGCTGTGCTAGGCTCGGGATGACTTACGCGCATCCACTGGTGGTGTTGGTTGAACCAGCGCGACCGTGAAGAGGGGTCGACGGTGTGCATTGGTGGTGCAGCTCGGCGGTGTTACACGGCGAAGTGATCATCGGCAAAGCGATGCTCGGCGCTGTGGTGCGTGAGCATCATGGTGAAGTGGCGAGTGCGGCTCGAGGGCTAACTGAGCCAGAGAGGCTCTGTGGAAACCTGGCCACGTGCAAGCTTCGCGGCGGCGGCAATGGCGCACGGCCAACGGTGCTGTGACGACACGGGTCGAACTGAAGCTAGGGGAATGGTGTTCTCACCTCGGTTAACTCCGACGAAGCTTCCACGAAGATGGAGGCGTCGGAGGCGAGACGGTGAACGGCGAACGTGGGTTGATCAGTGCGGTGGCGACTCAGAGTCGAAGAACGGCGAAAGACGTTCCGGTGACTGGAGTCTGCGGCTGATGAAACAAGGCGAGCAGCGTGGGTGCGGGGCAAAAGCGAAAGCTATTGCGAGAGGGATTGAGCAAAGGAACTCGGGCGGTGGTGGATTTAAGAAGAAGGCGATTGCGGTGCTCGGAGCTCTTGGCGCAACGAAGAATAGAGAACTGCGAGCGATTGCGCGAGTGCGGATGAGTGCAAACGAGTGCGGGAGGTGGTGGAGGTATAGGCGCTCCTCTTTGCTTGGTCATGGCCGACCGGCGCTGCTACAGGGGACGTGACGCGATGGCGCGGCGGTGGCAGCGGCGCTGGCGTGCTTGCGGCGACGAAACAGAGCGGGACTTGGTCGACGCGCCGTTAGCGCGGATTCGCGCTTGACTGCGAAAGAGACAAGGCGGGGCGCTGATCGGACGCGCACTGCGGCAACGTTATTGCGAAACGACGGCGCGGCGTGCGGCAGGGCCGCTGGCAGGTCTGCGGCGGCGAAGCAGGACGTCAGCGGCGAAAAGCGAAGCCGACTTGGTCCTAGCGCCGTTAACTCGGATTTGAGCGAGACAGCGCGATCGGCGACAGCGATGTCGGCGTAGAGCCGAAGCGGCGGCGATGGCGTGTTCCACTTCCGCGGTCAGGCATCGGCGGCCACGCGGCGGATGACTCCGACGTACGGCTCAGCCGCGGTCGGGTGAGTGCGCGCGGGCGTGCGCGACATGTGCGTGCGGTCGAGCGTGCGAGCGAGGGTCGATATCGAGGGTAGGTCGATCGGCGGATCGAGCCTCTGACTCGGTCGAGCCCTCTGTGCGGGGTCGTTCGCTCGAGCTTCAGTCCGTCATCGAGGGGTAAAACTCGAGGGTAGAAGGACTCGAGGGTAGGGCGTCGACAGACTGACTGGTCGATCGAGCCTCGGCCTGGGGTCGTTCGCTCAAGCCTCAGTCCGTCATCGAGGGGTAAAACTCGAGGGGTAGAGGTCGATGGCGAGGCGGCGTCGATCGACTGGCCGATCGATCCTCGGGTTCGGTCGAGCCTCTGGCCTGGGGTCGAGATCGAGGGGTGGCACTCAGCCTGTCTCGATTCTGATTTCCTTTTCCATTTTCTCTTAATTAAAGAACTAAGCAGGGTAACTAAACAAAACAAACCACACTTTTACTCTAAGCAAAACAAAGGCTAACTAAACAGGTTAAGCACAAGATTAAGCACAAAACACCTATTCAATTCTAGTTTCAAAGCACATAAACACACACATGAGATGATAGCATATGCAAACATGAATGCAATGAAATGATGTGCTTAGAGGCTAATGATGCTCCTAATGAAAGCTTGACACAGGGTGTCACAGCCCTTCCCCCCTTAACGAAATCTCGTCCCGAGATTTGAGTTTTAGTACCATTTATTATAAAAGACGGGGTAGTTTGCGATTAGGTAGGCTTCGGTCTCCCAGGTTGCATCATGGGGACCATGATGACTCCAGAGAACTTTGAACGTCTTCACTTCTCGATTCCTGGTGACTCTTGTCTTTGTATCCAAGATCCTTTCTGGTTCTTCGATGTATTCCAAGTCTGAGCTGATCACGATGTCTGAACTTGGAATAGATTCCTCTTCTGGAACTCGAAGACACTTCTTGAACTATGATACATGGAACACTGGAAAGATAGAACTCATCTCTGGGGGTAACTGCACTTGATAAGCCACTTTACCTTTCCTTGCGATGATCTGATAAGGTCCAACATATCGGGGTGCTAACTTCTTCTTAACTCCAAAGCGACGAACGCCTCTCATTGGTGATATCTTAAGATACACATAATCACCAACTTGAAACTCCAAAGGTCTCCTTCTTTGATCTGCATAACCTTTCTGTCGAGATTGAGCTGCCTTGATATGTTGTTGAACCGTGCGGACTATTTCTTCTGCCTCTTTCACATAGTCTGTACCATAGAATCCCTTATCTCCTGTTTCAATCCAATTTACAGGGTTCTACACTTGCGTCCATACAAAGCATCGAATGGTGCCATCTTAATGCTTTCTTGGTAACTGTTGTTATAAGAAAACTCAGCTAAAGGTAACCATTTCTCCCATGATCCTTCTGCTGAAACAACACATGCTCTCAACATGTCTTCCAACACTTGATTCACTCGTTCCGTTTGTCCATCTGTTTGAGGGTGATAGGCGGAACTTCGAATCAACTTTGTTCCCAACTCTTTATGTAACTGCTCCAAAAAACGAGCGATGAACTGTGATCCTCTGTCGGATACGATGGTCTTAGGAATACCATGCAACCTTAAGACATTCTGAACATAAAGCTCTGCATACTGATGAGGTCGATGTGTAACTTTGACTGGTATGAAGTGAGCGACTTTTGTTAACCGATCAACGATAACCCATATCGAGTCGTTTCCTTTCTGAGTAGCAGGTAAACCTGTGATGAAATCCATACTGATATCTTCCCACTTCCACTCAGGTATAGAAAGAGGTTGTAACAACCCGGCAGGTTTCATATGCACTGCCTTGATGCGACAACACGTATCACACTTTGCGACATATTTGGCGATATCCAACTTCATCTTAGACCACCAAAACCTTGTCCTCAGATCTTGATACATCTTACTGCTACCCGGATGGATCGATAACTTTGAGTTATGTGCCTCATTGAGAATCCTTTCCCGTAAGCCTTGATCCTTAGGTACTACCAAGCGTTGATTGAACCATAGGACTCCTTTCTGATCCACTTTGAAATTCAGAGATTCACTGGTTTCCAACCTTTGTTTGATTTGCACAAGCTCTGTATCCGATTTATGTCCTTCAATAATATCACTATCCAAGGTACACTGGATAACAATATTATTTATGACCGAAGGGTGCATTAGATCAAAACCATCTTCTAACAAGGGTTGCAACCAGTTGCAATGAGATTTGCGGCTCAAAGCATCTGCTACAACATTTGCTTTTCCAGGATGATAATGCACTTCCAAGTTATAATCCTTGATTAGCTCCAACCATCTCCTCTGCCTCATGTTCAGTTCAGACTGGGTAAACAAGTACTTCAAACTTTTATGATCCGTGAAGATGTGGCACAGATTACCCATCAAGTAATGCCTCCATATCTTCAAAGCATGCACAGCTGCTGCTAACTCCAAGTCATGTGTCGGGTAATTCTCTTCATGAGATCAGAGTTGTCGTGAGGCATAAGCAATGACTCTTCCATTCTGCATTAGCACACATCCTAATCCAATGGTTGATGCATCACAAAACACATCAAAAGGTTCCTCCAAATTTGGTTGTGCTAAAACTGGTGCAGTTGTCAACAGTGTCCGCAAGGTACGGAACGCTGTTTCACAATCTGCGCTCCATTCAAACTTCTTGTTTTTCTGTGTTAACCTCGTCATAGGTTTAGCTATCTTAGAAAAGTCCGGGATAAAACGACGGTAGTATCCGGCCAATCCTAAAAAGCTGCGAACCTCATGCACGTTAACGGGTGCTTTCCAATTCATAACTTCTTGCACCTTCGAGGGATCCACTGAGATACCCTCAGCTGATAAGATATGACCTAGGAAAGGTACTTTTGTCAACCAAAACTCACACTTGCTAAACTTGGCATAAAGCTTATGCTCTCTTAACCGTTTCAGCACTACTCGCAGGTGGTCTGCGTGATCCTTCTCATTCTCCGAATATACCAGGATGTCATCGATGAAAACTACCACGAACTTATCCAACTCTTGCATGAACACGGAGTTCATCAAGTACATAAAATGCGCATGCGCATTGGTCAATCCAAAAGACATCACTAGATATTCAAAGAGACCGTATCTTGTGAAGAAAGCGGTTTTGGGTACATCTTCCTTTCTGATCTTAATTTGATGGTAACCAGATCGTAGATCTATCTTGGAGAACACTTTAGCTTTAGACAACTGATCAAACAACAAATCGATCCGCGGCAACGGATATTTGTTTTTGATGGTAACTGCATTGAGAGGGCGATAATCCACGCATATTCTTAAGGTTTTATCCTTCTTTTTCACAAAGATGGCGGGACATCCCCAAGGTGAACAACTCGGTCGGATCAAACCTTTTTCCAGCAACTCCTGGAGTTGTTTCTTGAATTCTGCTAACTCATTGGGTGGCATCCTATATGGTCTCCTAGATATAGGTGCTGTTCCTAGAGCTAGCTCTATAGCAAACTCGACATCTCGATCTGGGGGTAACCCTGGAAGATCGTCAGGAAACACATCTGGAAACTCACACACTACAGGAATCTTATCCAACAACTCTGCAGTGATAGCAAACATGACTCCAAGCTGATTTGGGTTCTTAGGTAAGAAGATTCCAAAGGTAACTCCATTCTGTGGGTTGGTGATAGACACTGCTCGTTGGGCGATATCTAGATGCACTTTCCAGGCTTTCATCCATTCCATACCCAGGATTACATCTAGACCTAGCTCAGGTATTACGATGAGGTTGACATGGATCGATGTCGTCCCCATGGTAATCCTTACATCCTTTACCATTTTACGAGTATATAGTACAACTCCTGCTGCACTAATCTGATACTCCTTTTCCAACTCTACCACCTTCTGTTGACTCCGCAACACGAAGTTCCCACTAACGAATGAATGCGATGCTCCAGAATCAAACAAGATAACTGCAGGACATTGATTAACAAAAACGTACCAGCCGTGACGGGCTCACCTTCTGGTACTTCCTCCAAGGTTGTATGATGAACATTCCCTGTGCGAGGCTGCTGGGGATAGCTGAACTGCCTTCTGGGCTTCGTGCAGAAGCGAGAGAGGTGACCTGATTGTCCGCAATTGAAGCACGGTCCTACCATAGATGGCATCTTTTGATTTCCAGCTGCGGCTTTGCCCTTATTCTGCTGCAGAGGCACAGTAAAGGGTCTCTGATAAGCGGGACGAGCATGAGCATTGGTCATCTTCCCTTGAGGTGGTCGGAAACGTGCACCAACTTGTGGTGGACGAAACACTGGCCTTGAAGCACTGGGACCTCTATTCTGGTGAGATCCTCCTTCTGGGATGCGACGACGCGTTTCTGCAAACAACCGGTTGTCATTGGTCTCTTGATTTAAGCAGTTGCTGATGAAGTCACTGAAGGTGATGCGGTGACTGTTTCCCATCTTGGACAAAAGAGCGGCGTTCATACCCCTCTTGAAGCTAGCGATCTTCTTGGCGTCCGTGTTGACAAAGTCACTGGAATAGCGAGCTAACTTGTTGAAACTGCTGAGGTACTCTGTCACTGTTCTGGTCCCTTGGGATAGCTTCATGAACTCGGTAAGCTTCATCTCCATCACACCGTCTGGGATGTAGTGACGACGCATAGTTGTGGAGAACAACTCCCATGTAACTGCAGTACCGGCAGGTAGATTATCATGGTACTGGGACCACCAGATACTCGCTGGTCCTTCCAGCCTGTGCGCGGCATACTCCGCCTTCAGCTCCTCCGTTAGACGTAGAAGCCTAAACTTCTGCGTCATGGAGTGCAGCCACTCATCTGCTTCCAGCGGTTCGGAAGCTTCCTTGAAGATAAGAGGGCGAGTGTCCATAAAATCCTTATAAGAACTGTACTGGTTAGGTGCGGCCCCCTGCTGTTGTCTGTGCTGCTGAGCTGTGTTGGCAGCGATGTTGCGCAGAGTTTCATTCATCTGCCGCTGCATTTCTTCGACACTTCTTTGGCTCCCCAAGAACTGGCCAAAGAACGCTTCCGGTGTCATTGCAGGTGGTGGTGGTGGTGGCAAGTCCTCTCTCTGGGATGCCTCTCCATCACCCCGGTTGGTGCGACGAGTGTTAGCCGTCATCTGTATAGCCCATTAACAAGCAACAATCAGATGATGATACATTGAATGATGAATAAATACTGTGCTGTACAAAATGTAACATTAAGCACACGACCAGATATAGTTATTCATCTTTCCACATAACATCACAGAATTAATTGCTCATCATAAACATACAAATAACATTCCAAATTCGTCGCCAGAACAACGTCTGGACTTAATTCCATATTTGGCTTACACATAACGAAGATCCAAATTTAACAGAGTCTTAAACAACACCAAGATACAGAAGCTCCTTGCGCGGAAGATCAACTCCTAAACTAGCGCTCAGAAACCGTCGGAGTAGTTGTGCTCTCCGATGTTGTCGTCGAGGTTGTCGTCGTAGAAGGGCTCGTCGGCGAAGTCCTCATTCGGTGGGTCAGGACCAAGGATCACTCCATCCTGCGGCTCTGGCTCCTCAGGTACAGGTGCTTCGGCGGCTTCAGCTGCTGCTGCTGCCTGCTGCTGATGGAGGGCGTGGAAAGCTTCGTGCAGGTTATTGATGTACTCCTGCTATCCATGGAGGGTTCCCTCCAACTCTGCAACTCTAGCCTGCAGATCTTCTGACTCGGTCCAAGCTTCATTCCTGGAGTTGGTGGCATCGAGAAGCAACTGCTCGCTGACCACACGAGCGGTGATCTCCTCCTCCAACTTGGCCTGAGCCTGATTGCATTCCAGAGTTATCTGAGCTAACTCTGCCTGAAGGGTCTCGACTGCTGTCTCGAGCTCCTGCTGCAACTGGCGCTTGCTCTCCATCGTGACGCTGTGGATTTCTGCAACATCTGCCAGGCTGCGCTCCAAACTCTCACAAGTGCTTAGAAGAGCTCCAGTGGCACCCATGGCTGGGGCTTCACAAAAGAAAAGCTCCTCTTCGCCTCCTGTCAGAGCTGTCTCCTCAGTCTGCATCCAATCCACAGGAAAAGCTGATCCACGTGGGAACACTCCTGGCCATGCGTCTGCAAGATCTGCTAGAAAACGAGCGATGATGTTCTTTAGCACCAGATATGCTGCCCTGTTGGCTCCATCCTTAGCACAAGCTCCCTTGGTAACGATCGTCCATCCTGACCAGTCGGGCCTTCCTTCCAAAGCTTTTACTCTGACCTCAACCTGGACCAACGAATCTTGACCATACTGCTGCTTCTGCCAAGAGTACTTGGGTTCACTGCCCTCAGAGTACCCAATGGCGTGCAAAACTCGCCAAAGGATAGTTGGCAGCCCAAAGTACGTCAAAAACTTTCCCCTGGTCATCTTCCTTGCCAAAGGGTGACGAGGGACTCCTGCTCCTCCGGTTGCTTTCCTGGCGGTCAGACGGGTACGAGGCATCTGAAGAAAAAGGGGTTTCGACTCTCGTGAAACAGGTATAAGTTGGTCATTTTTATCAAAAGGGGATGATTACAACTTAAGGGGAGGGATGACATGATACAAGAATATAAACATGATGCATGATCGTAACTACGTTCTCACTCAACTAGAATGACTCGTAAGTCCTAACGTTCTAGTCGGTGGCAAGACGATCTCTCATTACGCAGTTATTCGTTCTACACGGTTGCGTAGTTAGTGTACCTGCAGAAAATTCATTTCAGCCCAAAGAACAAAACCCAATGCAGAAAAATCACCGGGCACTTCCTGATATGTACCAAGTACGTACCCGTTAGATACCAAAACCTTATGCACCAAGCTCGGAAAACCCACCCAACATTTCATACTTCTCAGATATGTCCGCGTGAAAGCTCACATATCCTGAAGTATCAAGATATCACTTCCCTTGACCAACGGTTGGAAGGTCTACTCTCACATCTCCCAAATAGTTTCAATGCAAGTTTTCGAACCTAGTATCATTCTTCCCAAGAATGATACCCCGGCAAATTACAAAGATCCAGCATGAGCAACCCGGAACCAAGTTAGTATAACTAAGCCACCTGATTTCCTAGTATAGGGCTTAAGGACTCGACTCTGGCACCCAAAATTTTTAAAACTATTTTCAAAAACTTGGGTTTTGAAAATACCAGTTTTGTTGAAAAGTAGCTCAAATGAATGAGAATACCTAAACAATGCTCTGATACCAGCTGTGACGGAACCGCCCAGATTATAGGAGATCAAGTGCTAACGTAGCTGACTTAACTACCATTTAAAACACTTGAGCCCATATAAACCCGGTAGTCCGGAAATCTCGAAGGATTTCTTACATCAACTCAGGATCGCGTACATTCAGGGATACACATTTGAACGAGCCACGAATCAAAGGAAATACTTAAAGTACGAAATAAAGTTATTACAACTCTTTGTTCCAAATAAAAGTAGTACTTAGGCCACTACACATGTGGCCAAATAAAACAGAGTTTGAAGCGGAATTTGAGGTTTTCAAACGACAGGGGTGCCCACAACGTCAGGTCCGGCAACAGCAAAAGGTGAGCTTGTAGAAGACCTTGCCCAAGGCCTACTCATCTTCTCCGTAGAAAGGATAGAGACAGTGCTTACAATAGCCGATGTATACTTGGCCATCTGCAACAACGGGATAAACCCTGAGTACGGGAATGTACTCAGCTAGACTTACCCGTCTAACTGAAAATAAAAGACTCCAAGGATATGCACGGCTGTATCTGGAGTTGGATAAGCTTTACTTTGCGGAAATGCTTAACTTAAGGGGTTTACTTTAAAAGATACGATGAGCAGTCATCTTTTATCCTATTAATTATCTCTAGGTTATTGTATCTACACTAGAGCACACACTTGATTCTACTCAAACAATATAGTAACATATATCCAGTTCCTTCATCAATATTTTAGTAGAACCATTAAGATGTCACATGGAGTTGTACCATGGTGAAGCTCAGCATAATCCCCCATATCCAGTGGGGGCGGCAATTCGAATCGATATACACCAGCTGGTAAGATTACCTTTAACACACGCCCATACTTTACCCCGTCGGGTCAGCATTAGGTTACCGCTCAACAAAGTCCAGGTGGTAAACGACGCGGGCTCGTATTGGTCCACCCCAATTGTAGAAAATAGATGGCCACCACGGGGCAGATCATGCCTACAGTCTAGAGGGTGCTCACAGCAGAGCGAGCTCCGGTCCGGACAATGTTTACTCGGCTTCGGGGTCGACACTCCCGACGGCCCCTATGTGAAAGGGCGCATTCAAAGATGTAAGAGGGCCACCATCGTGTACAAACCTACACGATCCAACGGACGGACTGCCCCCAAGTCTTGACCACTTGGTGCACTTGCCTTCCAGTTGACCGTATTTCATTACTACCATAGGTTCTTTCCACGATAGCGAATATAGCCAACCGTGATAGTATTACCCACAAGGGATAATACGAAACATAAAAAGAAAGGTAACCATTATTCTAAGCATGCTAAGCGGTTGCTTTTACTTTATTATTAACAGGGTAACAAGGTAGGAAAACAAATATCAAGGAAGGTAATGCATCAATTTGGGATTCAAACAACTCCTATTACCTAATGCATCACAGTATAAAATACTCAAGTAGATTAATTGTAAAAACTGGGAGGCTTAAGAATGCTCCGGGGCTTGCCTTGAGAGAAGGTGGAGGGTTGGTGGTCAGGGCACTCAGGAAGGTTAGTGTCGAGCTCTTGGTACTCCTCGTACGGCTCCTGTACCTCCTGGACTTCGGTCTCAGTGGGCTCCTGATGTTCCTCCACGGATCCTAAATGATTGCAATGCATAGATAAATAACTGAAAGGTGCAGGGATGATGCTTGAACAGGATTTAACACACTAACAGAGATTCTAAGCATACACCCAAGAGAACTACCACAAAGCTACTAAGGCTCGAGCTACTCGCTAGCAGGACACAACAGGCTATACTTATTCTAAACAGAAACTAGCATAAGACTTTACTAACTCTAGATAAAAACACACAAACAAGGCATACCACTAAAAACGAATAGGAAAACATTTCGGGACGGGCTCGAGGCACGTCGAGGCTTGCGAGGCGACTGTCGAGCAAGACCCTCAATTACTCGAGGATGACCCTCGATTACTCGAGGTCCAGCGACCGTCGATCGAAAACAGAGAACGGTGCGGATCGACGTTTTCTCGCCGATGGTGAAGTCTTCGGCGGTAGGATTGGCTGTGCTAGGCTCGGGATGACTTACGCGCATCCACTGGTGGTGTTGGTTGAACCAGCGCGACCGTGAAGAGGGGTCGACGGTGTGCATTGGTGGTGCAGCTCGGCGGTGTTACACGGCGAAGTGATCATCGGCAAAGCGATGCTCGGCGCTGTGGTGTGTGAGCATCGTGGTGAAGTGGCGAGTGCGGCTCGAGGGCTAACTGAGCCAGAGAGGCTCTGTGGAAACCTGGCCACGTGCAAGCTTCGCGGCGGCGGCAATGGCGCACGGCCAACGGTGCTGTGACGACACGGGTCGAACTGAAGCTAGGGGAATGGTGTTCTCACCTCGGTTAACTCCGACGAAGCTTCCACGAAGATGGAGGCGTCGGAGGCGAGACGGTGAACGGCGAACGTGGGTTGATCAGTGCGGTGGCGACTCGGAGTCGAAGAACGGCGAAAGACGTTCCGGTGACTGGAGTCTGCGGCTGATGAAACAAGGCGAGCAGCGTGGGTGCGGGGCAAAAGCGAAAGCTATTGCGAGAGGGATTGAGCAAAGGAACTCGGGCGGTGGTGGATTTAAGAAGAAGGCGATTGCGGTGCTCGGAGCTCTCGGCGCAACGAAGAACAGAGAACTGCGAGCGATTGCGCGAGTGCGGATGAGTGCAAACGAGTGCGGGAGGTGATGGAGGTATAGGCGCTCCTCTTTGCTTGGTCATGGCCGACCGGCGCTGCTACAGGGGACGTGACGCGATGGCGCGGCGGTGGCAGCGGCGCTGGCGTGCTTGCGGCGACGAAACAGAGCGGGACTTGGTCGACGCGCCGTTAGCGCGGATTCGCGCTTGACTGCGAAAGAGACAAGGCGGGGCGCTGATCGGACGCGGCACTGCGGCAACGTTATTGCGAAACGACGGCGCGGCGTGCGGCAGGGCCGCTGGCAGGTCTGCGGCGGCGAAGCAGGACGTCAGCGGCGAAAAGCGAAGCCGACTTGGTCCTAGCGCCGTTAACTCGGATTTGAGCGAGACAGCGCGATCGGCGACAGCGATGTCGGCGCAGAGCCGAAGCGGCGGCGATGGCGTGTTCCACTTCCGCGGTAAGGCATCGACAGCCACGCGGCGGATGACTCCGACGTACGGCTCAGCCGCGGTCGGGTGAGTGCGCGCGGGCGTGCGCGACATGTGCGTGCGGTCAAGCGTGCGAGCGAGGGTCGATATCGAGGATAGGTCGATCGGCGGATCGAGCCTCTGACTCGGTCGAGCCCTCTGTGCGGGGTCGTTCGCTCGAGCTTCAGTCCGTCATCGAGGGGTAAAACTCGAGGGTAGAAGGACTCGAGGGTAGGGCGTCGACAGACTGACTGGTCGATCGAGCCTCGGCCTGGGGTCGTTCGCTCAAGCCTCAGTCCGTCATCGAGGGGTAAAACTCGAGGGGTAGAGGTCGATGGCGAGGCGGCGTCGATCGACTGGCCGATCGATCCTCGGGTTCGGTCGAGCCTCTGGCCTGGGGTCGAGATCGAGGGGTGGCACTCAGCCTGTCTCGATTCTGATTTCCTTTTCCATTTTCTCTTAATTAAAGAACTAAGCAGGGTAACTAAACAAAACAAACCACACTTTTACTCTAAGCAAAACAAAGGCTAACTAAACAGGTTAAGCACAAGTTTAAGCACAAAACACCTATTCAATTCTAGTTTCAAAGCACATAAACACACACATGAGATGATAGCATATGCAAACATGAATGCAATGAAATGATGTGCTTAGAGGCTAATGATGCTCCTAATGAAAGCTTGACACAGGGTGTCACACGGAGCTTCCGAGGAAGCGGGGATGGCACGTGGCGGAATCCTGAAGGTTGCGTCGAGGCGACGGCAACTCCTGGCAGGAAGCGGGGCCGTCCATTCAAATCGAGGGAGATATTTACCGGAGCTTGGACTGCAATGCTTAGGCTAGGTAGTTCACTCATTGTATCTAGGGGGTCTTTGGGAAATAGCCAAAGCCTCTAATAAATAGAGGATGAAGGGGTATCCTCATCCTATCTCTTGAACCCTAATCATTTGCCCCAACTCTCTCTCTCTCTAACCTCTCTCTAGTGCATGAGATCCCTGGGTTGATTTCACCAACCTTTGTAAGAACTCGATTTTGTTGCGAGGAATCGGAGGCCGTAACCTCCGTAAGCCATGGCGGCTTCGATTTCGTGATTGCGTCCCGTTTTGCTTGTGTTCTTCGCGTTTTTGCCTTTGCTCCTTCTTTCCCGAGATGATTTCTCTTTGTAGGGAGTAGCTCTTGCAAATCCGTTTGAATCAAGTTGTTCGTATTCGAGAGGAGCATCTTTGCACCGAAGGATCCATCCTCAAACCTCTTGAGTACGCAGATCGGGCGATTTCTTTGCGACGTTCTTTGTTTTCCCTTTTCTCCCCCAAATCCGAGTGTTCCCGCTCATCCGACCCAAATTGAGCGATGATTTCTTCGGGATAGCTCCCCAACCGTACTAGGATCATGACTACAAAGTTTGGTTGCAGTTGGTGATCATTTGGTCGAGATTTGGGAAGATTTGGCGGAGGAAAATTGCTTTTCGGGGTTTCTGCGCGTTTTTCGGGGGCGTCGGACGCTCCGAGGGTTTTGCGTCGGGCGCTGGTGCATGCTGACGTCAGCGTCCGTCGCTCGGTGTGTCTGAGATTTTGGTTTGGCGCCGGACGCCCCTCAGGGTCCGTCGCCTCTGCTGTTTCTGAGTTTCTGTCTGGTTCTCTGGAAGGCCGACGGACGCTCCGTCACGCAGCGTCCGACACCAACGGACGCTCACCCAAGCGTCCGTCGCCCAGCGTCCGACGCCCTGCCTTCAGCTTCTCCTCTGAAGGGCTCTCTGGAAGGTCGACGAACGTTCTACGCCTAGCGTCCGTCGCCTAGCTGTCCAGCGTCCGTCGCCTATTTTTCTGGTTGTTTTGCTTAGGGTTTTTGCCTCTCTCTCATAAGGGTTGAGAACTCTATCTTGGGGGTTTCCGGTGAGTTTTCCTCCACTGCCGGTGAGCTCTCATTTCTCCGATTTCGTCTGAATCCCCGCTCGCGTTGCTCGGGGGAGGTTGAGCACCCAACAACTGGGTTTGACTTTTGGGAAGAGTGACCCGAATATTTCAAGAGAAATTTGAGGCTCCCATTCACCCCCCCTCTAGTCGCCATTCTCGGTCCTTCAATTGGTATCAGAGCTGGTTAAGGATCATTCCACCTTAAACGGTTCTTGATCCGCGAAGGCGACATGGAGCGAGGTGTTGGCAAACCTCCTTTCTTCGATGGAACAAATTTTGCCTATTGGAAGGTGCGCATGTCCGCTTACCTTCAAGGGCTTGATTCGAAGATCTGGGAGATTTGTGAGAATGAGGACTACGTGGTTCTTGGCACTCGGATCACTGAACTCCAAGCTACGCAACATGCTTCAAACGAAGAGCCCGTAGCATCCTCTTCTCGAGCCTGTCTTTTCCTGAGTTTGAGCGGGTTTTGAGTCTCACTACGGCACGAGAGATCTGGCAAACACTTGTGCGATATCGTGAGGGAAACCCTCAGATCAAGTCCAGACTCTTCGACATGTACCGTAGGGAGTACGAGAACTTCGTTCAGTTGGCCGGCGAATCTGTTGACGGGATGTTCACTTGCTTCCAATCTATCGTCAACAAGATGCGTGCTAATCGGACCAACTTGCCTTATGATGATCATGAGATGGCTATCAAGCTTTTGCATGCTCTTGATCGGAAGGTATGGGAGATGAAGGTGGCTGCCATCCAGGAGTCACCGGGCTATGACGCCCTGACCGTGGACGAGCTATTCAGCAAGCTCAAGTCCTCGGAGATTGACCACCAGACCCGGACCAAGCTTGAGAACCCGTCGAACCCATCCATGGCGTTGGTTTCCGGCCCCGGCGGTGTGTCTTCTTCTTCCTCTAACCCTTCACACTCTTCGTTCGCTTTGTCTTTGATGTCTGTGACAGAGGAACAAGTGGGGGCGCTTGGAGATGATGAGCTGACTTTGGTCATCACCAAGTTCTCACGGTTTCACAACAACCGTTTGAACCGTCGGCGTGGTGGCTCAGCCAAGGGGTGCTACTGTTGCGGTGATAAGGATCACTTCATCGCAAACTGCCCCAAGAAAGCTGCGGGTGACTTCACCAAGCGCAAGGACAAGCGCGAGCACCGCTTTGAGGACAAGCACAAGGCCAATGGCGGCTACAACCGAAAGTCCTCCAAGAAGGTGATCGACAAGGTGAAGGCCAAGCACCGAGCCTTCCTCGCCTCCCTCAGCGACATCGATGCCTCCTCCGATGGGGGCTCTTCCTCAAGCGACGATGAGTCAAAGGGAAAGGTTGAGGACAAGCTCAACGGCCTCTGCTTCTACGCCGACGTCAAGCACGGTGGCTTTTGCACCATGGCGATTGAAGAAGGCAAGGTCGGGAAGTTCAAGGATGGCCCCGACTACGACTCCGACACACCCGAGGTATCACCCACCATCGAATCCCTCTCTCTCGAGCTTGAGTCTCTGAACGATACCTTGCTTAGTCAAGATGCTTTGCTTAAGCCTGCCGCTTGTGAGAGGAACGATTTCAAAGCTAAGTACCTTAGCACGCTTCATGAGCTGGAGTTTGCTAAGGCACAAGTGGTGGTTACCGAGGAGGTAGAGTGTGATGCTTGTGCCATCCACATGTCTGATCTTGTCACACTCTAGGACAAGTATGACACTCTATTTGAGGAGATTAGTGAGCTGAAGGCTAGACCTAGCTTACTTGGTGCGTGCAAGTCTTGCTTAGGCTTGCGTTCTGAGCTGGCACAGAAGGATGCTAGGATCGCTGTGTTAGAGAAGGTCAACTTAGATAGCACTAGAGAGTCGGATCGCGTTGAGGCTTTGGAGCTTGAGATCGCGTCGTGCAGACACGACAAGATGCGTACCGAGGAAGAAAACACATACCTTCGGTCCATCTTGAGCTGGGTGTCTTGCCGAGAGCCGCAGTTGGGGATGATGCTTAGCCAATGCAAAAGGGCTGGCAGCACGGGAGTAGGCTTTGCTATAGGTGGGAAGGACAATAGCTTGTTCGGTAAGATCGGTGAGTGCAGTGGTTTGAGCGAGAATGAGAAACCCACCACAACACTCAAGCTTACCAAGATCACTCCACCTAAGCCTACCGACCCCTCCAAGTTTCCTGTGAGAGATGGTGTGTTTGAAGAGCCACCCAAAACCACTCCACAGAAGCAAGTGTGGATTGCCAAACCAAACCACCTTTGCAACCCACTTGACACTCTGCCAGACATCTCTAGTGATCCACTTCCTAAGAAAGCGAGAGCCAACCAACCCAACAGGAGAGTGCCTACCAAAAGTGTGGTGAGGTACCTTTGTCGATGGTATCTTTGTCGATGGTGATTTCCATTGTCTTGGAACTCCTAGTGAGGTAGGTACAAGCAGAACTCACCAGAAGATTTCCTAAGGCGCCCTGTTGCTTGCATCAAGAAGAAGCTAATATAAGGTGACAATGTTGATGCAGCTGAAGGCGAGATATGGTGGGACATGGACCCTGACGATCATGACCGAGCCAAAACACGAGGGCGAGGTGGAGAAGATGGTGAACCAGCTCTCGCCTGCTGCTTCCAGAATCTACCGTGTGTCTGGCACGCAGAAGTTCACCTTGCCTCGTCTGGAGGTGGGGCTGGATGGTATATTGAGGGCGGTGGAGATGGCGCGGCTTGCATTTCCGGTGCTATGTTGTGGTGTGGCATATGCCACACTAGAGGACGTCTTCATCAGAGTGGCCAAGGACGCGCAGGTGTTTAACGACATGTCCTAGTTGGTTGTCTACCGTTGAATGCAGCTGGTGGCTAGCTACGCCACCGCGACGCAACATAGAACTGAAAAATATTATTATTCTTGTATATATGTTTTGAGGGTTCTTAATTTTTTATATAAGTGAGATTTGAAAATCTTACATATTTATTCTTAGTGAACAAAAGGCAATAAAATAGATTGGTTTTGGTATCAAGGAAGCAGTATTGTTTCGCCCATTATTAGCTATTTATAAATTAGCTGCCAAATGTTAATAGTAAATCTCCAAATGCAAGACTACAGACTATCTACCATGCTCCAGGATGTACAATATTTATATTGCTCATTTCTTCACATGACAAAGTGAAGTTAAATTTGTTCATAAATCTTACATATCTGTCTTGTAGTTTATAAAACTACGAGAGCGATATATAAGATTTGTGAACAATGTTGGAACGACCATATCGGATGACTAAATGATTAAATAACCAAAATAAACTTTGTAGATCTCGAAAGGTTATAAAACTTTGTAATTTGTAACCTTTTGATTTGAAATCATTTGGTCATGCAAAACTACGTTTGAATTTCAAAATTTTAAAATTCAAAATTTTCAAACGACCTCGAATGGCAAAATAACCAAAATAAACTTTGTAGATATCAAAAAGTTATGAAATATTGTAGTTGTCAACTCTTTTATCTCAAGTCATCTTGTCATGCAAAACTACGTTTGAATTTCAAAAATTTGTAAATGATCTCGGATGAAAAAACTTCCTAAACGAAAAATGTAGATCTCGAAAAGTTATGAAACTTTATAGTTTACAACTTTTTTATTTAAATTTTTTTAGTGCATCAAACGAATAATTTATAATTAGTTTAGCATAATATAGGTAACTAAAACGAAATATAGACACAAAAGATAGTGTTGTATAGTGGTTAGAGGAGGAGGCGCGTGAGGAAGAGGTCATGGGTTCAAATCCTGCCGGCCTTTGAAGCGGCTTTGTGCTGATAGATTAACACTCGCAACAAATAAGAATGTACTAAAGTAGTGAGAGAGCTTTCATCCTTTTTAGATATTGTTCTTCTGGCGACTTGATCAGGGGTTCCTTTTTTGTGTATAGATTTATTAAAAAGGCATGAAAATTTGTAGTGCCAAATGATATGGGGTGGTGTGTGTCAAACTAAAAGTGGGAGAGGGTTCTTCACAAAATGTTGCCCGGTGGAGTCACCGATCTCATGTTGTGACTAAGGGTCTGTTCGATACAGCTCATAACAGTTTTATGAAGCTGTTGTGAGCTGTTTTTTTCCTTTTTAGATATTGTTCTTCTGACGACTTGATCAGGGTCAGGGGTTCCTTTTTTTGTGTATAGATTTATTAAAAAAGCATGAAAATTTGTAGTGCCAAATGATAAGGGGTGGTGTGTGTCAAACTAAAAGTGGGAGAGGGTTCTTCACAAAATGTTGCCCGGTGGAGTCACCGATCTCATGTTGTGACTAAGGGTCTGTTCGATACAGCTCATAACAGTTTTATGAAGCTGTTGTGAGCTGTTTTTTTATCAAATATATTTTTTTTAAAATAGCTTCACCCATGAAGCTGTTTTAATTCCCCTCTCACAAGGATATGAAATGAGATGAAACTGAAAATAATAGCTTATCATAGCTCTCTCCCCCTTTCTCTTTCATATACATGCATAAAGTTGTTAAAGTTGTTAGTAAAGCTGTTTTGTCAAACACTTTTTTCAAAATAGCTCAGCTTCATCTAGAGAGTTGCTCATGAAGCTATTTTCTTAAAAAACAGCTTCACTAGTAAAGCTGAGCTGTATCAAACGAACCCTAAATATGCTCAATGAAAATTTTTCTTATACTAGCACGCACATGCGAAGGTACATACGATTGTAATACTAAGGTCATGTTTGGTACAGCTAAACAACTTCACTCATAAAGTTGTTTTTTCCCTTTCACAAAGATATGAAGCGGGGTGAAGCTTAAAATAGTAGCTTATCATAGCTCTCTCTCCTCTTTCTCTCTCATATACATGTATAAAGTTGTTGGTGAAGCTGTTTTGTCAAATACTTTTTCCAAAATAGATTAACTTCACTTAGAGAGTTGTTCATGAAGCTATTTCTAAAAAAACAACTTCACTAGTGAACAACTATACGCCCTAATAATCTTCTCGTCTCTCATCGATAGGAAAAAAATAATGTTCTACACTAGTACAAAGCAGTACTATACTGGCGGTTCGGAAGCCATTTCTACTCGCGTTTTTTCGAATCGCTTGTGTGAAAGGCCAGTAGAAATGGACCATTTATACAGGCGGTTGCTTAAGAGAACCGCCTGTAGAAATCGATTCTTAAGCAACCGCCTGTAGAAATATTTGTCCGAAAATAGCAAGTCGCGCATTTTTTCGCCTAAAATTCACGAACGCGCTCCGCCGGGGATTCAAACCTCAGACCCCAGCCTCGCACGATACCTCCTCTACCACTCCACGCATGACTCACTTGTGTCTAGATTCCGTTTTACTTTCTCATATTTGAAGGACCGAGAACGGCGACCAGAGGAGGGGTGAATGGGAGCCAAATCAAATTTCTTTTCACACTTGGCCCTTGTCCCAAAATCACGCCCAAAACTCGAGCTCGGATGAAACGACGCGCACACGACCTAACAAGTAGGTGGACACCTTAGGAAGACCCCTAGAGGTGCAGCGGAGTGGTCGGAGAAGGTCGGTGAAAGATCGAAATCACGAACTCGAAACGTAACCCGAAAGAGGTGCTCTCAACCTCTAAAGAAGAGAGGCAAGAGCACACCCACAAGCCACTTATGAGAATTTGTCTCAAAAGTGCCTCATCATGTTCTCTACGTGAATACGAATCCAACGCAACAAACGGAACTTGATTCGGAGTCCGGATGAAAGAGATACAGGAAAAACAGCGAAGCAGTTTTAGCGGACTGTCCACTGACAAGGGCTCGGACTGTCCGCAGGCTGATTCTGACGAGTCGTGGACTGTCCGCGGATGAAGCCCGGACTGTCCGCCGGCAAAGCTAAAAACGCCGAACAGAAGGTCCAGAAACTGTGTTGTTCGACAGATTTGAACTGCGGACAGTCCGCGAAAAACCCCGGACAGTCCGCCGGCAAAACTTAGAAAATCAGCCCGAGAAGCACTGGTTCTGCCCCGATCCGCGGATAGTCCGCAAATGAACTGCAGACAGTCCGGGAATGCCTGGACAGAGACGATTTGGGGGCGATTTTGAATCGCCTCTCCCCCAAATCTTCCCAAATCACTACCAAATGTTCACCAATAGCAACCAAACTTTGTAGGCATGATCCTAGTGCTATGGAGGAGCTATCCCGAAGAAATCATCGCTCAATTTGGTGTGAGTAAACGGGAACAAAAGGATTTCGGGAAAAACTCCAAAAACGATGAATACGAAATAGAAATTGCCCGATCTATGTGCTCAAGAGGTTTGGGGCAAAGCCCTTCGGTGCAAATCTTCTACTCGTGATCCCGCACAACTTGGTTCAAACGGAATCGCAAAACTCGCTCTCAATCAAGAGAAATCGTCGCAAGAACTTAGAGGATTAAGAGGAGCAAAAACGCGATTAGCGAAGAACACAAGTAAAAGAGACACAATCACGAAATCAAAGCCGCCATGGCTTACGGAGGGTAAGGCCTCCGATTCCCAACAAAATCAAAATGCAAATCTTTATACTAGGGACCTCATGAACTAGAGAGATAAACTAGAGAGAGAGGTGGTGCAAATGACTAGGGTTCAAGAGGTGAGATGAGGATACCCCTTCATCCCCTATTTAACAGGGCTTTGGCTATTTCCCAAAAACCCCCCTAGATACATGAGTGAACTACCTAGCCTAAGCATTGCAGTCCAAGCTCCGGAAAATATCTTCCTCGATTTGAATGGACGGCCCCGCTTCCTGCCAGGAGTTGCCGTCGCCTCGACGCAACCTCTAGGATTCCACCACGTGCCATCCCCGCTTCCTCGGAAGCTCCGCCCGGGTTTTGAGCCCCAAACCCGCGAAACTCGCCACCAGTAGCTTCAGCTCAACTACCGAACCCCGAGTTTTCAGGCCCAAACTCGGAAACCGTCCTCCGATGGTTTTGCGGCCCAAACCACCAAACCGCTCGACTCGAGCCACCTTGTCCTCGCCCGGTCGGACTCCGAGTCCCCTGAGCCTCCGCTCGACCTGCTCGTCCGCCTTCTTGACTCGGTCGACTCAGTCTACCTCCATGTCTTCTCGCACTCGCTGGTGCCAGGCAATAGCCACCACAGCTAGTCCGCCGGCGCCCATGGTCCCTCAGTCCGAGCCCCGCTTCCGCCCTTCACCGCTCTCAGTCCATCGGCACGGCAAGCCTCTACTTGACCTTCTCCACACCATTGACCACTGTCACTAGGCATAGTACCTGCACACTACAAGCCGATAGACAGACACACATTTGCTTTCGCAAAGATTAGTAGTAAGTCATTCAAACTGAAACGCTCAAGTGTTGGACAATCACTCATCACGAAACTGAACATACATGGGTACTTATCCACTATGTGTTCGCAATATTCTATATTAACCCAAGTGTAAATTGATTGTTTGAGTCACTAAACGAATTCAAATGAAAAAGTTGTAAACTACAAAGTTTCATAACTTTTCGAGATCTACAACTTTCATGTAGCAAGTTTTTTCATCCGAAGTTGTTTACAAAATTTTGAATTTCAAATTTGACAAATTCGAACGTATTTTTTGATGACAAGATGATTTGAAATGAAAAAAGTTGTGAACTACAAAGTTTCATAACTTTTCGAGATCTACAACTTTCATGTAGAAAGTTTTTCCATCCGAGGTTGTTTACAAAAATCAAAAAAATCCGTGGAAAAAATTAGATGGATCATACTTTGCTTAATTATTATCGACATAAACAAATCTCCAGCATCATACACTTGAACATGAGGCTGTATATTAATTCTTCCACTCTCGGACTCAACATCTATCAGAACCAGCGTCGGTGCATCTTAGGGCCTGTTTGGTACATCTTATAACAGCTTCATGAAGCTATTATAAACTGTTTTTTTTTGTCAAACACCTCTTTTCAAAACAGCTTCACCCCTAAATCTCTTCCCCTCTCACAAACACATGAAGTGAGATGAAGCTGAAAATAGTAGCTTATCACAGCTTTCTCTCCCCTTTCTCTTTCACATGCATGCATAAAATTGTTGATAAAGTTGGTGAAGCTGTTTTGTCAAATATTTTTTTCAAACTAGCTCAGCTTTACCTAGAAAGTTATTTATAAAGCTATTTTCTAAAAAACAGCTTCACTAGTGAAGCTGAGATGTACCAAATACCCTTAGTCGTAACGCATGCATCCACGTAAGCGGTTCATGACTATCGCTACAAAATCATGAAAATTTAAATGTCCTACGTCTCTCTGCATTGGAATTACCGTCCAAATGCGCTAGCTTGCGACTAACACAAGGTTCGTTAGTTATTTTTTACTTTCCTCAAATGGGTCTAGCCTTCTTGCATTGGTCTCTCAGCATGAGATGATTAGGACTAGTTATTACTCCGGGACGCAACTCCAGACAAACAAAAAAAGAGTTGCTGATAAGTTTAATGCTGAGGGACGACGATAATAACAGTAGTACATATATAATTACGCAAAGGTAAGCCAGATTTCCATCGTTAAGCTCGCTCGCTCTCTCCATGTGCATATTTTTGTAAACAAGTGACGACTGTGCCAAAACAAATTAAAACAAGGCCGGATCCCGTAACACCCGGGTGAGGCGACGGCAGCAGCCAGCATTGAAGCGGCTGCACAGATTTCTTGAAGCCAACGTCACTGCACACATCGGCTTCCATGGAGAAACAGAAACGAATGCTTCACCGGTAATCCGCCGCCGCCGCGTTTCCGGCTGATACCCGGACGGACAAACGGGCAGTCGGCACGGCACGGCGCGCGCCACGAGGCCTTCGCCTGACCTGCTGACTCCTGAGCCGGCCAGCTGCTGGACTGGACTCTGCTGAGCTTGTGCTACTGCTTTATCTATATACTAATCAGGAGCAGCAGGGTGTCGGTAGTCTTGCTCATCACTTTGCTGTGCATGTTCTTCTTCTTCGATCGCGTCATTCGTTACTAAGCCATGGAGTCTCCACGATGGCGTGGTCTTGCAAGGTTTTCCAGGCAGGTCCACGCCCTCTTCCTCAAGAACCTCTCGTTCCAGGTAATAACCAAAATCTCTGAAGCTTGCTGCATACCATGTCATTTCAAGAAACGCAAAGCAACAAGCAAATCCTCCTAGCTATAGCTGTTTGTTTATGGATTTGCTTTGATGCACACACCACACCACGACGTGCACAGAGGAGGAGCGCGAGGACGAACGCCGCGATCGCCGCGTTCCCGGTGCTACTCTGCGTGCTCCTCGTCTCCATCCAGCACGTGGTGGACAGCGAGCTAGAGCGGCCTCCGTTCCGGTGCGGCTGCGTCGGCGGCACCCAGTGCGGCATCCAGTACTCCACGCCCATCCAGGCGCTCGCCTGCGCCGTGCCCGCGCCGCCGAGGTGGCCGCCGCTGGTGCAGGTGCCGCCCACCGAGGCGCGCGCCCTCACGGGCCTGCACCCGTGGCCGTGCAACGCGTCCGAGAACTGCCCCGCCACCGTGCTTCTCACCGGCCAGAGCCGCCAGCTTGCTCAAGGTGTGCATATTTGGTTTGGTTGGGTGCTGATCAGCAAATTGTTCTTGCTGATTTTTTTGTTTTTGTTTTTTGGCAGGCCTTGGCAGCTTGCTGTTCCGACCTGTCCCTGCACCGTTCGGACTCATGCCTGCTACTTCGAATTCTTCGGACTACCTGGATTTCTTCTCGACAGTAGTTCCTGTAAGTACCTTACCTTTTAGGTCTGTTCTCATGATGATTCTGATGGAAGGACGACTTAGCTTACTGACGGCGAATTTCGCCTTCCAGGGTTCAAGCTCGCTGCCGGCACATGTTCTGTTCATTGAACCGGGTCTGGTTCCAAATGAGACCTTGTATCTGCTCCAACCACACTGCTTGTTCCAATCACGCAATATTTCAGGAAATTTTGATGTGATACCAATGGAATCTGGTAAAAAAAAGCAGAATATTTTTTATATGTTTACGGAATACTCTACAACATGTTTGCTTCTGTGAAAATAGTAGATCAGTGCACATTGCAGAGTTATTACATGCTACTAGCATTTGATTCCTCCATCCTCACTATATATATATATATATATATATATATATATATATATATATATATATATGAAATGCATGGACACAGATATGCAGTGCGTTCAAGCCTTGTCGTCGTGGTGCGACAATTCATCGGTGATAAATCAGTATATGTTCAATGGTTATAAGGGTGGGAATAAGAGACGAAGGTCTAACGAGTTCCTCACAGGTAGCCTCATCTGAATTCACATTTTTTTTTGTCAAACTGTCCTAATAGATTGTACCCTACAATTTTACTAAGTCAAGCAAATATTCCTGTAGGTTATGACTTCCTCGATACAAACAAGAGGCGCTTCAATGTATATGTCTGGTACAACTCCAGCTTCAGCAGAGATAATGGATTCCATTCCATGACAGTTTTACGTGTTTCACGGTTGGTCAATATGGTACTTACACTTGCCTACAGTTTTTTTCCAGTCAACTTTTTCAATGAGAAATAGCTTATGAAGTAAAATAATCTTTTCAGATGATTCTTATAATAGTGGGGAATGTAGTATCACTTACTTTTGTGGCTACTAACTATGCATTTCCATTGTAGGCATCCACTGCATATCTCAACTTTTTTAATGGGGAAAATGCAGAGATGCGCCTTGAGTTTTTGAAAGAAATGCCCAAAGCTGCAATTAAAACGAGGCTGGATCTCACCACTCTCCTAGACGCACTGTTCTTTACCTGGACGGTTCAGCTCCTCCTTCCGGTGAGTCCATTTTATTTCTTCTTTTTTTAAAAAAAACAAATATTACTTTATAGTTTTCCATGACCACTTACTGAACTTAGTGAACTCATAAATAAGTTGCTGATTATTTCATTTTTTATAGGTAGTATTAATATACCTTGTTTACGAGAAGCAGCAGAGACTAAGACTAATGATGAAGATGCATGGGTTGAAGGATGTACCTTACTGGCTGATATCTTATGCCTATTTCTTGGCCCTTTCAGCAGCCTACATGATCTTCTTCATGATCTCCGGGTCCATTATAGGTACCACCAGTTAACCCTATGTTACTGAATTTCTTGGATTCACTATCACTCCAGAAATATGCTGGCAAATCATGAAGAGAACTCTTCTTGGTTTTACAGGGCTTGATATATTCAGATTAAATAGCTACATCATACAGTCTCTGTTCTACTTCGTATGCATCAACCTGCAGATCGTGCTTGCTTTTCTGCTTGCAACTTTCTTCTCATCTGTCAAGACTGCTAGTGGTTAGTAAAACAAAACGTGGATTATGTAATCAACAAAATTGTATGGTTCTCTTGATGGGCTTATATGGATGAATACGGATCATCCCTTTCTGTGTTACAGTGATTGGTTACATGTATGTCTTTGGCACTAGCCTTCTTGGTGAAGCGCTTCTGAAGGTATTCATCGAGGATGCAACCTTCCCAAGTAAGTAACACTTTTCATGCCAGTTTTCTGAACTTATAAATTCTGCAAAGCAAAGTTTCAATTGACATCACAAACTTTTTTTAAAAAAAAAAAACTAGGACATTGGCTTGTAACAATGGAGCTTGTTCCTGGGTTCTCCCTGTACCGAGGAATATACGAACTTGCAGAGTATGCCGCAGCAGGAAGAAACATGGGAAAACCTGGGATGCGATGGGTGGACTTGGACGACCCAATTAACGGGATGAAAGATGTTTTAGTTGTAATGTCTATCGAATGGATAATTCTCCTCCTTGTAGCATTTTTACTGGACCATAGACCTGCATGGCAGCCACTGTTTCTCTTTGGATTTCTATCGACAAAACATTCCTCGCCATCAGAAAAACCAAAGAAACTGAAGAGGAAATCCAGGAGGGTCCATGTTTATACGACAAAACCTGATGTGTCCCTAGAGGTAAGAGGTTAGTTAGGCATAGGAGTAGCTGAATTGTTATTCAACAAACATGTATAAATTTCTGAATCTATTCTTCAACAAACATTTACTTTCAGCGCAAGGTGGTGAGACGATTATTGAAGGATATGGACATGAGGAATATGATCATCTGCCATAACCTGAAGAAGGTGTATCCTGGAAAGAATGGGAACCCTGACAAGCATGCTGTTAAAGGATTGTCACTAGCTTTGCGCAAAGGGCAGTGTTTTGGGATGCTGGGTCCCAATGGGGCAGGGAAAACATCCTTCATCAACATGGTGAGGCAGAGCATCACTCTGTTGTGAGTTGTGACAAATTGATGATGCTTGTTCTTCTTGTTCCTTCATTATTTTGCATCAATCAATGCAATCTTCAAGATTTGTTTCCACACTGCTGATGGAATGCATGTGCAGATGATTGGCCTTGTGAAACCGACTTATGGAACTGCTTACATACATGGAATGGATCTGAGGACA
Source organism: Microstegium vimineum (assembly GCA_022036555.1). Classification (NCBI taxonomy): domain Eukaryota; kingdom Viridiplantae; phylum Streptophyta; class Magnoliopsida; order Poales; family Poaceae; genus Microstegium; species Microstegium vimineum. The sequence goes on from CM039135.1 coordinate 29,247,426, forward strand.
GACATGAACGAAATATACACAAATATTGGTGTATGTCCACAGCACGAGTATGATCACAGGAGACTTTGTCTTTAAGTGGGTGGTTTTGCCAGTGCTGTCTGTGGTGCTAACTAAAATAAGCATGTGCATTTGTGTGTGTGTGTGTGTGTGTGTGTGTGTGTGTGTGTGTGTGTGCAGCTTGCTTTGGGAGACTCTGACAGGAAGAGAACATCTGATGTTTTATGGTCGGATGAAGAATCTCACAGGTGCTGCTCTAACACAGGTAGTTTCAACTTTGAAGCATGAACGATCGAACTCTAATAAATCTTGCAATCTACTCGTATACAATATGAGAGCTACTGCCTTATACTGCTTTATTTGTTCGCATCTGCTGTAAGAGTAGATCATCTGATTTCTTTCTGCTACGTGTAATGACCGGAACTCATTTTGTCTGATCATGAACTATATTGGCCGCTGATATATCCAGGCAGTCGAAGACTCCCTGAAGAGCGTAAATCTGTTCTACAGTGGTTTCGGCGACAAATCTGTAAGCAAGTACAGCGGGGGCATGAAAAGAAGGCTCAGCGTCGCCATCGCGCTCATAGGCAATCCTAAGGTTGTTTACATGGACGAGCCAAGCACTGGGCTTGACTCAAGGTCGAGGAACGATCTGTGGAACATCATCAAGCGAGCAAAGAAAGACTGCACCATCATTCTTACCAGTAATGATTATCCTCATCTATTCTGATTTTTCAGTTATATATATACTCATTGTCTTCGATCGTTCAGCATATTGTGCCTTATACATTCACACTCACAGCACATTCCATGGAGGAGGCAGAGGAGCTGTGCGATCGCATCGGCATCTTCATCAACGGGAACTTCCAATGCATTGGAACTCCCAAGGAGGTATGCAATGCACGCCTGCACATCTCGGCCCAACCCACCAGAGAAACAAGAAACCTTGCCTTGTTGCTGTGTTGCAAGATGCATCATCAGTAGTTACATCTTACATACATATGGTGGCAAATATATACAAAACGCAGCTGAAGGCGAGGTACGGCGGCACCCGGATCCTGACGATCACGACTTCGCCGGAGCACGAGGAATCGGTGGAGCTGATCGTGAGCCGGCTGTCGCCAGGCTACACCAGGATCTACAGCGTGTCCGGAACGCAGAAGTTCGCGCTGCCCCGTCGGGAGGTGGGCCTGGGCTGCGTCTTCGGCGCGGTGGAGGTGGCGCGGCGAGCGTTCCCGGTGCTCGGGTGGGGCGTGGCTGACGCCACGCTGGAGGACGTCTTCGTCAGGGTGGCCAAGGAGGCCCGGGCGTTCGCCGTTCTGTCATAGCTCATAGTTTGTGAGTCGTCGGTTGACTTAAGTGTGAGGGTCAGAGGTACTATTTCTTGTCCTTTCTTAAGTTTTGGAAAGTGTACAGGTTTTCTCACTGTAACAAGGCATGCTCTGATGCATGGTGGGTTCTTATGTGGGTTCGTGTTCGTGATAATGATAGTTCTGAACCACGAAGGGGGGGTACGATTTTCTAGATGACAGATATTCTTGCAACCACGAAAGGGGGTACGATTTGGCGGAAGCTGCCAGCTGGTTCTATAAGCACAACTTTTAAAAGAGTATACAAACGATTGTCGGTCCCTCGTAATCCTACTTGATCATATAGGACTCGGTGATTTTTGACCTACAAAAGAATCTAATGTAATATAATTTTCTAGCATAATTCTCTTGAGCGCTTCTAATTGTTCCTTTGAAGCCATGAATGATATATTGCCACTAGTACAGAAGTATTCTTCATATTTCATAAATACTAGTTTTAAAACACAAAATTTTAAGCCTATCCAAATATTTATATAGGCATTTTTTTAAGGAAATCGCCACTATAAATCGATGTACACTAGTAATTTTCCTGTGGAAATGATTTTTCAAAAATTACAAACCGTCCTAAAAACCGTCTTGGTGCTGACTGCATGCATGCAGCATGCTGGATCTTTCTTAGTAAGCTGGTCTGTTTTTGGTCTAGCTTCTGCGTGTTGCAGTATTGGTAGTAGAAGAACCCCACTTGCACTCGAACTCTCGATGTATGATGATTATTTGATCGGACCATTTAAATTATACTTCCTCCACTCTAAATTATAATAAAATATTTAAATTTTTTATCTTAAATTTGGTCACTCTTATCAAAAAAATTATATAAAGTATCACTTCTTTTGTCTTGTCGTGCTTTATTATTAATAAAAATATGTGTGAAATGGTCTCGGACAACATGCTCCTTCAATATGGGTTTGGCAAAAAAAAAAGGCCTCTTGTTAATCAGCTTGGCCCAAATTAAAACGGGCTTTTACTATGGGCTAAGGTGGCCAATTCTAATTTATGACTAGTAAATTTCGGTACAATGTATTTTTCATGTCACTGGCCACTTCAATTATGATTTATCAACGGACACGTGTTAGCACTTTGTTCATCTAGTGTTGTTGTTCTTTTTTAAAAAAATAGTGATGTTGTTGTAGGCTAATAAAGCAGACAGTACGTTGTCATGAGGTTTATGATAGTTTGGTGAGTCGTAAAAGGTGGATAGCGGTTTCGTCATTGCAGCATTGTACAATACAAATGTCATTGCAACGTCGTAAAATACAAATGATATAAAAGAAAGCTAACGTCATAATATCATTATCATAGAAGGTAAGATTGGTAGTTTGGTTAAGTACACCATATTCTCTGGTGGCCTTTCATGTTATAGGTTTGTACCACCTTCGAGCTCCACATTGTTCAGAACAGGCAGTTGCCTTGTCAATGTGAGATCACAGACACTCCTCTTTGTCCCTATTAAAACCATAATTAATGATTTCTAATGAAAAAAAAATTCCTAATTGATTATTGTTGGGGATTTGACCTCGGACAAACACAGTCCCCACCACTTCGTTTAGAAACTATTGGTTTCTCATTCTCAGTGCTTGATTTTTAGAAGTATCTTGGTTTGAAGAATCAAAGAAAGAAGGCAAAGCTATCTTTGTTACTTCGCTCGAGGATGAAGGCAAGGAAGAAAGAGCGAAGTCACTTGAATCTGTTCACCATCAACTAAGGAACGAAGCCACCATGTGCACTTCGCCGTCAGGCACATGTAAGACATATTGAATCGAAGATGTAATGACTTATTTGCTCCTAGATGAAAGAGGGGTTGTATTCAATTGAGTCAGGGTATTTTAGACTCCGTACTAGAAATAACGAAGGTGAAGACCTATATAAATAGCCCCTGACACTCACGGTTCACGGACAGGAAATGCAACGAACAGTGTTTGGTGCATTGGGAGAGCTAAGATTTATTCGTGGCTGAGAGATTACTAGCATGATAGGCACGCTTTCGCTGCATCGGCGGTAGACCACACATAGTAACTCTAGAAATCTATAATTGGTTGTTTTCGGGTAAAGGAGCATAATGTTAGCTTGTCGAATGGCATGAGGCATGATTAAAAAAATATGTGACTAAAAGCTAACAAAATAAAACCAATCATGATTTATAACATAATTAGGAATACCTGGATGTTATTCATCTATAGCCTGAACATGGTCACCAGACAAAAGAGCAAAAACGAACAGTTTGCAAGGCACAACACTCAATACCAATATGGAAACTTTGCAAGCACTAATACATTATATTTGTATCTATTTAGTCCAGAATTCTAGGAATAGCAAAACTTTGATTACAATTGGTAAAAATATTGGACTAAGGATGCAGTGAAAATTTCCAATAAGACAAGATCTATTATTTATCGGCAAAATATTATGCCAACCTTTTCAGGCTCCATCTCACAAATAATATTATCACCTCATATTGGTTTGCACAAATATGATCCATTATTTAGAAAATAGAAAATAGTATCATTGTAAGAACCATTTTGTAATAGAGGCAATGACAATTTCAGAGTACTTAGAGCATCCAAACTGAGTAGCTTCTCTAAAGTTAGCCTTAAAAATTATTCACTAATTGAAAAGATAAAAGAACAGAGGTACAATAGCAGGCTTATCTCATAGAACAATTCCTAAAATGGTTTTTTAGGTAGCCAATATTTATGCCTATATCATGATCATGCACAGACCAAGTTGGAAGTTATATAATATCAAAGAAAGTTTTTCTTTTATATGAGAGTACTTTTTCTTCCAGAAAAATATATAAGATTATGCGACCAAAAGAAATGATCTGTAGAGAGCCTTCTACATTCATCAATAGTTAGATCCATGAGGGACACAGTGTAGTAACTAATTATAATTCCAATGTGTTTCACATTGTCACCCTTAAAACTAAACAAAAAACGTTATTGGATATGACACCATCCATGTTGCATAGTATCATAATAATGTGTTACAAAAATAATTTAAAATGTAATTATTCACAACACCAGATAAATAGATAAATATATAAATAGAGGAAATCTACCACAAGACTTACTGCTGATGGACTAGTGGAAGTAATACCTATGCTTGTTAGCAATGCTATCAATTAATGGCATTCTAGAGATACCCCTTCTTGGGTTGTTACCAGTAAAAAGGTCGGCACAAATCCAGTATATGCAGTTGACGAACCTAGTTATTGGAATGATAAAAATGATATCAATATGGTGAGGAAGTGCTAACTCACCTATTGAGCAACACTGCCATGCACACATATTTGTCCCATGCTGAGAAAAGGAAGAGGAATGAGGAAACGAAAGATAAATCCACTATTCATATTACCATAAAATTGGCACAAATCCGACATAAGTACTTGAATAACCTATATATATATATATATATATATATACTGAAATGCCAAAAATGGTATTAACACGGTGTGGAAGCACTAACTCAGTTATCCAACAGAACTATCATGCAGTCATGGTTGCCCCTTGGTAAGAAAAGCAAAAGGAAAATAGTGAAAAACTGAAGATGAATCCTCTATTGATATTAGCATAATGTACAATTTTTCATATGGAGTTGTACTAAAAATTTATCATGCATACAAATTTTTTTCATATGGTTTTATAAGACATAACATGGATTTAATTAATAGGACAAATTTTAAGTATACTAATAATAGTTGTCTTAGTGTTTTTTGTAGCTTCCGAATTAGTGATAGGGTGCTAGCAATTTTAAATGGTGGATTAAAAATGCATTCGTTGGTACTAACTGATTCAAGTCAACAAAACCAACACATAGAAGGTTCCTATGTGATTTTGGTAATTGAGTGACAACCTAGGTGAACTAATATGTGTTTAAGTGATATATACACAGGAGATTAGTTCACACGAGATTGTGTGATGAAGGAGCTTATTGCACATGAGACATGACATGGAGTCATGTGATCAAGGTGGAGAAGATCAAGATGAGGCTTGGCTTGATGGACCGGTTGCAAGTGTGAAGGGCAAGCGGGTGATGCTTGGCGTCGATGGACCAACGCAACGGTGAAGAGCAAGTGAGGTCAAGATCGATGAACCAATACGGTCACGTGATGATATGAAGTGGATCATATCATTTGGTGATAGGTTGGTGCATGTGTTGCATCAACATTGGAGAAGGAGATGGAATGGAATGCGAAAGGCAAAGGTATAACCATAGGGCATTTCATTTCACCGGTCATAGGTGTGTAGAGAAGTATATTGTCGACGAAATACGCGTCGCAGTCTACCTAGGGGGTACCCTACGGTAGTAGATTGTAGGCAGAGGTGTGGCGACGGCGATCAACCGTAACACAGAGAGCGTAGACACGACGATTTAGATAGGTTCAGGCCGGCAAATCACCGTAATACCCTACGTCCTGCGAACACATGGTGGATAAGTACCCATGTATGTTCAGCTTTGATGATGAGTGATCGTCCAACACGTGAGTGTTTCAGTTTGAGTGGCTTACCCTAACCTCTGCGAAAGCAGAAATGTTTGCTTATCTATCGGCTTGTGGTGTGCAGGTGCTATGCCTAGTGACAGTGGTCAATGGCATGGAGAAGGTCGAGTAGAGGCTTACCGTGCCGATGGACTGGGAGCGGTGAAGGGCGGAAGCGGGGCTCGGACTGAGGGACCATGGGCGTCGGCGGACTAGTTGTGGTGGCTAGTACTTGGCACCGGCGAGTGCGAGAAGACATGGAGGTAGAGCGAGTTGACCAAGTCAAGACGGTGGACACGCGAGTCGAGCGGAGGCTCAGGGGACTCGGAGTCCGACCGGGCGAAGACAAGGTGGCTCACGTCGAGTGGTTTGGTGGTTTGGGCCTCAAAACCATCCGCGTCGGTTTCCGAGTTTGGGCCGCAAAACTAGGGGTTCGGTAGTTGAGCCCAAAGCTACCGGTGGCGGGTTTCCTGGGTTTGGGCCTCAAAACCTAGGCGGAGCTTCCGAGGAAGCGGGGATGACACGTGGCGGAATCCTGGAGGTTGCGTCGAGGCGACGACAACTCCCGGAAGGAAGCGGGGCCGTCCATTCAAAATGTGGGAGATATTTTCCGGAGCTTGGACTACAATGCTTAGGCTAGATAGTTCACTCAATGTACCTAGGGGGTCTTTGGGAAATAGCCAAAGCCCGATAAGTAGAGGGTGAAGGGGTATCCCTCATCCCATCTCTTGAACCCTAATCACTTGCCCCCACTCTCTCTCTCTCTAGTTCATGAGATCCCTAGGTTGCTTCCACCAACCTTTGTAAGAACTTGAGTTTGTTGCGAGGAATCGGAGGCCGTAACCTCCGTAAGCCATGGTGGGTTCGATTTCGTGATTGTGTTCCCGTTTTGCTTGTGTTCTTCGCGTTTTGCTTTTGCTCTCTCTTTTTCCTGAGATGATTTCTCTTTGTTAAGAGTAGCTTTGCAAAATCCGCTTGAACCAAGTTGTTAGCAATTGTGAGGAGCTTCTTTGCACCGAAGGAATTCCTCTCAAACCTCACGAGTGCATAGGTCGGGCGATTTCCTTGTGGCGTTCTTTGTTTTGCTCTCTTCTCCCCCAAATCCGAGTGTTCCCGTTTATCCTCTCCAAATTGAGCGATGATTTCTTCGGGATAGCTCCCCAAGTGCACTAGGATCATGCCTACAAAGTTTGGTTGCAGTTGGTGATCTTTTGGTTGAGTTTTAGGAAGATTTGGCGGAGAGAAGTTCGTTTTCGTGGGGAACAATTTTCTTTCTGTGAGCGTCGGACCACTTTGCCTTAAGCTCTGGACCATTGCAAATGGTCCGGTGGTCTTGACCAGCTACGCGTCAAGCAATGAAGGGCGTTGGACCACCCTCCGGACTTCTCTGTTTTATGCTCCGGACCATTGTCCATTGGTCTGGTGGCTCTGTCCTGGAGGCTGCTCTACGTGTCGGACCAGGCACATTAGTCCGACGGTAAGCATGAGACCAGAGTCCGGAGGTAGGGTGCTGGCTGTGCTTTTTGCTCAGTGGCGAGTGAAAGTACCGGACTACTTTCCATAGTCCGACGGTGAGCGTCGGACTAGTCGTCCGGAGCCTAGGCTCTCACTGGTTGTTCTCTGTGTGAGCACCGGACTTTCGAAAGAGGGCGTCGGACTAGTCCGGAGGTGCCTTGGTGTGCACCGGACTAAAGGCACCAGACCACTTCCATTGGTCTGGTGGTCTTGACAGAGTAGTCCGACGGTTGCTGTGGTCTGGTGGTCTTGACAGAGTAGTCCGACGGTTGCTGATTTCACCCGTTTAACCTTTGTTTTGGGATTTCCGATGAGTTTTTCTCCACTGCTAGTGAGCTCTCTTTTCTCCATTTTCGTCTGAATCCTGGCTCACGTTGCTCGGGGGAGGTTGAGCACCCAGCAACTGGGTTTGGTTTTTGGGAAGAGTGGCCCGAACATTTCGAGAGAAATTTGAGGCTCCATTCACCCCCCCTTTGGTCGCCGTTCTCGGTCCTTCATGGTGGCTGGATTGATCTTGCATATTAGGTTTCAAGATTTGTAGTTGATCTGAGAGAGGTCTAAGAGATTGTTTTTGAGGGGGGTCCCTGCTTGTCTTATATAGCCGGGGAGCAGGGTTACAATTTCCATATCCTAACAGATTACGATCAGTCCCTCATGGCAAGGCATCCGAGTCTATCTACTAGAACCTTCCTTGGCGAGCAAGGCTTCTCCGGAGTCCTTGGCGAGCATGGCGGGCTGGTCGCATGCCGCAAGGCCTTGTGGCTGGGCCGTCTCCTGGTCAGTAGGCCCATAAGTTCCCTAGGGATACGCCAAGGTAGTATCCCCAACAAGTCCATTAGCATGTTGCATTCTTCAAGCGAGCCCACAACGTCATCCTCGAGGGTATTCAGCTGGTCGCCATCATGTAAAGTGGTTGTCGTGCAGCCCGGACCAGCATGACTGGTCGAGACGCTGCTCGGAGGAGTCTTCCGACCAGGTCGATCTGGTCGAGAGCGTCGCGGCTTGATGGGTGAACTGGTTGCCTCGCTGAACGTTCTGGTTGTTTATCGGATGAATGTGACGTGCTGAAGAAGAAAACTTTCGAAAGGTTCTTCCCTGGTGAAGTGTACCCACTTAGGCTCTGCAAAAACAACACAGAAAAAACAACAGAGCTTTGCCGAGAAGAAAATTAGTACATTCACCGCAAGGTGAAGTGTACCCACTTAGTCCCCGAGCATGGTAGTAGGTGAAGTATGCACGTGGTGTCATGCTTTATGAAACGGTGCAGTAGATATGTATTGATGCATGAGTTATGCAAAAAACGACCGTAAATACCTGCAGTCCTCGAGCCTGATGTAAGAAACGTTGGTCCCCGATCCTGACGTGGGGAGCTTGAAGAGTTTCTTGTATCAGGATCGTTTGTTCGTAGTCCCCGGGTGTCAGTCCTCGGGTGTTGTCCTTCCAGGCGCCGTTCTCTAGTGTCCTGGTCGCAGTCCCCGAGCCTTGCTCGGTGTGGAACTGGATGAAGTCCCCGAGTCTGGTCGGAAGTGCGACCAGTGCTCAAGTCGTTATTGCTTTGGACAGAGTCCCCGAATTTTTTTTGCGGGCGGCCTTATCATCCTTGTTGGCCGGATTACTATAGTCATCTGGTGGCCCTGTATAAGAGAAATAAGCATGTTCGCCCAGTCTCCGAGACTGTAGCGTTGTTCGAATTTGCAAAGAAACTTATTAGCCGTAAACCGAGGAATTTAGCTGTAATTGAAAATGCAAAGAGAAAGGAGTAAATGGGCCGAAATAACCCGAGCGGGCAGCGGCCCAAGTCACGGCGCAAAAGGTGGGCGTGACGGCTCCTTTTTTGGTCGTCGCGGTTTCCCAAAAACCCTTGAAGTCGAAGCGTTGCGCCCTTGTGTATAAAAAGGGAAAGTGGCGGCGGCGGCGGTTTTCACATTTATGTTCCCTATTGATGCTTCTTGCGTTCCTCTATCCTCTTCTTCTTCTAGATTTATCGCAATCTTTACCCATATCCTGCCAAATGGCTCCACGGAAGAGGCCGAATACTCGCTCGTCGGTGAAGAAGGGGGGGGGAGGAGTTCGAGGATGGTAGATGTGCTTCCAGATTGGGCCAAACACTAGGCTAAATGTACTTTGGAGGAAGAGGATATTCAGCTTCTTGTTACTGCTGGTGTTCTTCAAGATAAGTCCCTTGTTGGTTGGAGGGCAGCATTCGGTGAGAATTTTCCGACCCCTAATACTGGTGAGCTTGTTGTATTCAAGCCCTTCTTTTGGCGTGGATTCGAGGTTCCGGTTCACCCTTTTCTCCGCGATCTCTTGGAGTTTTACAACATTTCGTTGTGCAACCTTCATCCGAACTCGATATTGCACATCTCCGTTTTTGTGTATTTTTGTGAGGCATATCTGGGGATCGAGCCGTATTACGAGTTATTCCATTACCTTTTCTGACTCAAGCCGAATGGGACCGCCGCTTCACGAGTTGTTAGTTCTGTATATCTTCAGCTCTGGGAGGGTATGGCGGATGTGTACATTGCTACTCCGTTGCCTTCAAAGGTTGCGGAGTATAAGTCTCGTTGGTTCTATGTGACCTAGGAGAAACCACACGCGCGTAGCGACCCGGCAAACATCCCAGTGTCGCAGCCTAACTGGTCGGCGACCCCTTCAAAGGCGGCGATGGACCAGGTGGAGGACCTGCTAATGTTGATGGATCGGTCGTCGATTGATGGTGTTTCGGTTGGTTGGAACTTTGTGATGAGGCGCTGTCAGCCTTGTAAGGACCGGGTTCATCCTGCCTTTCTTTATACTGGTCGTAGTGACCCGACCCATGAAGTGCCCCAAAGGTTGGAGAAAGAAGAAAGATTTGACCGTGTTGCTGCAATCTTTGATCTTTCCTTGCCCTATATGAAGAATTCTCGTGATGCGTTTCGTGCTGGGTTACCGCCACCATCGGTGAGTTCTGATTTTTCTTTTGTAGCGTCCTTCTAGTTTTTAAGCACTTTGTGGTTTGACTCAGAAAAGAGTTTGTTGGTCAGGATCATGTTGTCTTCGTTTCTCGAGTTCCGTCGGCGGAGTGGCCTCTTGGTGTTGATCAGTCAAGGAATGTGGAAGATATAATGGGTGGGGGTGATCGCGAGTCTTCTGGCGAGCGGGTGGTGCATAGTCCCCTAGATAAGAAGCGCCAGGTACGTGGCGATCGAGTCAGAAAGCGTCCGGTTGACTTGTTCCGAAAAAGCTGAAGCCGTCAGTAGAGACTGGTGACAAGTTTGTTATCAACGAGGGCGACGTCCATCTGGGTATGTCGGCGTCTGATTCATCTGACGAGAGGTCAGGTGGGGGTGATGCATCGACTGTGACCCTAGTCGGGGAAGGGTGTTCTGGCTCAGATCCTAAGGTGGCTGTCGGGGATTCTTTTGGAGTGGAGCATCCTGCTATGTCGTTGGAACACCCGCCTACGGTTGTTTCACCCGGCTTCGCGGAGGAGGCTATGGGTCGTAGGTTCGTGAGGGGTCGTCGAAAGTTGTGTTTTTGAGTGCTGTATTTTTTGTCTTAGTCCTGGTCGCCTTCGATCGACTTGCTTATGATGTTGTTTTTGACAGGAAACCGAATTCTGAGGATCCGGTGGAGTCTTGTGACAATAAGTCTGGTGTTGCTAGAGAAGCGCACGTTAGCTTGGAGAGGAGTGATGTCCCTACGCCTGCTAATCTCTCGACTTGTGAGGGGAATCCTGCTTTGAGTAAAGGGGTGGCGTTTGATAATGGTGTCGATGGTTCTGCCACCGAGAATGCAGAGCCGGCTTGTTGTGTTATGTCAAATCCGTTATCGTTTTCGGCGCTAGATTCGAGGTCAGAGAAGAGGAAGAGGTTCACTGTGCTGCATGAAGGGCCGGAGGTGGTGGAGGAAATTCCTCGTGCCCAGAATGAGCCGAAGGCGGTGCCAGTTCATACCTTCCATTGTGATGGTGAGGATTTTGTTGTTGTCGAGGAGGAAGAGGCTGCGGAGGAAACGGCTGCCCTTCTTAGTGATGCTAGTGAACTGCTCGGTCAATTCAAGGTAACTTCGAACTCTTGGCTTAGCTGTGGAATGTCCCCGTGTTTTTTTCTGTTGAATTGGTGTTGTGCCATCGCAGGGATTGTTTAAGTCAGGGAGAGAGCGTAATATGATGGCCGACCAGCTTGCGAAGCTATCTGCTGAGAATGAGTGTCTTCATGGTGACATTGCTCGTGTCAAGGGTCAGTTTGCAGGGCTGGAGGAAAGATTGGATGCAACGCGTCAGTATTCGAAGGTGTTGCGAGCTGCAGTCCAAGATCAAGAACGGGAGACCCACGAGCTTCAATCGTATGCTGATGATCTTTGCGTTCGTAAGTCTTCGTTATTCTTGGCTTTAAAAAATCAATGCACTGTCCTTGAGATAACTTCTTTTGCTTGTTGCGTAGAACTGCTTGATGCTCAGAAAGCAAAACGCCTTGTAGAGGAGAAGACTGATGCTGCCGAACGAGAGATGTACAAGATGCGAACGATGCACGAAGGTAGCCTCCTACTGCCTGCTGTTATGTTTGAATGGCTCCCTTACTCGGTTTTTGCTACTTCCGCAGTTCACTGGGGCAATGTTCGTCTTCAATTTGCAGACCTGCAGGCGAATGTGGATTCTTATTATGACAACTTCTGGTCATTGGCGCGGGAGATCTCCCCTGTGGTGAGGTGTGTTGATGGTCAGGAGCTCATCCCTGAACCTGCAGGCCGAGTCACCATGGAGAGTGTGTTGACGAGGGTTCGCGGCCTTTGGGGCAGACTTCAATTGTTTACAAATTCGGCGACGCGGAGTGTGGTTGCTCATGGTATGGCTATGTTGCAATCTCATTATCCAAAGGTCAAGCTTGATCATGTGGAGACCAGGTTCGCGTTAGGGACGTCGGATGAGGATGCGGATTGTCTGGAGGCGGCTGCTGATCGTGTCGCGGAGTTTGTGGCTAAAGATGTGGTTCTGTTTGCTGTTGGGCAGCAAAAGTTTATATCTCAGATACATTTGTTCGGACGTGTAAGTGAAAACTACAAAGCTGTAAAATGTCCGGGCGGTGAGCTTTTGTTTCACTTGTATGTCCCTGTCGTGCCTCCTAAGTTGGGAGCCGTAGCGATGAATCGTTCGGCCCTGGGTTGCCTGTGGCCCAGATCATAGAGACCAGAGCTACTGCACGCGTAAGCGCCACATGGATTACCATGGAGGTAGGCTGCTAGCAACCTTCTGCACATAGGGCGAACAACTCATGCGCGCTTGGGGTGATGCTAGGGACAGAACCATTTTCCGAGGGGCTCGATCGTGGCGTGACTAGGGCCTGTGGAGACTGTTCTTGCAGACGCTGGGCGCAAAGCCATGTTGCTTGTAGAGTCGTCAACCATACCGTGGTCGTATACAGATTCTGGGCACATACCCTCATGGCCTTCAACACAGGTGATGTTTCTCGGTTGTTGGAGAGACACCATCTGAGAGGTCTATCAATATGATCATAGCGCATAGGGTAGCTACTTCTATGTGTTATGAAATTGATAGATTAGATTTGAAGGTTTCCGGTTATGGCCAGACTATTTGGAGAACGTCGTAATGCGTTTGGAGAGGTCGTCGAAACACTATCAGAGTGTTTTGGAGAGGTTGTCGAACGCCATATGCGTTGAGCAAGAATCGTCGAACGTCGTCGGTGTTTTTGCAGGAGTTTGATTGCACAGGTCGATAACAGAAAACATACTACTTTATTTATTGGGGTAAGGTAGTACAAACTTCATTGAACCTCTTCAAATATCTAGTCTACTTGTATTGCATAAGTGTTAAGCCTTCATATGTATTTGCAAGGGGGGTTGGTGCCGATTGTTGGTGCTTGCGTCTCCTTTGGTCTCTTGGCTGTAGGGTTGTCGTTGGCGCTGGAGCGGTACTTATCGTGGGGGCAAGGCTTCCCGACGGCGTTGATTGTTTGTTGTTCGCATTCGTATGCGACTTTCAGGTCGTGAAAGTGCAATCAAGCCCTAAAGTGGGTTTTGGTGACATGACAACATATTTAGAAAACTAATGAGACTTTGTGAGTATGACAAGCAGGTTAAACTTAAGGAGGTTGATGAACAGGTTGGCGGACCCCTCCAATTACAAAAGTGCATGGCAACAAGCTCAAAGGGTTTAAATTCTTTTATACTTTGAATTTGAGTTAGGTATGTCGTACTATTAAGAGGGATTCAACATGCATGCCAACAAGTGAACCAAATGCATATATCCTTTTACATCACACCTCCACATATAAAGAGGGCAAATCAGCCAGCTTATTGAAGATCAAATCCTTGCTGTTCTACCCATGCCGGCAGTGCTGGCCTCCAGGCCGGCAGTGCCGGGCAGGCCGGCAGTGCTGGGCTACAGGCCGACACTGCCGCGACTTGTTCAGCCAGTGGACTATGAGGAGATATTTAAACACCCCCTCTCTCACCCCCAACAACTAGTTCTGCCATTTTGACTTACACATTTCGCAAGAACAGAAAGAGAAGCCTCTCTCTTGCTTTCCCTTCTCCCTTGGTGCTCATCCACTCTCCTCCATTGATTTCCAATCATTCTTTGAGAGATTGAGCCTCCAAGCTTTGAGAAGAAGCTTCGCCCTCGAATCTTCACTCCTACAAGCATTTGGTTTGCGTGGTGGCCGGTGGTTTGAGTTCTTTACTCTTGGAGCTTTGTTCCTAGCCGGCTAGAGGTTGCCCTTGAGCTTGCCTCCTTCGTGCGGCAACCTAAGGAAGTTTGTATCACCCATCATTTGCTAATACACTTCTCTCATCTCAAGGGTTTATTCTCTTGACTTGAGACCGAGGAAAGAGCTAGCCTTTGTGGTGAGCTTGATCCTTGTGTGGCGCACCTCAACAACGTGGACGTAGGCAAGCCTTGGTGGCGAGCTGAACCACGGGTCAAATCTTGTGTCACCGTGTGCTTGTCACTTTACTTTCATATATATTGTGTGCAAGGTGATTTCTAGGGTTTGGGCCCGATCTACCCGGTGGGTGTGTTGCTACCACTTTCAGGTGGTGCTAGAGGTTCTCCACACCTCTAGGAAGGTTTCTATTCAAGCACAATTTACATTAAGCTTTTACATTTTGAATTGTGTTGCATTCTGTTCTGGTGACCAGCACTGCTACCCAGAGACCAGCAGTGTTGGCCTTGGTCTGACAGCAAGATGTTGAAAGGTCCTAGATGGCTAGAGGGGGGGTGAATAGCCTAATAAAAAATCTACAAATCACTAGAGCAAAGGTTAGATAACACTTAAGAAAAGCTTTTTGGTCTAGCTCTACTTGGGGTGCAAAGCCACCTATCCCATGCAATTCTAGTTAACTAAGTGCTTGACAATCAATAGCAAGAACCTAAAGCACTTAGCACAAGCTATCAAGAACAACTACTAAAGAGGCTAACTAGCAAGCTAACTAGACAAGATATGAAAGAGTAAATACAAGAGAGGAGGTGATTGTTATACTGATGCCTTGTGATGTATGGATGTCAATAGGATGAACTAATCACAGTGAATACCAAAGAGTAGCCGAGAGACAAGATGACAATCGATTTTTCTCCCGAGGTTCACTTGGTTGCCACCAAGTTAGTCCTTGTTGTGTCGACTACTCAAATGGTGTTTCAGTGGCTAATTGGCAATTCACAAGCCAAGCCCACTACCCGGGCACCACAAGAAACCACCCAAATGAGAGTAACTCAAAGACACGAGCAATCCACTAGAGTTACCCTTTGGCGCTCCGCCAAGGTGGGTACAAGCCCTCTCACAATCGATGAAGCCGGCCACGAACAATCACCAACACGTGCCAAAGCTTCTCCTCAATCGCGAAGCCATCTAGGTGTTGGCAAACACCAAGAATAACAAGAAACCACGCCGCGATGACGATGACCAACTGCCACTAAGATGCAATGCAATGATCAATGCACTTGGATCACTCAAACTCTCACAAATATGCAACAAGAGTGAAGAGAGTGAGTTGGGGGCTATCTCAAGCAAGCACAAGTATGTCAAATGAATAGAAGGTGCAAGAGTTGGCTCCTTGAGCCGGCCAAAACATATTTATAGCCTTCCACAAAAGACTAGCCGTTTCCCCCTTCATCCTTGCTTTCCTGCGTAGCTCCGGACGCTGTTTCATAGGGGGGTCCGGACCATCGCGTCTGCATCCGGACCCTCCTCCAATTCAAAACCAGCCATTGGCGCCCTTCCTGCTGCTGATGTGCAGCATCTAGACGCGGTGAACAGGAGCGTTCGGCTCCCTTTTCTTCTACGTTCGGACCCAACCCAGGGGGGTCCAGAGAGCCGCTTGGCTCCAGACTCGCGTCCGGACCATGCCTTGCGTCCGGATCATCAAAACAAAGGAGTCCAGAGAGATCCAACCTCCGGACGCTGCGTCCGGAGTCCACGTCCAGACAATCATCCGCGTCCAGACCATCTGTCCATAGAGGTCGCTGCTTAGGGTTTGCCTCCGGTCCCATCACCATTGGTCCGGACTGCACATAGCTTGCGTCCGGACCTTGCATCCGGAGCTCCTCTGAGTTCCAAACTGAGTCGTTGCTTCTTCTCCAAGCTTCCATGTGCTAACACCTTGTGATTCATACTTTTGTCCACCTGTGTTAGCCTTTTACAATATATTTCTTGGATTTAGTTTTGTACATGTCACTTAGGTTCATTTTATGTGAATGCAATGCAAACCTAGTGGCACATGATAACCGCAATCGAAATGAGTTTTCCCTTCTTAATAGTACGGCTATCTATCCTAAAGGTGATCACACTCTCTATAGTGTCTTGATCACTAAACCAAAAATGGCCCTATAGATATAGCTTTGCCTTGAGCCCATTTTTTTTTCTCTTTCTTCTTTTCCTTAGTCCATGGAGCACTTGATTCACCATGATCATCCATCTAGCTCCATGTACCAAGGTGAACCACCCTATCTTGATCATACACTTAGTTTAAGGGTTAGTCCATAGGTTTCATCAATTACTCAAAACCAAACAAGGTCTTTTAGTTGTTAAGTTTTTGAAACAGGCCTATTCACCCCCCCCCTCTAGGCTAATCAGATCCTTACAAGTGGTATCAGAGCAAGGTTACCTCATAAAGAACTTCACCGTGCGAGGTAATGGCCGAAGAGGGTAAGGCTAAGGAGGTTGATCCTAAGGTCAAGGTGGTCGACCCCAAGGAGATGGGACGTACATGCCACGGACAGTGAGAGTGTGGACTCAGAGGAATACTTGACCACTCCTCTCATGTCCGCTGGAGAAAGAGCAATAAGAAAAAAAGAAAGAAGATTGAGGAAAGAAACAAGAAAAT
Source organism: Microstegium vimineum (assembly GCA_022036555.1). Classification (NCBI taxonomy): domain Eukaryota; kingdom Viridiplantae; phylum Streptophyta; class Magnoliopsida; order Poales; family Poaceae; genus Microstegium; species Microstegium vimineum. The sequence continues at coordinate 29,264,100 of CM039135.1, forward strand.
TGCAAAAAGAAGAAAAAGCTCTCAATGAAGCCAAGAGCTTGAAGCTTGCCGAGAAGCTTCATAGAAGAGAAGTGAAAGCTCTCAAAAAGGAGCTCAAGGCAAAGGAGGAGGAGGAGCTAAGGAAAAGCAAAGAGCAAGACTCTCAAGTGGAGGTTGATTCTAGTAGCTCCGATGGTGATGATGATATATCATACCAAGCCTCCAAGATTGCAAAGAAGGATGAGAAGAAGAAGGAGGAGGATGGCAGCAAGAAATACTCCGCCATATCCTTTGATTATTCATCCATCTCTAAACATGAGCATAAACCTTTATTCCATGTTCCCGCGGGCAAATTGCCTCATTTTGATGGGACTAACTTTGCCAAGTGGAAACACTTGATGAAAGCTTATCTTGTAGGTCTTCACCCTAGTGCTTGGGAGATTGTGCACAATGGATGTGATCCTCCGGTTGATCCCACAAGCCCCACCACTACCGAGCTCCGATGCATCCAACTCAATGCATAAGCAACTAGTGTGTTGCTAAGTGCATTGGATGGTGACGAGTACAACAAGGTCATGGGATTGGAAGTGGCAAAGGAGATATGGGACACCTTGCATCTTGCACATGAAGGTGTGAGCAAAGTGAGGCAGTCCAAGATTGATTTGTTGATGGCCAAGCTCAACCGGAACGTGATCAATGAAGGTGAAGGGCCACAAGAAATGTTTGATAGATTGATGACTATGGTTGGCAAGATAAGAGGACTTGGTGGTGAGGAAGTCAATGACCACAAGGTTGTCAAGATCATGCTTGAAGCATATTCTCCAAGAAATAAAACTGTGGTAACATTGATTAGAGACAAGAAGAGATTTGAGTACTTCACACCAAGTGATGTGCTTGGAAGGATTATCACCTTTGATTTGCAAAGGGAAGAAGCACAAGAAAGGAAGAAGCTTGGAGAGATGCAAGCAAGGTTGGAGGGCATCAAGATCAAGGATGTGGCTCTCAAGGCAAACAAGAGCACAAAGAAAACAGCCCCTACCTGTTCCAAAAACAGCAAGCATGCATCTTCAAGCAAAGCTCAATCAACCAAGACCATCAAGCATCAACCCGAAGCTTCACATAAGTGATGGTGGAAGTGAAGATGAGCAAGAAGAGAACATTAAAGACATGGCCCTATTCATGAGAAGATTCAACAAGGGCATAAAGAGCAATGGGTATAAGCTCATGAAGAGGAAGTTCCCAATCAAGAAATCTAGAACTTGCTTTAGGTGTGGTAGCACCGAACACTTCATTGCTGATTGCTCAAACAAGAAAGAGGACAACAAATTTGGCAAAGGCAAGAGAGAAGACAAGGGTGACTACAAGAAAGGGAGAAGAAATGTGGGTGAAGCTCACATTGGACATAATTGGGATGAATCAACCGATAGCTCAAGTGAGGAAGAGGAGATGGCCACAATAGCTATTCAGAAGCCATCCACTTCACCAAGGCTCTTCAATAACATGTCCGATGATGAAGGCTTCCCTCACACTTGTCTCATGGCAAAGGGTGAGAAGGTAAAATCAAAACCCAAAGCCAAAGCTCCTCCCCCCAAAGACATTTCTAGTAGTGATAGCTCTAGTGATGATGAATCTAGTGATGAAGAGATAAATGAAATAACTAGTAACATGGATCCTAAGACAAAACTCTTCATTGCTAATATATTGGATGAATTAGAGGAAACCAAAGCTGAGCTAGCATCTAGAGAAAATACTCTTATCAAACAAGAGGATCTTTATATTACTAGTGAGGAAGCTCTTGAATTAGAAAGAAGTGAGGTGAGCTCTTTGACTAAGGCCTTGGCCAAAGAACAAGAAGCTCATGCTCTCACTAAGGAGTGTGGTGACTTTGTTGACACCGTTTTTCGTACGGGTCAATATTGAACCGAGTGCGCTGATCGGGAAGAAGGTAAACGTTGTTCCTCATCGGCATTGAGATGCCACTATTCAGGTTACCGATGGAGGCAGAAGTCGTTGGTAGTGAATTTGATTAGGGACGCATTAAGGGTGAAAGATGTGTTTGCCGATAAGGAGAGATTGCCGATGGAAACAGGAAAACAATGCCGATCGGGAATGCTGCCGATGGATGCAGAAAATAGCTGACATCAGTGGAAAGATGCCGATGGTAATGGAAGAAGGTTGCGGATGGAAAGAAATCTGCCGATGGAAAGTGTCATCGCGAAGAGAATAGATAAGGAAACTAGTGATTTTATACCAATATTATTATATCAGTTTGAGTCCGACTCTTGCATGAGTCATTTATTTTCTTAAAAATAGGAGTTTTGTTTAGGTATGAGTCGTGTCTATGTACAACTCCTCCTACCGGAGTATAAATATGTACCTAGGGCCCGTATGATAGATATCCAATACAATCAAACAAATCTATTATTTTCGTCTTACTTTTCAGCATCTACTTTTTGTATTAGTTATAGTTTATCTACGAGTTCTTACGATCTCGACGGGCTGCATCTACAAGATCTTCGTCTACCTTGCGGGCTCCGCTTTTTGAGCAATCTGAGCCTTGACGTCCGAGCGCATCGTTGTCGTCTCGTTCATCGTTGTTCTAGTTATCGTCCTTGTTGATTAACTGGTCAAATCAACTGGCACACCTTTGGATATCGAGTTCGGGTATAAGCCCGAGGTGTTCGCAGATCCGACGCTTTTTGTGTCAACACCTCTTTTGGCACACCCGGTGGGACACTAGATACATCTCTTGATCAAGATCATGGGTGGTTCTACTGACGTTGATCCGAGGAACGTCATTGAAGTCTCTGAAGCAGATCTGAAAGATGATCAAAAGCAGTCTATGGAGCAGGCTATGGAGGAGTACAAGCAGTTGTATCTGAAATCCTTCAGCCTAAATAGGAGTGCCGATGCAGTACAGAAGCAAGATCCGCCGTTTCCACGGCAGGTCACTTTCGATGCTAATCCTGGTAAGTTACAAGATATGGTTAATATCGTGCTAAATCAAGCGTTGATTAACCACTCTATGGTGCTGTCCAATACTGTGTATAATGCCGTCATGCAATCTTTCAAAGAAGGGCAGCCACCTAAATATGTCGGTCCAGCGTATCATCAATCTAGGTCGGCATCTGCTACAATTTCATCGGCGATCCCAGTGTTCCAGCCTGTAAATCCTTCTGCCGATGAAGTTACACCGACAAGATCAAGCCCTGCAAGCGTCGTTCGACTAAGCATCGATCCAGCGGCGTCGGCGGCATCAGGATAGGTGGTCCCGAACCAGTCAGCTCCCGCTAACTGGTGGGGGTATGACATGCCTCCAGACTCGTCTGCCGATGCCAAGTTGATCCAAAATCATGTGGTGGGGAAAGCTCCTATGGAATTGGTGACATCGGCACAACCGATGAGCCCGGTGATGCATCATGCTGCGTCTGCTCCAAATATGCAGTTGCCACCGAGGAATCTTCAGAGCGCGCCCACGATGTCTTGCGGGCAACCATCGACAAATGTGTTGCCTATGCAACAAGATAGGACAGTTATAAACTATCCTATGATGATGGTGAACCCTCCGACGGGGGTGTCAGTACAACAAGGGGGCCCATTCATTGACTATTCTAGATTACAGGAACAGCAGGCGCCGGGAAATTACCAGCTGTCAGCAGGTCACATGCCGGTAACTCATAACCCTGCGTGGGCCGGTCCAATTCAACATCAGTTGGTGCAATCTGGGCAACAGATAACGGGGGCACAACAATACCTTTACCCGACCATCGTTTAGAATGAGACATCGATGTATCGGCCAGCGGTGTCCCAATACACCCCAGTTGGTGTCCAAGGGTACACATCGGCAAGTCAGCCATTGCATAATATTCAGCAAGGCAGGGTTACGCCTACACCAACTGGGCCAGCGTACCCAGTACAGAGGCAAGAGGGGATGTATCAACCGGTCCAGCCGATGAATGTTCAGCCTGCGCATCGGCAGGATCAAGACGTGTACTGGGCCGATAAGATCGCCGAAGTGATGAAAGAACAGTTCGGCATCAAGCCTAAAGTTAATACGTATTCTTATCAGACGCCATATCCTCTAGCATACGACTTGATTCCTCTTCCGAATCGGTACAAGGTGCCAGATTTCACGAAATTTTCTGGCCAAGATGACACGTCGACGATGGAGCATATCAACCGCTTCATTATCCAATGTGGAGAAGCAGCTACCGAAGATGAACTAAGGGTGAGACTGTTTTGTCATCCTTGTCCGGATCGGCATTCACGTGGTTTATCTCGCTTCCTCCAAACTCTGTAGTTACTTGGGCCGATCTAGAGAAGCAGTTTCACAGATACTTCTTTTCTGGCGTGCACGAGAAGAGAATTACCGATTGAGTCAAACTAAAGAAGCACAATGACAAATCAGTGGAGGGCTTCGTGCAAAGGATTCGGGACGTGAAGAACAAGTGCTACAGCCTGGTGCTCGATGATCGACAGTTGGCAGATTTGTCTTTCCAAGGATTACTGCCACACATCAGGGACAGGTATGCGTCTCAAGAATTCGAGAGCCTGAGTCATCTTGTGCAGAGGGTTGCCGATCAAGAAGTCAAAGCTTTCGAACCTAGGAAGACCTGGAACAAGAAAGTGTCCTTCGTTGAAGAAGAAGAAGATTTTGAATCAGATGAATGAACCGATATTGGCGTCGCTGAGTGGGTAAAGGATAAGAAGCCGATATCTTGTCTGTTCGGTCAGAAGGATGCTGAGAGGTTCACTTTTGATATTACCAAAGCCGATAGGATATTTGATCTCCTGCTTCAAGTAGGGCGAATTAAGTTGGCGCCTAATCAAGTAATTCCATCGGCTGAAGAGCTTAGAAGGATGAGGTATTGCAAGTGGCATGATGCGACCTCACACACCACCAATTACTGCAAGGTATTTAGACAGCAGTTGCAATTAGAAATCAGGGCTGGACGAATCAAATTTGATAATTCTAAAACCCAGAGGCCGATGAAGATCGACCAGCACCCATTCCCGAACAATATGGTAGAAGCTAGCGGAAAGGTTAAAGTCCTGACGTCGGAAGCCGCCAAGAAGAATACATCAGTAGACCCCAAACATCAGATAGATGTGCGTGATGTGGAGGGAAAGAAGCATGCCGGTGATGAACGAGCCAAGCGGGTGGCTGACGAGAGTAACGACATCGGGAGATCTCGGGGATACGGCGTCGTGATCATGCACAGGCAACCACGACGGGAGTATCGGTGCTCTCAAGAGGAGCAATATCTGCAATAGGAGGAAGAAAGGAACCAGGAATGGCGGTGACATAAGGATCATTGGAATTGCCCTTTCTTCATCCATTGTTGGGAAGAAGGCATCAAGCTGCCTACTACCTATAATTATTCTGAATGCAATGGATACTATCCCGTGATCGGTCAGAAAAAAGGTCCCGCTTCGAAGGCTACAAACCGAATTATGCTCGGCCGGTCAGGGGAAAGGAATTGGTACATGATCGGTTGGGGGGTAAGCTCAGTGTGCACGATAGGCTTGGCAAGCGTGTCCGTCGAGAGGACCTCGAAGAGAAGGCTAATGCAAGGGTGTCTGATGAAGAAATATTCTCTAGAGATCCAAACATTAGGGTGACGCAGGCCGGCACGACGAGATTCATACCAGCCAGTTTGGAAGACTAAGCTTCCTCAATGGTGCCCTGAAGGCCTAACCAAGACTCAGAAAAGAAGGATCCAACGTGAACGCCGAAACGATCTAAATCATGGTGGAAGTCCTTCAAAGAAAGAGGCTCCAGTTTTGGAGTGGAGGCCAAAACACCAGATGGGGAGTCCATCGGCAGATGTCAACATGGTTGTTATGTTTCCGATGGAGTTTATGGCACCTGATGCTGAAGAAGAAACTACTAATATGGCTCAGTTAGTGCTAGATCCGATGACGGCTGTCTTTGAGAAACCTGCAGATGATGAAAGGCAGCATTTGAAAGCTTTGTTCGTCAAAGGCAAAGTCGACGGGCAACCGGTGTCAAAGATGTTGGTCGATGGTGGAGCGTCGATTAATATAATGTCGTATGTCATGTTCAGGAAGCTTGGGAAGGGCGACCAAGCCTTAGTCAAGACAGACATGAAGCTGAAAGATTTTGAAGGCAATGTGTCACCAGCTATGGGGGCCGTATGTGTTGAGTCGACTATCGGCAGTAAAACTTTGCCGACAACGTTTTTTGTGATCAGTGGCAAGGGGGATGTACAATTTGCTTCTGGGAAGAGATTGGATTCACACCAACTGCTGCATCCCTTCTACGATGCACCAAAGCCTTGTGCAGTGGGTTGGAGACAGAATTGAAGTCGTCCGAAGTGAAGCCTCGTCAATTGTTGCATCGGCAGAATCGGAAACCTATGAGCAGACCAAGTGCATATCTGGTGAAGCTTGGGATATAGAATTCCTTACGGTGGCCGATTACCAGATTACACCGATCCAAGCAGTCGGTTCTGAAGAAGAAGTTTAATGGATCAGTTCGCCGATGATGGAAAACTTGGACAGGGGTTCACGTCAGCCGATGACTTGCTGGAAATAGACATCGGTGATGGTAATAAGCCTAGGACAACTTTTATTAGTGCTAAGTTAGATTCCCAATGTAAGCAACAGTTAACTGATTTGTTAAAGGAATGTAAAGATTGTTTTGCTTGGGACTATACAGAGATGTCTGGTTTGGACCGATCAATAGTTGAACATCGGTTACCTATTAAGTCAGGTTTCTAACCACATCGGTAGCCAGCGCGCCGATGCAATCCTAATGTGTTGTGTGATATCAAAGCTGAAATTACAAAATTAATCGAAGCTGGATTTATTCGGCAATGCCGATATGCCGAATGGATTTCTAATGTGGTTCCTGTATATAAAAAGAATGGAAAACTTCGTGTTTGTATTGATTTCAGGAATCTCAATAAAGCTACACCTATGGACAGCTACCCAATGCCCGTTGCCGATCTACTAGTTGATGCTTCTGCTGGACATAAGATTATCAGTTTTATGGATGGTAACGCTGGATATAATCAAATATTTATGGCTGAAGAAGATATATCCAAAACTGCTTTTAGATGTCCAGGCCACGTCGGTTTGTTTGAGTGGATCGTGATGACTTTTCGCTTGAAAAATGCTAGTGCTACTTATCAGAGAGCAATGAATTTCATATTTCATAAGTATTTCGGCACATTGGTCAAGATCTATATTGATGATGTGGTGGTGAAATCCGAAGACTTTCAAAAGCATCTTGTCGATCTACGAAAATTTTTGGAATGCACAAGGGAGCATGGACTTAAGATGAATCCGAATAAGTGTGCATTTGGCGTATCGGCAGGTCAATTCCTATGGTTCATGGTGCATCAAAGGGGTATAAAGATTGGCAGAAAGTCCATTGATGCGATTAACAAGGTGGTCGCTCCTACGAACAAAACCGAGCTGCAGTCTCTGATCGGCAAGATTAATTTTATCAGAAGATTTATATCTAATTTGTCCGAGAAGATTAAATCGTGTAGCCCATTGTTGAAGCTGAAAGCCGGTCAAGAATTTATGTGGAGAGTAGAGCAACAATTGGCTTTGGAAGAAATTAAGAAGTATCTGGTGAATCCTCTGGTGTTAATTCCGCCTCAACATGGGAAACCCTTCAGATTATATTTGTCTGCCGATGACGGTGTTATCGGGTCGGCCTTGATTCAAGAATTTGAGGGGAAAGAGCGTGTGATTTATTATTTGAGTAGGAGGTTGGTGGACGCTAAAACCAGGTATTCGGCCGTTGAGAAATTGTGTTTATGTTTGTACTTCTCTTGTACCAAATTAAGGCATTATTTGCTATCGGCCGAATGCACCGTCATATGTAAGGATGATGTGGTTAAATATATGCTATCAATACCGATTTTGAGTGGGAGGATCGGCAAATGGATTTTGGCGCTGTCAGAGTTTGATCTAAGGTATGAATCAGCTAAGGCAGTTAAAGGACAGGTGATGGCTAATTTTGTTACTCAGCATTGTGGTGCGCTAGATTCCATGGAAATTGCTCCTTGGACTCTATTCTTTGATGGTTCTACATGTAAGGAAGGAGCGGGTATCGGCGTCGTGTTGGTCTCACCCCGAGGAAAAAAGTATGAAATCTCATTGCCGATTGTTGCTACTTCGACAAATAATCAGGCTGAATATCAGGCGTTGTTGCAGGGGTTGGAATTGCTCAAGGATGTACGTGCTGATGCCGTTGAGGTCTTTGGTGATTCTATGTTAGTGATCAATCAGTTGATTGGAACATATGAATGTCGAAGTAATATTTTAATTGAGTATCATGGGAAGTGTTTACAATTGTTGAAGGAATTCAAAGGGTATCGTCTTGAGCACATCCCCAGGTTGCACAACGAAGAAGCCAACCGATTGGCGCAACATGCTTCGGGGTATCAGCCGATTCAAGAGGTGATGACATCGGTAACGGTCGCCGATGACTGGAGAAAAGAGATTGCGGATTACTTAAGAAATCCGTCTAAGAAAGTTGAAAGGCGATTAAGGTTTCAAGCTACCAAGTATGTGCTCCTTGATGATGAAATGTATTATCGAACAATTGATGGGGTTTTGCTCAGATGCCTCAGTGGAGAAGAGTCAAAGAGGTTGATGGGTGAAATTCACGAGGGAGTATGTGGAGCACATCAACCGGCATTCAAGATGAAATGGATGATTAGGCGGAATGGATATTATTGGCCGACAATTCTTGAGGATTGTTTTAAATATTTCAAGGGATGTCAAGATTGTCAGAGGTTTGGTAATGTTCAGAGAGCACCCGCATCGATAATGAATCCTATCATTAAACCGTGGCCATTTAGAGGATGGGCCATTGATCTCATTGGCCAAATTTACCCACCATCGAGTAAAGGGCATAAATTTATACTCGTTGCCACAGATTACTTCACAAAATGGGTTGAAGCCATCCCTTTGAAAAATGTGACATCGACAAACATGATAAATTTTGTGAAAGAGAATATTGTTTATCAGTTTGGTATTCCTCAAACTATTACGACTGATCAGGGAACCATGTTCACATCGGGAGAGTTTGATGAGTTCGCTGTCGGTATGGGGTTTAAGGTATTGAACTCTTCTCCTTATTATGCTGAAGCTAATGGTCAGGCCGAAGCAACTAATAAGGGAGTGATCAAGCTTATTAAACGTAAGATTGAAGAAAACCCTAGGAAGTGGCATACGATGTTGAATGAGGCTTTGTGGTCATATCGGATGGCGTGTCATGGTGCTACTAAAGTTTCACCATATCAGTTGGTGTATGGACACGATGTTGTCCTGCCTTGGGAGATTAAAACTGGTTCCAGACGGTTATTTTCTCAGGATCAGTTAACAGCCGATGAGTATGATACCCTTATGAAGGAGGAGTTAGAAGATCTAGCGGGTCATCGGTTGAGAGCCCTAATCAGTATTGAGGAGAATAAGAAGAGGGTTGCCAGGTGGTATAACAAGAAGGTGAAAATGAAAGAGTTTTCCGATGGCAATCTGGTGTGGAAATTGATGTTACCGATTGGGACTAAGAGTTCAAAGTTTGGGAAGTGGTCTCCTAATTGGGAAGGTCCTTTTCGGATAAAGCAATCTGCTCCTGGTAATGCCTATATTTTGGAGACCCTCGAAGGGGTTGCGTTTCCCAGAGCAATCAATGGTAAATATTTAAAGAAATATTATCCTAGTATCTGGGTAGATGCATGAGGCAATACAGGTATAGATGCCGATGGGAGGAGTATCATACCGAACATCGGCAGAAATCGTATTAACGTTATATTACAGGCAAGAACAGTTGTCAAGTTTATAGTTTGTCGACACGGCAAATTACAACAAGGATTGAATTGATGATATCGCACGCAGGCGAATTTGATTTGCTTCTTCTATTTCCTTGGCGTCATCATCGGCAGAGCCCTCGATTGGCTTGAGCTTTCTCTTCAACAGAAGGGCTTCGCAGGCGTTGGCGTCTCTCTCTTGTTGTAAAACTTTGATGGAAGCAGGGAGTTGAGTTTTCTTTTGGCTGGTTGCGCTTAGAGCTTCATCAATCTTCTTGAACTCAGCTAGCAGTTCTTCTTTTCGCGCCGATAGATGTGTGATCTCTTGTTCAAGCGCGCTACCAGAAGCTTCCAGGCGTCCGATGTCTTTATGTCTCTCGTCCGCAGCTTGCTTGAATTTGAGTATCTCCTCCGTAGATTTTGCTTGAGCAGCTCTATCGGCGATGCGCCGCAAGGCTCTTTGATATTGTAGCTGCCGACTCTCGAGGAATGCCGCTTGGAAGAGTAGTTCTTCAACATCGGCAGGCAGTTGGTTTCGAACTTCTCTAATGGCTATCCTTACTGCGTTGGAGTCTTGGACTAGTTCGGAAGTGCTTTGCTGCAGGAAGGATAGCAGTGCTTCGAGTTTGGACTTCACTTCTGCCGATATAGTACCTGATGGCGGAACAGAGCTTTCTTCCTCTTCGTCCTCATTTGGGAGATTGATACCAAAGGAAAATAGACTGTTTGGGGAATCTTGGGCCTGAAAAGAAGAGGATTAGAGTATGCCGATTACAAGTTTTGCATGTTTATGATGGTCAGTTTACCATTTTAGGTGGATCTCTCGCCTTGGACTCGGCAGAACAGCTGACATAACCGTATCTTGAAGATCGGCAAATGGTTCCGATGAACTTGCCTCGGCAAGAGGTACGATTGGCGCTGGTGTTGGTGCCGGTGCTGCTTCCGCTATTGCCGACCTCTGTGGCGACACTGTTGTTCCCTGGTCAGGAATTTTGTTTGGTACTGGTGCTGATGCCGATGCCGGTATTGTTTCTGTTGTTGCAGCCATCTCTTGCGGCAACGGTGTTGTCCCTTGGTCAGGAAGCTCGGCTTGTGGCTGTTCGGGGATAGCTGCCGATACTGGTTTTGGTGCTGGCATATCGGCAGGAGCTTGAGTAGGTGCAGTAGGAGTTGATAGTTTCTTACGTTTTGGTTTGGGAACAACACTTGAATGGCCTTGGCGCTTTGATCCTTGTGCTTGGGGGCATCGGCAGGTCAAGTGGCTTGTACACTTGGGATGGTTGCCAATGAGCTTGTTGCCTATAGAGAAAGATGGTTGGTATAAATTGAAAAACAGAGTAAAATTACCGATGAAAATTTACAATCGGTATAAGCAAGTAAAGTATTACCATGAAGGCCTGCGCCAAGGTAGCGGTAGCAGTGGCAGCATCATCGGTTGGCAGTGGTCTAGATCTGATGGTAACCTTAGGGATTGCCCTGCGATGCGTAAGAGCAGCCAATGGAGGGGCCTTGCTGCCGATTGTTGATATTGGGGTCATCGGTCGCAAATTGAAATACTTACCGCTTTTACTCTTGTTGGGAATTGGATCATTGACCTACTGACAGAGGGTTAGTTACCAGTATCTTTGAAAGTCAATGAAGTAGTGGTATCGGGAATAAACTTACCGCATCGTCGGGGATGACATGATCGACATCAATCAAGTGCCAATAGTAGTGCGATGATGGAGCGAATAGCTGGTCCTTCCATTCTTGCCACCAGGACTTGTATGACTCGGTTATGAAAGACGTCAGTGCCCAAGAAGACAAGTCGATGTTGGCCATATCAGCATGGGGAGAGAGAGTGGTAATTTTATTCCAGTCCATTGCATTGGAGATGATCTCTCTTGGTTTTATCACATTGGCATAGCTGAGCTTGATCGACAGTTGACCGAATGCTAGCTGTCTTGCTGCTGCCGATGGATAGTAGAACTCATATGATGGGTGAGAATTCTTCCCGATCCCAATGACGTTGACTGGGATGGCCCGGGGAATGAGGGTAGCCTTCATGATTACCTCATTTTGAGGTATATTCCCGTCGGTAAGGTTGAAGGAGATGGGGAATCGGTTATCTCCATCAACATAAGGCCACCAAACTCGTTCTGCAGCAGGGATTCCGCAGTAGAGCCTTTGAAAGAACATGCCAAATTGATCAACATTGGCATCGGTTCCTGGTAGCACTATTATAGCTTCCCCAAAGTTGAGTGGGTAGCGAGTTGCCGATTCGTCATCATCAAAGACATAGTCTTCGGATATATCCCTTGGGAACTGTTGGCTGAACAGGTCAAATTGGAGACATTTGTACATATGTGCGTTTAGCCACAGGTTGATGAACCACCAAGGACCTCCAAGATTACCGATGGGTTCGCCTAGTAGTAGCTTCTCCGATACTTGGTGTAGAAGACGGTAAACTGAGCCGAGGAGGTATCGGCCAAGGGGGAATCCTCCACTTGTCAGGAGCTCTGCTGCTAGGAGATACATGTTGGTGGGTCCGACTGTTCTGCCATAGAATATGAACTTTTCCAACCACATGTTGAGGAAGGTGGCATGCTCCCTTTGGTTTACCGATCTGGTCTTCTGGTTTTCTTGGATGTATCCGGTCCAACCGCCGATGTTGCGGGTGCTTACCCGATGCTCGGACTTCCTACGGAAGAGAGTAGCAGGATTGACAGAGGAGACATCGAGGTCGGTGAGCATGTGTACATCGGCAAGTGTGGGGGTGGTTGGTCCATGTCTGAATAGAAATGCGTTCATTGTATCGGACCAGAAGTAAGAAGTAGCTATCATCATATTCTCGTTCTTGGCCATATCGGCAATGGACATCCTAATGCATTGATCGACGTTGCGTTCTGACCAATATAGTTGTTGTGATCTAGCTATCCTGAGGTACCAGTTCTTCCACCCTTTGGTAGGTTTAGGCCAAGAACGGAATGTGTCTACCCATAACCCTAGGTCGAAATGCTCAGATCTAAAAGGGATGCGGTTGGTTTCTGCATTAATCGGATTGGTTGGATCGGCATTCCCCATTGGGCCTAAACAGCAGAGGTGCACCTGATCGGTAGGAATCACTATCTTTTTGCGCATCTCCTAGAGATCCAAAAAGGCGGAAAAGAGAAAAACAGAAGGGGGATTGTAAATCGATGCAGAAAGATGAAACTGCGGTGTATTCAGCAAGGGAATAGAGAAGATTACCGCGGAAGCAGTGAAGTTGATCGCCATTGGAGGGGTTCTTGCGAGGGATCGTGCTTCTTGATGAGGGAAATCGTCGGTAGATTGCCGGAGTGTTCTTCGGGGTCGCCTTTGGAATGCGGATAAAGATGTGAGCTTAGGGTAAAAAAGAAAGCATATGGTAATCTTTATAGGCCTAGTCAAGGGGCATTTTCGAATTTTCTTTTTACTGGGCAGAGGTATGGAGAGATATCGCGATGGATTTGTGCGGAGATCGAGGGATTTGTAACTGTTGACGCTTCAGTTATAGGAGTTGTTGGTAATTTGCGGAGATGGTGTGTGGTAATCAAGATGATGACGTAAGCGTTTTTGGAGGGAAAGATTACAACAGAGCAAATTTCGGCGCATAAGATATTTTATACTCCGAAATTGGGGGGCATGTGTTGACACCGTTTTTCGTACGGGTCAATATTGAACCGAGTGCGCTGATCGGCAAGAAGGTAAACGTTGTTCCTCATCGGCATCGAGATGCCACTATTCAGGTTACCGATGGAGGCAGAAGTCGTCGATAGTGAATTTGATTGGGGACGCATTAAGGGTGAAAGATGTGTTTGCCGATAAGGAGAGATTGCCGATGGAAACAGGAAAACGTTGCCGATCGGGAATGTTGCCGATGGATGCAGAAAATAGCTGACGTCAGTGGAAAGATGCCGATGGTAATGGAAGAAGGTTGCGGATGGAAAGAAATCTGCCGATGGAAAGTGTCATCGCGCAGAGAATAGATAAGGAAACTGATGATTTTATACCAATATTATTATATCAGTTTGAGTCCGACTCTTGCACGAGTCATTTATTTTCTTAAAAATAGGAGTTTTGTTTAGGTATGAGTCGTGTCTATGTACAACTCCTCCTACCGGAGTATAAATATGTACCTAGGGCCCGTATGATAGATATCCAATACAATCAAACAAATCTATTATTTTCGTCTTACTTTTCAGCATCTACTTTTTCGTATTAGTTATAGTTTATCTACGAGTTCTTACGATCTTGACGGGCTGCATCTACAAGATCTTCGTCTACCTCGCGGGCTCCGCTTTTTGAGCAATCTGAGCCTTGATGTCCGGGCGCATCGCTGTCGTCTCGTTCATCGTTGTTCTAGTTATCATCCTTGTTGATTAACTGGTCAAATCAACTGGCACACCTTTGGATATCGAGTTCGGGTATAAGCCCGAGGTGTTCGCAGATCCGACGCTTTTTGTGTCAACAGACCTCAAGCAAAAGCATTGTGGCTTGATTGAAAAGCATCAAGAGCTTGAGGCACAATACTCTCTTCTATGGGAGGGAAACTCACATCTCTCTAAAGAAAATGATACCTCTTCTCCATCCACTAGTCAAGGTTGTGGAAAATGCTATAATGTTGATATGAATGCCTATTCCACTAACCTTGCCAAAATGGAGGCCATGAAGAAAGAAATAGCAAGGCTCAACAATGTCATTTCAGTTTCAAAGAAGAATGACAAAGACAAAGTTGAGCCCAAGAAGATTCAATACAAGGATGGAAGGCATCCATCAATCAAAGATGGGCTTGGACACACTCAAGGAGGTAAAACCAATGGTAGAAAAATGATCAAAGGCATTGAGTGTGTCAAGTTTGAGAAGAAGGGAAGCATTGGTGCAGATAAGCCTGCATAGACAGCAGCTCTGCTGGACCAGAGGCCGGCAGTGCCAGACCTCAGGCCGGCAGTGCCGCGCCCCAAGAAAGGGAAGGCTACCATTACTTCACCTGATCAAGCTAAGGCCCAAGCCCATGCCAAGAGGATGCCCCAGCAAAAGCAGGTTTCTCAGAAACCCAAGGACTCAATCTGGGTGGCCAAAAACAAGTTTGCATATCAACCTAAGAAAAGGTCGCCCCAAGGAAGCTTGTCCTCATGCTACATGTTGAAATGCAATGACCGTGGTAAAGTCATTGCAGAGTTTGTGGGTGATGAGAAACATGATAAAAGGAGCATAAACATTTGGGTTCCAAAAATTGTTGTGACTAACATGCAAGGCCCCAAGATTGATTGAGGACCTAAATCTAGAAACTAAACTTGTTTTGTAGGCATACTCCTCCGGTGGATCAAGTTGGGTGCTTGATAGTGGATGTACAAATCATATGACCGGAGAGAAGAGAATGTTCTCATCATATTCCCCAACTTCAAATGCAAGTGAGAACATCATTTTTGGTGACAACTCCAAAGGGGAAGTGATTGGTCTTGGTAAAGTTGCTATTACTCTTGATCATTCTATCTCAAATGTATTACATGTGAATTCGTTGAGTTACAACTTGTTGTCCGTTTCTCAATTGTGTGAGATGGGCTTCAATTGTCTCTTTACGGATAAGGGTGTGGAAGTCTTTAAGAGGGAGGATTCCTCTATTGTCTTTACGGGTCGTTTGAAGAGCAAGCTTTACCTAGTTCATTTCAACAAAAGTAAAGCTAAGCTTGAGACTTGTTTAGTGGCAAAATCTAGCATGGGTTGGTTATGGCATCGCCGACTAGCCCATGTTGGGATGAGGAACTTGGCCAAACTCCTAAAATATGAACACATTCTTGGACTAACCAATGTTCATTTTGAGAAGGATAGAATTTGTAGTGCTTGCCAAGCTGGACAACAAGTAGGTGCACCTCACCCACCAAAGAGCATTGTCTCCACCAAGCAACCATTGGAGCTAATTCACATGGATCTCTTTGGACCGGTGGCCTACATAAGCATTAGCGGTAACAAACATGGTTTAGTTATTGTTGATGATTTTACTCGATTCACTTGGGTGTTTTTCATGTATGATAAGGCACAAGTGCAAGAAAAGGTGAAAACCTTCATTAGAAGAGCACAAAGAGAATTCGCTTTCCAAATCAAGAAAGTTCATAGTGACAATGGAACCGAATTCAAGAACACTCAAGTGGAGGAGTTTCTTGATGATGAGGGTATCAAGCATGAGTTTTCAATTCCATACACCCCTCAACAAAATGGTGTAGTAGAGAGGAAGAACCGGACACTCATTGACATGGAAAGGACGATGCTAGATGAGTACAAGACTTCGGATATCTTTTGGGCCAAAGCCGTCAACACCGCTTGCCATGCCATCAACCGACTCTATCTACACAAGATCTTGAAGAAGACTTCATATGAACTCCTAACCGGTAACAAACCAAAGGTGTCTTACTTTAGAGTTTTTGGGTGCAAGTGTTTCATACTTAATAAGAAACCCAAAACCTCTAAGTTTGCACCTAAAGTTGATGAAGGTTTTCTTCTTGGTTATGGATCAAATGAGCATGCCTATCGTGTATTCAACAAGATCTTAGGGAAAATTGAAATCGCGATAGATGTGACATTTGATGAATCTAACGGCTCTCAAGTAGAGCAAATTGATCAAGTGATTGTAGGTAATGAGGAACCACCATGTGAAGCAATCAAGAATATGGATATTGGTGACATTAGGCCACAAGAAATTCAAGCCACAGCTATGGAACCTCAAGGTGATGAAGCTACTGCCACTAGACTTGAAGAAGAAGGCCTAGCAGTGCTCCCTAGTTAGGGCTCTGCCCCTGTGGCCGGCACTGCCGAACCAGAGGCCGGCACTGCCGGACCAAGCAGACAGGCAGCAGCCACTTCACCAACAACTCCAAGAAACCTACAACCTATCTTTGAAGAGTATGAGTACAATGATGGCCAAACTGATCAACAAGAAGCCACAGAACACCCAAGGCTGAGGCAAACAATTCAAAAGGATCACCCCGTTGACAATATACTTGGGAGTCTTCGAAGAGGGTAACTACTCGTTCACATTTGGCAAACTTTTGTCAATTTTACTCTTTTGTATCCTCTTTGGAACCTCTCAAGGTTGATCAAGCTTTAGATGATCCGTATTGGGTGATGGCTATGCAAGAAGAGCTAAATAGCTTTGAAAGGAACAAAGTTTGGTCATTGGTGGAAAGACCCAACACAAATGTGATTGGAACCAAGTGGGTCTTCCGCATCAAGCAAGATGAGCAAGGCGTGGTGACAAGGAACAAGGCAAGATTGGTGGCTCAAGGATTCACTCAAGTGGAGGGCTTGGACTTTGAAGAAACATATGCACCAGTGGCTAGGCTTGAAGCAATTCGAATGCTTTTGGCATATGCCGCCCATCATGATTTCAAGCTTCAACAAATGGATGTGAAGAGTGCATTCCTCAATGGCCCAATCTAAGAGTTGGTCTATGTTGAGCAGCCATCGGGCTTTGAAGATCCCAAGTTTCCTCATCATGTCTTCAAGCTCCATAAGGCGCTCTATGGGCTTAAACAAGCACCAAGAGCATGCTATGAATGCCTTAAGGATTTTCTACTCAAACAAGGCTTTGAAATAGGCAAAGCGGATCCTACTCTCTTCACTCATAAGATCAATAATGATATCTTTGTGTGCCAAATATATGTTGATGACATAATATTTGGTAGTACTAACCAATCATTTTGTGATGAGTTTAGTAGGATTATGACTAAGAGATTTGAGATGTCTATGATGGGTGAGCTAAAGTTCTTCCTCGGATTTCAAATCAAGCAACTCAAGGAAGGGACTTTCTTATGCCAAACCAAGTACACCCATGATATGTTGAGAAAGTTTGACATGGCCAATGCTAAGCCAATCAAGACTCCCATGCCAACTAATGGACATCTTGATCTTGATGAAGGAGGGAAATCCGTGGACATAAAGGTATATCGTTCCATGATCGGCTCTCTCCTTTACTTATGTGCATCTAGGCCGGACATAATGCTTAGTGTGTGCATGTGTGCTAGATTTCAAGCTAACCCGAAAGAGTGTCATTTAATGTTAAGAGAATTTGAGATATCTAGTTTTCACTCCTAACCTTGGCTTATGGTATCCTAAGGGCTCTAAGTTCGATCTACTTGGGTATTCGGATTCCGATTACGCCGGTTGCAAGGTAGACTGAAAAAGCACTTCGGGGACGTGTCAATTTCTTGGACGGTCCCTAGTGTCTTGGAGTTCTAAGAAGCAAAATTGTGTAGCCCTTTCCACCGCCGAGGCTGAGTATGTTGCAGCCAGTGCTTGTTGTGCTCAACTACTTTGGATGAGGCAAACCTTAAAAGATTTCGGATGTCAATTCACCAAGATTCCTCTCTTGTGTGATAACGAGAGTGCCATCAAACTCGCAAACAACCCGGTTAGTCACTCTAGAACCAAACACATAGACATCCGTCATCACTTCTTGAGAGACCACTAATTAAAAGGAGATATCGCAACTCACCATGTGAGCACCAATAAGCAACTAGCCGATATCTTCACCAAGCCTCTCGATGAGACAAGGTTTTGTGCTTTGCGTAGTGAGCTGAATATACTTGATTCTCGTAACGTGGTTTGAACTATAGCACACACCTGTTTGTCCACCTAGCGACTTAGGCAAAACTTTGAATTTTTTTTCAATTATGTGCTTCAAAACAAAATTTGAAAGAAACTTGAATGTGTTGGTCATAGTATGATTGTTGATTTGCTTACTGACCAGCACATGGCAAGGGGTATGTGTCCACAATTGCATAAATTTAAAGTATAATGGTGGCATAGTGCCTCACTGCCTGGCCAGGCCAGCAGTGCTGGCCCCAGGCCAACAGTGTCGGGGTGTCCAGCAGTGCCGGGCTAAGGCCGGGAGTGCCGGGACTTAAGGGACCCGAGCCTGTCAGACCCAAGTCCTAGCTCTCGGGTTTTGCTTTATTTTCTCTCCCCAACCCGAGGGAACACCATCCCAAGTCATATCCCTTCAACAGAAACACCTCTCCTCTCCTCTCTCAACCCCAAGGAGACCTAGGGAGCCTGGAGGTCCCTCTCTTCCCCCCGGTAATGCTACCCTTTGGAGGTGCTGCCATTGGAGGAGGTGTGGAGGATCTTCCTCCCTGTGTCAAGATCCATTCAAGCCCGACCTTCTTCATCCTCACCCCTTTGTTTCAAAGGTAATAACTTGAAACCCTAACTTGGGTCGATCTATGCAATGTATGGTTTTTGAGATGGGATTTAGGTTGCTAGTAGTTGCATTATGAATGGTGATATATCTTCAGTAGTTAGATTTGATCAAAACCTAGTTTCAATGGAGGATTGATGGAGCATGCCATGGTGCTGTATGCACTAGGCCGGCAGTGCCGGACCCCTGGTGATAGCACCTATGCATTTGCTCCTACAATCGTCTATTGACCCTAGATTTTGGTTAAATCTTTCCACTAGGGTTCTTGTCACTGTCTAGCTGCAGCAACTTAACCTTTTCCCCTTTTAAATGCATAGATGGACGCCGGTGGATCGCGGAGTGGTGGAAGAGGAAGAGTGAGGTCCAAGATTCGCACTCAGAGAGCTGATGATGGCCTGAATCCCAGGCAAAGAATCATTCAAGAGGAGGAGTTGCAGAGGGCAGGGAGAACCATCGCAGAAGGTGTTTGTCCTTGGACACCCCGGATTTGGGGTTGTTCGATGGCTCATATCTTGTTGAGCATCCTGAGGAGGTACTTGTCAGAGAGCCTTAGGACACCCTTGGCAGAGTCAAAGTCAACTACCAAAACCAGTGGAGGACAGTCCAGGAGCAAAGGGCCATCAATCCCTATGATGTGCCAAAGGACATGAGTGTGGACTATAGGTTCTGGAATGTGTTTCATTCCGACTATTATCTCACTGTCCTCTTTCAAGCTGCAAAACCTAGAGTCATCAAAATAAAGTATGTTGATTGGGAGCACTTGGAAATCAAGAGAGATCCTGTGTTTGATAGGGTCATTGATCAGTGAAGGTAGCTTGGGATGTATCACTGGATGGGTTTCCAAAATGGGTGGAACACAGAGATCATCCATTAGTTCTACTCCACCTACTATCTAGATAGGGAGAACTTTGTGATGCACTGGATGACAGAGGGTGTGCACTACAGAGTTGACTATGTGACCTTTGCTTGCTTCCTTGGCTTTGGTGAGGAGGACAAAGAATGCTTCAATGTTCATGATGAGAGAGGGCTGCTAAATGATGAGATTTCTTCTCTCTACATTGAGCCTCATAAGGCAGATGGTCTGATAAAAGGTTTGAGGATCAAGTATTATATCTTGAACAACCTTTTCAGGACCACTCTCTATCCCAAGGTAGGATCTGCTTCAAACCTCTACAACAAATCCAAAAATGTGTTGAGGAGGATGAGAGGTGGAGCACCACCGTTTTCAGTTGGTCGCTTCTTATGGGATGAGATATGCATTGCAATAGAGGATGCTAGAAGGGGGCTGCCCTATGCTCCCTATCTGATGTTCATCATTGAGATGGTGACTGGCCGGATCTTCAACAAGGACGTTGTCCATGAGCCTTATAGAGCAGAGAAGACCATTCATGCTACAACAATTCAGGAGGTGAACACTCCTCCCAGAGACACCAGGACAGCAGCAGCAGCAGATATCCCTGAGTCTTTAGGTGCAGCAGCTTCCAGAGGCAGGAAGAAGGACAAGCATGGTAGGATCTTGAATAAGATCTTTGCTGGCATCTGCTATGCAAATGATCACTCTTACCAGACCAGACTTGAGATCAGAGAGCTCAGAAACGAGCAAGGGCTCAGACAGATTGATCCTCCTACTCCACCTCCAGAGCTCAGTGAGGAGTCCACCTATGAAGGTGGTGATGATGAGGAGGAGGATGAGGATGAGGAGGAGATTGAGCAGCCCTAGACTCGTCGATGCAGCAAGCGTGCATCTGCTCCTAGTGTTCACTTCACAGGATCTCCTGATGATGATGATGATGATGATGATGATGGTGAAGATGATGATGGAGACGACGACGATGACCATATGGAGGAAGACAGCGACTAGCTTGTATCTCTTTCTTCTTGGTTCTTCTCTCTTTTTGGTGACTTGTTGCCAAAGGGGGAGAATTACTAAGTGAAGAGGGTACAACATCTTCGACGATCAAGGAGGAGCAGCAGCTGCTAGTTATCTTAGTTTTTAGTTTGTGAGATGAGAGAGCAACATGAAACTATTTTATTGTAATATTGCCACTTAAGTACTTTATTTGTGTTATTTGTGGACATGTACTCTCTTATATATATCATGCTTGTCTTAGTATGCATTTATCTTTTATATATATTGTGTTGTGTGGTCGTGTAAAAGCTTTCGTAGGCTTGTTGTTTGCAGCCAAGCTGGTAGTGCCGGGCTCCAGGTCGGCAGTGCCGGACTGCTCAACAACAGCCCCTCTGATTTGTGTTTGAGACAGGTTCATACGCATCACGTATATATTTGTGACACCTTTTCAGCACCCCACAGCAGCCATGGATGTAGGGGAGCCCTACTTCACTCCAATGTGTGAAACTTGACCTTTCATGCCAAATTTGGAAATTCAAATTCCTATTCACACATTTAGGGGGGGCTCCTACACCCATGACTTGCATTGTCTCATATTATTATTCACTTTTGTAAATTCTAAGTGTGTTGTCATCAATCACCAAAAAGGGGAAGATTGAAAGTGCAATCAAGCCCTAAAGTGGGTTTTGGTGACATGACAACATATTTAGGAAACTAATGAGACTTTGTGAGTATGACAAGCAGGTTAAACTTAAGGAGGTTGATGAACAGGTTGGTGGACCCCTCCAATTACAAAAGTGCATGGCAACAAGCTCAAAGGGTTTAAATTCTTTTATACTTTGAATTTGAGTTAGGTATGTCGTACTATTAAGAGGGATTCAATACGCATGCCAACAAGTGAACCAAATGCATCTATCCTTTTACATCACACCTCCACATATAAAGAGGGCAAATCAACCAGCTTATTGAAGATCAAATCCTTGTTGTTCTGCCCAGGCCGGCAGTGCCGGGCAGTGCCAGGCTACAGGCCGGCACTGTCGTGACTTGTTCAGCCAGTGGACTGTGAGGAGGTATTTAAACACCCCTCTCTCACCCCCCAACGGCTAGTTCTGCCATTCTGACTTACACATTTCGCAAGAACAGAAAGAGATGCCTCTCTCTTGCTTTCCCTTCTCCCTTGGTGCTCATCCACTCTCCTCCATTGATTTCCAATCATTATTTTAGAGATTGAGCCTCCAAGCTTTGAGAAGAAGCTTCTCCCTCGGATCTTCACTCCTATAAGCATTTGGTTTGCGTGGTGGCCGGCGGTTTGAGTTATTTACTCTTGGAGCTTTCCTCCTAGCCGGCTAGAGGTTGCCCTTGAGCTTTCCTCCTTCGTGTGGCAGCCTAGGGAAGTTTGTATCACCCATCATTTGCTAATACACTTCTCTCATCTCAAGGGTTCATTCTCTTGACTTGAGACCGAGGAAAGATCTAGCCTTTGTGGTGAGCTTGAGCTTTGTGTGGCGCACCTCAACAACGTCGACGTAGGCAAGCCTTGGTGGCGAGCTGAACCATAGGTCAAATCTTGTGTCACCGTGTGCTTGTCACTTTACTTTCATATATATTGTGTGCAAGGTGATTTCTAGGGTTTGGACCCGATCTACCCGGTGGGTGTGTTGCTACCACTTTCAGGTGGTGCTAGAGGTTCTCCACACCTATAGGAAGGTTTCTATTCAAGCAAAATTTACATTAAGCTTTTACATTTTGAATTGTGTTGCATTCTGTTCTGGTGACCAACACTGCTGCCCAGAGACCAGCAGTGTCGGCCACCCCGGCAGTGCGGCCCCTAGCCCGGCAGTGTTGGCCTTGGTCTGACAGCATGTTGTTAAGTTTTTGAAACAGACCTATTCACCCCCCCTCTAGGCTAATCAGGTCCTTATAGGTCGGTGCGGAGGCTGAGGATGCCTTGCTGCATTGGAATATTTAGCACCATGTAGGTATAGTGTGGTACTTCCATGAGCTTTGTGAGTGCCGGGCGACCAAGGATCGCATGGTAGGCTGTTTGAAAGTCAGCGATGATGAAGTTGATGTTCTCGATCCTAAAGTGGTTCTGGTCGCCGAATTGCACGGGGAGTGTAATTTGTCCTACTGGTGTAGATGCCTTGTCTGGGATGATACCCCGGAAAGGAAAATTCGCTAGCAGTAGGTCCTTTGAGTGATCGAGCTGGCGGAATGCGTCGGCGAACATAATATTTAGTGCACTGCCACCGTCGACTAGCACCTTCCTGAAGCAGCATGTAGCGATGGTCGGGTCAATGATGAGTGGAAAAAGACCAGGGTACCTGTAGTTCGTCCATTCGTCTTCCCCTAAAAACTGACAGGTTGCTCCGACCAATCTAGCTAACGAGCGTTGGCTGAGTCGTCGCCTATAGCAGCGACGGAGTAGATGTCCTTTCGGACTTGGCGGCGTCGCCTTTCTCCTTCAATGACCATGCTGCCCCGAAGATGGAGTACGTCGCTGAAGGTGGTCTGAATTTTGTTGCCGGTGGGTCTTGGTCCTCACTCCTTTTGGAGTTATCTTTCCTTGCCTTCCTGCCAGCTCTTCGCCCAATTGCTGCTACGAGGAGGTCGCAATCGCGCATGGAATGCCTGGAGTTTTGGTGTATGGGGCATGGGTAGTCGAGGATTTTGTCATATTATGCATCGTAATCTGCGTTTGGTCCTCCGTCGGCGATATAGCGGTTGTCTCGCCTATAATCGTGCCTCTGATAGCACTTGGAGCTGTTTGACGGGTGGTCCCGGTGAGCACCGGTCCTTCCGTCGTTGTCATAGTCTGGTCGGCGGTTCCTATACCTCTTGTGTTCCGGGAGGTGGGAGTGACGTCGCCAGTTCTCCCTGCTTCGTGTAATGTGGTTTTGGTTGACATGAGTATTCGTGACTGCCGTGGGCTCTTCCGTGGTTATTAATTTCCTTCGTGCTGATTTGTTTGTGAACTCGACGGTTAACAGATCGCTGGGGAAGATGGGGGTGAACTCTGTTTTGTTGTCATGAGGGGCGCTCTTGGCAGGGGCTTGAAAACTTGTCCTCCCGGAGGCCGGTGAGTACTCTTGGAAATCGTTGGTCGATCCGAAGGAGTCGTGAACTTCTGGCTTCGTGATAGAAACCGAGCCTGACGAGGCCGTGTCGTCGAGGGACTCTGATTGGTCGGAGTCGCTGAAGATCGGGGAGATGATGATGGTGTTCATGATGGGTGCCGAGGGGATCTGGTCAAAGACTGGTCGGGGCGTCTGGCGTTGAAAAAGCGTCGCCTGATTGCTGAGTCCGTAAGGTGTAGTCGGAGGGGTGTGGACACCTCTAGTCGTTGCGGTTGTCGCCTTTGCGGTCCGATGATTGTGTGTTCGATGATCGTGATGGCTGGGGAGCCGACGTCGCACCGCCTGGACGAGGTCGATGCACTCGGTGATGCTGGCGTTGGAGCGGTCGATGACGTCGACTAGGTCGTCTTCGCGGCGGGGCGGTGCGTGAGCAACGACGTGTCTGTCCGCTGAGGGGTAGATCCGACGGTCCAGGAGATGGATCTGATCTGAAACACGATGTCGGCCGTCGGCAGGACCATCGAATCTGGGAACATAACCGCTTGACGAGCCATGACGTCGATGCACACACCCCCTACCTGGCGCGCCAACTGTCAATGAAATATGCGTCGCAGTCTACCTCGGGGGTACCCTATGGTAGTAGATTGTAGGCGGAGGTGTGGCGACGATGATCAAGCGTAACACAGAGAGCGTAGACACGGCGATTTAGACAGGTTTGGGCCGGCAAATCACCGTAATACCCTATGTCCTATGTTTTGGTGGCTGGATTTATCTTGCGTATTAGGTTACAAGATCTGTAGTTGATCTAAGAGAGGTCTAAGAGATTGTTTTTGAGGGGGGTCCCTGCTCGCCTTATATAGCCGGGGAGCAGGGTTACAATTTCCATATCCTAACAGATTACGATCGGTCCCTCATGGCAAGGGATCCGAGTCTATCTACTAGAACCTTCCTTGGCGAGCAAGGCTTCTCCAGAGTCCTTGGCGAGCACGGCGGGCTGGTCGCGTGCCGCAAGGCCTCGTGGCTGGGCCATCTCCTGGTCGGCAGGCCCATAAGGTCCCTGGGGATACGCCGAGGTAGTATCCCCAACATATATGACCGGGTTTAGGATAGATAGCAGTACTATCAAGAGCGGAAAACTTGTTTGCATAACGGTTATCTAGTGCCACATGAGCGATCTAACCTTGCGATGCATTAGGATCGAGTGGCGTGGTGAGAGCAAGTGAAAATCCTTTGAAAATGATTGTGAAAATGCTAACACACATTCAAATGGAGTTGTACACTTGATGGTGTTGGCACATTTACAAGAAATAAGGTGTTGGAGTTGAATTGAATCAACTCCGAGAAGAGAAAAATGTTTTTTGGTATGCTCCTAACACTAGAGAAGATCTTGGAATGCAATACTGCTTTGATTCATTGTTATATGGATCAAATGGATATGAGGGATGTGTAGGCCTCTGAGTTAGCTTTCCAAAAAGTCCAAGATCATCGAAATCAGAGTTTGGAGCTAAGAGATACAGACGTTTCCGTGCGGACTGTACTGGTCCGGACGCACTGTAGCAGTCCGGACGGAGTGCGTCTCTAAAGGTCCGGACGCGTCTGTATTGGTCCGGACCCTAGCGTCCGGAGCCATCCAGAGAGCCATTAGAGAGGGGGGAAGGCTAGTTTTTCCCCTCCCTCTATAAGTAGACTTGGTGGCTGCCCTTGCCCGGTTGCTGAGCACCCTAGGGCTTTGTGGCTTGTGTTCGTGTGCTTGGGAGCCCTCTAACTCACATACATTTGATAGAGATCATCCGATTGTGTGAGAGAGCGATTACTAGTGTGTTGCTTTGAGAGATAGCTTCGTGTGGCACTAGGTGATCGTGTTGCAAGCCGATGGTGCTTGTTACTCTTGGAGGTTGCCACCTCCTAGACGGCTTGGTGGTTGTGGCTCCGTCGAAGCACGCAAGAAGCTTGTGCGTGGCTCCGGAGAAGAGCTTGTGAGGGGTGTTGTGCTCGCCCCACGGGGATCGCGAAGAGCAACTCTAGTTGAGCGTGTCTTTGAGCTACCCTCACTTGTGGGTGGATTCTTGCGGCGCCCGAGTTAGTGGGCTAGGCTTGTGAACGCCTATTAGCTGCCGAATCACCAAGTGTGTGGTCGACACAATGGGAACTAGCTTGGTGGCGACCAAGTGAACCTCGGGAGAAAAATCACCGTGTCAACCTTATTCATCTTCTCGGTGGTTTGCATTTAAATCACTAGCTTGTATTTACTTCCATATACTTGTGCTAGTGAGTAGTTGTTGCTCTTGTAACTAGTTTAGCTTGTGTGGTTTGCCTAGTTACCTTCTAGCTTGTGTAGCTTAGAAGTAGCGTTTGCGTGGCTAATTGGCTTGAGTAGCCTTATTAGTCACATTGCTTAGTTTGTGTAGCTAAGTAAGTTGAGCTCTCTAGTTGACTTGTGTAGTCTTCCTAGAGAGCATTGCTAGTGAGCTTAAGTGCTTTGTGCTTTGCTTACTAGTATGTGTAGGAGCTCCCTTTGTGCTTAGAGTACTAGTTGCTTAGGTTTGTGTGACCTTGCAACCTAGACTTGTTTAGGTGAGCTTCCTAGCTTGGCACCTTAGTGAGCCCAATTAGTATACTTGGCTAGGTGCTAAAGTTATAGATAGGGGTGTGTCTTAGCTAGATCGATAGTTTTAATTCCGCATTTATTTCGGTTAGTCGTTGCGCTTAAGTTTTTAGAAAAGACTATTCACCCCCCCCCCTCTAGTCCGTCATCTTGACCCTACAAGTGGTATCAGAGCTTGATCTCTCATTTGTGGTCTTCACCGACCCGAGAGGATGGCGACTTATGGGCTAGATGTTGAGTGTCCACACATTTTTTATGGCACACACTTTGCACGGTGGAGAAATTGGTTGACATGCAACTTTAAGTTTATTTCTCCCCAAATGTGGTGGATCATAGATGTGGGACTCTCTTGTGCAATTGAGAGAAAGGATGCAACTCAAGAACAAAAGAAGTGCCTACATCTCGATTGCCAAGCTACTAACATTCTCTACCATTCTATGAAAGATAACATCTTTGGTGAGATTATGGACATGAAGAGCGCTCATGAGATTTGGACCTACCTCATTAAAAATATGAGAAGGATTCAAATGATGATGATGATGTGTCCAAGTTGGTGGCACATGAGGATGTTGAGCATGACCACAACTTGGTGGTTGTGGAAGATTGCTCCACCTCATGGTCAAGTGATGATGAAGATAATCTATCTACCACAAGATCACTTGACAAGAATGATGAAGGCCCAACATCAAGTGTTGCAATTGATGATGCTACTCCAAGCACACTTGATGATGATGCATGGTCGGGCTATGAGAGTGATGCTTCCACAAGCTCTTCTACTTCATCACATTGCTTCATGTCACATGGTGACACTAAGGTATCAATTGGCAATATGATTGTAGATTGTGATGACCCTAACTTTGAGCTTGTGTGCAAACTCTCAAAGGCTTTAGAAAATGAGTTAAACAAAACAAATAAACTAAAAGATGAAAACTCATTTCTAAAGAACTCATGTGAAGAACAAAAGCACTTACGTGATGTTCTTAAATCTTCACATGAATAACTAAAATTGGATTATGAGCAACTTTGTGTATCTCATGAAGATTTAGTTCACAAACATGGTTCTCTCATTAATGAATTGTTAAATCTTAAAAATGAAGAGAGCTCATCACTTGGGTCAAATGATCAATCACATGTTGTTGCTAACCCTTGTGATGTAGGGAAGAAGAATGTATCCACCTCTTGTGATGATTTACTTGATATGCCATGTTCTTCAAATATAGATGTTTGTTCTACTTCTATGTCTTGTGAGACTAACCTTTTGAAGGAGAACAATGAGCTCAAAAGTGAATTGAAGAATATGAGCAACAAGTTAGAGAGGTGCTACAACTCCAAAGTCACCTTTGAGCATATGTTGACAAACAAGAGAAGCTATGGTGACAAGAGTGGAATTGGTTTCCACAAGAGCAAGGGAAAGAAAGAGAAGAAGCAAGAACCAAGAAAGCTATCTCATTTCATGTGCTTCAAGTGCCATGGGATGGGACATCTTGCAAATGTTTGCCCAACCAAGAATGCTCAAGCTAAGCCACAAGTCAAGACCCAAGTGCAATACAAGAGCAACCATCAAGATGGTGATTCGGGGATGACAAAGAAGAAGAAAACAAGAAGAGGTGGCAAAGCAAGAGCAAGGCATCCAATTCCTATCCATGATGCCAACAAGATGATGATGAGCAAAGATCAAGAGAAGAATCATTTGGCTCACATCAAGAGCTTCAAGTGTGAAGATATGGGACACTTTGCCTCGAGGTGTCCTACCAAGCTTGAGATGAAGATTCAAGCAAAAGAGAAGAGGCAAGACAATGAGAAGCACAACATGAGCAAGGAAGAAAAGGCTCAAGCAAAGAGAGTGTGCTACTCATGTCGGGAAAGGGGACACATGGCTAATTCATGTCCCCTAGGTATGCCTTCTAAGCCTATTTCAATTGATAATGATCATATGCTTAGAAAGGATGGTAATGGTACCTCTATGGTTTCTATTACAAAACATCCCGCTATTCATACTAAGGCATTGCCTAAGTATGTTGCACCTAACTTGAGAGGACCCAAACTAATTTGGGTACCATCAACAAGTGGATGAATGTGTTTATGATAGATAGTCGTACTATCAAGAGGGACAAACTTGTTTGCATAACGGTTATCTAGTGCCACATGAGCGATCTAACCTTGCGATGCATTAGGATTGAGTGGCGTGGTGAGAGCAAGTGAAAATCCTTTGAAAATGATTATGAAAATGCTAGCACACATGCACATGGTGTTGTATACTTGATGGTGTTGGCACATTTACAAGGGAGAAAATGTTGGAGTTGAATTGAATCAACTCGGAGAAGAGAAAAATGGTTTTCAGTATGCTCCTAACACTAGAGAAGATCTTGGAATGAAATACTGTTTTGATTCATTGTGATATGGATCAAATGGATATGAGGGATGTGTAGGCCTCTGAGTTAGCTTTCCAAAAATTCCAAGATCATCAAAATCTGAGTTAAATCGGAGTTCGGAGCTAAGAGATACAGACGTTTCCGTGCGGATTGTACTGGTCCGGATGCACTGTAGCAGTCCGGACGCAGTGCGTCTCTAAAGGTCTGGACGCGTCTGTATTGGTCCGGTCCCTAGCGTCCGGAGCCGTCCAGAGAGCCGTTAGAGAGGGGAAACAACCAGTTGTTCCCCTCCCTCTATAAGTAGACTTGGTGGTTGTCCTTGCCCAGTTGCTGCGCACCCTAGGGCCTTTGTGGCTTGTGTTGGTGTGCTTGGGAGCCCTCTAACTCACATACACTTGATAGAGATCATCCGATTGTGTGAGAGAGTGATTACTAGTGCATTGCTTTGAGAGATAGCTTCGTGTGGCACTAGGTGATCGTGTTGCAAGCTGGTGGTGCTTGTTACTCTTGGAGGTTGCCACCTCCTAGACGGCTTGGTGGTTGTGGCTCCGTCGAAGCACGCAAGAAGCTTGTGCGTGGCTCCGGAGAAGAGCTTGTGAGGGGTGTTGTGCTCGCCCCGCGGGGATCGCGAAGAGCAACTCTAGTTGAGCGTGTCTTTGAGCTACCCTCACTTGTGGGTGGATTCTTGCGGCGCCCAAGTTAGTGGGCTAGGCTTGTGAACGCCTATTAGCCGCCGAATCACCAAGTGTGTGGTTGACACAACGGGGACTAGCTTGGTGGCGACCAAGTGAACCTCGGGAGAAAAATCACCGTGTCAACCTTATTCATCTTCTCAGTGGTTTGCATTTAAATCACTAGCTTGTATTTACTTTCATATACTTGTGCTAGTGAGTAGTTGTTGCTCTTGTAACTAGTTTAGCTTGTGTGGTTTGCCTAGTTACCTTCTAGCTTGTGTAGCTTAGAAGTAGCGTTTGCGTGGCTAATTGGCTTGAGTAGCCTTATTAGTCACATTGCTTAGTTTGTGTAGCTAAGTAAGTTGAGCTCTCTAGTTGACTTGTGTAGTCTTCCTAGAGAGCATTGCTAGTGAGCTTAAGTGCTTTGTGCTTTGCTTACTAGTATGTGTAGGAGCTCCCTTTGTGCTTAGAGTACTAGTTGCTTAGGTTTGTGTGACCTTGCAACCTAGACTTGTTTAGGTGAGCTTCCTAGCTTGGCACCTTAGTGAGCCCAATTAGTATACTTTGCTAGGTGCTAAAGTTATAGATAGAGGGGTGTAGTCTTAGCTAGACTGATAGTTTTAATTCCGCATTTGTTTTGATTAGCCATTGCGCTTAAGTTTTTTGAAAAGACTATTCACCCCCCCTCTAGTCCGCCATCTCGACCCTACAGACATGTTTGCTCAAAACAATGAATACATTATTATGGAAGACACCTGAATAGAAGCTATCTTTCAAAAACATAGCAGGCACACAGGGAGTTAGATGATGCATGGCCTTCTTAATATTGCAATGAGGACCCAAGAGGAGTGGCTAGTAAAAAAGAATCAAAGAGGAAGAGGAATACATCTAAAAATGTACTTCCTATAGAGTTATTTTAGACATGTCTCAACTAAAATCAGTGTACTGCTCTCACTGGTGCATATGAACTTTACATTATATGTTAGTACAATAGCCTAACATGTAAAAGAAATTACATGTGCTTTGGATTGGTAGTGATTGAAAGGATCCTTTTCTCCTAAATCGACGAACAGGGTATCCTATGTATAGGAAAATATCAACATACCACCATAAATTAGAGAAAACACAAATATCAATCAGGCACAATGAGGCCAAAAAAACCTTGCAAAATCTCTATAGTTTGAATCTAAAGTATGAAAAGTAACATACTAAGGCATTTTAGGCTTTATAATGAATGAATGTATAATAACTTGAAATTTGCATTGGAGAAATCAATGTCATAATACACCAATAATATAGACACTAACACAAGAAGCTATTTTGTGAACGATTGGCAAATGGTGTCTGCATGATATACGTGTCGTGGCTGACATTTATAATTAGGTTAGAACCATATCATCTAAGTCCTTGCACCGAACAAATTTTGGAACAAAAATTTAAGAGTAATAGATTTGGATATATGTACGAACCCATAGCTGACAATCACCATGGCTCACAAACATATGTAAATATCATTAGAAAAAGGGGAAAGGCTAACTCAGGGCATCAAGATACATGTTTGATGTAGCGAAATATATATCTCACAAAGAACCATACCTTTCGTTGTTATATCTAATAGAGTATATATGAAGTTAGGCAGGCATGTAATGAATTTTAGAAACAAAAATATAGGCTTCAAAAATAAAAGGTAGGATAGTAGAAACTTAGCAAGGACCAGTTACCTATTTTCCTTTTCACAACAGGTAGTGAGCCTAAACGTGAAACAAAACACCACACAATCTCATTGAAGATAAGCAGTATTGCATAGAATAAAGCAAGGCATAGGAACAATCGAGCAACAGTTGTGCATACCACCACTACTGGCATGATTGAATGCAACCATGGAAATATATAGCCTGAAGGCAAGTTCAGATCGAAGACCAGATCAAGATGGAGGAGACACGAATATTAGGTGGTGAGGTAGTTGGGGATGACGGTGATGCAGACCTTGGGCGAGCCGCATGGTTAGCGGCGAAGATGAGGATACAGGTGGCCTATAGCAGGTGCGTCTTCCTTGGGCCAGCCTGCGCCCTAAGCATCATCACCATCCATGTACTCTCCCACGCACCCTGATGCTCGGCGCAGGTGCAAGTGGGGTTAGTGGCAGCATCCGCAGACAGTGTAGCTGGGGAAGAGGAAGAGGCTACAAATTGATCTGATCCATGCGTGAATGTCACACCCGTTTTTAAGAATAAAAACAAGTGCATAAAAGACTCATGTGCACCCCAGGAATAGTCGCACACATGAGTTGACAAATTATAAAAAGTACCATCACAATGCTTATTACATAGCGAATAAATATTCATTACAGAGTTGTAAACAAATAAACTAAAAGCTAAGACGACGACATCTGTGGAAGCTCCAAAGGGACTGGTTGACTGGTTGACATCAAGACTAGTACTCATTGCGGTAATCATCAACCCAATCTTCATTTGTGGTGTTTGAATGCAAAGGTGAGCACATACGTACTCAGCAAATATAACACGGGGTTCATGAGACTCAAAAGGTTATGCATGGTTCATAGCGGTAAGCATTTTAAGTAGATCAAGTTCATATTAATATCAACAATTTCCAAGGCAATTTGCATAAGCTCAAATATCCATGATCATAAAGTAAATGACAATTATACAATTAATAAATAATACTTGCATAAGCCACATAGAAATAAGAACCCAGTAATTTTGTGAGTTTTTCGAGTCGCTCGTGTCCGTGAGCACGGCTATCATGATAGTTTTTAACTCTGATCAGAGGTGTACAACTTTACCCATGAGTCGTGTTGCCCAGATGCCCGGGTTAATTACTCCCAAAACACTGCCAAGGTGAGCGGGCAGGGTACACTATGAAGCCTTCCAAGGGTTCGTCTAAGAAGCTAGAGCTGCAAGGTTCATGACAGGGGGATGTAGAGCCAACCTGTCAACGGTCACACTCCTTCGCGGCTATGCCCATAGATTAGGAACCACACTATACCCGTCTCGCCATGCCCCATTTTGCGCCATAAAGATAACCACTGAACGAGCTAGAAAAGGTCCCCATACTGAGCTAAAGCTAGAGCCATATAGCCTCCGTGGTTGTATTGTATATCCCAGCTTTTGCCTCCAGATAAGCTCCTATAATCCAATGTTGCTAAAAGGCGAGTTTTACCATTATTTCATATAGTCATAAATACGTTAAGATCATGTACATATGGTATGAGAACTAGCAAAACTAATCATATGTGGTGATCAAAACATAGGTGACAAGGTATTCAGGATATCAATCTCTAGGATCAAACTATGGTGACAAGGAATCATGCATATGAGTTATATTAATCATGAATAGATCAACAAGGATAATCCCATGTTATACTTTCCTTATTCGAAGAATTCCTGCTGGTCCTGTTGTTCTTGATCGAAGAAAAACTCCGGCTCTTGAACCGGTTGCTCAACGTCTACACCGATCATCAAACAACACCATGCAACCAACAGACACACATACACAAAGCAAACAAAATTATAATTAGAACAATAAACCAACAGTAAGAAAATAAGATGAAAAGTTTATAAAACTAATCTACGTATCGCTACGATCACATCGACGTTTCGTGCACGAAAAACGGAGCTAAAACGACGAAGCTATGAATAAAACGGGTTTTCCTATACAAAGATATTAATTTAAATCTAACCACGAAATTATAAACTTTCAAAATTAACTAAAATTGGTATTAACATAAAGATAATTTTATTACAAATCTAACGCAATTTGAACGGATCAAATCGGATTTAAAACGAGAGAGTTATGGGCATTTGAAATTGAGTGGCAGTTCTGTAAATAAGTATTTTCCTTTTTATTTGAATAAAACAAATTCCGAAAGGTATTACGCTTTTCAACGGAGAAAGCCTCTTCCAGGAGTACGCCGTGGACGGCGGGTGGATGCATAAAGAATCCGAGGGGCTCTTTTGCAAAGTGACAGAGCGAAGGGGTATCAAGCCCTCTGGACCGTCGGATCTGGAGGCGACGGTGCAGATTAGAACGGGGGAGGGAATGGAGGAGTTGCCGGCTGGGAACCGACGATGGCGCGGCGGTCCTCCATGGATTCCGGCGAGAAGCTCGCCGGCGCGGGTGGTTCAAGGCCTACAGGCCACTAAACTCTTAAACGATTGTTCCGGGCGCGAAAACGCGAGCTCACCTGAGGGATTTACACGGACCGCGATGAAGTAGGAGGGGTCGGCGACGTCGGGGAGCGGCACGGAGGTCCCTATGTTCGGCGACAGGTCGGTGAGGGCAAAGACAAAGGAAACTGAGCGGTGGAGGAGGTCCTCGGGGTCCAGTACGTCGTTCCGGAGGAAGAGGACGGCTGGCGATCGACGGCAAAGCTCGACAAGGCTCCAATGGCGGTGGCGGCCCCTGGAATTTGCGAACGGCGTTGTGGAGCCCTGATGCGAGGCGCAGGAGGCGGTAGATGAGAAAAACGGAGGCGGATGAAGACCTAGAGTCAATGTAGATGCCCAATTTCAGCTGGCTCCAAGCAAAATCCCGCGGAAATCAGGATCGGTTTCCATACCGAGTCGAGCTCTGTTGACTGCTGCGCACGGGGAGAGGGGAAGGCGCTGACTAGTGGGACCCGAAGGTCAGCGGCACAAGGGAGGAAAGGAGGGTGGGTGCTCCGCTCTGGGCCTTAGCCAAGCCGGCCCATGCGGGAGGGAGGAGGGGAACCAGGCCTGCTGGATGGGCTGCACAGCCGGGCCAAAAGGAGAAAACGATGGAGGAAGAAAAAGAAAAGTCTTTTCATTTTCCAGAAACTAGTTTTCCAAATTATTTTCGAAAGTGTCTTAAAAAACAGGTTTGGATTCTTTTCAAAAACCACTCATACAGAAATAATAATGCACCAGCATGAATGCTCAAACATGTGTCTATATGTCATTTTATTTTCACCAAAACATTATTTATTTTGCAACTAGATTAAATGCATAGACAAGAATTGCATAAAGAAACAATTTCATACTATTTTGAAATCATGCAAATTTTGAAGTGTTACAGTGAACCGCCAGTAGGCCTAGATGCTACATCCGAGTGGAAGCGAGGCGGCGAGGTACGGTAAGTGTGTACTTACTGGTAGGGCCGGGTGCTGCATTTGAGGGGAAGCAGAGGCGGAGGCGGCGATGCACGGTGAATTCCTGTGGAGGGGCGAGTCACCACATGCATCTAGGGCTTGCACCGAGGAAATAAATTGGGTAAATACAGAGTGCACCAGTTGTGAACTTGCAAGACACACACCCTCTACGGGGAGGGATTTGATGGGCCATTTCTTCATTGCGAGACCCAGTTACAAACGTAGACACTCACAGCGAGGTACGGTGAGTGTGTACCTACTAGTAGGGTCGGGTGCTGCATTTGAGGGGAAGCAGAGGCGGAGGCGGCGACGCACGGCGAATTCCTGCGGAGGGGCGAGTCACCACAGACATCTAGGGCTTGCACGTGGGAAATAAATTGGGTAAATACGGAGTGCACCAGTTGTGAACTTGCAAGACACACACCCCCTACGGGGAGGGATTTGATGGGCCATTTATTCATTGCGAGACTCAGTTACAGACGTAGACACTCACATACACGAGCGCACACTCCCTCCTATGAGCACCTCCGAAAAACCGAGTTGGACCGACAAATTTCGAGATTAACAAAGTCATCACAGACGTCTTGCTGTCGATGGGCACGTCATCTACTACTTTCTTTCTAGATTAAATCCATAAAAATGTTAGCACCCGTGTCAAATCGAGGTGGGTAGGTTCCATCAGAAAGAGCTCAACCAGCTGCCTACGCTTAGTTTGCTATCTTATTAATTAATATTATTATTAGATAAGATTTTGCTTCACAATACGTGCATACCACTTGTCATGTTCTGATGTTCATCCACATGTGCAATGCAATGCAAGAGTTGAAGTCCTGGACTATCCATCCAGCTAGGTAGGAGTAGGACCACACACACAGGGCCATTTGTATGCGTTGCCGTTACACATCGATCCCAGATTTGGAGACGACTGCGTGGGTGGGTCATCGGTCATGGTCGGCTGCTCTTGGGAACCGCGAGCGCGTTTCCAGTGTCTTGTGCACGTAGTACTGCTTGGTAGCCTAGCGTAGCGAAAGGCGATAGCAAAGCCCGCGGCGAGGCGAGACGCGTCTTTCCTTTTCAGATATGATTCATCAACGTAATTTCTATCTCTATTGGATTGGAAGGAAAGGAAAAGTCCATTGGCAAAACCACGGCACACGCGTGCACCGAGAAATTCAGGTGAGATCGACCTCCAGCCTCGCGGCCTCGCCGTGTTGTTGCGCGCACGCGCACTAGCGATCGGAGAAAATTCGACTATTCCGGACCAGGCATGCAGCAGAAGCTGGCTGGATGAGCCTGTCTGGAGAGCCCGGCCAATGTTATCTTGTAGTCACATCAGACAAAAACGAACGGAGCTGGCAACTCAACAAACGTGCATGATTGGAGATCATGCACAAGAGGCGTGCATTTTGTTGGGATTTCATGTGGCTTTTAACCTTTTCTGTTCAACTCAACGTCAAATTATTTAGATGTACTACTACGTATATTGATGCGGAATTTAGCACGAGTAAAGTTGTACTCCTAAGCGTTAAACGGTAACATTTTAAACAGTTTATACGGTGTTAAAACAGTCTAAACGGTTTTACAAATCATTACGAAAATGTACATATTTATTCATGCAAAAATCAATTATTCTAGTATTTGTACATATTTATGCAAGTAAAAAACAATTGTTTTAGTTTATATGTTTATTTGTTTATTTATACATGTAAAAAGAATTAAATATATATATATTTATTCATATATCAAACATCAAATCAAGTATACATATATATTTATGAATATAATAAACAACCTTAAGTATATACAAATTTTACATGTAAAACTAATCTTGATTTACCCGGTATTTGCCTAAACAATCATTTAAACAAATGTTTATCTAGTTTAAAACCATTTACCTTCGTTTAGTTTAGGGTGTTTAGGTCTTTTCCCCTCCTTTTTTGGCTGTTTTAAATTGTTAATAACTATTTAGTTTCGTTTACCATTTTTTTATTACTCACCGTTTACCATTTAGCAGTTGTTTAGGTGAACACTGTTTATATACTCTAGTGGTGCTAAGCATGTTTGTGCATCAATACAATAGAGGAATATTTCAGATCAGACTTTATTGGAAAATTATATTATTATGTACATGCACGTTTGATCCGCGTACATCATAACAAAAGTGTTATATTTATTTTTGCAATGACTCACATGAGATTCAAAGTGACCCCACTTACACAATTTGATAATTGCTATTAACTAACATGTGTTTGGATCTAGGAACTAAAGTTCGGAAGATGTCGGATACTAATTAGAAAAACTAAACATGAGCTAATCATAAAACTAATTATAGAAGACGTGACTAATCCACGAGACAAAACTATTAAGCCTAGTTAATCCATAATTAATCCATAATTAACACATATTTACTATAGCATCACATTATCAAATCATGGACTAATTAGACTTAATAGATTCTGAAAGTATCTAGACCCCTAGTGGGTTTTGTTGATTAATGATAATGAAAGATTAATATAACTAACATGTGTTTTGTAGAGGCAAATTAAGTTTAAGTCATAGTAGTGGTAATTGATTGGGCAACCAATGGTTTTCATGCCCCTAGCGATGGATATCATTTTGATTCTTAAAGGACGAAGACAAGGTTAAAGATAATCTAGTTCTAACTACCGATTGAAGTTGAGAGACACTTATAGTAGATTAGGACTTTGTTTTTTTTTTAATCATACTATTAAGGTGTTATGAATAAGTAGCTTGACCTAGATAAGTCTAATGGTTTGATGTGGTGCACACTTATCAAACTTAACTCTAGGTAGCTCAGGATTGGCCCTAAGATAAATAAGGACAACTTTTTCTTGAAGAAATTCAATTCGGAGTTATTTAGGGTGTTTTACAGTGCACCGGACACTAGTGCACCTGACACTGGATGCGTCTGATCAGTGCGAAGTGGCTAGGTTATGCCCCTAGACGCATCAATAGAGTTCATCGGACGCGATAATGGACTTAGCTTGCTATGCGGTTTGCACTGGACACGGCACCGAGCGCGAGAGGTTCTAGAGAGGGTTTTTGCTCACGGGACACATCGGTCAGTGGGGACCAGATGTAAGGCAACGTTTGGTCAGAGTGGTGATATAAACAGAAACTAGCCATTGGGCAGCAACCGAACACGTCCGGTCGACCCAATAGACATGTTTGGTCGCCACTTAAACAACAGGTTTTGAACCAATGAGTATGTTTGGAGTGGGAAGTACTTATATTTCTTCAACACCTCCAGCATACCTCTCTTACTCATTTGATTAGTTAAACACACCATTGAGAGTGCAAGGGCATGCAAGTGCTTAGTGAGGAAGTTGATATTTGGTAATCCAAATATTAGGACCTCATTAGTGGCTAGGTAGCAGCAAGTGTGCATCCACGCATCTCATTAGGCTTGTGTGAGTCAAGTAAGAGTTTGTGTTTGTTACTTTTGGTGACCAACATCACCTAGATGGTTTGATGGTGATTAGGAGCTTGGTGATCTTCTGAAGGAGCTTGTGGATGACACAACTCAAATTGTGCTCGGTTGTGGGTGATTCATCAAGCCAGAGCAACGAAGAATTAGTCTGAAGAGATCAGTTGGACCCTGTGCGGACCAAGGAGGAGCAATACCCTTGTATGCATGCTCCAACGAGGACTAGGGGGAGTGTCGAGTCCCCGCCAATTAAATTTTAGCTGACTAAATTTATGTGTTAGTGATCTAAACAACCCATGAAAGTTTAGCTATTTCAATATAGCTAAACTCAGCTAAAGTTTAGTTAAGTCTATTAGACGGAGGATCTAAACATTTTTACTAAACTCTAAAGTTTAGGGTGGATAACTTTTAGCTGACTAAAGTTTAATTTTAAATTCTTAGCTAGCTAAACTTTAGTTAAGTGGATTCAAACGGGCCTTGAATTTGTTCATGATTTCGATAAAGAACAATGCACCTTTGAATTTTGACCATGCATCATACTGTTATTAAACCACTAATAGATTTATGGCTTATAATATTTATTTGTTTGTCTGTTTATTATTGCAAGGTCCAACATTGTCATTTCTCCATTGTATATAATTTTTTATGTAGACATGTATATGCAGCAACTACATATCCACAAGTACATGCAAATGAGTTAAGAAGGGATGTTTTGCTTTCTCTCACTCGGTACATGGCAATTATCCATAGCATATGTATACACAGAGGCACGATGACTATGGTTTACACCTAATCTTTTTCCGCCAAAGCCTCCTGATCACTATTTATTGATAGCAATTATATTATAAATACTCACATAGTTTCAAAATACTAGCTATACATCTTTTTTCAATAAATAAAGTTTCTAAATTTAATTAATTATAGGTAAAATATTATAATATTTATGATACAAAATAAATATTATTAGAATAATTATAAAGTTTTTTTTATAATAAACATATTAAAAATATAAATATTAATAATAATTTTATAAATTTAATTAAATGCAAAAAAATTTTTGGGAAAAATAAGATCTGCATTTTAAACACGTCTTTGGATCTTTTTCTCAGAACTCTTCGGACTTGGAGATCCCTTATGTTAGAATTTACTCACCAGGTTACTGAATGAGATCTATTTGAGCTTATTTGAGCTGTGGAGCACTAAGATTTTTAATTTCGATCTATTTAGTAGAGATTTAGATTCACTGCAGAAATATTTTATACCTAGATTCTCTGTAGAAACATTTGGAGTGACGATTTAGAATCACTATTGTTTAGCTGTAAAATAATCACTCGAAACCATGTTTTGATTGATTCATATTCATAAGAAGAAAAAATTTAAATCGCCTAGGATAGTTTTCTACTCTCTCCATCATAAATTACGAGATATCCTAAAAACTTTTAGAGAGTCAAAGCATATCAAGTTTAACTAAACTTATATGGAAATATTATAATATTTATAATTTTAATTAAGTGTCATTAGATTCTTCATCAATTCTATTTTATAGTATTATAATATATCTATTTGATGTCATAAATCTTTATAATTTTCTCTACAGTTTTGACCAAATTTAAGATGGTTTATTTACTTTTTTAAGATTTTAAGGTTTTTAGAATATTTTATAATTTATAAAAATGGAGGAAGTACAACCGTCCGATTTAAACCAGCCCCCTGTTGCCGAGACAAAACAAGGTCAAACGCATCACTATCTCTAAACGCAACGAAACGAAACAAAAAAAAAAAGGAAGGAACAGATATTCATCATGATTCCAATCCAAATAATCGATTCCATTAAAAAAATCTAAATAAACGAAACGAAACTAAAGAAGGAGATATTTTTGTTGCGTCTGGTCGTCTGGACCCGGTTCCAGCGCGGAGAGCGATTGTGAATTTGTGATCCGAAGGGAAACAAGAGGCCGTTCTCGTTCCCTTGCCGAGAGCAGGACATCCGGGCAGGAAACTGCCTTGCGGAAGTGGAGACTAGAGCTGCGGCGGCGCAACTTCCCTCTCGGTTTCCGCCCCGATTCCCTTCCCATCTCTCTAGCAAATCCTTCTCCGGTCGCCCTCCCTCCCATACGCGCAGCAATTCCGCCATAAATACCGGCAATCGTGGGCCTCGGACAACCCAATCGACGGAGCAGCGCGGCGGCCGGACGAGGGCAAACCCTTCTCTTCTCAATACTCTACTAGTCGGCGCCTGGATCATCTCCGGCGGAAGGTAACTGTCCCGCCGCCCCGTCGGCCCCCTGGCCCCTAGCGTTCTTTCGGGGGAGTGATTTCTTTCCTTTTTCGTGCTTGGGGATTTCTCCCTCCCTAGATTATTCCTCTACGAGCCTTTTTCATTTATTTTGCGACTCGGCGCTGGTGATTTCAACATGTTGCTTCCTCGGTTTCGACCACAGCTCTTGTCCTGCGCCAACCAAATGGAACCGCCCTTGCTATCTCCATGGTAGCCTCGTCGAAGTTAACGAACAAATCTGACGTGCGTTGCTTGTCCTGGCCAATCTCATTGAAATTTCCAGGTGGTCAAGTCAAACACGCATTTTTTATATATATTCTTTTCTGATTTAGTTGTGGACACAATTTTTGTCTTGCGGCTTATTATTTGCTTGATGGCTTGGCACTGTTGGGAAATTTCGACCTGCGTAGAATACAGGAAATGCTTAATTGTCTTCGGGGGCTAGATTGTGACGTGTTTCATTATCACTACTCGCTGGATAAAACCTATGGGGTCTGTGCATGGACTTGTCGTCAAATGAATCATTAGCTGCATCTTGCTGTTTTCGTCGGATGTGCTGCGGCCAACATGGATTTCTTGGTTTTCGCTGGCATCTAGATGTGACCCTTTATCGACCTCCCACGTTCTCTTACATGTCCACTTGTCTTTACAAATCGACTATATATCTACTGTGCCTCTACTCCAATAACACCAAGAATGCCCTGAACCTGATAAACCTTGTCTCTCCTCACTAAGCTTTGTTGACCACGCTTGTAGGTACATGGTCTTCTTTTTATCTCTCTATGTAGTTCATACTGGGAAGGGCGGCCCTGGTGCAAGCGGTAGAGCTTTACCGCCTGTGACCAAGAGGTCCAGGGTTCGAGCCCCAGCCTCTGCACATTTGTGCGGGAAAGGCTTGCGGGCTATTTCCCTTCCCCAGACCCCGCAGTGCGGGAGCCTACGGCACTGGGTACGCCCTTTTTATGTAGTTCATACTGCAACGGGCTGTGCTAGATTGTTATTGTTCTTTTGGTGGCTATTTATTTTGTGGAATTGATTGTTAGAAAAGTGTGATTCTATGGGCTGTACCATGATGATGTCGAGAGTTTAGTAGATTTAAGTACATGGCTATCTTATCCACCAGATATTGTTGATGAGTTCATGTTACATATTGACATGTGTTTTTTAGCATGGTTGTTTGTGATACTGTGTTCTACTATGTTGCAATTGTTCTAATATTTATCATGGACAAGTTAGCCAATCCATGCTATCCAGTATTCATTTTATCTTCACTCATTTATTTATTAATTTGTTATTCCATGAATGCTACTTATTATTGATAAGTATGCCACCTGTTTGTATGATTATCTTGTGAGATTAATTGGAGAAATCACATCAGCTGTGAGCCTAAGTCAAGATTGTGCATTTGTTCAAATTGTTCTTTAGCATATGACCTAGAATTTACTGCTCCTTTGTAGATAAGACATGGGTCAAGCACTTGGCTTGATTCAAGTGGATCAATCCACAGTAGCCATCAAGGAATCTTTTGGGAAATTTGATGAAATCCTAGAGCCTGGATGCCACTTCTTGCCATGGTGCATAGGCAAGCAAGTTGCTGGGTATCTGTCACTCCGTGTGCAGCAGCTTGATGTTCGCTGCGAAACAAAGACAAAGGTACCCCAGAAATCTATTTTTTCTCTATATATAATTTGTTAAAATTACCATGACTGGGTAAAAATGGTATACCTCCGTTCCCAAAAGAATGCAATTCTGGAACAGTGTCATGATTTAGTATACCAAGTTTGATCAATTATAGATTAAAAGTATAAATATTTTTTATATCAAATAAACATCATTAGATTAATTACGAAATATATTTTCATAATAAATTAATTTGGAGCCATAAATGTGAATACTATTTACTAGAAGGTCAAATGTGGAGCCACTTTAACTGGCACATGTACCATAGTTGCATTATATTCAGTTGTTTGTTTTTCATGTTATTGTTGTTTTTCTGCTTTAGTCATGCTGATGCTGGATACCATGTTCTGAATAATCTGCAGGATAATGTCTTCGTCAACGTTGTAGCATCTGTGCAATATCGTGCCCTTGCAGATAAGGCATCTGATGCATTTTACAAGCTTAGTAACACCAGGGAGCAAATTCAGTCATATGTCTTTGATGGTAAGGCTGCTACATGTTCATAATTGCAAAATTTATGACTCCATCACATACATGGATTTATTCAGTACTCCCTCCGGTTTTCTAATAAGTGTCGTTTTGAGGTAGTCTTTAGTCAAATATTTTAAACTTTGACTATGAATAAAATTATTTGGACTGAGTTTGAAATATGAAAGTGATGTGAGTACATTCATCTCAAAATGTAGTTTCATAAAAATATATATTGACTATATTTTATAAATATTTGTAGCAAAAAGTAATGGTCAAAGTTGTTTTTTTGGAGACCGTGTCGCTGTCCAAAACGGCATATATTAGGAAACTGGAGGCAGTATCCTTTGTTTCCTTGTCACATTATATAACTCATGTAGTAGTAGTACTGTAGGAGTCACCTGAATATTGTTGGTTCTATTTCTTTTCATCCTCACTTCTCCCATTCAATACTAATAGAACTTTGCTCATGTTCAGTCATCAGGGCAAGTGTTCCAAAGATGAACTTGGATGATGCCTTTGAGCAGAAGAATGAAATCGCTAAAGCTGTAGAAGATGAACTTGAAAAGGTCTGTGTTCATCATTTGTTGGTCTTCTAGAGCATGGAAGTTTTTTTGGGGCTAACCCTTTTCTTCACTGTATAGGCAATGTCTATGTATGGATACGAGATTGTGCAGACTCTGATTGTTGATATTGAGCCCGATGAGCATGTGAAGAGAGCCATGAATGAGATCAATGCAGGCAAGTTCCACATATTTCTTGTTCATAGTTGAAACATCAACTGCATGTGGATTTCTTTGTAAGAACCACCTGTTCAATTTTACAACTTGATATTTGTGCAATTCTACGTATACTTCTTCTGGAAAAGGGAAAATGGGATAGATTTTGTGCCTCAGTGGCATGGACAGAATGGCTCAGCTTCTTGAGACTTATCATCAAGATGGCACCTTATGTTGTCAAGTGCAGTAGTATTCCCATCGATTAATATTACTTTCATTGATCATGAAATAAACATGGACACCAAAATCATCTCCCATATTTCTGGTTTTCTATACCGGTTAATGTTATCACGATATTTATAAGGTATTTTTTTTTGTTTTGTGAAATCATCTGCACTTAGTTTAATTTGTTTGTTGGTGATGAACAAACTTGTTTATACTGATGTTCTCACCAAGTACAAATTAAGTAACTTTCTTTTGAATAAAGCAATTTAAGTAACATCCCATCTGTTTAACTTAAGTACCTTTTGGAAGATAGGTTGTACAGCTTTATCTTCACGAAACATTTAGGGCGTCCTCAGTGGTGAAGAAAAAAATTGCTAGCACTGTGAGTTGCAGAAATAATAAAATAAGCACCTGCGGATGCGTGCTGTGAGAGATTTTTTTGCAGAGCGTGCGAGACTAACTAGGAGGTACTCGCTAGCGCGCTGCCGAGTCTGCCTTCTGGCCAATGAAATTCAATCTAGACCGGCTATTTGATCCCCGTTGGGGACGCCCTTAGTACGATGTATCTCTGTTCCAGTATTTCTGAACTGTTCCTGTTGTTTAATGAAACAGCTGCTAGGCTGAGGTTGGCTGCCAGCGAGAAAGCTGAGGCAGAGAAGATACTGCAGATCAAGAGAGCTGAAGGTGATGCAGAATCCAAGTACTTGGCGGGTGTGGGTATCGCAAGACAGCGCCAGGCTATAGTGGATGGGCTGAGAGACAGTGTTCTTGCTTTCTCTGAGAATGTGCCTGGGACCTCTGCGAAGGATGTCATGGACATGGTTCTGGTGACCCAGTACTTCGACACCATGAAGGATATTGGGGCCTCATCCAAGTCCACGTCGGTCTTCATCCCTCATGGACCAGGTGCTGTCAGAGACATCGCAGCACAGATAAGGGATGGTCAGCTCCAGGCCAGTCTGCTGTGAGCACGTTGGAAGATGCATGCTTTTGACATTCCCATCAGTAAAGAAGTACATATACCTCAT
This sequence comes from Microstegium vimineum, assembly GCA_022036555.1. NCBI lineage: Eukaryota > Viridiplantae > Streptophyta > Magnoliopsida > Poales > Poaceae > Microstegium > Microstegium vimineum. The sequence continues at coordinate 29,308,617 of CM039135.1, forward strand.
GAGACAAGTAAAACTTATTAGGGATAATGTGAGTACTTGCGCATCAGTACTGCTTGTTCTATCTATCTATCTGGTACGTGTGATTATTATTATCGAGATCAATGTTATATAGGTTTGCATAGAACAAGGATAAGGACCAGTTGCTGTAAAAATTTGTGATGCCTGAGGAAACTCCTCCATCAAACTATTTCGTGATGCCCTGCTTCTCTATTATCGTGAATGAGAATCTCATCTTCTTTTTATGTGCCTAGATTAAGTGGAAATCCTGATATTTGATTACTGAGTGAATGCATCCTGTGTAATTTCAGGCAAGTGCTTATACGTAAGCGGCCTTTGGTACTACCACTTTTATCAGAATTCAGTAATACGATCGATGGAGTAGCGTTGAGCAGCTCTTTGTTGTGTAGCGCACACGCAGCAGCACAATTTCATCGTATTAATTTTTGACGACAATCATCCAATTAACGAACATAGATATCGAACTGACATGATTTTCAGTAATTGTCAAGCTGATGATACGAAGTTTACAAAACTGCAAACTTCTAACAAAGAAGTGATATGTAGGTGCGTTTAATTGCTCATTGCTGAATAGTGAGCTAGCGTGGGCCATTTTCAGCTCGCAGATTAGGTCTAGCAAAATTCCACGTCATACAACCCTAGTATATGATATATGAAGTTCACAAAAATAATAAAGTATATGATATATGAACCCTTTCCGTTCTTTTTTACTTCACATTTGCGTTTAATAATACTTTTAAATACTGTTCGCAAAAAAAAACCTTTTAAATACCATTTCTTTGCTAAACTTTATACAAATTTAATGGAACTATATTTTCATGACAAATCCGTTAGCAGTACTATTTTCATGTGTCATATTCTAAGATTTCATATCTACTAGTAGTCACGCATTCTATCTAGGATGTCATTACTCGTATTTATAGGAGACGACACTATTACATAGTTTGATTTGGCTTAGCAAATGCTTTGAGAATAAGATTTGGTGGCCAGTAAACACTAAAATCCCCTCGGAAATAAGAATACGGACTACAACTGGAACCATGATGCTTCAATCAAGAAGGCTAAAACATGGAGTAGTTTTTGTCACATGAGACGAGAATGCATCAAATCTAGAGTATACAGTGGTTAACAGCGGAATTAAATAGAGTACGTGTACAAGAAGCAGAACTAAATGGTTCAGGAAGAAACCTCGTATACGCAGGTATAATCTCGTAGCATCCAAACAACCGGTACACAAGTCTCATATTGGTTGCGCTAAAATTTATTAAATACTCCATCTATCCTAAATTATAAGTCATTCCAAGAATCTTAGAGAGTCAAAGTTTATAAAGTTTGACCAAATTTATATAATATGATAATAACATATTTAATATCAACTAAGTATCATTAGATTCTTTATTAGTTATATTTTCATAATATATTCATTTGATGTCATAAATCTTTATGTTTCTCTTTATAATCTTTGGTCAAACTTAAAATGCGTTGACTCTTCAAGATTCTTGGAATGACTTACAATTTGAAATGGAGTGAGTACTAAATAATTATGCTGATTTGTTATGACAGTAAAACATTGTTCGTTCGCTGAAAAATAGTGCTGAAGTAGTGCAGACGAATATAGTTAATATATTGTACTTGTTAGTAACGTGGTGCTTCAGTGCTTGGTTCGTGAATCCATAACGTTAACTGATTACATAGGGCAATCGAAAGTGATACTCAGTGTTTGGTTACGCTCAGTCCACAATCAAATATCGCGTAATCTAGGGGTCGTTTGGGAGAGCTCCATAAAGCTGATCGGAGAATCACTCCTAGCCGTCAAACATATTTTTTTCAGCAAGAACTAATTCTCTATTGATTTTATGAAGTGATTATCTAAAATGAACTAAAAAAATTAGAGCTAAAAAAAGGTAGCTTCACCTGATTCTATGAAGTGATTCTTCACGTTGATTTTGAGAGTTTAGGCTAAACAACCAAAGAGAATCAATTTGAACCACAAAATCACTTCACTAGTGAATCAGTGAGCACAACTAGAGAATTAGGGAGCATAACTCTACTAAACAAACCCCTAGTATTCTCTTCGTCCCTTATTAACTGTCATTTTGGGTTTTGTGTCACAACTTTAACTAGATTTATATAAAATACATGTATCATTTATATCTCTAAATAAATTTATTAAAAAACTAAATCAAAAGATCTATATAATGATATCAATTATGTATCATAACTATTAATAATTTTTTTATATAAAACTAAACAAAATCATTTCTCGGTAAGTGAGAAAGACAAATATTTAAGGACGTAGGAAGCATATGTTTGTTCATTGTTGATTCCTCCCCTTCGTGATAGTATCGGGCTACCGCCCGCCCTAACTTGGTACTGTGCTCTCCTTAACCTGTTCATTTCATCGTTTTTGATGGTTAATAAGCCGGTTGATGCCTTTTTGATTATTTTTCTGTGTGACAAAAATACTGTTCCGGTGGCTGATAAGCCAAACGAACAGGGCGTAGCAAATGTCATAAGATGTTGTAGGGTGGTACTCCCTCCAAATCTCCAATCTAATATCAAATTTGTTTTATTTCAAGATACGAACCTCTCTAAGTTTGATTAATCTATTTAAAAGAATAACATCTACAAATGCAAATAAATTCATCTTCAAAATACTACAAGATTTTACAGAGAATTTAAGAAAAAAAAGCTTTGTTTTTAAGTCAAAGGATTGCTTTTGGGGTGACTTCTGGAGATGGGCATGGGGACCTCCCAACTCCCAAGTGTGATGATCTGCTACCGTTTCCTTCTTCCCGACTGCACCTGTCCCCGACCCCGAGAAATCTCGGCTACCTCCTCCTCCTGAATCCTGATACCTCGCCGCCGGGGACCCAACTCTGACCCCCCACCCCTCCGCACCAAAGCTGCCGCGGCTGCGGCTGCAGCATCAGCAATGGTGCTGATCACTCTCGTCCGCGACTACATCGACCGCATGCTCCACGACATCCCGGGCATGAAGGTCCTCGTCCTCGACCCCCAAACCGTACGTGCGCCCCTCCCCCTCCCCTGGGACACCTCAGCTCCGGCTCACCGCTCGTGGCTCCTCCCCGATTTTTGATCTGACCAGATCCGTGCCGTCCCAGGTTGGGATGGTGAGCGTGGTGTACAGCCAGTCGGATCTGCTGCGGAAGGAGGTCTTCCTCGTCGAGACCATGGACAACGCCTCCAGCTCCAGGGAGTCCATGGCACACCTCAAGGCCCTCTACTTCCTCCGACCCTCCGCTGACAACGTCCAGAAGCTCCGCAGGCACCTCGCCATGCCGCGCTTCGCCGAGTACCACCTCTGTGCGTCGTCAATCACCGATTTCCTTTTGCTATGGAATTTTGGTGCCCTGGCTTTTCCTCATTGATTGATTTTGTTCTCATTTTTTTTGTTAATGGTTTGTGCCCTCGCAGTCTTCTCCAGTATATTGAAGGTCCCACAGATTCAAATACTAGCCGATTCGGATGAGCAGGAGGTTGTCCAGCAAGTTCAGGTATGTTCCATACAATCCATTTACTTATTGGAATGATAAGTTCAAATGCTGAGGATGACATTAGCTTCTGTATATCTATTTTTCAGGAGTTCTATGCTGATTTTTGTGCCATTGATCCATACCATTTCACTCTCAACATACAAAATAACCACATGTACATGCTCCCCACGGTGGTCGATCCTCCTGGTATGCAGAGCTTCTGTGATCGAGCTGTTGACGGCATTGCTTCTGTCTTCTTGGCTTTGAAGCGCCGGCCTGTTATTAGATATCAGAGGACATCAGATGCTGCAAAAAGAATTGCACAAGAGACTGCGGTGGGTCAACTGTCACTGCAAAACATTGCTATTCAAGTCCAGAAACTAGATTGACTATCAATATAAAGTTTTCATATGTTGTGCTCATATATTACAGCTCTTCAGATTTTTGTTACTCCATCACATCTCAGGGTGTTAACTCACATGGCTCTTTAGGTTTGCTATGTGGCACATGGGAATATAGTTACAGTTATTATGGGGAATTTGTTAAGTCTAGTGAGACTTTTCTACTATGGTTAGACCAAAGATGCTTTCAACTAACTGCAACAATAATAATAAAAAAAAAACTAGAGAAACAAACTAGAGAAACACAACGTGTTTCTAAAAGAAAAATATTGCCCCCTTTTGATGTGCTCGTGGGTTGTCGCCTGTTCTATTTATGAATTGGTTGTAACACTTGGGTCATTATCTCGAAGAAGTGTGTTGAAATTTGGAAATAGCTATGACTCTAAAAAGGTGGAATAGTATAAGCGTAAGTGGTGGCGTCTGTAGTTACATTTTATTGTTTGGGTGCTTTTTGAGTGTGACCATCAGTTTCTGCGTGTGTTATAAGTGTTCATTTCTTTATTCACTCCACAAGCACAATTCACTATCCACTTCTTAAGTTCTTAACCTACAACTACAGGTTGGAAGAAGTTCAATTTGTAGAAGTAGAGGAACACCAAAATATCTTCTGTAATCCACTTATTTTTTGCGACAAAAAACCAATAACAATTGCAATTGTAATATTTATTTGAAATGAAAACTCATTGAACTTGTTCTTAAGCTCTTATAATTTGGCTATGCAGAGATTGATGTATGAGCAGGAGAGTGGCCTTTTCGATTTTAGACGAACAGAAAACTCTTCCTTGTTGTTGGTGATTGACAGGAGGGATGATCCTGTTACGCCTTTACTTAACCAGTGGACCTACCAGGTAACCTGATAAGACTGTATCTGCTTTTCCTGTTCAAATGTACTTTTCTCATTTTACAATTGGTCTTATATGGATTGCAGGCAATGGTTCATGAGCTTATTGGAATTGAGAACAACAAGGTGGATCTTAGGGGATTTGCTAATGTACCTAAAGACCAGCAGGTTAATAAATGTTTAATTTCTCTTATGTAATACAATGAAACAGTTGTTAAGTATTTTTTAATGTGGATCCATTTCAAATATACTTACATAGGAGGTGGTTCTATCATCGGTTCAAGATGATTTTTTTAGAGCTAACATGTTTGAAAACTTTGGGGACCTCGGTATGAACCTCAAAAGAATGGTGGATGACTTTCAGCATCTTTCTAAGAACAGCCTTAATCTCCAGAGCATAGGTAATTTATACTTCATTTTGCGTTATGTCCTGTGAAATAAATAAAACACTGGAAAAATGTAATATGCCAATAGGATTTGGCAAAATCTGATGCGTTAGTGGTTTTAGGTGACATGGCAAAGTTCGTGAGCAACTATCCAGAATATCGAAAGACACATGGAAATGTAACGAAACATGTCAATCTGGTGAGCGAGCTGAGCAGAATTGTGGAGGAAAGGAAACTTATGCTAGTTTCACAGACAGAACAAGAACTAGCATGTACTAGTGGACAAGCAGCAGCCTTTGAGGTATGCATTTTCTTGCACATATCCTATCAGTGGCAACTGGCCCTTAATATCCTATCTGCATTTTCTTGCTTTGGACATAGCACATAGTTGTCAGAACTGAGTGTGCTGATAATGCTTTTCCTTTCCATGTAATACATTTAGGTTATGTTAATAAATATTTTCCATGTTTCAGCCACTAATTATATTATTGACACAAATTATTAAATTATCATTGATTAGCTGACCTAAATCTTACTTGGCAGCAATGAGGTTTATGTAATTCTAGATTACCTATGATCACTTTGTCTTTCAACCAGTCGACTTGTGGAGCTGAGTTGGCACATACAGATCTTGGTGTAGTGGTCTATGTCTAACAAGTCTTAGTCTCTACCCCTTCCAATTTCATATTCAACTATGATTGTAAATGAAATAGTTTTCCTATCCACTCAAATATGACAAATCAATCCAAGTGACCATAAGAAAACTTCTTACTTGACACATACTATTTTTTTACTGGGCCTTGTAAGTCGCTAGACTTTCTACTCTGTCACATTGAAAACTGAAAGAGCAAAGTTTGCCCTGATAAAATCTGGAACTAAGAACTTGGAAAACTGAGATCTGTGATCTGTTTTCAATGTATTGAACCAATCATACACTTGTGGTTCCTTATTACTCGCAAAATAAAGAAAGAAAAATCTTGTGTTGTGTCTGCTGATGAGTGATGAGTTTATGCCTATACATGTTAAAGGAAGCATTGAGGGTCTAGATCTAACAGTTGAAATACTTACTAAAGTTGTTCTCTTTTGTGCTAATTACTGATGAGTTTATACAATTATATGATACCTATGTGTCCAAGGTGACATTGAGGATCTGGGGTCTACGTCTGTACAAAAGTATACTGACTGAAATTGCCCAAAATTGTTCAGAACCCATCTTCATGCTTATAAGTTGGATGTATTATTTAATGTAACTGTGGGCTTCGGAAAGTTAGTTGTAATCTTCCTAAGTTCATTGTCTAAGGATTTGATGTTAATTTAAAGATGAGAATATACTTTTTTTTTTGCTTTATTTCTACCTCTGCACGGGGTCAAAACTATGCCTCCTCTTACAACTGTTGACCTATTGATTTTCTGCAGGCTGTCACTTCCTTGCTAAACAATGAAAGTGTATCTGATATTGACCGCTTGCGATTAGTAATGCTCTATGCTTTGCGGTATGAAAAAGAGAGTCCAGTTCAACTGATGCAACTTTTCAACAAATTGGCTTCTCAGTCTGCTAAATACAAGTCAGGGGTATGTAAGTTTCACTAGTTTTTGTGCTAGATCATGCTTTTTTCCTAAGTTCTATTGTAGTCACACATGGTGCTTTGGTTCCGTTGCTGTTAGTTGCCTCTCTAGTACATTTTCCCCCTCTTTTGGATGAAGATGGTTTTGAATCATAAATATTTCATGTTTGCACTAGTACTACTGACATAATTTGAACATGCTTTCTCTTAATAGAAATATCATTTTTTGGCGTGTCATGGACAGCTCTGCTCGTGGGCTATGGAGTATGCTATAATTTGTCTTCTGAAATACATCCTGAGTCTGCTATAATTTGTCTTCTGAAATGCATCCTTGATTCCATGTGATACATTTGTAATACTGACCAGTTATTGGATCTGCTTACAGCTGATGTTCTATTTAGTTTTCTTTGGCTAGTAACCAGGGCACAGTTTTACTTGGTTATATACTTATAGCTTGAAAGTTAGCTCTTTGAACGGATTGTACTTTTTATAAGTGATTAATCCTTTTTGGCTAGATATTAAAAGCAATGCCATCGAATTAGCCATTTGAGCTGTGCAAAGCCAGACTAACAAAATGAAGGACGGATTTTTTTTTTATAAAAAAACTAGCTGATAAGAGATCCACTGGAAACGTGGATTGCCCCTTGTTTCTATCCTAGCACTACCCAGTCAAGGTTTGTTCTTCTAAGGAGAACTGGTTAATGGAACCCTGCTTATGGTTGTTATCAGTTGGCACAGAACAAAACCAGACAGCTGTGTGCACGTATTAAAATGTCATGCTAGGGTGTTTATGGTTACAATCTCATTTTACAATGGTTCTCTAGATTGGAGATATACATGGTTCCTCACTTTTCAGAAAACATAGTTTCTGTAGGCTTTACTGTGTCTCTTATTGGAATTTATTTGGGCTTTTTTTTTCTCGAACACGCAGAAGAGCTGTATATCATTTAATGAAGAGAGAAGAAATTGTACAAAGGGGAGGGAAAGGAGTAGAGACTCCCTCAATCCAGAGAAATACCCATCCCACTTGATTACTTACAATTGCAAGAAGAAACATAATTGATTTGGGTTTTGAACACTAGATTTCTATTTTATATTATGTCGTTTCAAGGAACGAGTTACTGGGGTCTCATTTAATTGACTACCTATTGGCTTTATATTGGAGATGAAAGATGGGGTGCATTATTTTTTTTTGCCAGTCCACAAGTCCAATGAGCATTACTATTTTTTATGCAGCTTGTTCAATTCCTCCTTAAGCAAGCTGGCGTTGATAAGAGAACAGGTGACTTGTATGGGAACCGTGATCTGTTAAATATTGCTCGCAATATGGCTCGTGGGCTTAAGGTTTGCATAAAAGTTCTACAAATGAATGTTACATAAAATATTGCTTCTTCTGACGCCCTTTTTGGTTGCAGGGAGTTGAGAATGTCTACACCCAACACCAGCCTCTTATTTTCCAAACGATGGAAGGAATTGTGAAAGGGAGATTGCGAGATGTTGACTATCCACTTGTTGGCAATCATTTCCAGCAGGGCAGGTTAGTCTGAAATAGGTTGTGTTTTGTGAAATTAATTACAAGGTTTTTATCCTGGGCATGAATGAGAGACCAATCCTTGAGCTCCCTTTGAAAGAAAGCTAAATCATTTCTTGGGGCATTTCAAATCAATGACCCTTAGTTTTCTGGAACCCTTTCTTTTTGTCAATAGTGGTTGTTTAATTTGGAATGCACTTGTACCGTAGTGATAGTGATTGTTTAGAGTGTTGCTTTTCACAGGCCTCAAGATGTTGTCATATTCATTGTTGGAGGGACAACTTATGAAGAAGCAAGATCAGTAGCCCTTTATAATGCAGCAAATCCAGGAGTTCGTTTCTTCCTTGGAGGTTCAGTGGTTCTAAATTCAAAGAGGTATGAACTATGCATTAATGTTTTCTTTGCATTTCATATGATTATTTGGAGGGATTTGCCCAGGGTTTTGGAAATCTCCATGTTTTTGCACAAATTTTCTCAAATGTCCATGTATTGCAGATTTCTTGAAGATTTGGGAGAGGCACAAAGGATATCTAAATCAAGCACTATAATATGAGGTGAATGGTTCATCTCCTGTCTGAAGAGGACCATAGTATGATAATTGACTGTTGACTCCACTTTTGCACAGAATCAAATTTGTGATAAATCTGTAACATAGTTCTAGGTGCACATAATCAAATTTCTTGAAGATCTGTAGCTGCTCCAGCTTCTGTATGTTTTCATGGTCATTGTTTTTTCTCTTGTTATGTAGTTGAAGCAATGATCTAGATTTTGTTAAAACATGCTCATTTTGTCTCATTACGATTGTTGATAGAGATTGACAGATTCCTGTATGTTGAACTACATTTTTGAGTGTCTGTTCTATCTACGTTATGGATTGTGGGGGTTCTGTCTATGCAATTGAGCTGTACATCTCTGAGATCCCGGAGAGATTTGTCTCGACCTTAGCATGTCCAGCAGCAGAAGTGGTTTGGTGGTTTGGACCTCAAAACTAGTAGTGGACAGTTTTTAGGTTTGGACCTCAAAACCCAGGCGGAGCTTCCAAGGAAGAGGGGATGACATGTGGCAAAATATGCCTTGGTGAGGAATTATACACCATTTGAGTGATATGAGAGTACCATTTGAGTAACATTAAGTTTTCTTTTGAAAAATATCAGAAAACCTTCAATATGAAACTTGTGAAGAATGAGAAAAATAATGTTTAAGTCAATATTTGTTCAATTTCTCAACTACCCAATACAAAGGAAGAGCCATATGCCCCATGGGTGATTAATGTAATATTGGTGAGTCTTCAATATTGCTATTTTTTCCATTCATAGAGAAGCATGGTAGTTATATATAGAGTGAAATGCACTGTGGGTCCTTAAAGTTCTTCCCACTTCTCACCTAGGTTTAGGTTTTTTTTTTCGTTCATCCAGATCCATAAACTTTTCCCCACGTCTCACCTAGGTTTTTCCCCACGTCTCACCTAGGTCTAGGTATTTTTTTTTCGCTACTCTAGGTCCATAAACTTTTCCCCGCTTCTTACTTAGGTCTAAATCAGTCCACATTGGACTCTGGTGTCTACGTGACCAATGATGTGGCGCCACATATTTTTTTTAAAATTTCATAAACTCATAGAAATTTTGAAAAAATTATAAAATCATAGAAAAATCATAAAAAATAAAATCTAGTTTTGTTAGACTTCAGATAAATAGATATATGCAATAGATATATTGATTTAAGTTTTTGCTATAGCGTAGATCTATGTGTTCTTTGTTTAATTCATAACTGTAGCTCCTATGCTCCAAGTATGGTGAATTTTTTATGATATGTTATTTATTATATGCTTGAGCTATGGTAAAAATTTCAGCTCAGATATGACTCACCTTCAATATAACAACTATTTATTAACTATTAAATAAACATAAACAATAACTTAGTCATATGTGCTCTTCCGAAGCTGAATTTTTTACCATAGCTCAAGCATAAAAAAAATAATATATCATAAAAATGTCACCATAATTGGAGCATAGGAGCTACAGTTATGAATTAAACACAGAAAATAGACCTACGCTATAGCAAAAACTTTAAACTAAAGTATGTCATTTTAAATATTTATTGTATAGATCTATTCATGTGAAGTCAAACAAATTTGGATTTTACTTTTTACGATTTTTCTATGAATTTATATAATTTTTTAAAATTTCTACGAGTTTATGAAATTAAAAAAAACATATGGCGTCACATCATTGACCACGTAGGCACCAGAGTCCAATGTGGACTGATTTGGACCTAAGTGAGAAGTGGGAAAAAGTTGATAGACTTAGAGTAGCGAAAAAAGTACCTGGACCTAGGTGAGACGTGGGGAAAAGTTTATGGACCTAGATGAGCGAAAAAAAGTACCTGGACCTAGGTGAGAAGTGGAAAGAAGTTTAAGGACCCACAGTGCATTTCACTCTTATATATATACTTGTTACTTTTGAAATATGACATAGTAGTAGCATCTCCTGATCCACCGAGTCTAAGTCTAATTGTTTGCTAGGGACTAGCAAAGGTTAAGCTTGGGCAGTTCTTGTTGTCAGTAATTAAGCCATGATTTAGATACATAAAATACCATCAATAGACTTAGAAATCGAAGGAATAACAACACAACATGAACATAGTTTATCAACAAATGGTTCCACATGTACCTTGAGGTGTGTGACTGCAAGAGACATCAAATGGAGCAAAGCAGGACCAAGAAGGACCCTATAGGGGTCACCTGACCCCCTAGGGAGCCTATTGGCCCTGCCAAGGTGGCACAATCCAGGATAAGTGCCTCAAAGTCAGTTTCAACCATCAAATCAAGTTGTGCTTTCTCTGAATGGCTCAAGATCAAGTCATGAGGATCAATGACATGACAATGAATAATATAGCAGGAGAACAGGCACCAAAACACTCTATGATAGTTGGGACCACCTTCCTGAAGAAGGTGATTGGTCCCACCTGTCATAGGGGGGTCGGTCGACTCGCCTAGTATCTCTAGGAGTCCACTACCTCTCGCCGACGTCTGCATGCCTCCATGCATCACATTTGTCATGTGCACCATCTCCAACATCCACTCAATGATGGTTTGATCCAAGGGAGGAGGATGGAGAGCACACAAATCGTTGACGTGGCACTAGAGTAGCCCCTACTCCACCTTCACTATAAATAGAGGGTCACACCCCCCTCTCCATTCATGATCAATCAAGGATTCAAGTGAAGATTAGTGTAGTTCCAATCTATAGTAGTAGTTAGTCTAGTGTGGGAGTTAGAGTTGAGTCGAGCTTACTCGGGGTTTTTAGAGTCGTCTTCTGGAGAGTCTAGTATAACTCTTGTCTTTTTTCCTATTTTAGACTTTATGCATTTAATATATTATTTCTGCTTTACTTTGCTAAGTCTTTACTTAGTTATAGTATTATATTTGTTATAGTGTTGTTAGTCTTAGTTTAGCTCATAGTTGCTATATAATTGATTGTGATCCTGTTTCCCTCGCCTGTATGCGACCATTGTCTGTCATAGGATGCTCTAATTAGCCAAAGATCTAGATTGGAGTAGTAAGAGACGGTGTAAGCGTGGTGTTTATACACTATCTTACACTTGGTTGTTGCTTGTCACATGGATTGTTTGTGATAGCTAGCAGGTGGTGATATCCTTGTATAGCCTTTGTATTCCACCACGTGTGGAAGACAAGTTCTTAAAAGATAAGGCCACCATAATATGATAGTCTCCAAAAGAGTTTCATTCCCAATTGATTCGGCTAGCACCTAGCATACTTGTTGTGAGGTAGCAACTTTTATATATAATTGTGTGTCTGAGCTTTTTTCATGGGGTATAGTGTGAAACATAGGAATCCTTTACTCACTCGTTGTTCTCGCACCTAGCTGTACTTACTAGTTATCTTTAGTTATCTTGCTTTATTTGATTGACATCATCCGTCCTGCTATATATATATGTATATGTATATGTATATGTATATGTATATGTATATGTATATGTATATGTATATGTATATGTATATGTATATGTATATATGTATATATATACACACACTAGGATCTCTTTTATTATCATTCCTAGCTCCCACTTTCCCTTGGGATAAAAATAAATATCATAACTCGATACTCCCAGGTGAAGTACTACAACGGTATATTCTATGCGCTAGTGGAATTATCCAATAGACATAAGAATTACCAACAGTGGTCACCTCGACAATGGGTATGTAGGTGCTCCTTAGTGAGGTGTCTGTACCTCGGATCAAATCCTTGTGTCCTACATGCTTGTTATTGTTGTGATTGCTTGGTATTACCTATTCTTGTTGTCTCTTTCTCCATCTCTGATGAGGAGTGGCCCGATCTTCCGTGAGGTAACCGATAAATTCGATTGGGGAGAACTCGACGTTGGCGATCCGGCTTCAAATCATACACGAATCGAACGCTGCAACCGTTACACCACTGCTCCGTTGGTTATCAACCAAGCACAACTTGATTGACCTCGCCAATAAGGCTTTTCCTGCAAGCGAATCGAAGAACACAAGCAAGAAGGTATAAACACGCAATCTGAATTGCAATTATGAATGATGCGAATATCAATAGAGGGTTCAAGAACTCGGTTCCAAAGGACTAATCGACACAGTGGAGGAGATCAAGAACGAGGGGCCCTGGATCACTATAAAAGGACTAATCGACACAGTTACAATGAACGATTTAGTTTCTCAATAGAAAACTAAACTCTAAAACAAAACCCAAGATGTTAGTGGCAGCTCTAGGGGGATATAAGGAGGAAGGAGGATGACCACAAGGGTCCTGGGGTCATCCTACAAACCTAGGATGAGTCCCTAATGGACCCAAGTTGATACATGGGCCATGGGCCCAAAATTGGGTGACGCAACACCGGAACAGATTCTGGACGCTGACTTGTTTCGACGTTTCACGATGACTCAGAAGGCATTTAGACCTCTAACCAACGCCATTGGTTTACTTATGAAATTATCTTTCCATCTGTGGGTGAATCATCGAAAACGGATTTCGGATTCGTCCTGGGCGTCCGTTTTACTCCTTGCTGGTCCTGGACTCCAAGACAGACTCGAAGTCGACATGACAGCTGAGTTGGAGATGAGTTGCAACTTAGGAAAGGCGATGGCGTAGGCATGTCCAGCGTAGCGATGTCCTCATCATCCTCCCCTTCTTGAATTGGAGTCGTCCTCGACTCCAACGTGGCGGTGTCCTCATCATCCGCTCCTTTAGAATTGGAGTTGTCCTCGACTCCATCTCATCAACGAACTCCTGCAAAAGGTTAGTGACAGCAGGCAATGCACAAGACATAATAGGTTGACAAAACATAGTATGACATGGTGCATCAGAATTATCACATAACTCAGCAGTAGCAGAAGTTGTAGCAAGAAAAGCACCTCCTGGTAACTTAATCCCATTATTTTTAACAGTGTTTAGCGGAGGGTTATTTTTAATCTCTCGAGCATGTTTAACAATATCTATAGGAGACAAAGGAAGCAAAGTAATTTTCTTGTCCTTCTGCATGAAAGTGTATGTATTAGTTCTACCATGGTGTAAAGCATCAGTATCAAATTCGCATGGATGTCCTAACAAAATTGAACAAGCTTGCATAGGTACAACATCAAAATCAACAGTATCATGATAAGAGCCTATGAAAAAACTAATGCTGGTTGATTTAGTTACCTTAGTCTAACCACTATTATTGAACCATTGAAGTTGATATGGATGTTAATGTTGTCGTGTGGTCAAGCCAAGCTTCTCAACCAAATCTGAACTCACCAAGTTGTTGCAACTCCCGCCATCAATGATGGTGAGAACACGACAACCCTGCACAATGAGATACATGTGGAACAAATTGTGGCGCTAGATCTTCATATCTTCTTCATGTCCCACACGTGAACTCAACACACGCTGCACAAGAAGGCTAGGATAGCCTATGGCGGCAGCCACTGAATCAATGGTCTCCGCGTCTAGATCGCCCTCGGTGGAATCTGTATCAATGTTAGCAGCTAGGGCTAATTCATCTTCAACATCACTAGCACTTACATATCCATCCTCAGTAGCAATGAAAGCGCGACGACTGGGACATTCGGCAATTTTATGTCCCAAACCTTTGCAACAGTGGCAAATGATTTTAGCGTTGGAGGAGGAGGGTCGCACCCGAAGTGGTACCTTTCTTCGAATGAAACTGCACAATAGACAATTTGCTTACCCCGGAAGAAAGTGTAGGTGTAGATGTCTTGGGCGTCTCCGGCTCGGTGCGCTGCTGAAAATTCCTCCCAGTGTTAGACCTGAAAGGCTGTTGTTGTGTGTGTCCCTGTACTTCTCGTTCGGCCTTAATAGCAAGATGATACAATTGGGAAAAAGTGCATCATTCTTTATAATCAAGAATATTCTGTATATCATGATTTAAACCACCAAAGAATCTAGCACTAGCATCATCATCATCTTCATTTATACCACAACGTGCTAAACCAATAAGCAATTCTTGATATTATGCTTCTATGCCTTTATCACCTTGTTTTAAAGTTTATAGTTTCAAACGTAAGTCACGTTGGTAATAAGGAGGAACAAAACGAGATTTCATACGTTGTTTTAAAACATTCCAAGTTTGAGGCACATCAGTAGCATTACCAGCATTGCAAAGATCACTCCACCAAAACAAAGCAAAATTAGTAAACTCACTAGTAGCATGTCTAACTCTATGCTTAGCAGGTACATTATGAGAATCAAATTTTTGTTGAACAGCAAGCTTCCAATCTAAGTATGCCTCAGGATCAATATTACCAGCAAAAGGAGGTAGGCTAAATTTAATTTTAGCAAAAGGATCATTATTACCATGATTATTACCTCCCATACCACGACGATTGAAGTTGTAGCGGCGACAGTTGCGTGCATCACCGTCAGCATCCGCATCGCCATCATCAAAAACATCTCCGTCTTCATCATTATCACGAGGAGGTGGACAACGTTGCTCAACCTTCTCAATGCAGGTGACTAGATTGTTCACATTGTGCGTCAGCTCGTTCATAAGATTGTGTTATTCATTGATGACCGTTGTAAGCTCGCCCTTGTACACGCACTCATTGAAATCCAGAAGATAGAAAAAGACAACACCAAAGTATTATCTCTATCAACTAAAAGGAACCAAGCGATGGTGGTGGTGGTGGTGAAAGTGGAAAGCAAAATCACAAGCGGCTTACCACCGTCTTGCAAGTGTTCTTACCAAAGCCAAACAGTAGCAAGACCAAATTGGCGAAGCAATCGGTTGTTGAGCGTGGTAACAGTTGCAAGATGAACCTGTGCTGACAGAAGTATATATAGAGCTTTGAGAAGGCACACTATGATCAACAATGACAGAAGTATATATAGAGCTTTGAGAAGGCACACTATGATCAACAAGGATTAGCAAATAACGAATGCAGATTTAGCTAAGTTCAATAAGTATCCAAAGTACAAGTCACAATTGCTGACTAAGACGTGTCTAGATGTAGCACAACAAGATGAAACAAATTACGATGGAAGGAACTCACAGAACAAGCAACTAGCCGAGATTTTTCCTTTTTTTGCTGAATTTCCCCGAATTTTTCCAAAACGCACTAGTAGGAGTCAAACTTTTTTATTTTTTCACTATTTTTTTATATTTTTCTCTGAACAAGGATCACAAGAGATGCAACCACAAAAATTGGCACCTTAAACTGAGGTGAGATGTGGTCTACAGAAAATCCGCAAGTTCTCTGAAAAGCATGCATAAACTTTGACAATTTTTTTTCTTTATTTTCCCGATTTTTTTGGAAATTTTGAGAAAACCAAACAGACTTGAGTCAGTTTGGGTCGGCTCCAAATGATGTCAAGAAACTCCACAATTTTTTCAGATTTTTCTGACAAACGAGCGAAAAGTTATGCTTGTTTTACCGAAGGTACCTCAAGTTTTGTTTTCTGGAAGGCACAATACGACGACGGCGGCGGCAACGGCAGTTAGGGCAAAGCGTCCATAAACTCCAACACCGATCACAAGATCAACATCCGTGTGACTAAAAGCAGTAGGTATTTGCCAGATGATATAAGGAGGGTTGCGATGCAGGCAAAAAAAACTGCGGCTGACAACCTATCTAGGGTTTGCGCGGCGGTAAGAGATCACACAGGGCGGCTAGCGGTGACAAGTCGAGTGATGTGGTGGCTTCTACTTATTGTTTGGGAACGGTGGATGGGATAACGGCGGAAACAAAGAATAGCAATGATGCAGTTGAACTACGATGACAAACACAATCTAAACCAACAACTTGACTCAAACCACGGACACAAACTCAACAAAGCAAATCTGAAAACAAAATTGCAAGGCACAAAGGGTGATAGGACAACGGAGATTGAATTTTTTTTGGGCTTTTTGTGGACTCTAGGTAATGAACAAATATGAAGCTAAGACAAACGAGATTATACCTCGCGGTAAACCTGAACTCGACGTTGGCGATCCAGCTTCAAATCAGACACGATTCGAACGCTGCAACCGTTACACCACTGCTCCGTTGGTTATCAACCAAGCACAACTTGATTGACCTCACCAATAAGGCCTTTTCCTGCAAGCGAATCGAAGAACACAAGCAAGAAGGTATAAACACGCAATCTGAAATTGCAATTATGAATGATGCGAATATCAATAGAGAGTTAAAGAACTCGGTTCCAAAGGACTAATCGACACAATGGAGGAGATCAAGAACGAGGGGCCCTGGATCACTGTAAAAGGACTAATCGACACAGTTACAATGAACGATTCAGTTTCTCAATGGAAAACTAAACTCTAAAACAAAACCCAAGATGTTAGTGGCAGCTCTAGGGGGATATAAGGAGGAAGGAGGATGACCACAAGGGTCCTGGGGTCGTCCTACAACCCTAGGATGAGTTCCTAATGGACCCAAGTTAATACATGGGCCATGGGCCCAAAATTGGGTGACGCAGCACCGGAACAGATTCTGGACGCTGACTTGCTTCGACGTTTCCCGATGACTGAGAAGGCATTTAGACCTCAAACCTGTTAGAATATTAGGCAATTTCCATGTCATTTTAATTCCATAAATTAGCATAATAATGATGACATATAAAAGATTATATATAATTGAGATCATGACATCAGACATATTCATAGCAACATGAAACATGTAGATGTCAAAAGCATGTGAACATGATATATATAATATAACATAAAAGCATGGCATATATATCATAACAACAACTGCTACTAGACTGCATAAGAAACGATGATACAGACATACTGCAACGTATACGCAGAAGCATATGAAACAACATAACAGTAACACTGAAACATATATGCAGAACACGAAACTAGCAGGAACAGAGAGCATACAGATTACGAAACGACACAACAGAGCATGTGAAACAGATTCGCTAAAACTGATGAAACAACATGGATGAACTAATGAAACATATAAAAACTGTATGACGGAAAACAGAGACATGATGAGATGAACATACCCTCTCATCCGCGCACCATCCGATGAACCAGAACCTTGACCAACCTCGATGGTCATGACATAGAGGACAAAGGTGTACAGTCCACCGGGAAGAAGACGACGACGACGATCACCGGGAAGAAGACAGCGGCGGCGTCACCTCCGGGAAGAAGACCACGACGACGGCGACAACAACCTCCTGGAAGAAGACGACGACGGCAGCAGGGACGTCTCCTCCGGGAAGAAGACGATGACGGCGTTCTTCGGGCAGTCGCGTATACGCTCCCCAAAAACCTAATTGCTGATCCCTCGTGCAAGGTCTCGAACGGCAAGGGCTCCGGAGGCACCTGCCCTCTCGCTTCACCGTGCGCGCGGGTTCACGAGATGGGAATACAACTAGCAGCGCAACTGTTTTTCTGGAAAATAATTTCGGAACCGTTCCAAATTGGAAGAGGGAGGGAATTTATCTCTCACGCAAGGGAGGCCTAAAGGCCGCGCAAGCTGCTGCATGCGGAGACAGAGAGATGGCCGTGCATGGCGGCATGCGGGTGTGGGAGAGGGAGAGTGCGCAAGAATTCAGCCATCAAGCCAAAAAGGTAACTCCTGTAACTCCCTCCCATTAATGGCTATTAAAAGGTTAATTGCCATGACACGCATGCACACTTGCTTGCCTTCTCAACTTCTCAATTAGTATGGATTAAATCCCACCAATTAAGTTGAGTCAATGTCTCTTGGACTTCCAATCCGATACAAATTATAATATACACAATTAGATACTCATAGATCTTATTGATTTATTGAATAAATAAATGGGACTGGCCCATAAATAAATCCAACAATCCCCACCAAGCTCTAGGGTTTATAACCGTGTAATTCCAGAATCACAATTCTTTGATATACCAGTTTTTCGATGGAGACTATTAAGTTGAACATCCACCTAGAACAAAAGTTTCACTCAGTCACAATTGAACAATGGACTATGCCTTGAATTGACAGTTTTGTGCGACGTAAGATTCACTCATGTCCTTTGCTGATACTAGGCTGCAAAAGCATCCCCGCTGTTTTGAAGCATATAAGTCACACTTCAGTGCCTTTCATGAGTATTTAGGAATTACCCAAATTCCATAGACCATGACTAGTAGTCTGACTCATATAGGTGTACTCCTCATTAGATGTTCTGTAGGACAACATCTCTCCTTTGGAATACATTAAGGTAAATACCATCCTGCCTTACAGATAGGAAAGATGTGCATCAGAAATGAGTAAAGAAAGGGATCTTTCCTCTCATCTACTCCTATCTTGTTTCACCACTCTACTTTACGGGATCTCCGATCATATAGAGCAGGTTACCACCATAGTAGATTTCATATGGGTCTCATACCCATTTCTCTGGATGCACCCTCTATCACATTTTGTGATAGTCCCTTGGTGAATTGATCTGCTAGATTATTCGACGTATGGACATAGTCCACCGTTATAACTCCGGAGGTTTTTAACTTTCTGACATATTTTAATCTTCTCTTAACATGCCTTGTAGACTTCATATTATTCCTGGAACTGTTAACCTTTGTAATCACAGTTTGGTTATCACAGTTCATGGAGATAGCCGAAATTGGTTTTTCAACCACCGGTAAATTCAATAGGAAATCACGTAGCCACTCGGCCTCAGCCCTAGCAGTGTCTAACGCTGTGAGTTCTGCTTCCATTGTAGACTTCGTTAAGATAGTCTGCTTGCAAGACTTCCAGGAAACAGCGCCACCTCCAAGCAAGAACACATATCTGCTTGTGGCATAAAGCTCATCAGCATCAGAGATCCAGTTGGCATCACAATAGCCTTCTAGCACTCTGGGGTTACTAATATAATTAATACCATATGTCATAGTACCTTTCAGATAGCGCAAAACTCTCTCAAGAGCACGCCAGTGATCATCTCCCGGCTTTGACACAAACCGGCTCAGCTTGCTCACAGCATATGAGATGTCAGGCCTTGTTGCACTAGCAAGGTACATGAGTGAACTAATGACTTGGGAGTATGTTAATTGATCCCGAGCTATTCTTCGATTTTTCCTCAATAGCACACTAGGGTCATAAGGCGTGGGAGCAAGGTCACAGTCACTAAACCCAAAGCAACTTAACACCTTTTCCACATAATGGGATTGTAACAAAGTTACCCCACCATCACCTTCTCTGATAAGCTTGATGTTCAGAATCACATTAGCTTCTCCCAAATCTTTCATTTCAAAATTGCTCGACAAAAGAGCCTTTACTTCCTCAATCACATTGAGATTAGATCCAAAGATCAAGATGTCATCAACATAGAGGCACAATATAACAGCCTCACCCCCACCATATCAATAATACACACACGTGTCAGACTCATTCACTGCAAATCCAGCAGCTGTGAGAGTATTATCAAACTTTTCATGACATTTCTTAGGTGCTTGTTTTAGGCCATACAATGACTTTAACAGCCTGCACACCTTGTTCTCTTGACCATCCGCAATGAACCCGTCAGGCTGATCCATATAGATCTCCTGATCTAACTCTCCATTTAGGAAAGCTGTCTTTACATCCATCTGATGAATGATAAGACCATATGAGGTTGCCACGACAATCAATGTACGAATTGTAGTCAATCGAGCCACCGGTGAATAGGTGTCAAAGAAATCTTCACCCTCTTTCTGGGTATATCCTTTGGCCACAAGCCTTGCCTTGTACCTCTCAATAGTACCATCAGGCCTAAGCTTTTTCTTGAAAATCCATTTGCAGCCTATGGGTTGACAACCATATGTATGGTCAATGACCTCCCATGTTCCATTAGACATAATAGAATCCATCTCACTCCTTACTGCTTCCTTCCATAAGTCAGCATCAGGAGAGGAATATGCCTCTCTAATGGTGGTTGGATTGTCTTCCACAAGGTAGACTATAAAGTCATTGCCAAAGGATTTTTCAACCCTCGGTCTCTTGCTCTTTCGAGTGACTATAGTGTCATCCTCCTTAGGGATGTGCACATGAGAATCATCAGCATGATCTATAGAAATAGACAGTTCTTGCTCATGGGGAATTATAGTCTCATGACTTATTTCACTATGTGTATTTTTCATGGGAAATTCATTCTCAAAAAATGTAGCGTCTCTCGATTCCATGATAGTATCAACATACATATCAGGCACATCATATTTTATAATTAAGAACCTATATCCAGTGCTGTGAAAGGAATAACCAAGAAGTACACAGTCAACAGTTTTAGGCTCAAGTTTACGCTTCTTGTTGATTGACACATTCACTTTTGCCAAGCATCCCCAAGTGTGTAAATATGAGAGATTTAATCTCCTCTTTTCCCATTCCTCGAATGGTGTGATCTCTTTGTTCTTTGTTGGAACTCTGTTCAGGACATAACATGCTGTCAATATCGCCTCACTCCACCATTCCTTGGATAATCCTGCTATACTCAACATGGCATTCACCAAGTCTATTAGAGTGCGGTTTTTCCATTCGGCAATCCCATTGGATTGTGGTGAGAACGGCGGTGTCCTCTCATGAACAATACCATGCTCCATGCAAAACTCATCGAACACATTAGAGAAATATTCTCCACCTCGATCGGACCTTAACCATTTTATTTTCCTTTCAAGTTGGTTCTCAACTTCAGCTTTATAGGCCTTAAAATAATTAAACGCTTCATCTTTTGTTTTTAATACACATAGCAAAATCTCGAAGAGTCATCTATAAAAGTGAGAAAGTACCTTTTACCGCCTTTAGTCAAAATTCCATTCATCTCACACAGATCAAAATGAACAAGTTCTAGAGGTGCCAAATTCCTCGCCTCAACATCCTTGTGGGGCTTGCGGGGTTGTTTTGATTCAACACAAACATGACACTTAGACATTTTGACCAAGTTAAATTTAGGAATTAAATTCATATTTGCTAACCGCATGAGACAGCCAAAATTTGCATGACAGAAGCGTGAATGCCATAAATCCGACTCATCAGAAATATCAACAAAATTCACCATCTTATTACATACATCATGCAAAAATAAGCGGAACAGACCTCCACAATCATATCCTTTACCCACAAAAATACCATGTCTCGATACAACACATTTATTCGACTCAAGTACAACTTTGTAGCCATCTCGACATAGCATAGACACAGTAACAAAATTCTTCTTGATGGATGGAACATGTTGCACGCTCTTCAATGACACCGTCTTTCCCGAAGTAAACTTCAGAATGACCGTACCAACACCAAGAACATGAGCACGCGATCCATTTCCCATCAACAAGGCGCCAGACCTCCCGACCTGGTAAGTGGAGAACAAAGAAACATCAGTACACACATGTATATTTGTACCACTGTCCATCCACCACTCTGGTGAACTACATACTGAAAGAACAAATGGTAAAGAATTACCATACCCAGATGTTCCTCCTTCAATATCAGCAGTAACAACATTAACTCTTTTCTTTTCTTGTTTGAACTTGCAATCTGGGCACTCACTTGCCGAGTGCTGTTTACTGCCACACACATAGCAGCCTCCATTTCTCTTGTTGTTGTTGTTGTTGTTGTTGTTGTTGTTGTTGTTGTTCTTCTTCTTCTTCTTCTTTTTAAACTATGCTATTTGAACAGGCTTTGGGGTGTTCTCTTGCTTGTTTTGGTTTTTCTTCTTTTTATTGAACTTGCGGAAATTAGAGTTTCTCTTCTACACAACATTTGCAGTAGAGTTCTCAACACCTTTTCCATTGTCCTTTGCTCTAGCTCTCTCCTCAACATCAAGAGTACCAATGAGCTCTTCCACATTGAACTCTTGTCTCTTATGTTTGAGGGAGGTGCCAAAGTCCTTCCAAGAAGGTGGTAACTTGGCGATTATACCGCCAACCACAAACTTGTCAGGAAAAGGACAAGGTAAAAGTTCAAGTTCCTTTGCTAGTGTCTGAAACTCATGAGCCTGTTCCACTACCTATCGGTTCTCAACCATCGTGTAGTCATACAGCTGCTCCATGAGGTACAGCTCGCTACCAGCATCAGTAACTCCAAATTTTCCAACAAGTGCATCCTACAACTCTTTCCCCATGGGAAGTATGATATAGCTTTTCTGGAATTTCACATCAAGTGCGCTAATCACTGCACCTCGAAAGAGGTTGTCATCAGCCTTAAATCTAGCCTCATCCGTAGGAGGAAAATTAGCAGGCTTGCCCTCAGAGGCATAAAAACATGACATTACAGTGAGCCACAATTTCATCTTAGCTTTCCACATCAAGAAGTTTTTACCATCAAACGGACCAGGCTTTAAAACAACAGCAAAACCTCTGATAGAAAAATGTCTGCAATTAGGTTTTTGGATTGTTAGAATATTAGGCAATTTCCATGTCATTTTAATTCCATAAATTAGCATAATGATGATGACATATAAAAGATTATATATAATTGAGATCATGACATCAGACATATTCAGCAACATGAAACATGTAGATGTCAAAAGCATGTGAACATGATATATATAACATAACATAAAAGCATGACATATATATCATAACAACAACTACTACTGGACTGCATAAGAAACGACGATACAGACCTACTACAACGTATATGCAGAAGCATATGAAACAACATAACAGTAACACTGAAACATATATGCAGAACACGAAACTAGCAGGAACAGAGAGCATACAGAATACGAAACGACACAACAGAGCATGTGAAATAGATTCGCTAAAACTGATGAAACAACATGGATGAACTAATGAAACATATAAAAACTGTACGACGGAAAACATAGACATGATGAGATGAACATACCCTCTCATCCGCGCACCATCCGATGAACCAGAACCTTGACCAACCTCGATGGTCATGACGTAGAGGACGAAGGTGTACAGTCCACCGGGAAGAAGACGACGACGATCACCGGGAAGAAGACAGCGGCGGCGTCACCTCCGGGAAGAAGACCACGACGACGGCGGCAACAACCTCCTAGAAGAAGACGACGACGGCACCAGGGACGTCTCCTCTGGGAAGAAGACGATGGCGGAGTTTTTCGTGCAGTCGCGTATACGCTCCCCAAAAACCTAATTGCCGATCCCTCGTGCAAGGTATCGAACGGCAAGGGCTCCGGAGGCACCTGCCCTATCGCTTCACCGTGCGCGCGGGTTCATGAGATGGGAATACAACTAGCATCACAACCGTTTTTCTGGAAAATAATTTCGGAACTGTTCCGAATTAGAAGAGGGAGGGAATTTATCTCTCACGTAAGGGAGGCCTAAAGGCCGCGCAAGCTGCTGCATGCGGGAGACATAGAGATGGCCATGCATGGCGGCATGCGGGTGTGGGAGAGGGAGAGTGCGCAAGAATTCAGCCATCAAGCCAAAAAGGTAACTCCTGTAACTTCCTCCCAAACTCCTGTAACTTCCTCCCATTAATGGCTATTAAAAGGTTAATTTCCATGACACACATGCACACTTGCTTGCCTTCTCAACTTCTCAATTAGTATGGATTAAATCCCACCAATTAAGTTGAGTCAATGTCTCTTGGACTTCCAATCCGGTACAAATTATAATATACACAATTAGATACCCATAGAGCTTATTGATTTATTGAATAAATAAATGGGACTGTCCCATAAATAAATCCAACAACCAACTCCATTGGTTTCCTTATGAAATTATCTTTCTATCTGTGGGTGAATCATCAAAAACGGAGTCCGGATGCGTCCTGGGCGTCCGTTTTACTCCTTGTTGGTCCCGGACTCCGAGGAAAACTCGAAGTTGACGTGACAGCTGAGTTGGAGATGAGTTGCAACTTGGGAAAGGCGATGGCATAGGCGTGTCCAGCATAGCGATGTCCTTATCAATCTGCACTACTACAAAATTTATTTTGCATAACAGAAATTATTAACCGTGGCGGTCAAACCTATAAACCGACACAGTTAATGTCGGGATTAACCGTGGCGGTCATTTTTTATTAACCGTGGCGGTCAGATTCTACCACCTCGCAAAATAGATTTACGGAGGTGGTCATCTTAAAAGGTCTGCCTCGATTAAATTGAGCCCACTGTGAAGCCCATTAGGCCCAAAAAACTGTCACGCTATATATAAAACCCAAACCCTAATTTTCCTCTCACTCCCTCTCCCTCCCCCACCCCACCCCACCCCACCCCACACGACGCGTCTGGCCTCCCCCACCCACCCGAATGGCTCCCCTCCCACGGCCGCAGGCGGCGCCCCTCCCACTCTAGCTTCGGCGGCGGTGCGGCTCTCTTTCCCCAACCCCACCCGCGCGGCTCCTCTCCCACGGACACAGGCGGCGGCGCCCCTCCCCTCTCCTTCAACGGCCACAGGAGGCTCCAGATCCGGTGGCAGCACCCCTCCCCCTCCAGATTCGGCTGGCACGGCGGCGGGCTCGTGCGAGGGCAGCACGACTCCCCCTCTCCCACCCGCGTGAGGCTGGCACGACAGCGGGCCCGTGCGAGGGCGGCGCAGCTGCACGCGGGCAGCGACGGGGCTGTGCGATAGGTGGCGTGACTGCGCGTGGGTGGGGGGCGGACCGACGCGCGAGGCGGAGACATGCGTTCTCCCGGCGGTGCGGCTCCCAAATGGCGGAGGCGGCCCTGATCTAGACCGGCGGTGGCGGCGTGGCCTAGATCGAGCCCTAACCGGGTCTGGATCTGAGCTTTTTTTGTTTTTTATTCCATTAACCGTGGAGGTCACTTCCAACCGCCACGGTTAATGCCCTATTAACCATGACCATTGATCCGTGGCGGTTGAAATAACCGCCACAGTTAATCATTTGTGTAGTAGTGCTCAATCTTAAGGTTTGAGCTTGATCTATGATTTTGAGGTGTTCTGAGGGCAAGGAAGTGGTTCGTTATCTTCATCTATCTACTAGGAAGTGGGGTACTAAGCATATTTGATTTCAATGTTCATTTGACTAGAATTTTTCTCTCACGTAGACACCAGAACTTATGGTCAGATTGCATTGAAAGTTCTGGTCATCACCAAAATTTCTAGTACAAACCATCAAAACTTTTGACAGGCATAATATGTTATTTCAAGTCTATGTTTAAGAATGTTTAAGTATATGTATTCACCTCCTCTAGGCATTGTGGTCCTTTCAATGACTCATCTTCGCTAACGAAGCTGACCTGGCCACATAAGGCCAGGTGAGTGTAACACCTCTGGTGTTTAAACATTAAAATATGTCATGTCATCATATGAATAAGCATCATTCATATGATTTGAGAACCTTTTTGTGCATTGATCTAAAACAAGTTTATTTGAATGTGCTTAAGTTAGTTTGTGATTGCTCGTGATGTATTCCAAATGTTGAGTTTAAAACAAAATTCCAGAAACCCTAATTATAGGGGGTTAAATAGTACCTCAAATATGAAATTCAAAAACTATAAAGAATTAACATATGAGTGTTAAAGAAAAGTTGTAGAGTTTAATAAATCCAACAAAAGTTATTTTTGGAGATTTTGAAGTTATATTAAAAAATACAAAGATAATGTAAAGGGGGTAATTCAATTCCAACTTGAATTCAAATTCAAACATACATTTTAAAAACTAGGCAGAATCTGAAAAAGTGGATACTGCCAAAGTCATAGATTATGAATTTTGGAACAACTTTCGTATTTGCACCTTTTCCTGAAAATGTTTGGAAGGGGGTCTAATTTGCAAAATGGAACGAGTGGCAGTTTTGTGATTTCGGTGAACGGTGCCGTCGAGGCAGCTGTCGTCCACCGCGACACTCATGGCGGCCGGTGCCTAGAAGCTCGTCGATGCTATCCTTATCAAGGCTTCTCGTCACGCCTAAACACTTCCACGACCTTCGCGACGACGCTGCAATCCTTATCCATCTATCCCTTGACCTCTATAAGTACCCTAGCACAGAGAACAGATCAATTCTTTCTCCCTGTTGGCACCACCGCGTTCACCTCCGTCTCCGGCGAGCTCTGCTGCTCAAACTAGCCACTGCAAACTTCAACCAAGCACTTCGCTAGTTTCTCCTTGATCTCCTCTATTTCCAGAATCGCTTGTTAGAACCTAAATCCTTCTAAATCGATCAGCGGACCGTCGTCTTCCTCGACTCCGGTAAGATCTCTGATGATCGGGTTCATTGTAGTCTGGGCTATATTGGAGCCTCATTGTCATTTCGTTTGTTGTTTTGCAATCCTTGTTCCATACTGATTCCGATGCGCTTTTCTGTTTTGCATTTGGTGGATCACAGCTCCTGGAACACGTCGTTGCCGCTGTTCATCTTCTCCGCTGCGACTGTCTCCGACGTTCGACCTTTCTGCCTCATCTCCGTCCAAGTTAGCGCGAGCATCAGCTTTGGGGTGAGCCACTGGTAGTCCCTAGCCGCTTAGTTGTCTTTAATTCGAGTCCTAGCGCTTGTTGACACAAAAGGTGGCACAAAGGGTAAACCGCAAGCGCACGGCTGTCAAGGTAGCTTTCACCCAAGAGTATTCTGGGGTATCGAATCCATGGGGAACGTGAAGAGTACTTAACAAAGAACTAAGTTCGTCCTATGATGACACAAGGGGTTTATGATAGGTTGGGTAGAGAGGATCTCTATGGTTATGAAACTAGCAAGGTAAGATAAGATACAAAGGTTGTTCACTTCGGGCCACTAGGCCGCTTAGCAATAGAAAGGGATGAGAAGGGTGCTAAACTGCCTAGCACAAGAAGACCTACACTTTAAGAACTTGGCCGAACGTGGTGGGATCAAAGCCTAGATAGATATGTCACCCCTACTAGGTACCACAAACAAACCGTTGGACAAGCCGCAGACACAGGTAAGCGTATAGCCTAGACACCACGTCTACGCTATATCTTACTACTTGAAAGGGTCAAGATGCCCAAGAGGGGGGGGGGTGAATTGGGCTTCTTTTAAATTTCTAAAGAAATATTAAAACCTAATAATGCCAATCACCCCCTAGTGCCTACCGCAATATGTGTCCTAACTAGAAAGCAATAGCAAGGCAAGGAATTGAAAGACACCCTATGAAATTCTAGTAGGAATTGAAAGAACACAACGGAAAGGTAATGCGAAAATGTAAAGAGCTAGGGAAAGAGAATTGTTGACACGCAATGTTTTCCCAAGGTATCAAGGAGTCGACACTCCCCCTAGTCCTCATTGGAGCACCTCGCAAGGTATAGCTCCCCCTCAATCCCGCGCAAGGGATGAGTGCTCTCTACGGGTTGATTCTTCACCACTCCGGCTCGGTGAATCGCCGACAACCGATCACAAGCTTGGAGAAGGAGCCGCCAACAATATTCCGGCGATCACCTTCCTCCGATGACCACCAAATCGTCTAGGTGTTGTCGAACACCAAGAGTAACAAGCACGAGACCTTCACTTGACCCACTCAAGTCTAGGAAGGTGGATGGATGCACAAATGTCACTCCTAATCACTCTAGGGAGGAAGAACAAGCTTAGGATTCTCAAATCTCTTCCTCACTAGGCACTTGGCTCTCCAAGAACTCTCTCTAGGTTCCTTCAGCTGAAACAATGGCCAAGAGATCTCACTTGGACAAAATGGGCAACTATAAATAGTCCCCACCTCCAAAACTAGCCGTTTTTTTACCTTTTCTCTTCTCTGCGAAAGCACCGGACTAGTCCGAAGCTCACACCACCGGACTATGCACTCTGGTCTGGTGCTCACTCTCAGTTAAAACTGCATCTGAAAACAGGCACTGTCGGACTACTTGCCCTGGTCCGACGCCCTGGTCCGACGCTCTGGTACGGAGCCAGGGTGCTCACTGAGTGAAAAACTCATCCTCATCCTCGAACCTCCGGACCACTCTCCTTGGTCCGGAGCCCTGATCCGACGCTCAGGTCCAGAGCCAGGGTCCTTACTAAGTTGGAAACTCTTCTGACTCGAAGCGTCGGACTACCCTTCGGCCAAGCCATTGGACTAGTCTGGAGCCTTCACTGAGGCTCGCTTTCTCTGACAGAGGCCACTGGACCATTCCTCTATGGTCCAGAGCACCACTAGACAGGTTGTTCGGTGCTCCTTTCTCTGGAATTCTACCTAAGTCAAGACCGTCAGACCACTCTCTTTGGTCCGACACCTCCTTAGAAAACTTGTCCGGACCTCTTTTCTCCCCCTTCTTCACCCCTTTTCACTAAGTCTTTTAAAAGGGTTTTTCTCCTACCATCTCAAGGGCTATTAGCAGGGTCTCTAGGACTACTTGTGACAAATGTGCATACACCAACATTCCCAAACTCTCCTAGATCAAGCTACTAACCTCATACCCCCCTTTATAGTATGGTCAAAAGAAAAACAAAGTCCTAGTCTATACTTAGTGCCCTTCTCATCATCATGGCACTAAGAACTAGCCTAGTCTTCAACTTGTATCTCCATCCTTTCAAACCGAAACGATTTCCATCTTGGGGGCATGAATATCCATTAAGCCCATTCATCTAGCATCACTAGTGACTTAACTTAATTGACTTTGCCTCTGCAAAACACACGTTATTCATAGTGACCTAGCATTGTCATTAATCGCCTAAACACAAGGGACCATGATTCTTCAATCTCCCCCTTTTAGGTGATTGGCGACAATACAAGCTCGAGTATAGAATATGAGTGAATTTTGATAAGAGAAAACATGACTTGACATGAGATAGGCATGGGTTAGTAATAAGAGAGACATATACATGCTTAAACCATTCCAGCCAAGACAAGCACAATAGATATGAATTGAGAATAGTACTTGATTTCAAAGGATATGCTATAGCCAAAAGATTAGAGATTAGCGCGGAAGCAATATAGCATAACTGCGAACACATAGTGGATAAGTACCCATGTATGTTCAGCTTTGATGATGAGTGATTGATCAACACATGAGTGTTTCAGTTTGAGTGGCTTACCCTAACCTCTGCGAAAGCAGAAATGTGTGCTTGTCTATCGGCTTGTGGTGTGCAGGTGCTATGCCTAGTGACAGTGGTCAATGGCGTGGAGAAGGTTGAGTAGAGGCTTGCCGTGCTGATGGACTGAGAGCGGTGAAGGGAGGAAGCGGGGCTCGGACTGAGGGACCATGGGCGTCGGCGGACTAGCTGTGGTGGCTAGTACTTGGCACTGGCGAGTGCGAGAAGACATGGAGGTAGACCGAGTTGACCAAGTCAAGACGGTGGACGCGCGAGTCGAGCGGAGGCTCAGGGGACTCGGAGTCCGACCTGGTGAAGACAAGGTGGCTCGCGTCGAGTGGTTTGGTGGTTTGGGCCTCAAAACCTAGGCGGAGCTTCCAAGGAAGCGGGGATGGCACGTGGCGGAATCCTGGAGGTTGCGTCGAGGCGACGGCAACTCCCGGCAGAAAGCGGGGCCGTCCATTCAAAATGCGGGAGATATTTTCCAGAGCTTGGACTGCAATGCTTAGGCTAGGTAGTTCATTCAATGTATCTAGAGGGGGTCTTTGGGAAATAGCCAAAGCCGATAAATAGAGGGTGAAGGGGTATTCCTCATCCCATCTCTTGAACCCTAATCACTTGCCCCCACTCTCTCTCTCTAGTTCATGAGATCCCTAGGTTGCTTCCACCAACCTTTGTAAGAACTTGAGTTTGTTGCGAGGAATCAGAGGCCGTAACCTCCGTAAGCCATGGTGGCTTCGATTTCGTGATTGTGTCCCCATTTTGCTTGTGTTCTTCGCATTTTGCTTTTGCTCTCTCTTTTTCACGAGATGATTTCTCTTTGTTGAGAGTAGCTTTGCAAAATCCTCTTGAACCAAGTTGTTAGCAATCGTGAGGAGCTTCTTTGCACCGAAGGAATTCCTCTCAAACCTCACAAGTGCATAGATCGGGTGATTTCTTTGTGGCGTTCTTCGTTTTTGCTCTCTTCTCCCCCAAATCTGAGTGTTCCTGTTTATCCTCTCCAAATTGAGCGATGATTTCTTCGGGATAGCTCCCCAACTGCACTAGGATCATGCCTACAAAGTTTGGTTGCAGTTGGTGATCATTTGGTTGAGTTTTGGGAAGATTTGGTGGAGAGAAGTTCATTTTCGCAGGGAAGAGTTTTCTTTCTGTGGGCATTGGACCAAACTACCTATGAGCACCGGACCATTGTTCCGACGGTGAGCGTCGGATGAGGTGTCCGGAGGTAGGGTGCTTGTTGTGGTTTTTTCTCTGTGGCGAGTGTGTGCACTGAACCACTTCCTATAGTCCGACGGTAAGCGTCGGACTAGGTGTCCGGAGCCTAGGCACTCACTGCATGTTTTTGGGGTGAACTCCAGACTTTCCAAAGTAGGCGTCGGACTAGTCCGGTGGTGCTTCGCTGTGCACCAAACCAAAGGTACAAGACCACTTCCATTGGTCCAGTGGTCTTGATAGGGTAGTCCGACGGTTGCTATTTTTGCCCGTTTTGCCTAGGTTCTTGCCTGTTTCCCTTAGGGTTTGAGAACCTATGTTTTGGGGTTTTCGGTGATTGTCCTCCACTGCCGGTGAGCTCTCTTTTCTCCGTTTTGAGGTGTTTTGAAGGATGCTTTTAATTGGTATCATTTTTTGCCTCTCTCTTTTAATTGGTATCGTGTTTTGAAGTCATCTCTATTGGTATCGTTTTGCTTCTCTCAAGTGACCCCGTTTTGGCTTTTATAGCTTTTTGGTCATTTGGAGAGCTTTACCTTGTGGCTCAAATCTAAAATGCACTTGTGTTGACAATGCACTCATCAAGGGGGAGATTGCGAACACATGGTGGATAAGTACCCATGTATGTCCAGTTTTGATGATGAGTGATTGACCAACACGTGAGTGTTTCAGTTTGAGTGGCTTAACCTAACCTCTGTGAAAGCAGAAACATGTGCTTGTCTATCGACTTGTGGTGTGCAGGTGCTATGCCTAGTGACAGGGGTCAATGGCGTGGAGAAGGTCGAGTAGAGGCTTGCCGTGCCGATGGACTGAGAGTGGTGAAGGGCAGAAGCAGGGCTCGGACTGAGGGACCATGGGCGCCGGCGGACTAGCTGTGGTGGCTAGTACTTGGCATCGGCGAGTGCGAGAAGACATAGAGGTATACCGAGTCGGCCGAGTCAAGACGGTGGACGCGCGAGTCGAGCGGAGGCTCAAGGGACTCGGAGTCCGACCGGGCGAAGACAAGGTGGCTCGCATCGAGTGGTTTGGTGGTTTGGGCCTCAAAACCATCCGCGTCGGTTTCCGAGTTTGGGACGCAAAACTTGGGGTTCGGTAGTTGAGCCCAAAGCTACCGGTGGCGGGTTTCCTGGGTTTGGGCCTCAAAACCTAGGCGGAGCTTCCGAGGAAGCGGGGATGGCACGTGGCGGAATCCTGGAGGTTGCGTCGAGGCGACGGCAACTCCCGGCAGGAAGCGGGGCCGTCCATTCAAATCGAGGGAGATATTTTCCGGAGCTTGGACTGCATCGCTTAGGCTAGTTAGTTCACTCAATGTATCTAGGGGGGTCTTTGGGAAATAGCCAAAGCCCCGTTAAATAGAGGATGAAGGGGTATCCTCATCTCATCTCTTGCATTACTCTTTCTCCCACCTATTCCTAGGTTTTCCCTTCCCTAGCTTCTTCTTGCTTGAGATCCACCGAGTCACCGGTGTAAGAACTTGTGATTGTTGTGAGGAATCGGAGGCCATAACCTCCGTAAGCCATGGTGGCTTTGCTTTTGTGATCGTGTTCCCCGTTTTGCTCGTGTTCTTCGCGTTTTGCTTTTGCTCCCTCTTTTCCCGAGATGAATTCTCTTTGTAGGGAGTAGCTCCTGCAAATCCGTTTGAACCAAGTTGTTTGTGTTCGTGAGGAGCATCTTTGCACCGAAGGAATTTTCCTAAAACCTCACGAGCACATAGATCGAGCGATTTCTTTGCGGTGTTCTTTGTTCTTGCCCCTTTTCCCCCAAATCCTCGTTTCCCTTCAATCCTCACCAAATTGAGCAATGATTTCTTCGGGATAGCTCATCCATAGCACTAGAAACATGCCTACAAAGTTGGGTTGCTAGTGGAGATCATTTGGTTAGGATTTGGGAAGTTTTGGCAGAGAGAAAATCGCTTTTCGAGGTTTCTGCGTTTCTATCGGGGGCGTCAGACGCTCTGACGGTTTTGCGTCAGACGCTGGTACGTGTTGACGTCAGCGTCCATCGCTCGTCTTGTCTGTGTCCTTCGGTTTTGGTGTCGGACGCTGTTCAGAGTCCGTCGCCCAGCGTCCGTCGCGTCTTGTGCGCTGTGCAGTTCCGTCAGGCTTTCGGGTAGGCCGACGGACGCTCGTCCAAGCGTCCGTCGCTCCAGCAGTTCTTAGCTTTTGTTAGGCTCTCTGGAAGGCCGACGGACGCTCGCCTAAGCGTCCCCCAGCATCCGACGCCCTGCCTTGGAGCGTCCGTCGCCTGCTTTTCTGGCTGATTTGCTTGGAATTCTTGGCTCTTTCTCATAGGGGTTGAGAACTCTTTTTGGGGGTTTCCGGCGAGGTTTTCTTCACTGCTGGTGAGCTCTCATTTGTTCATTTTTGTCTGAATCCCCGCTCGCGTTACTCAGGGGAGGTTGAGCACCCAACAACTGGGTTTGGTTTTTGGGAAGAGTGGCCCGAACATTTCGAGAGAAATTTGAGGCTCCCATTCACCCCCCTCTAGTCGCCGTTCTCGGTCCTTTAATAGCCACGAGACATGAAATATATTAAGAGATCACACACATGTATCACACACATCAAGATTCTCAAACATCACACACATATATCACAATGCATGAAAAACGGTAAACGTGATGCATGATAGAGTATAATACACATCAAAAGACCGAATCCTACTAGCTCCCCCTGAAGTTAGCCCAACTACTCGACTCTCTCTCTCCCCCCTTTGGCGTCGAAGCACCAAATCTAAGCGTCTGGAGGCGGAGTGGAAGCAGCCGTGGAGCGGTCAAGCACTCTGAACTTGGACAGGTAAGCCTCGTCATCTGAATCCTCCGGCTGAGTCTTTGGAGCTAGAAGTAAAGCAGTCTGGGGGCCGGAAGCTGACGTGCCAGCAAACTCTGCCGTCGAAGTGGCTGGAGCTGGAGTAGGAGTAGTATCAGCTACCACGGTGTCTGCCGGTGCCTCTGGAGCTGCGATGTCTGGGTGTGCCTCTGGTATTGACTCTCCTGGAGTCTCAAGAACCGATGGCTGCTTAGGCTGAACTAGAGTAGAGGTGACAGTTGTGGCATCAGTCATGATATCAGCTGAAGGAGTGGAAACTGCTGGAGCTCTACTGTCATGAGTGGCCTCAGACGAAGCAACTGAGGAGCTGTGATGACCCGTTGTCGGAGTGGCTAGCTCAGTCGTCTAAAGCTCTGCTGCTATCTGCACTGTAGTGGGGGATGGCTACCTAGTGATGTCACTGAAGGACGCTGAGAGATCTCTAGCAGTGATATCCAAAGAAGCTGCATCGGTGTGAAGCCGGTAGTGAGGGGAGTGAACTGCTGAGTCGGGCCTAACGTATAAAACCACTGTGTAACCTGTGTCACTGGTGACTGGAACGGAGTGGTCAAACCGACACCCTGAAGTCCACTGGACTATACAGCTGGGGTCAGTGTGACTGAAGGACCAACAGACACAGAGGGGGTCACTGAAGGACCTACTGTCTACTGGGAGCCCACAACGGGGCCTAGAGCTGGAAACTGGGCCACTGACGGGTCAGCTAACTAGGACGGCTGAGTCTGACTCATCATCTGGATCTGTGGAACTCCAGGGAACTCAACTAGAGGAATACCACTCCAATTCATCATATGGGCCATGAAGGCCATGTTCTGAGCCTTACGCTGCTGAACCTATAACTGCAGCTCCTCGTGACGCTCCTGTGACTGTCTCTGGAGCTCATCCTGTCTCTACTGGACCCGAGTAATGACAGTCACAAGGGAGCCCTGCTGCTCTTGAATCCGGTCTAGAATCTTCAGCATCATAGTCTCTGTGGCAGAACTGGAACCACCTGCCTTAGTATCGTGAGCCCGTGGGGGCATAGATGGAATAGGGTGGAAATCCGCATCTGAGCTGTCTGAGGAAGTATCCTCAGGTGTAACCTCAGCTCCCTGAGTATCCAAGTCTCGGAGCTCTTGCTGCTCAACGCCTCTGGTAGACTCATTCTGGGCATCCACTTCATCCATATCAGCTGGTGCCGTCCTGAGTCGCATCTGACGTAGCACCCGGTTTCCAAACCGACTGTCCATGAAAGAAAGAATCTTATACTCCGAAAACGTCGTCGGAGTCTGATCAATCAAATCTCAAAGTCCAGGAGTAGATGGAGCAAGACACAGGACTAGGATCGAACAAATCCAATGAGCATAGGGCATCTGCCTGCGGGCCCTAATGCCATCTGCAATCACATCCTCTATCTCTGACACGATGAAGTCTACAACATCGAACGGTGTCTGAGAGACAAGGGCCCAAAGAAGAAACTGCTGTATGTTGGTCAACCCTTCCTTGTACCCGGTGCGAGGCAACAAAGTGCACCGAAGGACCTCGTTCAGACGGTGAACGACAGGTCATAGGTCTGCCGATGTACGACGTGAACCCTCTGAGAAGGGTGGCCTGAAGAGAGGAGCCACTGACTTGGTTGACGGAGTGCGCCCACCGCGAGCTCGGCGGGGCAAAGCAGAACCTCTGTAAACATCCTCATGTAACCAGTAGTCAATGTCTATCAGGTGGAGTGTCTCTCTGAGCTGTGTCAAGTAGAGCCTATGACGCTCTCCTCTGAAAGTGTACTGAATGAAGTTATGACATGGGTCAATCCACACTGACGCATAGAACTCACACCCAACGCTCCACATAGTTCCCGGAACGACCAATGAGGTCGGCGAGTCCCGAAAGGTATGTGAGGTAGGGGCGGATCTCCTCACCAGTCATAGCAACAATGCTCTCCAAGGAGCATACCCTATGAGGTCGAATCTGAATGCTGGCACGCTAAGCTGCTCTATAGAAATCCTCCATGATAGGAGTGTGCCAACCTGGGGAGGCTCTAGGGTCTCGCTGATCCGGACACCACCTCTAAGGCTCTACAAAACAGAGCTTCTTCACCTGCTTTGTTGTAAGATCTGTCAGATCAAGGTGGACTAAAGCTGAAGCTGACGTAAGAGCTATTGAGGTGCCCTGGGGTGCACTGTCACCAGAATGAGCTGTCTGTGTAGTCTGAGCAGCCTGAGAGCGAGTGACATGCCCCTAGGGAAGAGGTGCCAACGGTGTGCCAAGAGCCTCAGTGACTGTTGGCACAAATTATGACCATCTTGTACATAGCTAAAATGTTGCCACCAATCCAAGGATCAAGAATAAACAAACACATTATGAGCATACTTTATCAAATAACTAGTTCCACATGTCCATGAGTGTTTGAGTGCAGGAATGAACAAATGGAGCAAAGGGGAGCCAGTTGGGCCCACATAGAGGGTCAACCGACCACCCTATGGGCCCACCATGCTCTCCCCTCTCGGCCATTATCCAAGAGAGGCACTCTAGAGTGGAATCCATCCATTGGATCACTCTGTGTTTCCTCTCAACGGCTCACAAGCAAAGCACATGGATCCATGAGCCCACACCAAGGAGATCAACGTGACGACCAACTCAGAACCAGCAAATAACACCAATGACAAGTGGGGCCAGCCTCAGGACAACAGAGGTGGGCCAGAACCCCCAAGGGGGGGGGGTTCAATCGAACCATAATCAGGCCCAAACAGGCCCCACTCAGTCCCTGACTAGTGGGACCTCATCCAAGGAGGCAAGGGAGGGCCCACTGGCCATAGGGGGGTTCGGCTGAACCACCCCAAGGTCGGTTGGGTCCCCCTCAACCGCCATACCTCTCCCCCACATGTTGGATCACAACCATCCATGCCTTGGTCGGTTTGAAGGTCGGTTGGATCCAAGGGTGGAGAATGGAAGGCCCTGGATCGCTGACGCGGCGCCGGAGTAGCCCCTACTCCACCTCCTACTATAAATAGAGGGTCACACCCCGCTCTCTAATCATGAAGAAGACGCCTACAAGCTCTATTCCTTAGATTGTTCTAGGAGTTAGTCTAGAGTGGGAGTTAGAGTTGAGTCGAGCTGTGCTCGGGATTTCCGGAGTTGTCTTCTGGAGAGTCTGGTATAGCTCTTGTATCTTTCCTTCTTTGTAAGGCTTTATCTTATTCAATATATATCTTTCTCTTTACTTTACTTAGTATTTACTTTGAGCATTTCTATACTAGATATAGTCTTGTTATATGATTTTGCTCTTTAATAGCCTTCACACCCATAGTCTGTGATCCTTGTGACCTTTCGTGTATGCGATCATTGCCTGTTATAGGGTGCTTTGCTTATTTGATCGTAGTCAAAGTAGTAAGTTGTGTGTAAGCGTGGTGCTTATACATCATCTTATCCTTGGTTATCGCTTGCTGCACGGATTGTTTGTGGTAGCTAGCAAGAGGTGAAAGCCTTGTCTAGTCGTTATATTCCACCACGTATTCTTAGGCAAGTTCTTAAAAGGCAAGGCCCCCATAAGAAGAGGGCGCAGTCCGGTAGGAGTTTTGTCCTCCTACTGATCTATCCGCTCGCCTAGCATACTTGTATTGAGGAGACAAACTATAGTGTCTAGACTAGTTATTTAGCTAAGTATATTGAAATAGAGAGAAGTACATAGGAGCCCTTTACTCTTCTCGTTGTCCTCCCACCTAGCTAGTCTCTGAGGTCCGTTCTAAGTATCCTTTATCGTAGCTTCTTCATTCATCAACCCCTTCCTATCACATATATCGTTTACCCCCCTATACTAGTTGGTACTAAAGTTGAGGTGCTCTCTAGGATCTCTATCCAATTATGATTTCTAGCAAGGCTTTCCTTTGGGATAATATAAATTATGATACCTTGGAATACTCCTTGGTGAAGTGCTACAACGGTATAATCTGTGCGCTTGCGGATTTATCCAATAGTCATAAGATATACCAATAAGCATTTCTGGCGCCGTTGCCGGGGAAAGCTTAGCCAAGAAATTTTAATTAGATTGAATCCAGAGATTCTCGTTAACTTAGTTATCAATTAGTCATAGGGGCTTACCCCTGTCTATGTATTCCTTTCTTGTGAAGCCAGACAGTGTATGAGCGGTTTCCAATTGTCGGGAAACTATCTCGAAGATCCTGAGCAGCTATTGAGGAGGACCAGACGTCGTCAAGTTCCACCTCAGAGGTTCCTCTCGAACCAGAATCCGTTCAAGGAAGGAGGCTCTACACCACCACTCAAGGAAGCTATGGCCTAGAAGGTGATCTCTGACTTCTCGGCTCCGTTAGCTACCCACGTAGCTCAGGGTCCTGAGGTCAACTTCGGGGATGCCACCTTCGAGCTGAAGCCCGCCTTGATCCACATGGTGCAAGCCAATCCGTTTTGCGGAAAGCCCCATGAGGATGCCAATGCTCATCTCCAGCACTTCATGGAGTTATGTGGCACGTTCACCATCAAGGGAGTGGCGTCTAACGCCATTCGCCTTCGCCTTTTCCCATTCTCGCTATTGGGAAAGGCGAAGCAATGGTTCTACGCCCACAAAGAAGAAGCCACTTATGGGTGAGGTGTGCTAACGCATTCCTCAAGAAGTTCTTCCCAACGGGCAAAACCAATGCTCTTCGCGGAAAGATCTCAAACTTCCAGCAACAATCTGATGAGATGATTCCCGAAGCATGGGAGCATCTCCAGGAGTATGTTCGTGCCTGTACTCATCATGGGATAGACGACTGGCTCCTGATCCAAGGTTTCTACCACGGGCTGACTAGCATGGCCCGTAGTCACCTTGACACTGCCGCTGGAGGGGCATTTCTCCAACACACACATCGAGAAAATGGTGATAAACCAAGGATGGGGTGACGAACGTCTCCAGTCAAAGAGAAGAGGTATGCACACCGTCAGTGAGGTGGACATACTCTCCGCCAAGATGGACCTCTTGATGAAGAAAATAGAAGAATGTTCCAAGAAGGAACAAGAGGCCATCTACCTAGTCGCCGTAGCACAAGCTATTGAAGCCGATCCATGGTGCGAGGTGTGCGGAGGAAATGATCACTCGGGCAATAATTGCCCTGAGACATCAAAGGAGGACGTGAACTTCATCAGCAACAACAACAACGGGTATTGACGCCAACAACAAGGAAGCTAGAACTCACGCCCCTTCTACCAAGGTAATGGAGGTAATGGTAATTACAATTCTTACAATAACCAACCTTCATTAAAAGATCTTGTTCGTGGTCAATCTAAGATTAATGATGGTATAAATAGAAAAATGATTGTCACTGATAAAGTTCTTGAAAGCTTTGGTGAGAAAATGGATAGCTTTACAACTGCTATGAAAAATCAATTGAGCTTTAATAAAATGCTAGAAACCCAATTAGCTCAGTTATCAGCAGCTATGCCACCCTTGGAACAAGGTAAGATTCCTGGGAAACCAGAGGATTCGATTGAGCATGTGAATATGGTCAACACAAGGTTCGGTAAGCCTCCACTTCGCTCCTATTGGGGCTATCTTCTTGATCCTCCCTTCATCATGAAGAAGGAAGATCCAGGCCCCCTGACGATCAAGTGCTCAATCGGGCAACAAACGTTCCACACCGCCTTCTACGATCTCAGATCGGGCGTGAACATCATGTCTATGGTAACTTATGATAATTTGCTAGGAGGACCCTTGGTCCCCACATGTGTTCGATTGCAGATGGCAGACCAAAGGATAAGGTTTCCCGAGGGACTCATAAGGGATATCTTGGTGAACATCCAAGATGAGTACATCCCCACCGACTTCATCATCTTGGACATGGGAGCTAACACGGAAGTCCCCGTCATTTTGGGAAGGCCCTTCCTCAACACCACCAACGCAGTCATTTATGTGGGATCGGGCCAAATCCACTTCTAATTCCCAAGTCATAAGGTAAAATGTGCTTTCAACGGTTATAAGATGAACAAGCAGGCAAAAGCACAACCACCAAAAAGAAGAGTTCAAACTCCGAGAAAGAAGAAGCAATATCTGGAGGCCAAGATCAATGAACTCAAGAAGGACGAACCCACCAATCCAAGGCAGGTTTGGAAAACAAAAGAGGTGCACACATCACAGTCTCCGCCTCCGGAGTCATCTAGTGCACCCGAGGAATAAACAAAAAGGAGAGTACCACACCGAGGACTTAAAATCAAGGAGCCTTCGCCGAAAGGTAAATCGGTAGTTATCTTTGATTTCCCTTCTTAAATTTTAGTTCAAACCTTTAATTGTTTTCATACTTAAAATTTAGAAAACTAAAGTTAGATTAAATAAAACTTGAGAATTAGATTAGCACTAAAACTTGACAAAAAGTAGGGTCATAGGGGTGGTCGGCCGACCACCCATATGCATCCTACTTTGGCTTATTTGATTAAGGATCATTTAGGGACCTTTATAAAAGAAAAAAAATGGAGGAATAGGGGATCGGCCGACCACCCTAAGTGCCCCTTGCTCATCCATCTTTTCCTCTCCACATCCTTTGTCCAAGCATCTCATGATTTGGGAGGTGGGATTTTCAAAAATCAAATTCTTGCTTTGGGAGACATCTATTTTGTCTTGTCATGCTTTAAAGTACATCAATCACTTTTGGTTAAAGCATGACACATCCTTGTCTCCCACTACTCCTTGTCCAAAATGCGGAACCAACTTTCACTTTCACTTTGTCATGCTTTGAAAAAGAAAACATATCAGTCACTTTCAATCAAAGCATGCCATGCCTTTGTCCCCCACTATCCTTTGTTTAAAGAGGAGAATCTTGACCAATTTAGCTCAGCTTTTGATCACATCATATCACATATTTCACCTTTCACCAAGCACTAGAAAAAGCATGAGTGGAATCTCTACTTTAAAGGGATGGCCGACTACTTTGTGTCACCTCCTTCTCTCTCTCTTTTGCTTTGTGTAAGGTATCCACTAAACATGTTATCATGGCACCCAAGGGCATGCCCAAGGGGTGGTCAGCCGACCACTCCATGGCACCCCCTTGGTGCCACTACCTTCCCCTATAAAACCCCATGCAAGGAGAGCTCATTCCCTCACACCTCAACAAGAATTCAGTTCTAGATCAAGCCTCTCCTTGCCTCGCTCTCTCCTCTCTACATTCTAGAGAAGTTCTTAGCTCTCAAAGAGAAGTAGTGTTGCTCTCACTAGTCCACAAGAAGATCTCTTGTCTTCATCAAGCTTCTCTTAGCTCAAACTTCTCCCCACAAGGTAAACTAGAAATCCACTCCACATACACATACCCCTTTCTAGTCTTGCTCTTGCGTCCCTCTTCCTCTCTAGAACATGAAGAACCCTGTTGACACAAAAAGCGTCGGATCTGCGAACACCTTGGGCTTATACACAAACTTGATTTCCAAGGTGTGCCAGTCGATTTGACTAGTTAATCGATAAGGATAATAACTAGAACAACGATGAACGAGACGACGGCGATGCGCCCGGACATCAAGGCTCAGATTGCTCGAAAAGCAGAACTCGCGAGGTAGACGGAGGTCTTGTAGATGCAGCCTGTCGATATCGTAAGAACTCGTGAATAAACTAGAACTAATGCGATAAAAGTAGATGCTGGAAAAGTAGATAAAAGTAATAGATTTGTTTTTGATTGATTGATCCTTTTTTCACGCCGACCCTAGGTACATATTTATACCCCGGTAAGGAGGCGTTGTACACAGACACGACTCATACCTAAACAAAACTCTTACTTTTAAGGAAATAAATGACTCGTGCAAGAGTCAGACTCGAATTAATATAAACAAATACTAGCATATAATCACTAGTTTCCATGTCCATCTTCACGTGAAACTTTCCATCGATAGATTCCTTTAATCCGCAACCTTCTTCTATTGCCATCGGCATCTTCCTGCTGACGTCAGCTGCATCTCGCATCCATCGGCAACATTCTCGATCAACAATGTTTTCCTGTTTCCATCGGCAACACCCTTCTGATCAGCCAATGCCTTCTTTCGTTTCTTCAATCTCATGTTTCCATCGACAATCCGATTGGTGGGATTCTAATGCCGATAAGGAAAAGCAACCATCTTTCTACCGATCGGTGTAACTACCCTTCTACCGATCAGTGTATCCGATTCATATTGACACGTACAAAAAACGGTGTCAACACATGCCCCCCAATTTCGGAGTATAAAATATCTTATGCACCGAAATTTGCTCTATTGTAATCTTTCCTTCCAAAATACTACTGTCATTTCGATTACCACGTGTCATCACTGTAAATTACCAACAACTCCCGCAACTGTAGCACCAACAGTTACAATTCCTCGACCACCGCGCAAATCGACGCGATATCCTTCCATATTCCTGCTCAGTCAGAAAGGAAAAAACTCAAAAACGCCCTTTAACCTAGGCTTATAAAGACCACTGTTCGTCCTCTCCTTTACCCCGAGCTCACATTTTCACCTTCATCCCAACATCATCCTCAAAGAGTACTATTCGAGCGGCGGTTCTTCTTCTTTCATCAGGAGGCATGGCCCTTGCAAGAACTCTGCTTCAATGGCGATCAACTTCACTGTCCCCGCGGTAATCTTTCTTCCCTCCTTGCTGTATATACTATAGTTTCATCCTTCCGCACTGCTTTACAATCCCTTCTTTCTTTCTTCCTTCGCTTTCTGGATCTAGGAAATGCGCAACAAAATAGTGATCCCTACCGATCAAGAACATATCTGTTGTTTGGGCCCAATAGGGAATACCGATCTGATCAACCTTATCAACGCAGAGACCAACCGCATCCCTTTTAGATCTGAGCATTTCGATCTAGGGTTATGTACGGACACCTTTCGCTCTTGGTCCAAACCTACCAAAGGGTGGAAGAACTGGTACCTCAGGATAGCTAGATCACAACAACTCTATTGGTCAGAGCGCAACATCGATCAATGCATCAGATTTTCCATTGCCGATGTGGCCAAGAATGAAAATATGATGATCGCGGCTTCTTATTTATGGTCCGATACAATGAATGCATTTTTATTCAGACATGGACCAGCCACCCCCTACACTTGCCGATGTACACATGCTTACCGACCTCGACGTTTCTTCTGCCGATCCTGCCACCCTCTTCCGCAGGAAGTCTGAACGTCGGGTAATACCCGTAACATCGGTGGTTGGACCGGATACATCCAAGAATATCAGAATAATGGATTGGTATCCCCAAGGGAACACACCACCTTCCTTAACATGTGGTTGGAGAAGTTCATTTTCTATGGCAAAACAGTCGGACCCACCAACATGTATCTCCCGGCAGCAGAGCTTTTGGCCGATGGAGGATTTCCCCTTGGGCGATACCTCCTCAGTTCAATTTATCGGATCCTACACCAAGTATCAGGAAAATTACTACTAGGCGAACCCATCGGCAACCTTGGAGGTCCTTGGTGGTTCATCAACTTATGGTTGAATGTCCATATGCACAAATGTCTCCAATTTGATCTATTTAGCCAACAGTTCCCAAGAGATATATCTGAAGACTATGTCTTTGATGATGATGAATCGGCAACCCGTTCCCCACTCATTTTTGGGGAAGCCATGATAGTGCTACCAGGAACCGATGCCAACATTGATCAATTCAGCATGTTCTTCCAGAGGCTCTACTGCGGCATCCCTGCTGCAGAATGAGTCTGGTGGCCTTATGTCGATGAAGACAACCAATTTCCACTCTCTTTCAACCTTACCGATGGGAATATACCACAAAACGAAGCAATCATGAAGGCTACCCTCATTCCCTGGGCTATTCTAGTTAACGTCGTTGGGACCGGGAAGAACTTTCATCCATCATACGAGTTCTATTATCCATCGGCAGCGGCAAGACAGCTAGCATTCGGTCAATTGCCGATCAAACTTAGCTATGTCAATGTGATTAAACCAAGAGAGGTTATCTCTAGTGCTATGGATTGGAATAAAATCGTCACTCTCTCTCCTCATGCCGATGTAGCCAACATCGACTTATCTTCTTGGGCGCCGACATCCTTCATCACTGAATCATACAAGTCCTGGTGGCAAGAGTGGAAGGACCAACTATTTGCTCCATCATCACACTACTATCGGCACTTGATTGATACTGATCATGTCATACCCGACGACGCAGTAAGCCTATTTCCGATACTACTTTGTTAACTTTTCAAATGTATCGGTAACTAACCCTCTGTCAAAACCGTTGTCAACCAATGACGCTGCCACTGCTGCCGCCGCCTTAGCACAAGCTTTCATGGTAACAAATCTTCATTTATCTGTGTCGATCATGTCAACATGTTTAATTGACAATTTTTACTCAATATGCACCAAATTCTCTTTTTGCAGCAATCAGAGCTCTTAGCCGATGACCCGCTAGGTCTTCTAACTCATCCTTCATAAGGATATCATACTCATCGGCCGCTAATTGGTCTGGAGAAAACAATCGCTTAGAACCAGTTTTAATTTCCCAAGGTAAAACAACATCGTGTCCGTATACCAACTGATATGGAAAAACCTTAGTAGCACCATGATACGCCATCTGATACAACCACAAAGCTTCATTTAGTACTTTATGCCACCTCCTAGGGTTCTCTTCAATCTTGCGCTTGATAAGCTTAATTATTCCCTTATTAGTTGCTTCAGCCTGACCATCAGCTTGAGCATAATAAGGAGAAGAATTCAACACTTTGAACCCCATACCGATAGCAAATTCATCAAACTCCCCCAACGTAAACATGGTCCCTTGATCAGTCATGATAGTCTGAGGAATCCCGAATCGGTAAACAATATGCTCCTTCATGAAATCTATCATGTTTGACGATGTCACATTCTTCAAAGGAATAGCCTCAACCCACTTCGTGAAATAATCAGTAGCAACGAGTATAAATGTATTCCCCTTGCTCGATGGTGGGTAAATCTAGCCGATGAGATCAATGGCCCATCCTCTAAACGGCCAAGGCTTGATTATAGGATTCATTGCCGACGCGGGTGCCCTCTGAACATTACTGAACTTCTGACAATCTTGACACCCTTTGAAGTACTCAAAACAATCTTCAAGAATTGTCGGCCAATAATA
Source organism: Microstegium vimineum (assembly GCA_022036555.1). Lineage (NCBI taxonomy): Eukaryota > Viridiplantae > Streptophyta > Magnoliopsida > Poales > Poaceae > Microstegium > Microstegium vimineum. Next base: position 29,353,311 of record CM039135.1, read on the forward strand.
TCCATTCCGCCTGATCATCCACTTCATTTTGAATGCCGATTGGTGCGCTCCACATACCCCTTCATGAATTTCACCCATCAACCTCTTCGATTCCTCTCCATTAAGGCATCTGAGAAAAACTCCATCAATTGTACGATAATACAACTCATCATCAAGGAGTACATACTTGGTAGTCTGAAACCTCAAACATCTTTCAACTTTCCCAGACGGATCTCTTAAGTAATCGGCAATCCCTTTTCTCCAGTCATCGGCAACCATTACCGATTTCATTACCTCTTGAATCGACTGATACCCCGAAGCATGTTGCGCCAATCGATTGCCTTCTTCATTATGCAACCTGGGAATGCGCTCAAGACGATATTCTTTAAATTCCTTTAATAACTGCAAACACTTCCCATGATATGCAATTAAAATATCACTCCGGCATTCATATGTTCCAATCAATTGATTGATTACTAACATAGAATCACCAAAGATTTCCACGGCATCGGCACGCACTTCCCTGAGCAATTCCAACCCCTTCGGTAACGCCTGGTACTCAGCCTGATTATTCGTCGAAGTAGCAACAATCGGCAATGAGATTTCATACTTTTTCCCTCGGGGTGAAACTAAGATAATGCCGATACCTGCTCCCTCCTTACATGTGGAACCATCAAAGAACAAAGTCCAAGGAGCAATTTCTACGGAATTTAGCGTACCACAATGCTGAGTAACAAAATCAGCCATCACCTGCCCTTTAACTGCCTTAGTTGATTCATACCTCAGATAAAATTCCGACAGTGCCAAAATCCATTTGCCGATCCTCCCACTTAATATCGGCATCGACAGTATATACTTGACCACATCGTATTTGCACATGACAGTATATTCGGCCGATAGCAAATAATGCCTTAACTTGGTACAAGAGAAGTACAAACACAAGCACAATTTCTCAACGGCCGAATACCTAGTTTCAGCGTCCACCAGCCTTCTACTCAAATAACAAATCACATGTTCTTTCCCTTAAAACTCTTGAATCAAGGCTGATCTGATAACGCCATCATCGGTAGACAAATATAATATGAAAGGCTTCCCGTGTTGAGATGGAATCAAAACCGGAGGATTCACCAGATACTTCTTAATTTCTTCCAAGGCCGATTGCTGCTCTTTTCCCCATACAAACTCCTGACCGGCCTTTAGCTTCAGCAATGGGCTAAAAGACTTAATCTTCCCAGACAAGTTAGATATAAATCTTCTAATAAAATTAATCTTGCCGATCAAAGATTGTAACTCAGTCTTGTTTGTAGGAGCAACTACTTTATTAATTGCGTCAATGGATTTTCTGCAGATCTCTATGCCCCTTTGATGCACCATGAACCCCAGAAACTGACCCGCCGATACGCTAAACGCACACTTATTTGGATTCAGCTTTAGCCCATGCTCCCTTGTGCATTCTAGAACCTTCCGCAAATCGGCGAGATGCTTCTCAAAGTCTCTAGACTTGACCACCACATCGTCAATATAGATTTCGACGAATGTGACGATGTACTTATGAAAAATAAAATTCATCGCTCTTTGATAAGTAGCACCGGCGTTCTTCAACCCAAAAGTCATTACGACCCACTCAAACAAACTGACGTGACCTGGACACCTAAAAGCAATTTTGGATATATCTTCTTCAGCCATGAATATTTGATTATATCCAGCATTACCATCCATAAAACTGATAATTTGATGTCCAGCAGAAGCATCAACTAGCAGGTCAGCAACGAGCATTGGATAGCCATCCATCGGTGTAGCTTTATTGAGATTCCTGAAATCAATACAAACACGAAGTTTTCCATTCTTTTTATATACAGGAACCACATTAGAAATCCATTCAGCATATCGGCATTGCCGAATAAATCCAGCTTCAATTAACTTTGTAATCTCAGCTTTAATATCGGGTAACACAATAGGATTGCATCGGCGTGCTGGTTGCCGATGTGGTTGAAATCCCGACTTAATAGGTAACCGATGTTCAACTATTGATAGGTCTAAACCAGGCATCTCGGTATAATCCCAAGCAAAACAATCTTTATATTCTTTTAACAAATTACTCAACTGTTGCTTACATTGGGAATCTAACTTAGCACTATTAAAAGTTGGCCTAGGTTTGCTACCATCGCCGATGTCTATTTCTAGTAAATCATCAGCTGACGTGAACCCCTGTCCAAGTTTTCCATCATCGGCGAACTGATCCATTAAACCTCTTCTTCAGAACCGACTGCTTGGATCGGTATAATCCGGTAATCGGCTACCTTGAGGAATTCTATATCCCAAGCTTCACCAGATATGCACTTGGTCTGCTCATAGGTTTCCGATTCTGCCGATGCAACAATTGACGGGGCTTCACTTCGGACGACTTCAATCTTGTCCCCGACTCATTGCATGAGGCTTTGATGCATCGTGGAAGGAATACAACAATTGGCATGGATCCAATCCCTTCCCAGGAGCAAGTTGTAGGTACCTTTACCGCTGATCACGAAAAATGTTGTCGGCAAAGTTTTGCTACCGATGGTCAGCTCGACACATACGGCTCCCATAGCTGGTGACACATTACCCTCAAAATCTTTCAGCTTCATGTCCATCATGACTAAGTCTTGGTCAACTTTTCCAAGCTTCCTGAACATGACATACTGCATTATATTAATCGACGCTCCACCATCGACTAGCATCTTTGACACCGGTTGCCCATCGACTTTGCCCTTGACAAACAAGGCTCTCAGATGCTGCCTTTCATCATCGGCAGGATTTTCAAAGACAGCTGCCATCGGATCTAGCACTAGCTGAGCCATATCAGCAGCTTCCTCCTCAGCATCAATAGGTGCCATAAATTCCATCGGCAACATAACAACCATGTTGACTTCTGCCGATGGACTCCTCTCCTAGTATTTTGGCCTCCACTCCCAAACTAGAGGTTCTCCTTTCGAAGGGCTTTCACCATAACACAGATCGTTCTGGTGTTCACGCTGGATCCTCCTTCTCTAAGTCTTCGTCAGGCCTTTGGGACACCATTGAGAAAGCTTAGTCTTCCAAACAGGCTGGTAGTGTTTCTTATTATGTCGGCTTGCACTACCCCTTATATTTGATCCCTGGAGAATATTTCTTCATCGGGCACTCTTGCATCAGCCATCTCTTCAAGCTTTTCTTGACGAATACGCTTGCTAATCCTGTCGTGCACACTGAGCTTGCCCCCCAGCCGATCATGTACCGATTCCTTTCCTCTGACCGGCCTAGCATAACTTGATCCTTGACCTTCAAAGTGAGACTTCTTTTCTAACCGACCGGCAGGATAGTACCCATTGCATTCAGGACAATTATCGGCAGTGGGCAGCTTGATGCCTTCTTCCCAACAATGGACGAAGAAGGGGCACTTCCAATAATCTTTATGCCAATACCATTCTTGACGTTTCTCTTCTTCCCGCTGCCGATGTTGTTCTTCTTGCGAATGCTCATACTCTGGGCGCGGTCTTCTGTGCGTGATCACAACACCATACGACGAATGTCTCTGAGGCCTCCTGGAGCCACCGGTTTTATCGGCAGTTCTTTTACCTTCTCTTTCATTGGCAAGCTTCTTTCCCTTTACATCCTGCATAGCTATCTGATGCTTGAGATCCACCGATGAATTTTTCTTGGCCACTTTCGATGTCAGTACTTTGACTTTCCCGCTAGTTTCCACCATATTATTTGGAAACAAATGATGGTCAATTTTCATCGGCCTCTGAGCTTTAGAATTTTCAAACTTGATTCGCCCAGATTCGATTTCCGACTGCAACTGCTGTCTAAAGACTATGCAATCATTGGTACTGTGTGAGGTTGCATCATGCCACTTACAGTACCTCATCCTCCTAAGTTCTTCAGCCGATGGAATCACTTGATTAGGCGCCAGCTTAATCCACCCTTCTTGAAGCAACAGGTCAAATATCCTATCGGCTTTAGCGGTATCAAAAGTGAATCTTTCAGCCTCCTTCTGACCAAACGGACAGGATATTGGCTTCTTATCCTTCACCCACTTAGCAACGCCGATATCCGTTCCTTCATCTGACTCAGAATCTTCTTCTTGTTCAATGAAGGACACCTTCTTGTTCCAAGTCTTCCTAGGCTCGAAGGCTTTAATTTCCTGATCTGCAACCCTCTGTACGAGATGGCTCAGACTCTCAAACTCTTGAGATGCGTACTTGTCCTTGATATGTGGCAGTAATCCCTGGAAAGCCAAATCTGCCAATTGCCGATCATCCAGCACCAAGTTGTAGCATTTATTCTTCACGTCCCGAAGCCTTTGGACGAAGCTTTCTATTGATTTGTCATTGCGCTATTTTAGCTTAACCAAATCAGTAATCCTCTTCTCATGAACGCCAGAGAAGAAGTACTTGTGAAATTGTTTCTCCAGATCGGCCCAAGTAATCACAGAATTTGGAGGAAGCGAGATGAACCATGTAAAGGCCGATCCAGATAAGGATGATGAAAACAATCTTACCCTTAGCTCATTTGTGCTCCATTATCGATGTATCATCTTGGCCAAAAAACTTCATGAAATCTGGCACCTTGTATCGATTCGGGAGAGGGATCAAATCATATGCCTGAGGGTACGACGTCCGATAAGAGTACGTATTGACCTTAGGCTTGATACTGAACTGCTCTTTCATCACTTCGGCAATCTTATCGACCCAGTATGCATCCTAATCCTGCCGATGCACTAACTGGATATTCATCGACTGGACTGGTTGATACACCCCTTCTTGCCTTTGTGGCGGGTAAGCTGGTCCGGTCGACACAGGCACGACACCACCTTGCTAAATATTATGCACCGGTTGATTTACTGATGTATAACCTTGGACACCTACTGGGGTATACTGTGGCATGATATTCATCAGTCGATACACCGATGTTTCATTCTGAGTGTTCATCGAGTAATGGTACTATTGTGCTCCCGCTACTTGGTGTCTAGGTTGCACCACCTGTTGTTGAATCGGACTAGTCCCTACAGGATTATAAGTCATCGGCATATGATTTGCCGATAATTGATAGTTGCCCGACGCCTGCTGCTGCACCCTGGAATAGTCAACAAATTGGCTTCCTTGGTGCACCAACACCCCAGCCTGAGGATTTGGCATCATCATGGGACGATTCAGTACTGTCAAATCTTGTTGCATCGGCAAAGGACTTGCCGATGGTTGCCCGTAAGGCACTTTGGGTATCACCATCTGAAGATCTCCTGGCGGCAGCTGCATATTTGGAGAAGACGTAGCATAATGCACTATCGGACTCATCGGTTGTGCCGATATTACCGATTCCATAGAGGCCTTTCCCGCTGCACTATTGCCTTGGATCAACTTAGCATCGACAGATGAATCCGGAGGCATACCGTATCCCCACCAGCTAGCAGGAGTTGGCTGACTCTGGGCCATATGTCCTGACATTGTCGATGCCACCGGATCGGTGTTCAACAGAACGACCCTTGCAGGGCTCGATCTTGGTGGTGTAGCTTCATCGGTAGAAGGATTCACAGGTTGGAACACTAGAGCCACCGATGAAGTCATGGCAGATGCCGATCCAGGTTGATGATACGCTAGACCAACATACCTAGGTGGTTGTCCTTCTTTGAAAGATTGCATAACAACATTGTATACAGTATTGGACAACACATTGGAGTGACTAATCAGCGCCTGATTTAACGCAGAATTAACCATATCTTGCAACTTACTAGAATTGGCATCGAAAGTGACCTGCCGAGGCAACGGCGGATCTTGCTTCTGGACTGCATCGCCGCTCCTGTTTAGGCTGAGGGATCTCAGATATAGCTGCTTGTATTCCTTCATAGCCTGCTCCATAGCTTGCTTCTGATCATCCTTCAGGTCTGCTTCGGAGACTTCAATGACGTTCCTCGGATCAACGTCAGTAGAACCACCCATGATCGTGATCAAGAGATGTATCTAGGGTCCCACCGGATGTGCCAAAAGAGGTGTTGACACAAAAAGCGTTGGATCTGCGAACACCTCGGGCTTATACCCAAACTCAATTTCCAAGGTGTGCCAGTCGATTTGACCAGTTAATCAACAAGGATGATAACTAGAACAACGATGAACGAGACGACGACGATGCGCCCGGACGTCAAGGCTCAGATTGCTCGAAAAGCGGAACTCACGAGGTAGACGGAGGTCTTGTAGATGCAGCCCGTCGAGATCGTAAGAACTCGTGAATAAACTAGAACTAATGCAATAAAAGTAGATGCTGGAAAAGTAGATAAAAGTAATAGATTTGTTTTTGATTGATTGATCCTTTTTTCACGCCGACCCTAGGTACATATTTATACCCCGGTAAGGAGGAGTTGTACACAGAGATGACTCATACCTAAAAAAACTCTTACTTTTAAGGAAATAAATGACTCGTGCAAGAGTCAGACTCGAATTAATATAAACAAATACTAGCATATAATCACTAGTTTCCATGTTCATCTTCTTCACGATGAAACTTTCCATCGGTAGATTCCTTTAATCCGCAACCTTCTTCTATTGCCATCGGCATCTTCTTGCTGACGTCAGCTACATCTCGCATCCATCGGCAACATTCCCGGTCGACAATGTTTTGTTGTTTCCATCGGCAACACCCTTCTGATCAACCAATGCCTTCTTTTGTTTCTTCAATCTCCTGTTTCCATCGGCAATCCGATTGGTGGGATTCTGATGCCGATAAGGAAAAGCAACCATCTTTCTACTGATCAGTGTAACTACCCTTCTACCGATCAGTTTATCCGATTCATATTGACACGTACAAAAAACGGTGTCAACAAACCCATTTACACCCGCATTCAAGATGATGAAGCAAGCTATGAGTGGGAGCTCATCCCGACGCTCCCACCAATCAGAGGATACTTCCCAAAGAAGAACAAGGGGAGGTTCGGCCCGATACACATGGGGGAACCTCCAAACCGAAGAACACCCTCAGGAGGAGGAAGTACCAATAGAAGTACCGCATGTCGAGGCATTATTGGTACCCCCGATGACAACCTATGATCAGCAAAGCGGACTCTGGTTCAACCAACTAGAGTATCAGAGGTACCTTTCTCTTCGGGATCGATCTTTTGAGCACACATGGATTTTGGATCCAAGTCTTCTCTCCAACGTAGGTATGACCACCGAATTCGAAACTATCTTTACCTCTATTGGTTGGTCTAGCTTTTGGCAAATAGAAGAGTTTGGAATTGAGTTGCTCACCGCAGAATTTCTAAGCTCTCTCCAAATCTCTAATGTTGGAATTTCCTTTCACATGTTTAATCAAAACCATAGTCTATCATGGAATCATCTAAGTGTTGCTCTGGCTTTGATAATTCATGCTTGATTGATTTAGACCCTGCCATGCGTAGTTTCAACAAAAGGAAATTTTGGTTCTCCATTTCTGCTCTAAAAGATTGCTCAAATCCTACACCTAAAGAGATCCACAATCCAACCCTTCATTTCATACATCTTTGGATGAAAATGACTTTGTTTCCTCGAAGTAATGCTAACTTGATAAGTGACATGGAATTAAAAATGCTTTATGCCATGGTCAACAAATGTGAATCTCTCCTGTGAAATATTTAGTGGAATTTTGACAAAGTTCAATTGAGAGTAATGTATCTAGTCAATTCACTTCTTTAATTACTCGTCTTGCCGAATCCATGAACCTGCTAGATGGCACAAACCCCTTTGTTTACATCTCTGCTCCATTAGCTATGATTTCTGAAGAATATCTTAAGCATGCTCATGTTCAAATGGTAAAAAGAGATGCCAATGGTGTTTTAAAAATGATTTACAGTGGCCATACAATTGAGGTGCCTCTTCCAAATAGGCAACTTCAATTGTATAGGACTCACAAGCTAACCCTTGATTTAGATCAAGGAATTGGGCAAAGAGATTTTACAGGCTCAAACAGGAGAGCTCGGGAGGGGCTACACTTTGTTCATCTTGAGCAAGGTGGTCCTTCCCGAGGAGCTGTTGGCGAGGAGGAAGACGATGCATCTTCCGATCCCATGCACACTTCAAGTGGCATGCCTCCTCGACCATCACGGCCGCAACGAGCACGAGCATCGTTCTCGTCCACACGAGACATGGAGCATCGTGAACTACGGCAAGAATTTGATCATCTCACCAACATCGTTGGTGAGTTGCGTGTTGAGCACAATGAGACAGCACGCATCGTCCAGCAAACGACCGAGAACATTCAAGCAATGCATGAAGAACAACATCGGCATTAGGACTTTTGGCGGCAACAACATCCACATCCGCCGCATTATTGAGAAAAAGACAAGCTTGGAGGAGGTTCCCTCCCTCCACTAAGGTAAGTTTTTAATTTTAGTAGTTATATTTATGCATTTTCTTACTTATCTTTGTCTTCGCATCTAAAAAAATCTGCATATGATAAAATAAAATAAAAAGACTTTCTCTACTCTCACTTATTCCATGAAAATTAATATCTCCTATGGAAATGATGAATAGTTGCTCTGCTAAGTGTTTCTCTAGAACTTAGTTTACAACTTGGTACTTCTTTAAGTATGTATTACTTGGCTTGAAAAGAAACCATCATGAACCTCAAACTTTGTGGGTTGCAAATGCCATAACTAAGTCTAAGTTTTTATGAGACATGATATGACAAGATAAGAGCTGCTATAATATTGTTCTAAGCAAGAATGACTATCGGAGTCTTATTTATTAAAATGATAAAACACTTTGTTGTTCCTCAATGGTGAAAATTCCTACCAAAGCCATACATGCTCTTTCATGATATAATCTTTCTACATAAGCTGCTTGATTTGTGTTGAGTTTGGTCAAGTTTTGTGACCCTTGTTGAGAGATTTATAATGCTCCTAAGATCAAGATCACGTACACGCCACATATACATGCTGCTTCTACACTGGAAGTACGCAGAAACATGCCTTACATTTCCACATAGTTCATACTCTTTGTGCTAGTAAAAAACTCTCTCTAGTTTGTGCTAGTAAATGAGACATAGACTATGCAAAATTATGAAAAATTCAACAGCATTCTAAAGTCCTAATCTTTATGAGCATTTTCAAAGCTCTCTTAAAAAATGAAAAATTAGAAAAATGAAACAGATAGCTATGTCTCAAAATAATTTTAGGAAAGAGAGATTATCCACATATAGGAGTATTGATCATTTACCATGTTTCCACACACTTGCACATCTTGATCTAAGAGTATGACACTTCTCTCCTCGGATCCGGAATTTGACTTTACAATATATGGAAGGTAAGTTTGCTACATCTTTGATCCCTACCTATAGCTCCACATAAGCTTTAGAGATAGGAAGAAAGAAGGCAAACTTCGATATATGCCTTGGTGAGGAATAATACACCTTATGAGCGACTCGAGGGTACCATTTGAGGAACACTAAGTTTTCTTTTACAAAACCTTACAAAACCTCCGATATGAAACTTGTGAAAGAATGAGAAAACTAGTGCTCAAGTCAAGTTGTTCTATCTCTCAACCTCTCAAGACAAAGGATAAAGCTATATGCCCCATGAAGGACTAAGGTAATATGGGTGAGTCTTTATTGCTAACTTTTCCATTCAAAAGAGAAGTATGATTGTTGTAGACTTAGTACTCTTGAAATATGAAGTATAGTAGCAACTCCTGATCCATCGAGCTAAGTTTGACCGTTTGCTCGGGACGAGCAAAGGTTAAGCTTGGGGGATCTTGTTGGCACAAATTATGACCATCTTTTACATAGCTAAAATGTTGCCACCAATCCAAGGATCAAGGATAAACAAACACATCATGAGCATATTTTATCAAATAACTAGTTCCACATGTCCATGAGTGTTTGAGTGCAGGAATGAACAAATGGAGCAAAGGGGAGTCAGTTGGGCCCACATAGGGGGTTGACTGACCACCCTAGGGGCCCACCATGCTCTCCCCTCTCGGCCATGATCCAAGAGAGGCACTCTAGAGTGGAATCCATCCATTGGATCACTTTGTGTTTCCTCTCAACGGCTCACAAGCAAAGCACATGGATCCATGGGCCCACACCAAGGAGATCAACGTAACAACCAACTCAGAACCAGCAAATAGCACCAATGACAAGTGGGGCCAGCCTCAGGACAACAGAGGTGGGCCAGAACCCCCAAGGGGGGGTTCGGCCGAAGAACAATCAGACCCAAATAGGCCCCACTCAGTACCTGACTAGTGGGACCTCATCTAAGGAGGCAAGGGAGGGCCCACTTGCCATAGGGGGGTTCGGCCGAACCACCCCAAGGTCGGTTGGGTCCCCCCAACCGTCCTACCTCTCTCCCATGTGTTGGATCACAACCATCCACGTCTTGGTCGGTTTCAAGGTCGGTTAGATCCAATGGTGGAGAATGGAAGGCCCTGGATCGCTGACGTGGCGCTGGAGTAGCCCCTACTCCACCTCCTACTGTAAATAGAGGGTCACACCCCCCTCTCTAATCATGAAGAAGAAGCCTACAAGCTCTATTCCTTAGATTGTTCTAGGAGTTATTCTAGAGTGGGAGTTAGAGTTGAGTCGAGATGTGCTTGGGATTTCCGGAGTTGTCTTCTGGAGAGTCTGGTATAGCTCTTGTATCTTTCCTTCTTTGTAATACTTTATCTTATTTAATATATATCTTTCTCTTTACTTTACTTAGTATTTACTTTGAGCATTTCTATACTAGATATAGTCTTGTTATATGCTTTTGCTCTTTAATAGCTTTCACACCCATAGCCTGTGATCCTTGTGACCTTTCCTCTGTGCGATCATTGCCTGTTATAGGGTGCTTTAATTATTTGATCGTAGTCAAAGTAGTAAGTTGTGTGTAAGTGTGGTGCTTATACATCATCTTATCCTTGGTTATCGCTTGTTGCACGGATTATTTGTGGTAGCTTGCAAGAGGTGACAGCCTTGTCTAGTCGTTGTATTCCACCACGTGTTCTTATGCAAGTTCTTAAAAGGTAAGGCCCCCGTAAGAAGAGGGTGCGGTCTGGTAGGAGTTTTGTCCTCCTACTGATCTATCCCCTCGCCTAGCATACTTGTATTGAGGAGACAAACTATAGTGTCTAGACTAGTTATTTAGCTAAGTATATTGAAGTAGAGAGAAGTACATAGGAGTCCCTTTACTCTTCTCGTTGTCCTCCCACCTAGCTAGTCTCTAAGGTCCGTTCTAAGTATCTTTTATCGTAGCTTCTTCATTCATCAACCCTTTCCTATCACATATATCGTTTACCCCCCTATACTAGTTGGTACTAAAGATGAGGTGCTCTCTAGGATCTCTATCCAATTATAATTTCTAGCAAGGCTTTCCTTTGGGATAATATAAATTACAATACCTTGGAATACGCCTTGGTGAAGTGCTACAGCGGTATAATCTGTGCGCTTGCGGATTTATCCAATAGTCATAAGATATACCAACAGTGATGGACTTTGTCTCCTCTGCCTGAACTACCTCTGTCTGAGCTGGAGAAGTAGGTAGAACACGCAGAGGGGTGCCAAGTCTGACAGAACCTTGGCGACCACCTCGCTTTGCACGGTCTGCTGCATCGGCAACTGCCTCGGCCTTCTTGGCCTCTGAGAGCTTGCGCTTCTTCTTCTTCGGTTTCTCGACCATCTTCTTCTTCCCCTTGTCCTTGGAAGGACGCAGAGGGGGAGGAGTGTCATCACTAGAGCCAGCACTAGCAGCCTTGCCTCGAGCCATCATTGATCAACAGAGAAAAACTGCTCAACTGTCAAGTCACAAGAACCAAAAACCACTACCACTGACCAACTGACAAGTCACAAGAGCCACTACCAACTGATCAACCACAACTGTCAACTACAAACCTCTGTCTCACTGATCAACACAACTATCAAGAGAGGCTTGCCAAGCCACTGGACTGATCCTTTTGAGGCTTTGCCTCAATCCATACTCGCGAGCTTTGCCCCGAGTTTCACTGCCACTGTCGCTGCTAGAAAGATTTAGATAGAAGTATATAAGCATATATAATTGCTCATCTAGATAAGAATAGAGTGAAAACTTCCATGGTACCTAAGGTAAGCAAGTGTATTAATCAAAGCAATGCACTCTCCAAACCACACTCCTCAATGAAGATAGCCAACTGTGGATAACAATTCGCAAAGTTATAAGTGAATTGGAGATGAATTGATCGAAGCGATTGGCAGAGGATAAACCTAGGACATGACATAATCCAAGACTCGACAAAACGTGAAATCGAGGATCATAACCATACCCTAGAAGATGAAGTCGATGACGATGAATCGGATTCGGCAATGCACGAACGGCGAAAACGAGTACCTAGGGTTTGGCAAACCCTAGATAATCCTCTGTGGCTGGTAGGGTGAAGCGGGGTTAAACCCTAGCGTGGTTGTGCTGATGTCAGGTAGGGTGGATGCGAGATCGCCGGCGGGTGGAGTCTCGGCGGCGAGACGGCGGCGGCAAGCTGGTGGAGAGCTACAGTGAGGGGGCGAGGTGGCGGTGACGCTGCACAGGGCTCCGGCCTGGAGCTTGCCGGTGGCGAGGAGGATGCGGGTGAGCGGATGACGGAGCGAAGGTGAGCGGCGGCACGATGTACGGATGGCAGATGAAAAACAACCGCCGAAGAAAACTGTCGGCGCAGGGGTTAACCGCAAATTTTCGAGGCGTCAAACGACTTTGCATAGTCCGATGGGTGGTCTGACCGAGGGGTCCGACGGATTTGGGAGAAAATAGAAACCACGCAGGGAGTACCCGAGCTTCGGACCAGCGCGTCGGACGGACCGTCGGACTAATGAAGGTAGTCCGGAGGTCTGTTGACTAAGAATAGGAGCGCTGACTGAGGCTTCGGATCATTAGCCGATAGTCTGGAGAAGCGTCGGACTGGTTGTCCGACGGATTTTACTAAGCTGGACTTTTTACGCAGGGAGTGACCGAGCGTTGGACTACTTGGCATCGGACCAAGCAGAGTGGTCCGGAGGGTAGTCCAGAGCTTGTTTTACTTTGATTTTTCCTGTTTTTCTCTCCAATCTTTTCTATTAGCCAAGTACCAACACAAAAGAGCAAAAAGAAACACTTGTTGGACTTGGCATAAGAACCATCTCTCAAACCCTCAATTTTAGAAATAGTTTGCCATAGGCTAGAATTAGTTTTCATATGAAAATAGTTCAATAAAGCTCCAAGGATCACCATAGGGGCACAAGAGGGGTATTAGTTAACAACTAGAGATTTGAATGTTCCCCCTAAGTGATGAACCTAGAGGATGATCAAACTTAACCGAAAAGAAAGCAACAAACAACACACATGCATATGCAATGCAATACGCAATTTGAATCTAGGTTGCTTGCAAGTTTAAACCGCGGTAAGTCTTCTTCACACGCTTTGAGAGCGGTTATCCCGACTGCATTAGCCAAGCCTATGTGCATTACTAAAGATTAAACATGTTATATTACAATTGAATGCATGGTTCACACAATCTCATTTTTAGTGAAGTTTGAGTGATCAAGCACATTCAACTCGCTTCTCAACCTACAAAAGGTTGTTTCATCAAGTGGTTTAGTGAAGATATCCGCCAATTGCTCTTCGCTCTTAACTCCAACTAGTGTGATGTCTTTCCTAGCCACATGATCTCTAAGAAAGTGATGGCGAATATCAATGTGCTTGGTGCGAGAGTGTTGAACCGGGTTGTTAGCAAGCTTTATGGCGCTTTCATTATCACACAAGAGTTGAACATCTTTTAAAATAACGTCGTAATCAAGAAGTGTTTGGGTCATGTATAAGATTTGTGCACAACTTGCTCCCATAGCAATGTATTCCGCCTTGACGGCTGACAATGCCACACTATTTTGCTTCTTAGAGAACCAAGAAACAAGTGATCTTCCTAGCAAATGGCACCCTCCGGAGGTACTCTTCCTATCAACCTTGCACCCGGCATAATCCGAATCAGAATAGCCAACTAGTTGGAAGGGAGCTCCTTTGGGATACCAAAGGCCAATGCTAGGGGTGTGCCTTATGTACCTAAGTATTCTTTTGACTGCACATAAATGCGACTCCTTAGGGCTTGCTTGAAACCTAGCACACATACACACACTAAATATGATATCCGGCCTATATGCAGTGAGGTAAAGTAAACTACCGATCATCGAACGGTAGATAGTTTGATCAATTGGTTTACCTCCCTCATCAAGGTCGAGGTGTCCATTAGTAGGCATTGGGGTTTTGATTGGCTTTCTATCCTCCATCTTGAATTTCTTGAGTAGATCATGAGTGTACTTCTCTTGAGATATGAAGGTGCCCTCCCTCAATTGCTTCACTTGGAAGCCAAGAAGGTAAGCTCGCCAATCATGGACATCTCGAACTCCTTGGACATCAAGTCACCAAACTCCTTGTAATGATCTTGGTTTGTTGACCCAAATATAATGTCATCGACATATACTTGGCAAACAAAGATTTCTCCATTAAGCTTCTTGGTGAATAGTGTTGTGTCGACGATCCCGATCTTGAAGCCCTTCTTGAGTAGTAAGTCCCTTAGCCTCTCATACCAAGCCCTTGGAGCTTGCTTCAATCCGTAGAGAGCCTTGGACAACCTATAAACATGGTTAGGCAAGTTTGGATCTTCAAACCCGGGAGGTTGTGAGACATAGACAAGTTCATTGATGAAACCATTTAAGAAGGCGCTCTTCACATCCATTTGAAAGAGTTTCATTTTGTGATGTGAAACATACGCCAAAAGGATACGAATGGCTTCAAGTCTTGCAACTGGGGCAAAGTTCTCTCCAAAATCAAGTCCTTCTACTTGAGAACCCCTTTGCCACCAATCTTGCCTTGTTCCTCACAACGACGCCTTGATCATCTTGCTTGTTCCTAAACACCCACTTGGTGCCAATGATTCTTGCACCCTTTGGCCTTTCTTCAAGTGTCCACACTTGGTTTTGGGTGAAGTTGTTGAGTTCTTCATGCATGGCATTCACCCAATCCGGATCCGCAAGTGCGTCCTCAACACTAGTAGGCTCAACAAAGGAAACAAATGAGTGATGTTCAACATAAGATGCAAGTCTAGAGCGAGTCATAACTCTCTTTGATGGACTTCCTATGATTTGATCATGGGGGTGAGCTTGAAGGATAGGTATTGATCTTCTATCATGAACTTGAGGAGGGGGATGTGGTGCTTCAACATTGCTTGCTTCGGCCTCAGCTTGATCTTGAGGGATGAAGGTATCTCTTGAGCTTCCCTCACTTGTTCTTCATCAACTTGAGGCGTGTGAGGTGGAGAAGGAACTTGGTTAGCTTCATATTCAACTTCTTCCACCTCTTGCAGGTTGATAGCACCAATTGGCATGGTCTTCATTGCCTCCCTCAAGGGTTCATCACCTACATCAATATCCTCAAGCGCTCCTTGGGAGCCATTAGTTTCATCAAACTCCAAATCATATGTTTCTTCAACTAAGCCGGTGACTTTGTTAAATACACGGTATGCTTTGGATTTTAGCGAATATCCAACAAGGAAACCAAGGTCACACCACAGTTGGAATTTACCCAAGTGTTGGTGCTTCTTGTAGATGTACACTTTGCAACCAAACACCCGGAAGAATGAAATATCCAGCTTCTTCCCATTCACAAGCTCATAGGGAATCTTCTTCAATAGCCTTTGGACGAAGAGGCGGTTTGCCGCATAGCAAGCGGTGTTGATGGCCTCCGCCCAAAACTTCTCCAGAGTGTTGTACTCATCAAGCATAGACCTTGCTAGAGTTATGAGCATTCGGTTCATCCTCTACAACACCATTTTGTTGTGGAGTATATGTGGCGGATACTTCATGCTTGATCCCCACTTCATCACAATAGTCTTCAATCTTAGTGTTCACAAACTCGGTGCCACTGTCACTTCTTATCTTCTTGATCTTCACATCAAATTCATTTTGTGCCCTTGTTGCAAACTTCTTGAATATTGATTGAGTCTCTCCCTTGTCTTGAAGAAAGAACACCCAAGTGTACCTAGAGTAATCATCAACTACCACCAAGCAAAAGATATTGCCTCCAAGGCTAGCATAGGTGGTAGATCCAAAAAGATCCATGTGGAGTAGCTCTAGAACTCTTGAGGTTGACATGAAAGCTTTGGTGGGATGGGTGTTGGCCACTTGCTTGCCGGCTTGACATCCACTACACAATTTATCCTTCTCAAACACCACATCCTTCACACCTCTAACCATCTCCTTCTTGACAAGCTTCTTTAGAGTTGACATTCCCACATGTGCTAATCTTCTATGCCAAAGCAAACCCAAAGAACTCTTGGCGTATATACATGTTTGCAATTCGGCCTCATTGGAGGTGAAGTCCACTAGATAGAGGTTGTTGTGCTGAAACCCTTTGAATATCATTGATGAATCTTCAATCTTGGTCACAACCACCTCACTTGGAGTGAATAGACAATGGAAACCAAGATCATAAAGTTGACCCATGGAAAGCAAGTTGAAGCTTAGAGATTGCACTAGCAAGACATTAGATATTGATTGATCATTGGAGATTGCCACTTTGCCTAGTCCTTGTACTTTGGCCTTTGAATTTTCCCCAAAGGTAATCTTGTCTTGCCCTTCACAATCTTCATCAAGTGTGGTGAACATCCGGGAGTCACCGGTCATATGTTGGGTGCAACCACTATCAATCACCCAATGACTTCCACCGGTCTTGTAGTTCACCTACACACAAGCAACTTGGAGTTAAGCTTGTTGTTTGGGAACCCACTCAAAGCGGGGCCCCATTGCCCTGGTAACCAACTCCTTTGCAACCCAAAGAACTCTAGGCTTGTTCTTCATAGGTGGACCAAGGAACACTACTAGTGGTCTACCCTTGTTGTAGTTCTTGATGACATAGTGAGCATCATGAGCAAATGGCCTAGTGTGCTTGGGCAAGGTCTTGGGTGGTTGAGTCTTACAATCATAAGCGAAATAACCCACTTGACCACACTCAAAGCATCTTCTTGGTTTGGGCTTTGAGTACTCTTGATTGTAGCCATTGTACTTGTTCTTGTAGTAGTTCTTGGCCTCAATCTTGACCTTTGCCTTCATCACTTGGTTCTCCTTGAACCCAATTCCGATCTTGTCATTCTTCACTACGGTGTTCATCAAGAGTTCACTTTGAAGGTTTGACCCTTGGTGAATTTCTCAAACCCACTTGCAAGCTTGGTCTTGTCATTCTTGAGCTTGACAATTTCTTCTCTAAGAGAGGTGATCAAGGTGATAGCATCCTTGTCTTCTTCTTGAGCCGGCTTGATGAAAATAGGCTTGTTAGACTTGAGAGTGATTAGCTCTTCCTTAAGCTTTGAGTTCTCTTCTCTCATCTTGACATAGTTGTCATACTTGTTGGCTTCAACAACTCTCTTGCCCTTGCACTTAGCACTTTGCTCAAGAGCCACATCATAAATCAAGATAACACAAGAGGTAGCACTATCACACTTAGCACATGGGTTAGTAGCAACATGTGTAGCAACATCTTGATTAAGAAATTCATTTGCTACCACTAGCATGCCATGTTCTTGCTTGACATTTTGGTAGTCATCTTTTAGCAAGTTATACCTTGTGTGAAGCTCTTGTGTTGACCTCTCAAGCTTATCATGTTTCTCATTAGCTTGCTTAAGAGAGGATTTGAGCTCCCTAGTGCTAGATGTGAGAGAATTAATCTCAAGCTTCAAATCATCATTAGCACTAGTCAAGGTTTCAAGCTTATCATGCAAGTTCCCTTTGATCTCAAGTAGTTTGTCATTTTTACCTTAGTACATCCTTATGATGCTAGCGTACTTGTTGCAAATTTTAATTAGCTCATCATAGGATGGTGTTTCTTCATCATCACTATCACTACCATTTGAGTCACCACTCCTATCATCATCCTCTATTTGTACCTTCTTGTCACCTTTAGCCATGAGGCATAGGTGTGTATAGGATAAGCCCGGTGATGAAGGAGGAGGTGGCAGTGGAAGGGAAGAACCAATCACCAAAGCGGCCACCTTCTCATCTTCACTTCCATCATCGGAGGAGTCACTGTGTCCTCAATGTCGGTGAGCCAATCACCCACAATGTACGGCTTGCCATCCTTCTTCATCTTTTGGAAGTTGAAGTTCTTCTTCTTCTTGTATGACTTATCTTGCTTCTTGTCATCATCACTTGAGTCATCATTGCCACCCTTGTTCTTCTTGAAGTTCTTGAACTTGTTGTTCTTGAACTTGTCTTTCTTCTCTTCGGGGCAAGCATGAGCTAGATGACCAAGAGTGCCGCAATTGTAGCACTTCATTTGGGAGATTGGCTTCCTTGAAGAGCTTGTGAAGAATTTCTTCTTCTTTGAGTCAGACTTGACTCCATTCTTGTTTAGCCTCTTCAACATCTTGGTGGTATTCTTCACCATAAGAGCGATGTTTTCTTCATCTTCTTCACTTGAGCTCTCATACATGACTTGTAGCTTGCATTTCTCCTTCGAAGATGCCTTGAGAGCCAAGTCCTTCTTCTCCTCCTTCTCTTTCTTCTTGGAGGAGGATGTACCACCATCATTCATCTTCATGTACATCTCATGAGCATTGATATTGCCCAACACTTGTGTTGGTGTAGTTGCGGAGAGATCGCCTTGATGAAGGACCGTGATGATGTGGTTATACTTGTCTATTGGCAATACACAAAGTATCTTGCGCACCACATCGGTCGGGGTCATTTGGGTGAGCCCAAGGCCATTCAACTCCTCTACAAGCACATTCAAGCGAGAATACATTTCATTAGCACTTTCATGAGATAACATGGTGAAAGAATTCACCTTAGCAATGATGAGGTGATAGAGCTCTTCTCTTTCACATTTGGTGCCCTCCTGTAGAGCACAAATGTTTGTCCAAACCTCATGCGTGGTTTTGCAATTCCGCACACGGTTGAACACATCCTTACAAATGCCTCGGAAGAGGATGTTCTTAGCCTTAGCATTGTTCTTTTCATAGTAAGGATCTTCGGCGAACACCAAACCACCAAGAGTGGCGGCTTTGTGAACGCCGGCATCAACAGCCTCTAGATAGGCTTCCATACGAACCTTCCAATAAGGAAAGTCATCTCCATCGAACATGGGAGGGGGTCCATCCCCATGGGACATCTTGCTATAGGTGGTAAAGCCTAATTTGAGAGAAACCAAGCTTTGATACCAATTGAAAGGATCAAGATGCCCAAGAGGGGGGTGAATTGGCCTTCTTTTAAATTTCTAAAGCAATATTAAAACCTAACAATGCCAATCACCCCCTAGTGCCTACCTCAATATGTGTCCTAACTAGAAAGCAATACCAAGGCAAGGAATTGAAAGACACCCTATGCAATTCTAGTAGGAATTGAAAGAACACAACGGAAAGGTAATGCGAAAATGTAAAGAGCTAGGGAAAGAGAATTGTTGACACACGATGTTTTCCCAAGGTATCGAGGAGTCGACACTCCCCCCTAGTCCTCGTTGGAGCACCTCGCAAGGTATAGCTCCCCCTCAATCCTGCGCAACAGATGAGTGCTCTCTACGGGCTGATTCTTCACCACTCTGGCTCGGTGAATCACCCACAACCGATCACAAGCTTGGAGAAGGAGCCGCCAACAATCTTCCGGCGATCACCTTCCTCCGATCACCACCAAACCGTCTAGGTGGTGTCGAACACCAAGAGTAACATGCACAAGTGTCACTCCTAATCACTCTAGGGAGGAAGAACAAGCTTAGGATTCTCAAATCTCTCCCTCACTAGACACTTGGCTCTCTGAAAGTGCAATCAAGCCCTAAGTGGGTTTTGGTGTTGATGACAGCTTAATTTAAGAGCTAATGAGATCTATTGAGATAACAAGCAGGTGATAACAAAAAGAGGAAGTTATAGAGAAGGTGGAGGTACCACAATTCTTATGGAGGCTTCTCTACTCATGAAAGGTTTTAAATTCATTTATGGTTTGAATTTGAGTATAGGTATGTCGTACTATTAAGGGGATTCTAGTGTTGTTCTGTCAAATGTGAATCACATGCTCTAACCAATATCTCAGACATGCACTCAGCTAGCTCAGTGTCCAAACCAAAACTCAAATCCAGTAGGCACACTGAGCTAGGGCGGAAGTGCCGCCCATTAAAGGGCGGCAGTGCTGCCCTCCACTTCCAGTGAATTTCCTTGACTATAAATAGCCGCTGGAAAGGTCTCCACCTTACCAGTCCAGTACCTCTTCGTCTTCCTCGCAATCCGACCGTTTGAAACAGAGCTCTCTCTCCCTCTCTCTCACTCCATTGTTGACCTTCACCCTCCAAGCAATCCCACACTTCCAACCATAGATTCTTGAGGGAAAAGGCAACAAAACACTCCTAGAGAGCGGATCTACTACTTCCCAAAGTCTAAGATCTTGTGGTTCACGTTTGGCCGGTGGTGCTAGGGTTTGTTACCCTTGGAGCTTGCTCCTAGCCATCTAGGCGTCGCCCTAGAGCTTGCCCCTAGCTTGTGTCAGCCTAGGGAGGTTTGTAATCGACTTGTGAAGCTAAGGTATTACCCCTCATCTCAAGGATTCACTTCCTTGACTTGAGATTGAGTTGGAGTTGCAAAGCTCCTAGCCTTTGTGGAACCTCAACAACGTGGACTTAGGCAAGCCTTGGTGGCGAGCTGAACCACGGGATAAACATCGTGTCTTGTGTGTTGGTCCCCTAGGGTTTTATTCTTGCAATATATCTTATGCTAGGGTTTGTGTTGGCAATCCGAGGAAAGGAAACATTTCTGTGGTAACCAATCTTCGAACTGGTTCTTGTGTTGATTTTGCAGGGAAGGACTCACCTTGGTACCTAGTTACTCCCTGCCAAACCTCAGCTTTATCTGCTTATTATTTGTAGGCCAGCAATGCCGCCCTATAGAGGCCGGCAGTGCCGCCCTGGTGTTTGACATTTGTTTTAAGTGACTTTTGACAGGCCTATTCACCCCCCCCCTCTAGTCTATTTACCCTTCCTAAGATCCTACAAGTGGTATCAGAGCGAGGATACTTCGTATACGCTTCACCGCGTGAAGTATGGAAATGGGTCAAGGTTCGGAAGTGCCTTAAGTTGGCGAGGTAACGGCTAAGGTGATAGTGGAAGACAGGAGCAGCCGTGAGGTGTCCGCCTCAAGCTACTCTTCACTTCCCGTTGCCAAGGCCACCGATGAGGACAAGCTACAAGCAAAGAAGGCAAGAAGAGCACTTAGAGAAAAGAAAAGAGAAGATAAAAGAAGAGAAGAGAAGAAAGAGAGAAAAGAAGAGAGAAGACTCAAGAGAGAAGAAAGAGCTAAGAGAAGGGCAGCAAGGGCTCAGAAAGAAGAAAAGAAGCCCAAGGAAGCTTCATCTAGTGAGCTATCAAGTAGCTCGGAAGATGGTGATGATGATGCATCCTACTACGACTCCAAGGGTGGAAAGAAGAAGAAGGAGAAAGATGATGGCAGCAACAACAACAAGAAAAAGTACTCCGCCGTCTCTTTCAACTATTCTTATTTCACTAACCGAGACCGTAAGTCTTTTGTAAATGTTCCCACCGGCATGTTACCTCATTTCGATGGGAATAACTTTGCTAAGTGGAAGCATTTGATGAAGGCTTACCTTATTGGTCTTCACCCCGGTCTTTGGGAGATTGTTGTGAAAGGTGTGTAGGCACCGGAGGATCCCGAGGAGCCGATTGCTGACCATCTCAATGCTCAAGCCACAAGCATCCTCCTTAGTGCATTGGATGGAAATGAGTACAATAGAGTGATGAATGTGGATGTGGCCAAGAAAATTTGGGACACCCTACACCTAGCTCATGAAGGTGTGGATAAGGTGAGAAAGGCCAAGATTGACTTGATGATGGCCAAGCTCAATAGGTTTGTGATTGTGGATGGTGAAGGTGCACAAGAGATGTTTGATCGGTTGATGACCATGATGGGCAAGATTAGAGGATATGGTTGTGAGGAGCTTGAAGATCACAAGGTGGTGAAAATCATGTTGGAAGCTTACTCACCTAGGAATGAGACCGTGGTCACCTTGATTAGAGACAAGAAAAAGTTTGAGCACTTCACTCCCAATGATGTGCTTGGAAGATTGTTGACCTTTGACATGCAAAGAGAGGAAGCAAATGAAAGAAGAAAGCTTGGAGAGTTGCAATCAAAGCTTGATGGCATGAAGATCAAGGAGGTGGCTCTCAAGTCAAGCAAGGCAATCAAGAAGAGCTTCCCAAGCAAGAAAGAGGGCAGCAAGCAAGCATCTACAAGCAAGCCCATGAAAATGAAGGAAGTGCAACAAGAAGATGAGTTCACTTCCTCCTCAAGTGATGATGAAGATGATGGGGCTGATTTTGAAGAAATCAAGGACATGGCATTCTTCATCAAGAAGTACAACAAGGGCTTGAAGCAAAATGGGTACAAGTTTGTGAAGAGAAGATTCCCTAGCAAGAAGAAAAGAACTTGCTACAATTGTGGGAGCACCGAGCATTTCATTGCAAATTGCCCAAATGAGAAGAAAGATGGCTTCCGCAAGAAAGAAAGACAAGATGGAAAGTTTGAGAACAAGAGAAGGTTCAAGCAAGTGGGTGAAGCCCACATCGGCCATGGGTGGGATTCATCACTAGAGAGCCAAAGTGATGGGGATGAGAAGCTTGCAACCATTGCTATTCAAGAGACATCCTCTACACCAAAGCTCTTCAACAACATAAGTGATGATGATGACTACTACTCCCCTCACATTTGTCTTATGGCAAAGGGTGAGAAGGTAAAAGCAAAAGCAAAACCCACTCCCCCCTCTCATGATGCTTCTAGTAGTGATATTAGTGATAGCTCTTGTGATGAAGGTTCTAGTGATGAAGAAATGGATGAAATTATAAAGAACCTAAATCCTAAGATCACACTAATAATCTCTAAGCTTAAGGAGGAACTAGAGGGAATCCAAGTTGAGTTGGACAATAGAGATAATGACCTTGATGAACTTGAGAAAATGTATATTTCCAACAAGGAAGCTCTTAAGGAAGACAGAAGTGAGGTGAAATCCTTGCAAAGGCCTTGGCCAAAGAGCAAGGAGATCATGCTCTCACTAAGAAGGAAAATATTTCACTCCATGAAAAGTATTGTGTCTTGGATGAAAAGCACAAAGAAATGGAGTTGCAATATAGCCTTCTTTGGGAGAGCAACCCACAGCCCTCTACCTTAAAGGATACCTCTATTCCCTCCACTAGCCAAGGTTGTAGAAGATGTTTTGAAATTGATATAAATGCTTATTCCACTAACCTTGCTAATATGGAAGTCATGAAGAAGGAGATTGCTAGGCTCAATGCCTTACTAAATTAAAAGTGCAATGATGACAAGAAGTCAGCAAGTGGCAAAGTTGAAAACCAAAGAAGCCACAATTCAAGGATGGAAGACATCCTTTCAACAAAGATGGACTTGGCCTCACTCATGGAGGCAAAGAAAATGGAAGAAAGGTTGTCAAAGGTATTGAATGTGTTCAGTTTGTGAGCAGTGGCAAAATAAGTACAGAGAGGCCTACACATACAGTGGCACAAGCCTCACCCCGAGCAGCACAGCCACCCAAGGGCGGCAGTGCCGCTGTGAAGGGCGGCAGTGCCGCTCCCCGCAGAAAAGGGAAGGTCACCTATGATTCTGCTGCTCACAGCAAGCATACCAAAGAGGTGTATAAGGCAAAGAATGAGGTGCAAAAGCCAAAGGAAACTATCTGGGCCACCCCAAATAGATATTCATATCAATCAAAGGCTCAAGCATCTCGCTCAAGTTTGAAGTCTTGCTTTGAATTGAAGAACAACATCAAGGGAGAAGTGATTGCCAAGCACATTGGCAATGAAAAGAATATTTACATTAATGCCTTGATTTGGGTTCCTAAGACTCTTGTTACTAACATGCAAGTCCCCAAGAATCTAGAGGGACCTAAATCAAGGAACTAAATTTGTTTTGTAGGCATACTCCTCCGGTGGATCAAGTTGGGTGCTTGATAGTGGATGTACAAATCATATGACCGAGAAAGGAGTATGTTCAGTTCATATAACCCCTCAATCGATGCAAGTGAGAACATTGTCTTTGGAGACAACTCAAAGGGGGATGTGATCGGTCTTGGTAAAGTTTCTATAACTCTAGATCATTCTATCTCAAATGTTTTGCATGTTGATTCGTTGAGTTACAATTTGTTGTCTGTTTCACAACTTTGTGAGATTGGCTACAATTGTCTCTTTACGGATAAGGGTGTGGAAGTTCTTAAGAGGGAGGATTCCTCTATTGTCTTTACGGGTCGTTTGAAGGGCAAGCTTTACCTAGTTGATTTCAACAAAAGTGAAGCTAAGCTTGAGACTTGTTTAGTGGCAAAATCTAGCATGGGTTGGCTATGGCATCGCCGACTAGCCCATGTTGGGATGAGGAACTTGGCCAAACTCCTAAAGAATGAACACATCCTTGGACTAACTAATGTTCATTTTGAGAAAGATAGGATATGTGGAGCTTGCCAAGACGGAAAGCAAGTAGGTGTACCTCACCCACCAAAGAGCATCATGACCACCACTCAACCTTTGGAGTTGATTCATATGGATCTCTTTGGACCGGTTGCCTAGATAAGTATCGGGGGTAACAAATATGGTTTAGTAATTGTTGATGATTATTCCCGTTTCACTTGGGTATTCTTTGTTTATGATAAGTCTCAGGTAGAAGACAAGGTGAAAACCTTTGTGAGAAGGGCTCAAAAGGAATTTGGTCTCCCAATAAAGAAAGTGAGAAGTGATAACGGGACCGAATTCAAGAACACCATGGTGGAAGAGTTTCTTGATAATGAGGGCAGCAAACATGAGTTTTCAGCTCCTTACACCCCTCAACAAAATGGTGTGGTAGAGAGGAAGAATAGGACTCTCATTGATATGGCAAGGACAATGCTTGATGAATACAAGACTTCAGACATCTTTTGGTGTGAAGCAATCAACACCGCTTGCCATGCCATCAACCGTCTCTACCTACACAAGAAGCTTCAAAAGACATCATATGAACTCCTAACCGGTAACAACCCAAAGGTGTCTTACTTTAGAGTTTTTGGGTGCAAAGTGTTCATTCTCAACAAAAGACCCAAAATCTCTAAGTTTGCACCTAAAGTTGATATTGGCATATTACTTGGTTATGGATCAAATGAGCATGCCTATCATGTCTACAACCAAACCATTGGTAGAGTTGAGATCACGATAGATGTGACATTTGATGAATCTAATGGCTCTCAAGTAGAGCAAGTTGATGCAAGTGCTGTAGGAAAGGAGGATCCACCATGTGAAGCAATCAAGGATTTGGCCATAGGAGAAATTAGGCCATTGGAAGAAGAAGATGTTGATCATGAGGAACCTCAAGATGTTGCTGCTCAAGATTCTACTGTCATACTCAACAACCAACAGCAGGAAACACCTGCTGCAGTTCAGCAGGGCGGCAGTGTCGCCCCTAGGGCCGGCAGTGCCACCCCCAGTGAACCAGCAGCAGGCTTTCCAGCCAGCACTCCATCACCTCAAGGGCTGAACTTATAGCCTATATTTGAACAAGAACAAGTTGCTAGTACATCAGAAGATCAAGGAGGTGTTGAACACCCAAGACTACGCCAAACCATACAACGGGATCACCCTGTTGACAACATTCTTAGAAGCATCCGCAAGGCGGTAACAACTCGTTCTCATATAGCAAACTTTTGTCATTATTACTCGTTTGTTTCCTCCTTGGAACCTTTGAAGGTAGAACAAGCACTTGATGACCCAGATTGGATCATGGTAATGCAAGAAGATCTAAACAACTTCGAGATGAATCAAGTGTGGACTTTAGTGGAAAGGCCCAATACCAATATGATAGGCACCAAATGGGTATTCCGCAACAAGCAAGATGAGAATGGTGTGGTGACAAGGAACAAGGCAAGATTGGTGGCTCAAGGGTTCACTCAAGTAGAGGGCTTGGACTTTGAAGAAACATATGCACCGATGGCAAGACTTGAAGCAATTCGGATGCTTCTAGCCTTTGCCGCCCATCATGACTTCAAGCTTTATCAAATGGATGTCAAGAGTGCATTTCTCAATGGCCCAATACAAGAGTTGGTTTATGTTGAGCAGCCACCCGGTTTTGAAGACTCTAAGTTCCCCAACCATGTCTTCCAACTCCAAAAGGCGCTCTATGGGCTTAAGCAAGCACCAAGAGCATGGTATGAATGCCTTAAGGAATTCTTGCTCAAGCAAGGCTTTGAAATAGGCAAAGCCGATCCTACCCTTTTCACTTATAAGCTCAATAAAGATATCTTTGTATGCCAAATATATGTTGATGACATAATATTTGGTAGTTCTAATGCTTTATTTTGTGAAGAGTTTAGTAGGACTATGACTAAGAGGTTTGAGATGTCCATAATGGGTGAGCTCAAGTTCTTCCTTGGTTTTCAAATCAAGCAATTGAAGGAAGGGACTTTTCTATGTCAAGTCAAGTACACTCAAGACATGCTAAAGAAGTTTGACTTGGTGAATGCGAAGCCCATCAAGACTCCAATGCCAACCAATATGGACATCTTGATCTTGATGTTGAAGGGAAAGTCGTGGACCTTAAGGTATATCGCTCCATGATCGGCTCTCTCCTTTACCTTTGTGCATCTAGGTCGGATATAATGCTTAGCATGTGCATGTGTGCTAGATTTCAAGCTAACCCGAAAGAGTGCCACTTGGTGGCGGTTAAGAGAATCTTGAGATATTTAGTACAAACTCCTAACCTTGGCTTGTGGTATCCTAAGGGCTCCAAGTTCGATCTACTTGGCTATTCGGATTCCGATTATGCCGGTTGCAAGGTAGACCGAAAAAGCACTTCGAGGACATGTCAATTCCTTGGATGGTCCCTAGTGTCTTGGGGTTCCAAAAAGCAAAATTGTGTAGCCCTTTCCACCGCTGAGGCCGAGTATGTTGCAGCCGGTGCTTGTTGTGCTCAATTACTTTGGATGAGGCAAACCCTAAAAGATTTTGGATGTCAATTCACCAAGATACCTCTCTTGTGTGATAACTAGAGTGCCATTAAACTTGCAAATAATCCTATTAGTCACTTTAGAACAAAACACATAGACATCCATCATCACTTCTTGAGAGACCACGAATTAAAAGGAGATATCGCAATTCGCCATGTGAGCACCGAAAAGCAACTAGCCGATATCTTCACCAAGCCTCTAGATGAGACAAGGTTTTGTGCTTTGCGTAGTGAGCTAAATATTCTTGACTCCTATAACCTGGTTTGAACTATAGCACATATTTGTTTGTCAACCTAGCAACATAGGAAAAACTTTATGAAAATCATCAATTATGTGTTTCAAAACCTTTTTCAAAAGACCAACTAGGGGTTGTGACCATTGTCTATAATGTTGAATGCTTAGTGGTCATAACTCCTAGGCATATATGTCCATATCTAATATAGAGAACAGTCCAACTGGAATTAGTCCAGTAGCTGTCTCACACCAAGGCTGGCAGTGCCACCCTTTGAAGGCCGACAGTGCTGCCCTCTGTCCTTTGGGCAGAATCGGGTGAATCTTTCGTGGACCCATGGGCCATTATAAAACCTATCCAATGCTGAGTGCCCACGACCACGCCACCTCTCCCACGTCCAGAACCTCCCTCACCTCTCCTCTCTTCCATAGAGGTGACCTAGGAGCTCCATTGCCCTCCCCTTGGCCGGCATTGCCGCTCCTCAACCCTCCACCATCAACTTTCTGCGAGATTGGTGGACGTGCTTCTTGTGGAAGGCAGCCCTCTCCTCTTTCCCCTTCAATCCCACGATTTGGAAGCAAGGTGAAACCCTAACCTAAACTTTTCGGTTCGATCTATGCAATGTGATGGTTCTAGTTGGGGATTCATGTTTCTGGGAGATGTATGAAGGGATTGGAACTAGGATTAGGGCTTGTACTCGGTGGATTTGGATTCACTCTCTTTGGGTGAACAGGGGCAGGGCGGCAGTGCCGCCCCTAGCAGAATCCATCTTCTATGCCTCTGTTCCCTGGGGAAAATAGATCCAGATGGGCTGAATCCAATCCCTAATCCAAAAAAATTGTCCCTAATTATGTCTTATCCTTCATATCATTGACTAGGGCATCATATTCTGTTTAAATAGACTGTGATTCTGAAATTTTGACAAGTTGTAGAAGTAATCAAAATCAGGATTTAGACAGAGAAAGAAATCTGGAGAAATTCCAGGGGAGCACTTGAGGGCGGCAGTGCCGCCCTACCCCTACTGATTCAAACAGCAAGCCTCCACTTGGGTTCTTCTCTGAATTTCTTCACCTGTTTAACCCCTGCTTTTAATTTCATCTACACGCTATCATATACAGTTTCTTATCTAGTCTTTATATATGTTGCATAGATGAATCTCAGTGGTGAAGGAACTGCAGCCGGTGGCAGGAGGAAGAGGGTTGGCAAGGCGCCAAGTCGCAAGGCCAGCGGGAAGACACAGATGCCCTATGACAAAGATGTAGCCTTTGAGCAAGAAGAGAGAGATCAAATAGAAGGCTATATCATTCCAGAGTGGCCAGAGACACCTCTTCACCTCACTGAGTTTGACCCCAGATACATACAGGAGGTTGAGGGTGAGTATGTACTTGCAGCTCCTCAGGACTCCTTTCAGCATGCTATCACTAATTACTCCAGATCATAGAAGGCAACTCAGGAGGCTAGGGTCATCAATCCCTATACAGTTCCAAAGATGAGAGGTATTGATTACCGGTTTTGGAATATCTTTCATTCCAATTTCTATGCTACCGCCATCTTTACCAGTCCAGCTAGCAAGATATGCAAGATGCAGTACATTGACTTTGCAGAATTGGAGAGCAAGCCAGGATGTTCAGTAGATAGGAGCTATCAGTGTGTGTGATCACTTCCAGATGACTGACATCATGGGATTCAGGTATGATTGGAACACAGAGATCCTTGCTCAGTTTCATGCTACATACTTTTAGGATCAGGAGGAGGATGTGATCCATTGGATGACAGATGGTTGCCACTACCGTTGTGAGTATGTCACCTTCTGCAGGATTCTTGGTTTTGGGAGTGAGCACAGGGCTTTACCTAGTATCCATCAGGGTGCTAGAGCTGAGCCACACACAGTGAGCTACATTTGGGAGGATCAGGATGATGCAGTCCCCAACTATTCTAGGACCAACCTCAGGAGCCTACATTACATTCTGAACAACTTCATCAAGGTAACCCTCAATCCCAAGGACAATGCTACTGACCTTAATGGCTACATCACAAATGTTCTTGCAAGGTTTACAAATGGTGAGAGGTTCAGCATCTCGAGGTTTATTTGGGTTGAGCTTGCTACAACATTGGATGATGCAAGGAGGAGGCTACCTTATGCTCCTTATCTGCAGTTTGTGATTGAGAGGGTCACTGAGATGAGATATCCCAAGGATTGTGAGCACACCATGTGTGTGATCAAGAAGACCAGAGGAGGTGCACCACCAGCTACCGCTCCACCAGTTCCACCTGCTACAGGTGGTGGAACTTCACACAGGCAGAGGGATATCACAGAGACTTCTCGTTCTCGCTCTCGCTCTCATGTCAGATCCAGGAGCGGAAGGAGGATGAAGAAGTTTGGAGAGTAGATCAAGGCCATCTTTACTACTTGCACATATCAGGCCAGGATCACCTATGAGGAGCAGTTGGCTAGCAGAGAGGCTGTTGCAGGAGCTAGGGAGCTGCAGGGACTTCCACCGCTTGCGCCTAGGGAGGCCCCTCCCATGTTTCCTAACCTGCCGCGTTTGTCAGCTTCTAGTGATGAGGATGACGATGATGATGATGATGATGATGATGATGATGAGATCAGAGGACAGGATCAGTGGGATAGCTCTCAGTGGGCTCCTTGTGACCGTGTGTATAGCAGGAGGCCACGTCGTCAGCAGCAGCAGGATGAGGAGGAGATTGCAGGGCCGTCTACAGCTGCACCTCCACCTCGTCGTTCAGGCCATCAGCGCGCTCCACTCTTCACTCAAACCACTCACCGTGCTGGCCGCACCGTGATCTACAACGATGATGAGGATGAGGAGTGATTGGTTCCCCTTCTCTTTTCCTCTCTTTTTGGCGCTTGATGCCAAAGGGGGACAAGTTTAGGGGGGTCAAATGGTCAAATCCTTTCGCTGCAGTATGAGCTTCATGTCATATCCGTTGAGAGTTAGTTGATTAGCTTGTGAGGTTGAGTGCCACCGCAAAACTCTATTTTTTATGTAATAAGGCACTAGTTTGACTCTATTTATGTTGGATATGGACATGTATTTGTGGATTTCGATTTAGCTTATATTATCTATGTGTCGAGGTTGCTTTAGATCTGTTTTAACATGTGTAGAAAACTTGTTGTTACCTAACTGTTATAGCCAGGGCGGTAGTGCCGCCCTCCCAGGGTGGCAGTGCCACCCCCTGCTACAACAGCCAGGGTTGAGTGCTTTTATTTGATATAATCTGTCATATGCATCACGTCTTATCTTGTGACACATATTTTGAGCACTCCACAGCAAGCATGGATGTAGGGGGAGGCCCCAAATCACTTTGAATATGTGAAACTTGGTTTCTAATACCAATTTTGAGAATTCAAATCTCAATTCACATATTCAGGGGGAGTTCTCTACACTCATGGTTGTATATCTCAGACTTATTATTCTTCTTTTGTAAACTTAAATTAGGTTGTCATCAATCACCAAAAAGGGGTTGTGTTGATGGTCGCTTAATTTAAGAACTAATGAGATCTATTGAGATAACAAGAAGGTGATAACAAAAAGAGGAAGTTATAGAGAAGGTGGAGGTACCCCAATTCTTATGGAGGCTTCTCTACTCAACAAAGGTTTTAAACTCATTTATGGTTTGAATTTGAGTATAGGTATGCCGTACTATTAAGGGGGATTCTAGTGTTGTCCTGTCAAATGTGAATCACATGCTCTAACCAATATCTCAGACATGCACTCAGCTAGCTTAGTGTCCAGACCAAAACTCAAATCCAGCAGGCACACTGAGATAGGGCGGCAATGCCGCCCTCCACTTCCGGCGAATTTCCTTGACTATAAATAGCCGCTGGAAAGGTCTCCACCTTACCAGTCCAGTACCCCTTCGTCTTCCTTGTAATCCGACCGTTTGAAATAGAGCTCTCTCTCCCTCTCTCTCACTCCATTGCTGACCTTCACCCTCCAAGCAATCTCACACTTCCAACCATAGATTCTTGAGGGAAAAGGTAGAAAAACACTCCTAGAGAGCGGATCTACTACTTCCCAAAGTTTAAGAGCTTGTGGTTCATGTTTGGCCGGCGGTGCTAGGGTTTGTTACCCTTGGAGCTTGGTCCTAGCCAACTAGGCGTCGCCCTAGAGCTTGCCCCTAGCTTGTGGCAGCCTAGGGAGGTTTGTAATCGACTTGTGAAGCTAAGGTATTATCCCTCATCTCAAGGATTCACTTCCTTGACTTGAGATTGAGTTGGAGTTGCAAAGCTCCTAGCCTTTGTGGCACCTCAACAACGTGGACTTAGGCAAGCCTTGGTGGCGAGCTGAACCATGGGATAAACATCGTGTCTTGTGTGTTGGTCCCCTAGGGTTTTATTCTTGCAATATATCTTGTGCTAGGGTTTGTGTTGGCAATCCGAGGAAAGGAAACATTTCCGTGGTAACTAGTCTTCAAACTGGTTCTTGTGTTGATTTTGCAGGGAAGGACTCACCTTGGTACCTAGTTACTCCCTGCCAAACCTCAACTTTATCTACTTATTATTTGTAGGCCGGCAGTGCCGCCCTGGTGTTTGACATTTGTTTTAAGTGACTTTTGACAGGCCTATTCACCCCCCCCCCCTCTAGGCTATTTACCCTTCCTAAGATCCTACACTCTCCAAGAACTCTCTCTAGGTTCCTTCAGCTAAAACAATGGCCAAGAGAGCTCACTGGGACGAAATGGACAACTACAAATAGTCCCCTCCTCCAAAACTAGTCGTTTTTTACTTTTTATCTACTCTGCGAAAGCATCGGACTAGTCTGGAGCTCACACCACCGGACTATGCACTCTGGTCCGGTGCTCACTCTCAGTTTAAACTACATCTAAAAACAGGCACCGTTGGACTACTTGCCATGGTCTGACGCTCTGGTCTGGAGCTAGGGTGCTCACTGAGTGAAAAACTCATCCTCATCCTCGAACCTCCAGACCACTCTCCTTGGTCCGGAGCCCTGGTCCGACACTCAGGTCCGGAGCCAGGGTCCTTACTGAGTTGGAACTGAGGTACAGCTTGGAGAAGACACTAGACAGGTCTGGCTCTCCTCCAGACTATCCGCACTCTCTCCCTATTTTCTATGCTACTAGTAGAGTAGGGCTTCGCCTATGTGTAGAGAGAGTAGCTCCTCCTTGTT
This sequence comes from Microstegium vimineum, assembly GCA_022036555.1. NCBI lineage: Eukaryota > Viridiplantae > Streptophyta > Magnoliopsida > Poales > Poaceae > Microstegium > Microstegium vimineum. Next base: position 29,385,645 of record CM039135.1, read on the forward strand.
GTGTCTTGAATGAGAGGGAGTGAGGGGGTATTTATAGTGGAGAGGTGGAGTAGGGGCAACTCCACCGCCACGTCATCGATCCGCATGATGGGTGATCAGAGCCCTTAGATCCCAACCGCCTTCAGATCAAGGGTGGAGAGGAATTGAGCATGTGCTTCTTTGTATGCCTCTATGCAAAGGAGGTTGGCGCCCCCTAGGCCTTAGGGGGGTCGGCCGACCCCCCCTATGGGTGGTGGGACTGCCCCAGTCCTTCGAGAAGATGGCCCACCTATCTTGGAGTGGGTGTGCACAAGTTGGACCTCTTTTGGACGTCGGTTTGTACTCTTGTGGGCCCATGGATCCATGTGAAGTGAATATGAGCCGTTTAGAGAAAGCACAAGTTGATCCAAGGGTGGAGGATCACTTGGGAGTGCTTCTCCTGGATCATGACCAGCATGGGAGAGAGGAGTGGCCGCCAAGTAACCTTCGGGGGTCGACCGACCCCCCCTATGACATGTGGACCACTGCCAACCTTCTATAAGCATGGCCCACATGTCAGGAGTGGCTAGAGATCTTGGTGGGTACCATTTATAGGTCGGCCAACCTGCACAAGGGGGTAGTGACCCCCTTACTATGATAGGTGGGCCCTCCTATGATGTGGAGTGCTTAGGGAGACTTGTGGGCCCCATAGGGTGGTCGGCCGACCCCCCTATGGTGGGTCCCACTAGCTCATTTCTCTCAATTTCCTGTAGTCCTGCAAGAAATACTCCATGTACATGTGGAACTATTTATTTGATAAAAATCATTATGTCTTCGCTTGCTAGCTCCTCGAAAAAGTGTTTTGTTGACGGTTTTGATTGTATAAAAACATGGTGAAATTACTGTCAACAACGATCTGTCCACGTTGCTCCGGCGAGTTTACGTTGTCGCGTCGGTGTCGCTCTTCGTGAGAGCTCGTTACTTTAGGGTTCATTAAATTGATTGGTGCTTTAGCTTCGTAGTAACATGATGATCGTGATTATGGGGTTGGTTGTTTGTATATCGCCTCGGTTTGGCCAGCACATATCATCGCCATGTCCCCCGGCATCGCTTGTTCTAGGTATTGTAGAAGTTGTCTAATGCGTTTGACGGACGCATCATGGTCGCGTTGAGTTGTTGAGTAGTTTTAGGTGCTTGTTTGAGTCAATCGTAGCTTGTAGTCACCGGCGTGATCACGGCCGAGCCATGAGCTTCGCCATCGCCGCCGATGAGCCCTCTGGGAGGGATAGAAGTAGGTGTTTTGTACCTCGTTGGGTGCGGGTGGATGTGTAGAACATGATAAGAGGGTTAGTTGTTCGTTTTGATCGCCAACGGTGATGCGCCGCTGTGTTTTATGCTCGCCGGCGCCGCTGGTTAGGTTTAGGAAGAGCTGACAGTGCTGTCCCGCGTGTCCGTGACTCAACCGAAGAGATTTTCTATTTTTTGAATATGAATAGTAGTATGTTTTGATATTTTTCTGTCTATTTTTATGTATATCCATAAATCATGAAATTAATTTTATATACTCTCTGATATGTGTAGTATTTAATAAAAATATAATATATTAATGTCCAATACACTTTTAATTTTGTAAAAATGTCTAGTTTAATTAGAAAAGTCATTTTCAATGATTTTTCATGCTCTCTTTATAATTCCAAAAATCATGAAACTATTTGTGCAACCTCTATGTAATTGTACCTTGCTGTATAAAAAGTTTGAGGTCCTTTGGACAAACTTTTGAAACTTCATTATTTAGTTAATTAATAAATAATTAATAAAGTCATTAGAAACCTTAATCACTATAGGATTTGGGTGACTTTGAATTTTTTAATTGCACATGTGTCATTGTTCAGTGACAAAGAAAGATATGAACATGTCATTTGATGTGATGTTAAGCACTCAGTTCTTTTGGACATAATTATTAAATTAATTAGTTAATTAAACATGAATTGGTTAATTACTTAATGAACTAAGTTTTGTTTTCTTTGTGAAGGAAAGTTGTACTCAAGATTTTTAATCTTGATTTGCATCACTTAACCATGAGCTTTTGTGTTTGTTAAAGCATCATGTTTACATTTAAGCATCATCTAAGCATATCATTATCGTGTAGATAATCCTATTGCTGGTGGAGAGGTCCATCATATAATTGGTTTGGATAATCAGCACTACGAAGTTGGTTTCGATATCTGTGGTACTGAACTAGAGACTATTTATCCTGCAAACCAAGACAAGTCCCGGTGCATTCAAACCCTACCTTGTATTTAAAAGCTTTTATTTAAATACACTTATGGTTAATTATTGCATAGTTACTATTCCATTAAAAAGTTCCTACTTGATGCATGATCTTATCCTTGTAGTATTTAATTCCGGTACCTTGATATCTGTTTTAAACATGCAAGTTACTATTGCTGCTTAGTGTGCTTAGAACAAAATTTAGTAGATGATTTCCGGTCATCTAAACATAACGTATTGCTTCGGCAAATGGTTATGCACTTTTGAGAAAGGGATGTTTTTTATGGAAGTAATAATCGGGACCGGACGGACATGGTGTTTAGGAGCTATCAGTGGTGACTGGTGAGCGGGTTCTCTCCGCCTGTGTCATTAGGAACCGTCCGTTGTAAAACGTAGAATGGTTATGACTTTAGAGCACTGATCACATACTTTTGGAAGCTACACTCTGGCTATTCTAGTCATAGAACGGTTAATCCGCACTAGGAGTGGTGACGCTCTAGCTATTCCAGTCTTATAATGGTTAATCCGCACTGGGAATGGTGGCGAGAGTAGTGTACCTTACTGGTTCGTGGAGCCGAGTGGAAAATGGTTAATCCGCACTAGGAGTGGTTAGTGGAGCCGGATGGAAAACGGTTAATCCGCATTAGGAGTGGTGAGAGTAGTGTGTACCCTCCTGGTTCATGGAGCCGGGTGGAAGTGTACTTTGCTCTCGGGAAAAATGAAAACGGATCAGATTCCAATCCAAGCTGATTCCGAACCAATCTGAACATTAATATGGATACTAATTCGAATATCCGTATAATTTTTCGGATACGAATTATAAAATGGATATTACCAATCTGATTCGGAACCAATCTGAACATTAATATGGATACTAATTCGAATATCCGTATAATTTTTCGAATACGAATTATAAAACGGATATTTTGTGCGGATATCGAATTCAAATATAATATTGCCAATATCCATCGGATATCGGATAATCTGGTAAAAAATCTGATGCATCCATCCTATGTATAACGGATACTATCCGATTACAAGCAGTCAGCTATGAATTTACAAGCAGTCAGCTATGAATTTACATACATGACCATGTACACACTCTAATCATGTACCGTATACATAAAAACCATGCCACATACAAAATCAAGTGTATAAAGTCACATACAAAATAAATTATATAGTAATGAAAATATATTAAATACAAAGTTATAAAATAATAAAAAAAGATTTACCATATCAATCAAATATTACACCAAATCTAGAAAAGAGATTTCTTATGTTTAAAACTTTCCTCATTTATCTTATTTTACAAAATAAAAATTAATTAAATATACATTTCATCTATTACTTTTTAGGAGGTAATAGGTGATTGTGATCGTCCGATCAAAATAAATGAACGACTCACAGATATTTAGGGGTACCTTAGAAAAAACCCAATGCTCATGGGTGAAGTCGTCAATGCAAATGATCCATATGAGCCCTGCTACTTCTGTTCGTGCAATGAAGCTCGGTGCTTGTATGATGGATCTATATCTTACCTCTCATTTGTTGCTTTACTTTGTAGGTTTAATTTAGATGGATTATGGACTCATAGAGTGGTGTAATGGATTGTGTACCTATGAAATATATATATATATATATATATGTTGGTTTTACTCAATATCCGAATAGATATTTGTATCCGACATTCTCCGAATCCGATTCATATCGTATTTGATACTATTTATTCGTATTCGTAACCGAGGCAATCCGTATTCGTATATGTATCCGATAGCTATCCATGTACGAATCCGAGTCCGAACAGAAATATGAAAACAAATACGATATCAAAGATATTCGTTCATATCCGATCCGTTTTCATCCCTACTCTCGGGTGGCAGAACCTCGGTCTTGGCTGGAGGATCTAGGGAAAGGTAGTTATATGTGTGCTTTAGTGCTGCATATAGCGTGTGGTTGGGAAGCCCCAGCTGGGTTTAACCGGTCCGAATCGTCGTGTTCCTCGGATATGGAAACACAACCCTACCTTTTACATCGTAGTTAATGAAACTTGAACTGGACACATGATGTTTGCTTTTGGAGATGGTTTGTTGCCTCGTTATCGATCATAAATTTAGATCGGTAGTTGAGTAACTTTAAGAGAACTAAATCAATTTCAATTATCTTTATAAATGCTCATTTATGCAAATTATTTGATTCTTGCAAAACCCATCTTGAATCACATTACTTACATATTGTTATACATCTACCACAATTTTTATTTGACGGGTAAGACTTGTTGAGTACCCAGTACTCAGGGTTTGTTAACCCCTGTTAAAGATGATGTTGCTAATGCGGTCTGTGTAGCCCCGTGCTGCATGACCGTAGTTAATGTTGAGGATGATGAGGAATAATTGCAGATGCTTGACTCTTGGGCAAAGTACCTCGGTTGGTTGTGAGATAAACCTTTTATCACTAGCTTGATGTAATATATTCGTATGACACTTAAGTTATGTTTTCAAAACTTCTGGTTTGTAATATGACTTATAAATTCCGTTGTTTTAATGTAAATTATTGTATTACTTCTGCAATGTCTGTAATGGGATGATCTTGCTCGGAAAGGGGTGAATGACTCGGTTTAATCTGAGGACAACCGACGGGTCTTGTAAGACTTGGATCATTTGTTAGGATTAAAGTTGGATGGACGATAATCCTAGCAAGTGGGCCCTGTTCTTAGGAGGTTCTGTCATAGTGACGGAACGTGGCAAGAAAACCAAACATGCTCTTGTCTTATATAAGTCTGAACCTAAAACATATCTATGAGTTCTATTAAAGGGTTCATTGGCTACAATTTGGGCCCATTAAAACATGTGACTAGAGAAAAGACTACATCCTATAGCCATGTCGCAAGATGGAGTCTACAACGATGGCTTTCTTTGCCTCCATAGATGGTAGTTTACTTTTAGGCTTGGGTTTTATCCAAAATATGACTTTGCTACTCATTTGAGACTATTTTTTGTGCTAAACCTTGTAATAGCGTCATCTGATTCCTCTCTTGAGACTTGATAAGATGAAGACAGATGTTACTTTCCATTATAAAAAAGGAAATACTATTTTTACTCAAATGGTTTTGAAGTGTCTGTGGATGTTATTTGGCTTGGTGAGACTTCCACTCGTATCCCCACAACATATGCCCAAATCTATACACAACCCTAATTATAGAAATGCACTATTCCAAGTCACAATTGCATTTTCTGAGAACACAATAATTTAAGCATGTCACTTTTTCGTTTTGCTTCAATTTCACAGATTGATCAAACAACACGGTACGACCATTTTGTTTTGAAGACCATTCTCACAGCAACTAAGCTTTGTTATCTTGGTGAAGGAAAGCACTAGTTTCAAACAACACTTAGATTTCTTGTTTGGAAGATGCATAGTTGATGGATAAGGATACTTTATTTGATTGATGTGTGTATTCAGTTCTAGGATCATATACTAATATATTCCTATGATTGCTTGGTCTCCTACAATAATCCAGATGGAAGGAGAAGTTGCAACTCACCATGATCCACCAAAGGGAAAAGACAAGGTAATCAATGCAACAGTTTGCCCTTGTATTTAGACAACACCATACTAGGCAAACAATTCACAATTTATTGTCTTCCACTATAATTATATCTATGAAACATGCTAAACATCTGCATTTATTTCATTCCTTTTTTAAAAATCAAAATGTGCAAGGATCACACTGAAGAGGTGAAACCTATGAAAGACAAGAAGGAAAAGAAGTCAAAGAAGGAAAAGAAAGAGAAGAGCAAGGACAAAGAAAAGGAGAAAGTTGGGGAGATTATCGACGCCACCAAGCTAAGGGCCAAACTGGAAAAGTTGGATGCAAAGATTGATGACCTAAAGGCCAAGAAGCAGGAGATTGTTGTTCGACTCTTGGAGCTTGATGGGGCATCACCAGCTAGTGGTGAAGCAGTTGCACAACCGGTGACGAGTGGATGACATGACATGTCGATGATTTGTGGAGACCTTGGAATGAGCTAAAGCGATAGGTTTTAGCTAACAAGTTCTATAGAAGGAGCCATCCAAGCAAAATGAATCTAAAATGTAATTATTACTATAACCACTTGTGCTTTTTCATGGACTACAAAATCTTACGTACTAAAAGTTCATGGCTAACTTTAGCTCCTACAATTTATTAAAAAAATGTTTGTCTTTGTGCATGATATCCATATAGATATTGTATCTCTATTATCTATATCCACGTAATAGATTTACCAATTAGTTAAATTGTGTCATTGTTGGCAATAAAAATGTGTTTCTAGCGACAGGCACACTAAAGGCCCGCAGAGACCGTCTTGGAGCAGGATCTCGATCTCCTGAGCCTCCAAATGACACAGCCGAACGGGTGATTTGATCCTAGGGCATGATTGTCAATTTGACCTGCAATTGACAAGGAGAAAAAAAAATCAGATTATGGAACATGCTGGTTATTGCCAGACAGTTCCACGATGTATGATTTTAAAATAGCCAATGGTCATAGGAAATTGACTAAAGAGTCAACTCCTAAAAGTGTAAAGCATGTAAAGATAATAGTAAGATTTAAATATCTATTCATCATGTATATTGGGTAAAGCAAGTGATTAGCCGATCTCATCGATAGATTTATTAATAAGATACAATACATGCGACATTCATCAACTCATACCACCAAATTAATCAAATATGCTAAATAAAGATTAATCATTAACAGTGGAGTGTTTCCATGCAGCCATAATGATAATTAACCCGATAAAGTGGCTTATTTGAGTGTTTCCATGCATCCATAATAGTAAACAAACTAAATTACGTCCAACATATCCAACGAATTTGATTATGTTCAAATCATCAAGTGTACACGTATCTTATGATGAAAACATAACCGGATTGGCTATTTAGCCAATACATGGTACATGAGGCACAAACAAGATCTATCTGCCTAATTGTAACATACATGACAATGTGGTTTGGAGATATAGCCGATAACAAGTATATTAGATTAAATCTACCTACTTTTAGATCAATCTATAATTAGTTAGATATATCGAACGCACAATATATAACAGTTGAAATCAAAAGATTTGTGAATACGAATCTAAATTAACCGTTTTGACAAGGATAAACATGAACATGCTCAAAAGGTAGATTTAAGTGGCTTGAAAGCTTAATCTAATCTGTCAATGTCAATTGGGCAAGATATTGTTGTAACAAATAAATTAATTAAAACAAACAACATCGATAACTTAATGAATTTATTAGATCGTCAATCTAATAGAGCCGATAACTAGCTTAAACGATCACTTATGTGATATTGAAGCAATGCATCCTCATAACTAAGGTTTAAACATATAATTAGCTCAGATCGAGCTTGCATGAGCTTAAACAATGCAGCCGTACAAACGAGACATGAACTGTGGCTATACTTACAAGCAAATCGGAGGTTGATCTATTCGATGCAGCCCTGTTTGTTGAAGGTTTCGCCAAGATCTACTCTACTCCTACTCCTAAGGGTTTGGCCGGAGCCAAAAGGTTTTGTATTGATTGATTGGGTATCTTTTACAATGGCATAGACTTTACTATTTATAACCATAGCATAAGTCCTAGTCTGATACGACTACTAAGCAAATAAGTAAAAAGGAAATAAAATATAACTTGGGCTTCAATCTTTCCCTTCAAAAGTGCCCAACGTGTCTATCTTGCCGTAACCAACGTAGAACCTCTCTTTATGCGATCCTTTCTTAGTCGATTACCTTCTTCGAGTTAGCCGATCATTCGGGTTTGCTCCAAATACTGGCTATCTGAGTCTGGCATTATAACCCACACGTGCATATTTTGACTTGCCAAAATATGGTGTCAACACATACCCTCAATTTTGGGATAAAAATTATTTTATTCCAAAATTTGTCTTGAAACCTCAAAGGTCGGCTCGCCGACTGTTGATTACTGTTGGGAGCCGAAGAGGTGGACGCTCCATTTTCCCGCAATAATTTACTCGTCGTGTTGTACCTTCACGACGTATCTTCACATTCCAAAGGGAATATTTTTCTCTATATATTGTCGCCTATCTTCTGAGTTCATCACAATCGCCCCCAGTGTAGCCTCTTCATAGCTTTTAAGAAACCACAAGAAAACCCCAATGATCGGAGGAGATGATTGTGACAAGCGTCCAGCCGCCGATGTCCCATCGGACCTGCTGATGTGCCAATGCCTCCATGCAATAGGATAAGCTGATGCCTTTAGACTCATCAGTTGATTTCATCTCCATTTACTGATTTTGGTTCAGTGCGGTCCTTCTTGGGAGCAATTGTCGTATTGACCTCAGGACCGGTGAACCTCTCTTACCTCCTAGGCCTTCTGCAGGTGGTTCTTCTGGTGCTCCGGCGTCCCCGTCCAGCTCCAACTCTAGCACGGCAGCTTACAACCTCGTACACCATCGAGGATGGCCACCGCTTCCACCGTCAACTTTGAGAAACACGTAGCCGTTACTCGAAGGATATGAAGAAGGTTGTGCATCTCTAAAATGTGGAGGCGCAATAGGTGGCGCTGAACGCCGCAAGGGATGAACTCACCGAGGTGAGGAATCGGCTAGCCGAGGCCGACAACACAGTGGCAGGTGAAACAACGCCTAGTTTTACTATTCTAATCTGGATCTCTTTGTACATCCTTCTCACATTCTCTTTCTTCTGTAGCGCTGATGGTGCGGCTCGAGAGTCTACACCGAATCACCACCACTGCCGCCAACACTATGAATGCACGCGGCGAGGTGTTGCAGCACCATCTCCAGGACATTCAACATCGTGTTCGGGAGATTGCCCTCCATGGCATCTGCCATGGTGCCGCCACTGCTCTTGTCGCCACCGATGCTAGCTCCGACTACGACCTCCTGGACGTAGACCCGGGGTTTCCTGAAGATGAGGGACTAGAAGATCATGAGGGTCTTCAAGAAGCCTTCCAGGAGCATGGGGCGGCGATATGTGCCATTATTCCTGCCAGGATATTGTACATAAGGTGTTCCTCGGCAATTAGTTTGTATCAGATGCAAACTAATAAAAACTTTTGTGTATACACTTCTTGTGTCAATGTGCGTTGATGTGTGTTGTTCCAAGGGCAATGCTTTCTGCACCTCTGTGATATACCTCTGCTTCATCAAGTTTAATGTCTTCTGTTTGGTTTCTAGTGTTTTTGCTCCAATGGCGATGCATATTGCATCGGCTATCACCAATCTTTTGTTGGTCATTTTTTGCACTAGAGGCGATACGCTCTCTATCGGTTATCTTGGTGTTCATAGTAATCTGATCGACTATAACAGATCCACCCAGAAGCTAGGATAGCATCTCTTAACATATTTTCCATTAATTACTCTAAAAAACTCTTCTCCTTCCAAAGTTTCATAAAAATAAACATTACTAGGGGCACTCCTTGTAATCCAATAAGGTCCTTCCTAGTTTTGTGATCATTTGTCATATTGTTGTCCTTAGTTCCAATTGGCAAAATGACTTTCCAAACCAAGTCACCTTCATTGAACCTCTTTTCTCTTACCCTCTGGTTGTAGTATTTGGCAATTCTGAGTTTATGACCCTCATCAACACTCTCACCGCTGCTGTCCGTGAAGTGCAAATCCACATCCTTGGGGTCAACAACCTTGACACTACCCTCTTTGGCCATTACCTCACACGGTTAAGTGCTTACTGAGGTAAGCCAGCTCTGATACCACTTGTAAGGACCTGATAAGCCTAGAGGGAGGGTGAATAGGCTTGCTTAAAATAAAACTCACAGCTTCTGTCAGCACAGGCGCGGCACTGCCGCTCACAAACCCGACACTGCCGTGGCTGCCCGGCACTGCTGGACTCTAGGCCGACAATGTTGGTCAGCTGAACAGAACCTTGCACAATTCAAAAACTATAATGGATATGGAAATTTTGCTTGAATCAAAACCTTCCTAGAGGTGTAAGGAACCTCTAGCACCACTTGAAAGTGGTAGCAACACACCCACGGCGTAGATCGGGTCCAAACCCTAGAAATCAACTTGAGAGAAATATATATCAAAGTAGAGAGACAATCACAAGTTGACACAAGATTTGACCTGTGGTTCAGCTTGCCACCAAGGCTTGCCTACGTCCACGTTGTTGAGGTGCGTCACACAAGGCTCAAGCTCACCACAAAGGTTAGCTCTTTCCTCGGTCTCAAGTCAAGAGAATGAACTCTTGAGATGAGGGGAAATGTATTAGCAATATGGGGTGTTACAAACCTCCCTAGGCTGCCACACAAAGGAGGCAAGCTCAAGGGAGACGCCTAGCCGGCAGTAAAGAACTCAAACCATCGGCCACCACGCAAACCAAATGTTTGTAGGAGTTGAAGATCCGAGGAAGAAGCTTCTTCTCAAGCTTGGAGGCTCAATCTCTCAAGGATTTGAGTGGAAATCAATGGACTAGAGAGTTGGAGCAACCAAGGGAGAAAGGGGAGCAAGAAGGGAGCTTCTCAAACTGTTTCACAAAATGATTTTGAGTGAATGAGCAAAAGTTACCGTTGGGGGGAGTGAGGAGGTAAGGAAGTACCCCCTCACTGCCAACGGTTAGATTTCAAGTCGCGGCAGTGCCAGCCTAGAGGCGCGGCAGTGCCGGCCTAGAGGCGCGGCAGTGTCGGACTGCACGGCACTGTTGGCCTGAAGCCCAGCAATGTTGGCTTGGCACAAACAGCAAAGGTAGCAGAATGGAATAGTTGTCTGTTTTGCCTACTATGTATGTGGAGGTGTATGATGAGTGAATAGATATAGCATTTGGTTCACTTGTTGGCATGAGTGTTGAATCCCTCTTAATGGTACGGCATACCTAACTCAAATTCGAAATATAAAAGAAACAAAGTCCTTTGAGCTTGTTGCCATACACTTTTGTAATTGGAGGGGTCCGCCAACCTGTTCAGCTTGCTTGTCACACTTGAAGAGTCTCATTAGTTCTCTAATTATGTTGTCATGTCACCACAACTCACTTAGGGCTTGATTTTTGTTGATATTCGTTAACGCAAATAGAGAAATCGCTAGGAAGTAATCCACAAGCGCACGGATACCGGTGAGCACTTCACCCGGGAGATTATCCAGAGTATCGTATTTATTTATCCACAAGGAGAAAGGGTGCATCTGACTAACCAAATATATGCTATTAACCTTTAGGCTACAAACAAGGTGATCTTGATATGAGCGATTAGAGAAGATCGCGATAGCACTCTCGTTCTAGTCTATGCAAGATATGAGTTATTATTCCATTAGGGAGAACCGTCGTGATAAGAGACACCTCAGAGAATGCTTACTACGTGGCCTATAAACCCTACCAGTCCTTCTAACGGGATTGTGGGTTCCAAAGGTATCTACGGAATTGTCACTTTCTGAGCTACTACCACAGATCCGGCTAGATAGGGGATATCTATGAGGATCTTAGCCCAAACACCACGTTTACGCTAAAGACGATTACCCTACTCTCAATGCAAAGAGAATAAAGTAAACTCATAAACCAAAGAATAATAGAACAGGGAACTTACTAGAATTAAAAGTCGAAATACCGAAGAAATCCTAGGAGCAAGCCTCGGGTTAGGAGACTTGATCCCGTTGATACAAACCGGAGAAGAGACACTGATAGGACGGGCTTCCTCCAATCCACACCTCCACTCTAACTCTCTCAATCTAGAAGAGTAAACTCTAATCTCATATAGAAACTAAGGATAGTTTCTCTTGAATGCTAAGCCCTAGAGAATAGATCCATAAGAGATCCTCTCTGGCGAATCCTCTCTGGAAAATATATAAATGAATAATGGATTGCTCTTTGCCAGGGGGCAAGGGTCCTCCTTATATAGCCCCCTCAAAGAAACGTCAGTCGTCGGATCAAACCGACCTTAATGGAGGGGTTAGATGCAACCTCAAAGGCGGTGGAACCCTAATCCGCGAGGCGGAGCCTGATTGGCTGCCTGGCCAAGGCGGGCGCCCTACCCTGGGCCCGCTTGCCCTCTCGTTCCTTCCCGCGCTTTCTTGACCCTTCTGGATTGTTCTTTTTCCTACGAATGATAATTATCTCTATGTAATCCTTACATGTGGGTCTTTCCTCCATATTTTCTGGTAACCCCCTACAGAAACATACATTCACCAAAACTCATGGAATTCTGTCAGTATAAACCCTATGTCTAGGTGATGTGTTGCAAATATATCCTTTCTATTGCTTAGTTGACGGTTAAAATTGATACTTAAGGACCGTCAACAATTGCACTTTCACATGTGACGTGACTTTCTAGGAATTCAGATGTCACACACAAGCCCCGCATCTACTTTCTTCCGTGCGCTAAATGAGGAAGAGTTGGTCTGGAGAGGTTCATTATTTTTTTTATCCATATATACCTAGACCAACCGGTATATGCATCTGATTTTGCTGCTTACAATTTCTTTTAATTTGTCGATTAGGACACAAAATCCGACCATCCCTTTTTTATGGTGTGCATTTACGTTCACTCATGTTTCAGCTACTAGATCCAACTTGCATGTAGTCTCACTATCCAACCAGGTGACAAAATTGTGTTGTATTTATGTGTGCACTACATGGAACGTAATTTGAACATCAAAGATTGCAAGCAGTCTTAGAGCAAAAATGTAAATGAGGTTGGATTCTATTGTCGTGAGTATGACTGCCAAAACTTTTGTATCTGTCTTTTTGGATGGGACGGGAGTTTGGCCGCCAAAATATTATTAAGTTCATATCTATTTTGTGACTTTTTGGTACCAATTTAGATTTTGCAATATCATGTCCTACCTTGAAAGAATATGTGATGTCAGTGTTCTCTCGTAGCCTCATATTACACTGCTGGATAAATCATTATTTGTAAGATTGACCTCCTTTTGATATAAATACTGGTAATCACTTATCATTTGTTTAAGCTTTGATATAACAAGAATATGTATTTGATTTATGTATAGAAAATAAACAACTGATCTTCTTTCTTTTAAAAAAAACAACTGATCTACCATAGGAAATTAGGAGGCTTTCTTGTATACAATTTTATGAAGTTGTGGGATGGTGTAAGATTGTCACCTATCAACATTGTAACCATATATAGTCTACATCTATATTTTGTACACTACACAAATAAATAATAACGTAATGTTATATGTCATGCATAATTATCAAGATCACTGAGGATGGAATTTTTGGCTGACGGAATTTTTGGCTGGCATTTTGGCGAGTCGTGCAAATGAATGTTATGAGAACATCCTTGAAGATCTCCAATATATGATTAAGGAGTTAGGGAGAATGTAACTATATCTTCTTAAATGTAAAAATGTTTTATTTATTGTGTAAAAAGTTAAACTCTACAAAAATAAATTAGTTATTTTTAAAGCATTTTCCTAAAAAAACCGTAGCGTTAGCACGAGCATTATACTAGTTTGTCTAAAGACACACAACTTCGTTACCCTTCTTCTCGTTACTCCTTAGTATCTTCTTCTCGTTACTCTTTAGGCCTTGTTTGGATACGCATGTATCTCTCTCAAATCACATGGTTTGAAGTGGATTGGAGTAGATATTAGTTCAAATGCACTCATTAGAGTAGATATTAGTTCAAATACACTCCAACCCATGTGGTTTGAGGGAGATCCATGCGCATCTAAACAAGGCCTTAGTATATGAACTATAGTACTACTGACTCTTCTAAATAGTGGTGGCAACGGGGTGGGTCCGGATCAGGTGGAGACTTCGTGGACCCGAATCCGATATTTGAACTTAAAACCCAAAATTACACTGCTAACCAGTTTGGGTGATAATCCAAACCCGAATGGTTAACCGAGACCTGAAACCCATCATCATACAGCAATAAGAAAAATAATAAACAAAATTAGCAACATATGTATGATATATATTACATATTCAAATTTATAAATAAGAGGTAATAAATAACACACAGTTTCATGACTCAACCTACAAAAAATTTAATTGCTTACATAAACAATTTATTAATAAAAAGACATAAGTTTTTTATTATATTTTGGATATCCATTGGTTATCGCGGGTAAAAACTAAAACCTGAAATCGAACCCGATAAATTTTGGGTAACTGAAGCCAAAAATCATGGATGAAAAATCAAACCCGAACTCAAAACCACTAGCTAGACCCAAAACCCATGGTTATCCACCCAAACTCGATCCGCTACCATCTTTAGTTCTAAATTATAATTCATTTGACTTTCTGATTTTAAGTTTGACTATTCATCTTATTCAAAAATTTATGTAAACTATCACTTCTTTTGCTATGACTTGTTTTTAGCAATAAAAGTTTTTCAAGAATAATTTAAATTGATTATATATTTTTTTTTTGAATAAGACAATTGATCAAAATTGAAATAAAAAAGTCAAATGAACTATAATTGATCCAGGGAGTGCTATATATTTTTTTTGAAGTAGTACAACTACATTATTATGGGCGGCCTAGTTCAATGATCGATATTCTATATTGTAGGAACAAGGAACACCTACATCCGGTGGCAGGTGGCCAAGTCTAATCTTGCCAATCACCGGAGTATACACAGGGAAGGTTCAAAAAAGAGTGATTCTATTTAAACTGCAGCTTCCACGAAACAGATCAGATAGACCATGTCTAATATGGGTTGGAACCTAGAAGCGTTGGTAAATACCTCTGCCCAAAAAGTGTTATTTTAAAGTCACAACGGGAGCAGTACAGGGCTGGTGGCTTTCTCCACTGACGCACCTGGCTCTTTGTCAGAAAAAAAACACGAAGCCTCATTGATTTTTTCTCGCGTCGCGTGTTTGAGCTGTGGCTTTAGTTTTCTTGTCGGACCAAGCTGTTGTTGCTCCTCTAGGATGCTATGACACACTGCGGGGCTAACATTTTAGTTGATGTGGACTATTTATGCTCATAGGAAACTGGAGCTGTACGAGAGAGTGTAGCGTTGGGCATGGCCTTACCTTAGATGCTGAAAGCTAAAGGCTGTTCGCACCGGCTGCGCTAGCTGGACCTGCAGTATAGTTTTCAGTAGAAAAGACACACATCACATGCGTTAAACCAGTCCTCTACAGGCGTCCCCAACGGTGTTCCTAAGGTCATTCTCAATGGGAGTTTCGTATCCCAGTTTCCAATGCTCTCGTATTTTGGAAATAGTGTTGAAGAGTTTCATGGGGATGAAACTCTCTCTACTCTCATGAAACTCTTATCATCTCTCTCTTCATAAATAGGGTGTCACGTCATCTTATTTAATGTTCATAAAACTCTATAAAACTCCCATTAAGACTGACCTAATAGCTAGCGAGATGTATTGTTTTAGAGTTAAATGCACCATAGGTACATGGACTTGTTTGACTGTGCCATATAGATCCATGGACTCTGAAATTGCAGTTATGGACCCTTAAACTTGATTATACGTGTAATGCAGGTCCAATCTTCCTTGTCAGCCAAATTTTGTAGACGTGGCTTGGCCAACGTGGACCGAACCGACCTCCAGGCGCACGTGCCCGGCGCGTGAGGATGGTGCCCCCTGGATTTTTGCACCTTGCCCTCTCTCCCTTTCTCCCTCACTCAATCAGATCTCTCCCTGATTTCTCTCTCACCTTTTCTTTCTCGGTTGGTTCGTCACGCGCGGGAAGGGCAAGGGACTGAGCGGGAGGGGTGACCAAGGGAGGCGATTGAAGGCTGCGCTAGAGAATCGGGGGGTGGAGTTGGATCCACCTTCTGGATTCGGGGCTACGGTGCCTCAAGGTTTGTGAGGAAGCACCAGGATGGTGCTCAAACCATGGCGGAAAGGGGAGCTGCCCCCAGTTTATGGTAAGTGCCTCCAAGAACTAATCCTCGGTGTATTTGTGTTGGTTGTAGTGTAGTTCGTGTCTTGGGAGTGTGGATTGAGCCATTTCGTTTCAGTTTTTGGTAGGCTAGGATTTCTGATTTCATACTGTGTGTGACATTTGCAAGTTGATTTAGTTCTAAATTTGTGCTGGTAGTGACAAGTTCACAGTGGAGGTACATCATGGTGGGTTTTTTATCGGTCATGGTAGTAATCGGACTTATTTAAATGATAAGGTGAGTTGGTTCAACAATGTGTCAGTCCGCACTTGGTCTCCACTGTGGTTTGAGAAGTTGAGTTTTAGTCTACATTATCCTAAGAATCCTGCTATGAAGGTGTATTGGCTATTACCTGGAAAAGACATGTCTGATGGACTTAGACTAATTGTATCAGAAGAGGACACTTCAGTGATGTCTGCTATTGTGGACAGGGTGAGGCTCTTTGTGTTGTACTTTGATAATGAAGGTTCTGCTTCAGTGACAGATTGGGATGATGTAGTTGTCAACCCTATTACATCTCTGCCCAAAGTTATTAGCCCATCCAAGGTTGGGAAGAGCCAAGATAACAATGAGGATGATGACAACTCAGTTGATGACAGTGATATAAGTGAATTTGGTGACAGTGACTATGAACTAGAAGATGATGATGCCCTATTTGCTGATAATGTGGATGGTGATGTTAGTGATGGAGGTGTTGGCAGAGGACAGAAAAGAGGAAAGGGGGCCAAGCAGACAATTGCTGCAACATATGAGGGAAAACAACTACTTGTGCATGATGATAGTCCTAGTGATCAAGAGGAGTCAACTGATGATGATGAATTGCAATTACCTGACTCAGATGATGAATCCAATCCAAGTTTGATGTCCAAGTCTTTCAAACCAGAAGACATGCTGAATCCAGTGTTCAAAGTTGGTATGATGTTTGAGTCTATTGAATTGTTAAGGAAAGTTGTAAATGAGTATAGTCTTAAGCACAGAGTATATGTCAGGATGCCTAGGAATGAGAAGAAAAGATTAGGGGCTAACTGTTCAAAAGGGCAATGTCCTTGGAAGTTATATGCATCATATGACAAAAGAGTTAATGCTATGGTTATCAAGACTTATAGTGGACATCACAATTGCCAGAAGAAATGGGTCTTGAAGAGTTGCACTTCTAACTGGCTTGTTGGGAAGTACATAGAGTCTTTTAGAGCTGACAAAAATGTCTCTTTCCAACTTTGCCAGAGTTGTACAGAAAGACTGGAATCTTACACCTTCAAGGACTAAGCTTGCTAGAGCTAGAAGACTGGCTATGAAAAAGGTGATGGGTGATGAGGCACAACAATACAACATGCTATGGAACTATGCCCAAGAGTTAAGGAGATCCAATCCACACAGTTCCTTCTATCTCAATCTAGATGGAAGCCTTTTCAAGTCGATGTATGTTTCTCTTGGAGCATGCAAAAGAGGTTTCCTAGCTGGGTGTAAGCCTTTGATTTGCTTGGATGGATGTCACTTGAAGACTAGGTATGGTGGGATCATGCTTACAGCTGTTGGTATTGATCCTAACGATTGCATCTACCCCATTGCTTATGTTGTGGTTGAAGTGGAGTCTCTGGAGTCTTGGAAATGGTTCCTTGAAACACTGAAGCAGGACCTTGGCATAGAGAACACCTACCCTTGGACTATTATGACTGACAAGCAAAAGGTGAGCATGTACCTTTACTAAAATTAAACTTGTATCTGTTGACTAGTATTACCCACCTGCACCCTTATAAAATGAGGTTGACTAATATTACCCACCTCTCCTTGTGCAGGTACTTATTAAAGCTGTGGCAGAGGTGTTCCCATAATCTGAGCACAAATTTTGTGTTAGGCATATGTACTCTAACTTCCAATAGGTTTTCAAAGGTGAGAACCTCAAAAACCAACTCTGGGCTTGTGCTAGGTCTACTTCTGTGGTGCAGTTTAATAAGACCATGGAGAAAATGAGGGTACTTAATGAGAAAGCATTTAAGTGGTTGGAGAAAATGCCTCCTAACACTTGGTCTAGAGCATTTTTAGTACTTATTGTAAGTGTGATATCCTACTGAACAATAGTTGTGAGGTTTTCAACAAATTCATCCTAGATGCTAGAGAAATGCCTGTGCTCAGTATGTTAGAACAGATAAAATGTCAACTGATGGCAAGACACTACTGCAAAGAAAAGGAGGTTGGAGATATGTGGCAGGGTCCTATTTGTCCTAAAATCAGGAAAAAGGTTAACAAGATATCTCAGTGCTCTAACACATGCTATGCCATACCTTCTGGTAGAGGATTTTTCCAAGTTCAAGATAGGGACTACACTTTCATTGTTGACATAGGGCTTAGGAGATGTGAATGCAGAAGATGGGAGCTCACTGGTATCCCTTGCTCACATGCTATCTCATGCCTTAGACATGAGAGAATACCCATTGAATCTATGGTGCATGACTGCTATAGTTCATCAAGGTTTCTATTAGCATATGGGACCAAAATCATGCCATGCAGTGACCCTAGCACTTGGGAGAAGGTACCTGGACCAGATGTCATGCCCCCCAAATATGAAAAAAAAGTTGGAAGGCCTAGCAAGAATAGGACGAAACAACCAATAGAAATTGAAACCACTCAAGGAACTAGATTGTCAAGGCATGGGGTCAGTATGACATGCAGCTATTGTGGAGGCATAGGACACAACAAATTAGGATGTGCTCTCAGGAAATCTGGGTTGCAGCCACAGGCAGTGCCAGAGGAACAAGGAGCTCCAGGCCAAGATGCAGTGCCAGAGGAGGATGAAAGTGTTAAACCAACAAAAGAGGATACAGTGCCAGAGGAATAAGGAGCTCCAGTCCAAGATTATCCATTTCAGTATGATGAAAACATTTATGGAGAAATACCAATTGCTCAGGTATTTGCACAGCTATAGATTTTTGTTGTCATTACTACTAATGTGATCCAATTGCTCAGGTACCTTTAACTGCTAATCTGATCCTATTACTTGCAGTTTACAATGCATTATGAAGAAGGCACTGAGCAACCAATTTCACTGCTATTAGGAGGAAGCCAACCCCCTTTGTCACAGCTCATAGGAGACAACCAAGTCCCATTGTCTCAGCTGATAGGAGACACCATGCTTTCAAAGCTAGAAGCAGAGGTGAACACTTGTACAATCATGTCTTTGCATTTACTTGACACTCTTACTAATTCGGCATGTACCAGGCTTCACAGGTTGCAGCAAATATGGTGGAACCTATTGCTCTACCTGATTCAGGCTTCATCATGTCAAACTTACCAGCTGAAAGACCTGTGCCTCCATCCACTGCTACAAAAATGGGTAAAGTTATAGTAGGAAAGCGCAAGGGCACTACCTCAACTAATCAGAAAAGGAGAAGGTGCTAAGAAGAAGAAAAAGGCATCTGCGCCTACCAAGAAGGCCAAGAAACCTGATGAAACTTATTATGTGTATAGGCATATATTTTGGTCAAGGAATTGATATACAGAGTCCATGACAATGTATAGAAATGCACCAAAGATAGCTACATGGGTTCTTTCTAATCTTTTGTCTAATATATAGTGCTAAGGTATACATCTAGATGGATGCAAGCATCAAGCTGTTTCAATGATGCTTAGATGGCTGGTCCATAATCTTTTGTATAATATATATAGATGCATCAAACAATGATGTTGTTGATGGTTGTGCAATCTGAAATAATCAGGATGCTCAGTTCTCTATTATGTATGCAATATCAGTACTTCTATAAATTTGTTGCATACATTTCAGAATTGGTGTTATTACAAGAATTCACATTTCTGAGGCCTTGAAAAACATAACTTGTATTCAACATATAGGTACAAAATACAGTTATTATTCAACACAACACACACCATCTACCAACACTAGCACATCACTGGTACATGGAACTCACTTCACCAACAATAAAATGAGCATCAGGACCTGGACTAACAAGATTCCAAAACAAACACCACATATACATCGTAGCAGCATTAGTTCTTCTTGCCTAGCTAGTACACATCCCCTCTCCTTCACCTTTGCTGCCCCAGATCGACATGTATCATCCATCTCTGATGCTTCTGCTTTTACATTGAACGTTGAACTGCTTCCTTCCCACTCATTCCCCAACAGGCCGGCCAACTCACCCTTCTTAGCCAACTCTTTCAGGTGATCTGCATACTCAACTTCCCAGTAGAAAAACGGGCACCCAGAGTTCCTCTACACTCAAATTGAAACCAAAATCAAATACCAACTACAAATCAACAACGAATCAAACCTTCCCAAACCCTAACTTACCTTATGGAAGGGACAACAGTAGAAGATTTTCCCAAAGCTCGTCGGCTGCGAAGATACACGCTGCACCACCCATCGGCGCCTGCATTCAGAGCAAATGATGAGGGGGAGTCGTCGATTATGCCCCGCACCGCTCCCTTGCTACACCATGTAGGAGTTGATGGAGATCCAGAGAGCGCCGACAGGAAGAAAGAGAGAACAATAGGTGGGAGGGAGGAGATCTGATTGAGTGAGGGGGAAAGGGAGAGGGGGCAAGGTGCATAAATCCATGGGGCACTGTCCTCACGAGTCGGGCACGTGCGCCTGGGGGTCGGTTCGGTCCACGTTGGCCAAGCCACGTCTAATAAATTTGGCTGACAAGGAAGATTGGACCTGCATTGCACGTATAATCAAGTTTAAGGGTCCATAACTGCAATTTCAGAGTCCATGGACCTATATGGCACAGTCAAACAAGTCCATGTACCTATGGTGCATTTAACTCTTTTTATACTATATGTTGGAAAACCAATGTACAGATTCACCTCGCTAGCGTTGAGCAAACCGCTAAGCTCACACCGCTTCCAATAAAAAATGTGTCTATCTCTCTCCTTCGCATGGCTTGCTTCTCCATTGCTTATCTTTTTTTAATCGATCTCGCTAGCGATTTAGCAGAGGCCACTACGGACGCCCTACGCGCATGCCCTAGGAACAACGTTTAGACTGATAGCACCGCTGAGAGATCTCTAGTGTTTTGGATAATTGATGAAACCTCAAGTACTAACCTAGCTCTAAGTGTTTGAGTAGGTTTAGTACACTCATTGAAGATGATGACAAGTGGTGGAGCAAGCAAAGGTGATGGAGACCTAGAGCTCACACTTGGAGAAGAAGGCAAATGGAAAGACCCTAAGTTAAACAAGGCAAAGGTATAAGCTAGGGCTTTTCTTTTGGTGGTCAAGACACCAAGTGGGTGTGATCACTTTTAGGATAGACAACCGTACTATTAAGAGGGGAAATTCAAAAGTGAGTGCAGTTTGTCAAGTGCCACTAGGTGTTATCTATATTGAATGTGCATTTAGGACTTAGTGAAATACACCATGCTAATTGATAAGTAAAACATACCAAGAAGTGTTCACTAAAGAGGTATCTTAGTACTTGGCACATTGGAGCAAGACTGGAAAAGATCAGAGACAAATGAGGATCAAGCAGGGGCGCCGGACGCTGAAGAAAAGGGCGTCGGACGCTGTCCGACGCAACGGACTATGGCGTCAGACGCTGGGACTGTGAACCCCGTGCGTCCGTCGGCCACTCAGAAGCTCCAGTGAAATTCCAGAGCGCGACGGACAGCGTCTGTCAGATCGGCTTGGAGCGTCCGTCGGGCTTCTAGAGAGCTCTGCAAGCGAGCAATTTGAAGACAGGCGCCAGACGATGGAGGACCAAGCGTCGGACGCTGGCGACGGAGCGTCCGTCGCCCGTGAAGCAGCCCAACGGCTAGTTCTGACAGGGCGTCGGACGCTGGCAATGGAGCGTCCGTCATCCCCGTGAAGAGTGTTCGTCGCCAACTTAACAGGGTAACGGCTAGAAGACTTTGAAGGGAGTTATAAATATGTGGTGGCCGGCATGGGGTGATCTCTCTCGCACATTTGAACATCTTGAGACTCCTTTGAGCTGAGTAAACTCCGTCCCACTCATCTCCATGCTTGGTTAGTGAAAACTCAATAGAGATTGAGTGATCCAAGTGCATTTTGCATATAGCTTGCATCTAGTGGCACTTGGGAGGCGTTCTCGCTGCGGATTTCTTGTTGCTCTTGGTGATTGCCATCACCTAGACGGTTTGGAGCAGCGGTAGTAGATCGAGAAGCTTGGTGATTGTGCTTCGTCGACTGCAAGTTCATTGTGAGGGGTTCTTGTGCCTTCCCCGCGGGAGATCGCAAAGGTAACTCTAGTGGATTGCTCGTGGCAGTTCAATAGCATCATCTTGTGTTGGTTGTGCGACACCCGATGATGGGTTTGGCGTGTGATGCCAATTAGCGCGTGAACCTCCAAGTGAGTGTCTTGCCACAACGGGGACTAGCTAGTTGGCAAACTAGTGAACCTTGGAAGAAAATCAAGTGTCAACCATTGTCCCTTGTGATTGATTGACTTCATTGGTATTCACTTGATTGGTTCATCCCCTACTACTCCTCGGCGGTATAAACTTCTTTCCCATCTTCACATTACCTTATTCATACTTGTCCTAGTATATTAGGTTGTGCTTAAAGGGCTACTAGAATTGAGTAGGCATTGAGTGATCCTAGAGCTATTAGGATAGAAATTGTGGTTAGGTGACTTTGCATCTCCTAGTAGGCTAGTGCAAGTCAAGCTTCGTCTCATAGTTATCTAACTTGTTGTTGAGATTGTTTTAGCTTTCAAATTAGGCTATTCACCCCCCTCTAGCCATCACTTAGAACCTTTCAACCGTTGTACTCTATCCGTGCTCCGGGATGCATTTGCGGGGAAAAAAGCGTGCAGCGCATGCGCTATGGAGTGCGCTACGCGTCCTGTCTCCGGTATTCTTCACAGATTCCTAGCGTGGCATTGGGAGAGCACCTGCACAGATTCCTAGGCCCACCACGCGCGACTCACGAGCCACAGAGCGCGCGGGAGGATGCATGGCTCTGTCTTTCCTCGGGACACGTGCATAACCTTTTAAACGAGCTAAAAATTAGTATTACTCACAAATCAAAAATCCAAATAAAATTCCGTATGTACGACTAAATTCGTTTTAGTAAATACTTCAAAACAAGATCTCACATGAATATGTTTAGATAAATTTTATTTATAAACATAAGATATAGAGTATGAGATATAAAGTATGATAGGTGTAGAAGAAATATGTATAGAGGAAACTATCTCGCTCATCAGGACAAAATATTCCTTTTAGAGAATGAATAGTCTAGGAGGTTGTGCGGCATGCATTGGCGCCACTGTTCTTCATTGAAGTACGTGATGCTACTATTTTCATTTATTAGAAAATGTTATAACTCACAAACCAAAAAACCAAATTAAATTTCATTTGCACCATTAAATTTTTTTCAATGAATTCTTCAAAACAAGATCCCACACAAATATATTTAGATAAATTTTATTTTATAAATATGTCGACCCCACCGTTGGCAGTTGATATAGAGTATAATATATAGAGGATGATGAATGCGGAAGAAATATGTATAGAGGAAAAAATTCGCTGACCAGGATAGAATATTCCTTTTATAGGATGAATATAGAGGATGAAGAGTGTGGATAGCCTAAGGATGGCAACCTGTCATGCAACACTACTCGTGGCGATGACCTATCGACTCACGCGCACCATGGTGACCCATCAAGCTTGGTTGGGGTCATGAATGGTGTCGTGGGGGGTGCTGACTAAACTTAACGATAACACTAGCGACACCAGAGTAACCTAGTGAGGAACACCAGCATGGACTCGCCCGCTGTCTAACCCAAGAACACTGGTACCTATGTTGCTCAGCACAACCTCCACAAGCTAGATTTAGTGGTGCACGAGGGTGGGGCCTCCCGTGTGGGTTGACCTAGTGTTGGAGGAGTTCACCTCGCTTGCTGTGAGTTGACCAACATGGACGACTACCCCTCAGGAAGTGGAAGCATCGCTGCGGTAGCCACATGTCACGTCGTTGCAAGGGAGCAGCTTGGCGTCGTGGATGCTGAGGCATGCCTAGAAAGCTTGCCACCTCGAGGAGGCAGCATGGCGTCGTGGATACCAAGGCTTGCACACAAAGCACCAGCACCACTCTTCTGGGATCACCTAACTCTACCGCTAAGAGGTTAAAGTGATTCACTGACAAGATCCTGAGTAAGGCGCCATTGCTATTGGTTGTTGCCTTAGCCGACTATGGAAGCACAACTAAAGTTACCAACCCGCAACACGAAAACCATCACACATGTGCTCTCACGCGTCCCAGCTTCTAAGCGGGGGAGGTGTTGATGATGAAACAAATGTGATTCACTGACAGATAGATGATGCCATTCAAGACAACCAAGAATGCTTATAGCAACATTTTTTCATAGGATAATTGTGTTCTTACCCTTGCTCAGTAAGCTAATTGTGATTTTACCCTTTGTTTTTCAACTTTGTGTTTTTACCCCTGTTATTTTAAACTGAATGATCCGTTTACCTCTGCTTCTCACATCCGTTAGATGGACATGGATTAAACAAAATAAAAAAAATCTAAATCTGAAAAACAAAGGCCAAATGACCATAGTGCCCCTTATCCTTATCTTCTCATCCCAAACTAAAGCACGCATCAGACTTGGACGTGTGCGTGCCTTTTCTAGAGGCCGTCGGAGAAGCATCGAAGGGGAGGAGTCGCTACTCCAAAATCGGCTGCACGGAGGGGCTGCCTCCAGGGCGCGGGGCTACCTCCCGGTCGCAGCTCCAGGTGCGCGGGAAGGCCGCGGCTCTCGCCCGTGGCGTGCGCGAGCTGTGCGGCGCCCGCCGGTGGTGAGGCGTGCATGCGCTGGGCAGAGCCAGTGGCGCCCGCCCGCGAGGAGGCGTGCATAAGGCCGGCGGCGGCAGAGGCAGCGCCGATCCGCGGGGAGGCGTGCACACGCTGGGCGGCGGCGATGTCCGGCTGCTGGTCATCTTCTTCCTCTGGACTGCTGGTGTGCTCAGGACACCTCATGGGCACCGGATCTCTCGAATCGATCAACATGGAAGAGCAAAGGTTGTTTCAACAAACCCTAACCTTTATTTACTGTTCTTTTGCTGCGAGAGTGACTGCATTGTTAATGGTTTGAGTCGGATTAGCTAACTGCATACTACTTGCTGTGGTTTGTAGGCCAAATCACAGAGTTATATGACTTGTTGTTAGAATTCGATTTTTTTTCAGCTTGCCAGACAATGCTCCAAAGTCATGGCAGTAGGGTAAAACTTTGTTGTACTTATTTGTTGATGTCCCCTAATTATTAACCAACCTGTTCATTTTCAGAGGGAGGGGAAGAGGAGGGCGAACAGGAAGGCTAGCTTGTTTGTTAGGTCTCTAGGTGGCCCTTGAATGAGATGTTGTAGCTTTTGTGCACATGTTTACATGATGCAGACTTGTTTCTTTTGTGGACATCATGATATGATGCAGTTCCTTTTGTGGACATGGTGTAGACCTGTAGCTTTTGTGGATATGTTGACATGCTGTATATGAGACTTTAAAATGTTGTTTATTCTCCATGATTTTTCTCATGTGTTTTATATGAGCTTCATATTGTTGTCATGATGCTAGCAAAATATTGCAAAGGTGCTGCCAAATTTTTGAACATTTTTCAATATTAGTTCTGAGTTGAAATAATTGCATGTTGTCCAAATATATTTGACCAAATTTAATCAATTATGTCAACAACTAATATAAAACTCTAATTCTAAATCAGGGGTAAAATCATAAATAGACATAACAAACAGGGGCAAAATCACATGGGCATTTATGTCCTTTTGGACAAAATTTAACACCGTTAGGGGAGGATGACGGAGCATGGAAAAACTGGTGCTTCATTTTGAAATCACAGGGATAAATTCACAAAGTCCAAAAAATAAGGATAAAATCACAATTTCAAAAGAAAACAGGGGTAAGAATACAAGAGCCTCTTTTTTCATCTACCAACTAAACAACTCTCATGCGGAGACAAGACCCACAAGGGGAGTAGCCGAGGCGACGGACAAGCCAGTGTGTCTAATCGTTGGTGATGGCTAGATAACATATTTAGCGAATAATAGCCCATGATCTTCTTCGGTTACGAAGGTCATAACCAATTGTATAATACTCCCTTCATCCCAAATTGTAAGTCATTCCAAGAATCTTGGAGAGTCAAAGTTTATAAAGTTTGACCAAATTTATATAATATGATAATAACATATTTGATACCAACTAAGTATCATTAGATTCTTTATTAGGTATATTTTCATACTATACCTATTTGATGTTATAAATCTTTATGTTTCTCTCTATAATTTTTAGT
This sequence comes from Microstegium vimineum, assembly GCA_022036555.1. Taxonomy (NCBI): domain Eukaryota; kingdom Viridiplantae; phylum Streptophyta; class Magnoliopsida; order Poales; family Poaceae; genus Microstegium; species Microstegium vimineum. The sequence continues at coordinate 29,412,003 of CM039135.1, forward strand.
TAAATTTAAAATGTTTTGACTCTTCAAGATTCTTGGAATGACTTACAATTTGAAATGGAAGGAGTACTATTTTCTAGTGTGTCATTCATAGCGCATCGTTATAACTTTCACTATTTCTTTATTTTAATTTAAAGATATGCAAATCTTTTATGTCTTAAAAAATCAAACTATTTAAAATTCAATGAATCAAACTTCTATTTTTATATCTATACATCCGGTAAATCTATCCGGTAAATCTGAAGATATGTATCTAACATAACATCATTAAGCTAAATTTGAATAGTCTGATTTAATACTATTCAAGAATTGTATTTTTTTAGACAGATAAATTATGTTGTAAGCGCTTAGGGCTTACGACAGATCTTAAGGTAATGAAGGGGTGGAGAGATAGGATTTGGCGAGAGAAGCAGAAGCTGTGGCCGCCGCTGCCTGGCGCTGGCTAGGGATGCAAGTGGGCTAACTCGCGAACCCACATATAGCCTTAATTTTCGTGGGTTCAAGTGGCAACCCACAAAATTAAGCCTATATGCGGGTTATGCGGGCTGCCGCTTGCATCCTTAGCGCTGGCCGCCGGTGTAGATGGGTAGGGTGTTGATTGTCTGTCATATAGGTTGGGCCAATAAATTTCTCTAAATGAGTGTTTAGATCCTTTCATTTTAAGAATTGAAATCTACGTTAATAAATTAAGCTATTTAATTTGGAATTTGATATTCCATCACTTTTCAAAGTTCACAAATAATCGTATATTAAATTTATAGAGTAGAAGATAGAAATTGATTATATAGATCACCGTTCAATATTTCTATTTTATAACTTATAACTTATAACACGTTCTTTAAACTCACTCTCCAACTATAGAAATATAACAAATAAATATGTCTCTCGTATAGCGAATAACAATAATATATAAATATAATCCATATGCTAGCTGAATTAATAGGTCTCTCTTAATTATGATTATTAAAATTAAGAAAAAGGTTGGTCCTATAAATATGCCGAGAAAGCCTGGCCCGGAAGCAAACCCAGCCCAGCTTTGTCCACTCCGGTAAACAAAACCGACTCACAGAGTCACAGTGGTCCCCTGCCTGCCGTCGCTGTTTCCGCATCTCTCGTAGTCTCCTCCACCCCACCAGTCCACCTCCACCGCCGCGCGCCGCCGGCTCCTCCGCCTCCGCAAGGTTGCACTTCCTCGCCACCAGCGGCAATGGCGGCCTCGCCGGACCAATTCCGGGGCCAGGCGCGCCTCCCGCACTTCGCGGCCCCGCTCCGCTACGACCTACGCCTCCGCCCGGACCTCGCCGCCTGCACCTTCACGGGCGCCGCGACCATCGCTGTTGCCGTGTCTGCGCCCACCCGCTTCCTCGTCCTCAACGCCGCCGAGATCGACGTCGATCGCGCCTCCATCCGCTTCCAGGCGAGCACACGTGGCCCCCATCTTCTTTTGATCGAGTCTCTTCTCATCTTATTGACTGTATTTTTATTTTTGTGTGTTGTTGCAGGATTTGGCGCCGACAGATGTGGCGCAGTTCGAGGAAGATGGGATCCTGGTCATCGGCTTCGACCGGGACCTGCCCCTCGGCGAGGGCGTGCTCACCATGGACTTCACCGGGATGCTCAACGATCAGATGAGGGGATTCTACAGGAGGTACGCTGCCTCTTACTGTACTAGTTTCTTGTGCATGCCACACTCCAATTATTCCTAGTTGGTATGTACTCTCGATTGTTAGTTTCAGTGTAGACAAATTCGTGTTTGGGATCAACCAATACAGTTGCTTCACTAGCACGCCAATTATGTACACCAGGGACATCTGGATGGGTTCTTGTTGCCATGCACAAGGATCTGTAGTGTCAGTCTTGATCTACTATCAGTTTTGTGTTAACTTGAAATTAGTCTTTATCCATTCAAGAAAAAAAAATTACTATCCAGAGAACTGTCACAAGGATTTTAGCAGGATGCTGATCCTGATTTCCCGCCCAATATATCATCTGTACCATCTGCTAGTCACCATACTAGCAACCACACACAGTGCTCCAGGACCTATTCTCCACCTACCTTTCTGGCTGCTGTAGCTTGCCAGGGATACTTGTTACCACTCTGCTCCATTTCACCTTTCACTGTTTTCAAGTTCCATGGCCATTGGATCCACCGTGTGCTGGATCCTTAGTCAGCACTGGTCCTTGAAACTCCTATCTGCTGCCATTCTTGCTATGATGCTATCTATGGGAGTGTTGGTCGCCTTCTCCTCTTTGCAGTCCAGCAGTCCTTCCTCCGCCTCCCTGTCACTGGCTCCACATCTGTGGAGATCAAGCTCATGATCTCCTCTTCTTGTGCCTCTTCTCCCTCCCTCTACCCCTGCTGCTGCTGCTGCTGCTGCTGCTGGTGAAGGAGGAAGAGGAGCCTGTGATGATGGTTAAGATTGTTGTCTAATTCTTGGCTTCACCTGTAGACTAGGCACTCTAGTCAATGCAGACGGTAGATCATCATCTGATCTTTAACCTGGTTAGAAGAAGCTCTGATTAAACCTTTGGGATAAAAAACACTTTTTAATTCATCTTAACTGATTCCCTTATAACTAGATAACTTGTAAAATTGGAAATAGACAACTGACCAGTACTCTCTAACCTTACCTAAATACTAACTGACTAGATAACTCACCTAAACTAACTTGTCTCTTTCCATAACATGGTTGAGTCAGGTATTATGTTATTACTGACTTATTTAGTGTCAAAGTTAACTAGCACAAGCAGGATGCAGTAAATTTGATAATTTGTGCGTATTAACCATGCCATTATGGCTAATGTGCTTGGAGAGAGACCATAAGTTCATAACTGTTTCTGGAATCTTTATCCGTGGATTGTTAAAAAACACTAGTGTAATTTTAGGATATTTTAGTATATCTTTGGTTGTGGAATGATGTAATTTCCAAATCTTCTTGAGATATATATTTTTCTATATGAAGTCACCTCTCCTTTTATTGCTTTCTGGTGGCATTTCCTTGCAGCAAATACGTGTACAATGGAGAATCAAGAAATATGGCAGTTACACAGTTTGAAGCCGCTGATGCGCGGCGTTGCTTTCCATGTTGGGATGATCCTGCATTTAAGGTGATTACCATGTTCTTATTTTCTGAACAATGTTTTCATATATATTCCCAAAGATCCAAACATGAGAATAAACAAGTGAAATCATTTTTTTTTGTTGAGTCTTCATATAGGGTAAAACATCCTCTTACTTTGTTTTAGAATTTAAAAACATATGATTCATTATCTAAAATAACTTATTATCTTTATATTTTTTATTCTCAGGCTAAGTTCAAGCTAACATTAGAAGTTCCATCTGACCTGGTAGCATTGTCCAACATGCCAGTGGCTAAGGAGACTGTCAGTGGACCTATCAAGACTGTTTATTATGAGGAATCTCCACTTATGTCAACCTATCTTGTGGCTATAGTGGTCGGCATCTTTGATTATATAGAGAGTTCAATATCAGGGGGTACAAGATCAGTTTTCACTCCATTGTTTTGACAATTTCTTTCAAAATGCTTTTATATTGTTCTTTCCTTAATCCCATTTCTGGCAATTCATTTGTTTAATTAGGAACCAAAGTTCGTGTCTATACTCAAGTTGGCAAGACTAACCAAGGAAAGTTTGCACTAGATGTTGCTGTTAAGTCACTAGATTTATATAAAGAGTAAGTTAGAATCTAATTTTGATTCTAAACTATATTAAATAATGAGGCCAAATGGGGCTGAAGATTTGTTCGATAAAGTTATTGTTGGATGCACACTGGGATCAGGATTACTAATGACATTTTCTTGCCTAGTTATTTTGCCACTCCTTATCCATTACCTAAGTTGGATATGATTGCTATCCCGGATTTTTCTGCTGGGGCCATGGAGAACTATGGGTTAGTCACTTACCGAGATACAGCTTTGCTGTATGATGAGCTACTATCATCAGCATCTAACAAGCAACAGGTTATATATATATATATATGTTTAAATCTTTCATTGGCTAATGATTGATGACTGTTGGCTAGATTGCTTTGCTACAATTATAATTATAACCAAGTAAATCTCCTCTTTTCCCCTTGATATCTTCTTTATTTAGGTAGCAATAACTGTTGCACATGAGTTGGCGCACCAGTGGTTTGGTAATCTTGTGACCATGGAATGGTGGACTCACTTGTGGCTAAACGAGGGTTTTGCTTCCTGGGTAATCAATCCTTCCATCAGTATTGAGCAATTAATAGCCCATTACTGTGTAAAATTAATTCTTTTTTGTAACTCCTTTGTTTCAACAGGTAAGCTATTTAGCAGTAGAATCTTTATTTCCTGAATGGAATAACTGGACACAATTCCTTGATGAGACGACCTCTGGCCTCAGACTAGATGCACTTGCAGAGTCTCATCCTATCGAGGTATTCTTCTTTTCGTATATCAAGATGTATTCTTGATTATAGTCCCAGTTTCTGTTGATGGAATTGGATGCTTTTCATTTTTTACCATTATTATATTTTCTTTAAAAATATTTCTGGTAGTTCTACAACTGTTGTCATAAAATGTTTGTGCTGGAGATATGGATTATGGAATATAGACGATAAGATACTTAAATAATAGACTAATCAGACACACGTGACATGTGCAGTGATTAAATCATTGCTGCCCTTTGTGTTATTACGATTCAATCAATGATGAACTTTTGTTTGAACTATTCGTCTTAAATGCAGCATGCTTATGTGTGGTAACTTGGGCTGTATAGCTTATGTAGTCTCCAACAGGCATGATTCTCTTGTAGTCGTGTACACAGACCTGATAGCAATGGGATGTTTGCAGATGTAGGTAACATCTCTTTGCCTTTTTAAGATGATCTGAGGGCATAAGACTAAACGCCAGCTGCCTTTCTCATCTCTATTCCCTCCACTACTGCTATCTTCTCCAGTGCCATCTCTGGCAGTGCTGCCAGTCTCCCGTGTTGTCTCCTTACAAACCACCTCATGTCCCATCTACCATGTTGTATTTTTTGCTGCCTGCTGGCTTTGGCCTTTGGGTGTCTTCAGCTCTGGAGGATTAGACACCTCTGATGTAGAGGCTTACATTATATTTTTAGAGAACTTTAGCATTCAGTAGTGTTTCTGATTTCACAACGTTAGCATGTCCATTTGTCTTGTTTATCCAGGTTGAGGTAAACCATGCCAGTGAAATTGATGCAATTTTTGATTCCATAAGCTATGACAAGGGTGCTTCTGTTATTCGTATGCTACAAAGTTACCTTGGTGCAGAGCGTTTTCAGGTATGATGCTGTTTCTCCTATGAATTCTATCCTATTCTGTATCTTTGCTGGTGGAGCATTGCATCCTTGCCCATTATTTCTTAAATTTTCTTTATAAATAAAAGTGCAAGTACATTTGTACATGTCAGCGGAGATCATCTCCTAGTTCCTACAATGACACATAGTAGTATTTTGATGACATGGATGAGAATATGAGATGGAGGGAGGTGAGAGAAAGATATCGCTGTTTCGCGAATCAACTGCCCTTTAAGCTAAATTTTAGGACTGAGATTACGCTGCCACCATTGTAGAAATTGCCATTGCAATGCAACTCATATCATTCCATTTCTATGCACAATGGAAGGGTTATAGAGTTTACTACAACTCTACAACACAACTCATTGTAGAGGTTGTCTGGTTGTCTTTTTGTCTGCGTTGGGGACTTGGAGTTTACTCCCTCTCCCTTGTACTCTCCTCTTTAAATGAAATATGAAATTATAAGCAGCTCTCCTGCATGTTTGAGAAGAAAAAGGATGTGGTCTGGTTAGTCGTCTCTAAATTGGATGTCATTAACTACAAGGCTACTTTTCGCTGTAACTATCCTGATACAGTGCATCTTAGCTGAAGACATCCTACCACATTTCTAAGAAGAATAGCTTTAATTACTGTTTTTCTTAATACAAGTTAAATGACCATTTGTTATGTTTCTAATTTATTATGTTTGCATACAAGTGAAATAACCATTTGTTATGTTTTTATTTTTTTTATGTTTTCCTATCTGGCTCTGTTCCTACTTGTATTCTTCTGGTACCCACTTTTTTTTGGCAAACGTTTACTTTCAGAAAGCTTTGGCTTCATATATAAAGAAGTATGCCTACTCGAATGCTAAGACTGAAGACTTATGGGCTGTTCTTGAGGAGGAATCTGGGGAGCCTGTTAAGGATTTGATGACTACATGGACTAAGCAACAAGGATATCCTGTTATTTATGCAAAAATCAATGGACATGATTTGGAACTTGAACAGGTTTGCTGAAAGAACTTTCATTTTCATATTTGTCTTCAGTAATATATCAGTTGTTAGTTTTTTTTTAATTTCTATTTTATTTAGCTATATGATGTGTCTCATCTGGTCACTTGGTCAGTATTTCTTGTTTCTGGGACCTCTATTTTCTTGGTAATAGTTGTTCATATCAAATAATTTCTTATAGTCAGGTAACATTGAACATGTTTTTCATATTGACTTCAAAATAATATTTTGATGATAATATTAGTGTTCCTTTTCTTCTCCTTAGTTTCCATACATCATCTGTTTGTATGTATAGCATATATATATATATATATATATATATATATATATATATATATTATATATATATATATATATATATATATTTACATCATGATGCTCAGTTGTTTGACCTTGAAACAATTTTGTTACCTTGCCATATTGCTTGTTTAGTCATTTTCTTGGAAGGAGGCCAATCTTTACAAAATGAACTAGCAAAATGTACCTGCTTGTCCATCTCAGTGCTTATGTTATACTGAAAGGTTGTTGCTAAGTCATTTGTTCCCTTACAGGCACAGTTTCTGTCTGATGGATCCTCTGGTCATGGCATGTGGATGGTTCCTGTAACATCATGCTGTGGCTCATATGATGCACAGAAGAAGTTCTTATTGAAAGATAAAACGGATAAGATAAATATTAAAGAATTTGTTGCCTCTCAAAGTGCTGATGGGGAGAAGAATCAAAACATTTGGATCAAATTGAATATTGATCAAACTGGATTTTATAGAGTGAAGTATGATGATGAACTTGCAGCTGGACTTGTAAACGCAATCAAAGCGAAGAAGCTCTCATTAATGGATAAGATTGGTAAAGATAAGAAAAACTTAGTGCTATTGTATACTTTTTCAAGGTTTTTGACAAGGTAGCACATTCTTCTTGCAGGTATCGTGGAAGATTCATATGCACTTTCTGTTGCTTGCAAACAAACACTGACGTCATTGTTACGACTGCTGAATGCTTATAATGATGAGTCTGATTACACTGTACTTTCACATGTAACCTCTGTAAGTAATCTTGCACCTCCACTGGATTCTAAAACCTTGTATCTCCAAATCAATTCTGTGGCATTTGATGCTTCTATTAAATATCTGATTCACGTGTCCTCTTTCTTGGCAGGTATGCTTAAGCATTTCTAAAATATCAGTTGATGCAACCCCTGACTTGAACAAAGATATCAAACAGCTTTTGATCAACCTTCTTCTCCCAGCTGCCATGTATGCCAATAAGCTTCATATTTACTTGTTTTCACCATGTTTATTTGTGGGCTAACATAAAATTGTGTTAAGTTTCCGTGTTTATTTATCTGTGTCCTACTTCTGTCTATCCATATGCATATAAACAGAGAACTAGCTTAAGCTTAGTGTTAATTTTGCTACTACAAACATTCTTGCTGCTCCCTTGTCATGACTTGTGACCATATTAAAAGGCTCCATCTACTAATATTTCAGAAAATTAGGCTGGAGCCCCAAGGATGGTGAGAGTCATCTTGATGTAATGCTTAGATCACTTCTCTTGACTGCGCTGGTCAGACTTGGACATAATGAAACTATAAATGAAGGAGTTCGGCGTTTCCACATCTTCTTTGAAGACCGCAAAACTTCCCTTCTTCCACCAGATACTAGAAAGGTCATAGGCCTCATTGTTTTTCCTTACATACAGTTGCATTGTTACCTCTTTGATGTCTAATATGCAATGTTGTGCAGGCTGCATATCTTGCCGTGATGCGAAATGTTAGCACGTCAAGCAGATCCGGTTATGATGCTCTCCTTAAAATCTACAGAGAAGCATCTGAACCACAGGAGAAATCACGCGTCTTAGGTTTGTGTACACTTTTTGATTTTCCAACTAGGCAACAACATAGTTTTTTTGTTTCATCATGTGGGTTATCCTGAAAATAATGTTTCTTTGTTTCCAGGCTCCCTGTCTTCATCACCGGATAAGGATATTGTTTTGGAGGCATTGAACTTTATGTTTACTGATGAGGTTAACCTCTAAGAAATTTCTATTTTAACATATCAGTATATTGCAAAATTGTTCCAAATACTACTGTCTTCAAGTCTCACCATGATTTTAGAAGCCAGTGAGCATTATGGTCCAACCACCAGCTTACACAGGTTGGGCCCATGTTCACATAAAAGTAAAATATTAAAGTAATAGTTTTGGGTATTTTAGAGAAGAAATAAAATTGAGGATTGTTATGCTATACAAACCAGGCAACCTATTATTGCTCAATTAGTTATCAAGTGGTTGGAGCTCCTTCAATTGTCTCCTGCACTTCTCCAGTTCAGTTCCTAGAAGCTGCTCATTTTCTTCCATGCTCTGAAGTCATTTTAGCAGTTCCATTGCAAGAACTAATTTTTAGTCTGACCTGACTAGGCCAAGGGCTGATTATAGTTTCTCTAGTGAAATGTTGTCCTGGTTGTTTCTTTAAACCCTGGTCTGCCCAGCTGTATGTACAAACTTAAATCTAATCTGTTGCTTGCTTATTAGGTGCGGAATCAAGATTCATTTTACATCCTTGGTGGTATTAGCTTAGAAGGACGAGAAATTGCATGGACCTGGCTGAAGGTATGTTATATAGTTGCAGGACAGTGTCTTTTTATGACAATATCAGACAAGATATCATATCATATTTCTGATACATTTAAAACAATATCTGATAAGGTATCGTATTGTATTTCTGATATATTTCAAAGTTTGTTTCTGGTCTTGTTAGAGTACGTCGTGGGCCTATTGGGCCTGGTCGGGGAGTATGCCCCGTTAGTGTTAGGGTTAAGGGTCGCATGCTTAGGGGTCAAGTAAACCTCTCAATATAAGGAGAGGAGCTGTATCAATCTAATCAAGCAAGAATTAAGAAGGAAATCTCTTCTCTCTTGCCCGGCCGTGGGCAAGGCCCCTGGCCGGCCCTCTCTGGCCCTCGCAGCCCCGTGAACAGTATCCGCGGGTACTGTAGCGCGGCAGCCGCCTTCACTCCCCCCAACTCTCTCCTCTCAAATACATGTATGGAAGGTATGCTGTTTATTTCTGCTTTAATGAATTCAGATAGGAATCCACTGCTTCAAAAGCGATGTTCTGAAAAAATGAATATGACCACTTAGTATTCAGACCGCTGCAGACAGGTTGCAACCAGCACATATAGATTCCATCTACCTTATCTCTTTACTGATTACATTATGAATAAAGGATATGACATCAATATTTGTTGTTAATATTTACATTAAATGGTTAAAATAATAATGAAATAAAAAAATAATGCACTTCAGATAGTATCCTTAGCGCTCTGCATGTCTGTACAATCAGTCTTTTAAACAAGTGCAATCAAGTAGAGCTGCTACTGCATGTTGGAGACAACACTGCAGTCTAATATCTGCACTTTTGTTGCTTTTCCCAGAATATGTACAGTCAACTATAACCACTATTGAATATTAAAAGACAACAAATTCATACAACTTATGTCCACAAAAATGAAATCCGGTTTACCTAAAATTATTACAGTTTGTTCATCTGCTATATAGCCTTGGTTGTGTTGCATTCACTTTGCATCTAAGCCACCTAAAAACACTGAAATTGACTTGTACATATAAGCCATCTAAAAAGTAAAGGATGGATCACAAATCTTTGCGGACATAAAGGAGGGAGGATTCACATTTGCAAGGGGCAAAGTTGGCTACAAGATAGCACACAGATCACTAATATAACATTTCTTTTAAAAAAAAAAACTGTTACTCCCTCTTTTTCAAAATATAAGTTACTTTAACTTTGACCAAAACAGTTCCAAGTCAAACATCTCTAGCTTTGACCAAATATATATAGAAAAATGCACTGAATCTGCAACATCAAATATTAGTTTCATCAAATTTGCCCATGAAACATGTCTTGGTAGTGCATTTCTTCTGTATGGTAGATGTTAATTGATTTTTCTATTAAGTTGGCTACAGTTTGACTTATGACAAAACTAAAACAACTTTCTCTAATTTCTCTTTTGGAATGGAGTATCTTATTATTTGAGGCACTATAATTGAAAATATCCTAGATATTTATACTTATACCCATATTTGCCCCATTGCAGGAAAACTGGGATTGCGTGTTGAAGACATGGAAATCGAGTTCACTCATATCGGACTTCATCGAGTCCACTGTCCCACGGGTACACTGGAGACCCATCTTTGCTGTTCCTCCCATTCTATCATTAAGTTAGTAACGTTAACCTTTCTTTTTTTTCGTGTGCTGACCAGTTCACCTCGGAGGAAAAAGCTGCTGAGGTTACTGAGTTCTTTGCTGACCGCATCAAGCCCTCATTCGAGAGAGCACTGAAGCAGAGCCTCGAGAGGGTGCGGATCAGCGCAAGGTGGATCGAGAGCATCAGGAGTGAACCCAAGCTTGGTCAGACAGTGCAGGAGCTGCTGCAGGCCGAGGCGTAAACATGTGGCCTCAAGGTAGCTGTTCCTCAGTGTGATCATCTCATAGGAATCCGCTCGACGTCAATGTTCTTGACAAGGTTCTGGAGGGAGTGGTTATTCTACATTGTATTGGCAGTTGCTTGCGTATGATCTGTTGCGGGAAAAATACTGATGTAATGACGTTTGTTTCAAAGAGTGGTGTGCTAAGTCCATGATTATAGAATTGACAGTAATAAAGAAACTAAGGGGATGTTTCAAAGAGTGGTGTGCCAAGTCCGTTTTGTTGGAAGGATGGCAACCAGACTGGCACAGGAGTAGTATATTACTCATTGTATTTTATTAAGTTTTAGAAGCGGGATTCTAGAAACAGTGGGAGTGGCCCAATAAATATGCTCCCAATTCTTTTTTAGCCATTTGGAAAACCCAACGAATAACCCGATTCATTGATTTTTGCAGTGAAATTTAGTTCACCAGCGATAGCGAGGGAAGAAATCTACTTATGAATATATATATATATATATATATATATATATATATATATATATTTTATCTATGTGTATATCATTAATTATCTACTATGCTTGGTTGGTGGACGCACTTGCTTCGCGACGCTCGACTTGGCTGTGGTTCCTTAACTTACGAGCCACCGCACATCACTCATTTTGTTCTTGATTGATTAGGCATGTCAAAGTGAAAATAAAAATGAAAAGATTCGCGGCCGAGCGGATCGGACCGTCCAGTGAAAAAGGGGTCCGCTGAGGTGCGAAAAAGTAAAGGGTGGACGGACGGGGGCACACTATGATTGCACGGCATTTCCAAATTCAGTAACAATATGCAGCGTGCAGTGCAGTGAAGTGCTTGTCTGTACTTGTATAGCAGATGTGAAGAAGAAATAATAGGGTCAGTGGTACTTACTTCACTCCCGTCCGTCCCCAAAACCCCAATCGCCTTGCCGTAGTTGCCGCCGGTGGTCGTGCTCCTCGCCGTCGCGGGTCGAGAGGTGACTAGCCCGCTTCCGGCCTCTTGCTTTTCGGTCCGTCATCCGTGAGAGATGCAACTAATTAATTCGGTTTGGTTGGGGAAGGTGTCGTGTCGTTGCAGTTGCAGTTGCAGGGTGGTGATCGCGCGCGAACGCGAGGGTGGGGAGGAGTGGGAATGAGCTTCTACTTGGCCAGGCTCGAAGCCGCGCGGCAGCAGCAGCACCGGATGATGGAGGCGGCGGCCGCGGGGCACGCGCGCGTGGCCTCCTTCTCCTTACCCCCAGCAGCACGCAGCTCTTCTTCCTCGCCCGGACCATCCTCCGGCTCCTCCTCCTCCTCTTTATGCCGGCAGCAGGGTCGACACGTGGCGCGGCGGCAGGAACACGCGCACGCCGCTGAACACGAGGCCGTTGGCACCGACGCCGCCACCCAAGCGGAGGGCCGTGGCGGCCAGGCGACTGTTCCCGCCCGGCTGCGGGAGGGACGTTGCGCTGCCGCTCGCCAGCGCCGACAATGACGCGTCGCGGTCCGTAGCTGCGCGCGGCGACGGAGGTTCCGGGGCACCGTACAAGTCGGCTCATCTTACTCCTCGTCCTGCTCTCGCGGGCGGCAAGGTGGACAGCGTCTTTTTCGAAGCGACGTCGTCACCCAGCGCTGCTTCAGCTGGTGGTTCGAGTTCGGTCAGTGCGCTGGAGAAGGTGTCTGCTTCGGGTGCTGCGGCTACCGGTGTAACGATGCACGCACGACGGTGGCCATCATTGTCAAGGGGAGAGGCTGGTGAAATCATCAGAGGCTGTGGGCAGGAACGGTGTGGCTCCCGCCGTTGCTCTCATGGACGCCGCCGATTCACAAGGTGTTGCAAGTCTGGGAAGTGGTGAACTGTTGAAGCGCGAGGATTGTTTGGTGCTACCGAAGCCGACGACGGTTTCTGCCAATCGTTGCTGCCCGCCTGGATGCCGGAGGCTTGGAGCGCCACTGCCTTCGCTGGAGGAGGTGGTGCCTATGCCTACAGAACAAGATGACATGGAAACTGTGATTCGTCCAGCCATTGTTACTGCTGTACCTGCAAGCGCTGACAACGTGACAAACAAACCTGGTGATGGTGGGAGTTCGTGCAATGTTGTTGCTGCGACTGAATCTTTGGCTCAAGGTCTTTCCAAAGAAGGTCATAGGAGTGACAGTGTTCCTGATTGTGCTACCATGGACACTACACCTTCGCATTTTGCAGCTGGAGTGTCTGGGGAAGGTGCACTGACGAGAAAGAAGCTCATGCTCATGCATACACCTCGAAAATCAGTCAGGCCTCCCCCAAGATTGATTCAGAAATCTATTCTCCACATTCAGAAATCCATGGAAATCGAGAGGGAAACTGAACTTGGATGGAGTGTGAAAATGAATGGTATTGAGGACGCTGGTGAGTTTACCAAAGATCGAGCTATCCAGGATCCCATTCCCTTGTCTGCAGACAAGTCACCCCGGACAAATGGAAACGAAGCTGCCTTCTTCGGTCCCAAGAAGAGGGTGAAGAACAAGAAGAAGCTGATGAACAAAAGGAGGGTTACTGTAAAAGGTGACAATAAGGAGGATTCCATCTTGGAAGATGAAGAAATTTTCAAGGCTCTGGCTGCTTATGAAACGAAGTTTGAATATGGGCCCCAGCCCCAAAGTGCGGATGCTAGGAGCAAAGTCAAGCTAATCTGCACCAGGTTCGAGTCTATCTGCAGAGCTATAGTGCAAGCTACGGGAAACCGTTCGATGAAGAAGGTTAGAAGAATTGACCTCAGAGCAGATAAACTGATCAGGAAACTGCCAGGATTCACCAAGCAGGGGCCAGTTGTTGGAAGCGTTCCTGGGGTTGAAGTCGGCGATGAGTTTCTGTACAGGGTTCAGCTGGCCCTCGTTGGTCTCCACCGTCCGTACCAGGGAGGCATTGACTTTACCAGCCATGAATCCGGTGTGCGGATTGCAATAAGCGTCGTCGCTTCAGGCGGATATCCGGATCAACTGTCATACTGCTCAGGCGAGCTGGTATATACAGGTTCTGGTAAGAAGTGTAATGGAGATCAGAAGCTTGAGCATGGGAACCTTGCCCTCAAGAACTGCATCCAGATGAAGACTCCTGTCCGGGTGATTCATGGATTCAAAGATCACAACAGAGAGGAAGGCAGCCATTCCAGGGCCAGAGAGATCTCAACTTTCACATATGATGGGTTGTATCATGTGGTGAACTGCTGGAGAGAAGGTTCGCCGGGCTCAAAGGTGTTTAAGTACAAGCTGCAAAGGATCCCTGGGCAACCACAACTTTCCCTGCACATGGCTGATGGTTAAAGCCGTAGTGAAGAACGATATGCTTCCGGGCTTCATGTTTACATACATGTATCCCAATAATCTTCTTGCCTGTTTGTTTCTTCGTGCGCATTGTCATCTTTAATTACTTGTAAATTGTCTATCCTTATTGCACGGCCAATGGCTTGTGCATTTCTTGCAGTTTGGTGACTTGTGCATGTACTTCTGCATTTCTTACTTGTGTCTATCCTTTTGATCATGTTACCAGTAAGTGCCTTTGCTTTCTTACAGTTTTCAGTTTACTGAAGTTTTTTTTTTTTTGTGTGTGTCTCAATTATATGTAAAGCCCCAATGCATTTTGATATTTTGAGAAAATTAGGATCAGACTGCAAGTACGTCGTCGAGAGCCACATTTAAATAGAAAATTGTGAAACCCATCTACAACAATGACTACTACAACGCCAGTAGTAATGAATTGTAGGTAGTTTCTAAAAGGAAATCTATATGTGCTGATTATATATACAGCATAGACAGTTCTTACATAAACTATGATGTGTATCATATCGTACGCTATCTTTAAAGCAAATTCGGGTCTAAATAGATATTATTATATGGTTTGTGCACAAAAAGTCATGTGCAATGCATAACAACTGGATTTCTAAATTATGCATGGATGTTTGCTTTCGATCATCTATAGCAAGGTTTAGTTTAGGATTGCCAGTAGCTATGTTCGCTCATTTCAGCTACAAATTTCACCTAATTCGTCGTTCCTGACATGTACAAAATAAATGATTTTGATGCCCTTCAATAATTAAGCACCAAGATTACATTAACGGAGTTATTGCGTGGCTACTATTTAGTACGTACACCGACATCCCTCTGAGTTATCAAGAATCAAAAGAATCAAAATTGAAGTGGTGCAACTAGCTGGTGCTCACTTATTTTAGCTAATCAATGCTCCCTAGCTACATTTTAGGACAAATTTAAATCCTAGAATTTCTTACACACTTTAGGAATTGGGACGAAGGCCGTGCATGTACTCGCACAGTACCCATCGTATTCCGAATCTCTGCAACCTCTTTAATTACGTACGTCAACACTCGTGTTCGCTCGATGATGATTAATACTAGTACGTTTCGGCCGGTCTATTTATTTTTAATATGCATGGTACTTTGGTTGGTGGTTGTGACGATTTTGTACGCCGATCGATCAGCACCTTGCGTCCTCGCGCGTCCAGTCTTTCCTTCGCGCGTGTGCAAATGTTTGCTCCAGCACGCTACATCCCTAAACGAGCAAGTGCAGCAAATGCAGTAGCCAGGGAGGTCCCTCCTCCATCACTGCATCAATTATACAGTACTCCCTCCGTATCGGAAATAGAAGACGTTTAGGACAGTGACACGGTCTCTAAAACACAACTTTGACCCTTTGTTTTTATAAAAATATTTATGGAAAAGTGATATATGTATACTTTTATGAAAATATTTTTCAAGACAAATCTATTCATATAATTTTTACATTTGCAAACTCAACAATTTAAAAGTTATAGATGATTTATATTCCCAATATTTGACTCAAACCTTGTCTAAAACGTTTTTTATTTCCGATACGGAGGGAGTATAAATCGCTGGTACTCACCTCTCTCGCACGAGTTAATAAATATCTTTCGCAACAATAAAAGGGGGACGGAAAGGATTGCAGCTCTGCTCTACAAAAACAAAATTTTGTCGTAGCCAAACTAGTCGTGGCTGAAATTTGGCTCCAGAATATGGTGATATTTAATTGCAATCATATACCAAACCTCGGTTATCAAGCATTAAACGCATAGTTTTTATCCTACTATATGCACTTATGGCAGCATAAAACAGCTAAGGGGTGTTTGGATCCCCTTGACAAATTGGCAAAAGAGCAAAAGAATTCCTACTTTTTGGTAAATAGATCCAAACATGCAAGGCAAAAAATGGTAAAAGAGCAAAAATTTGTCATTTGTCATTTGCCACTTTGGAGTGGCAAATAAAGGCAAATAGAAAATCCTTCCACTCATACACCTCCCTCTTATGCATGACATGTGAATGAGTGTAATTATTAGGGGTATAATTGTCTTTGTATGTGTCATTTGTCATTTTCCATTTGTCATTTATCAAGGGATCCAAACACCCTCAAGTGGCAAAAGATTTACCAAATTCATTTGCTATTTGCCATTTACCATTTGCCAAAGGATCCAAACACCCCCTAACTTTGGCTTCAACAGTTTGTTTGTACTCCCTCTGTATCTTAATTAGATGACGTTTTGGATAGCGACACGGTCTCCCAAACACAACTTTGACCTCTTGTTTTTTATAAAAAATATTTATAGAATAATGATATATGTATACTTTTATGAAAGTATTTTTCAAAACTAATTTATTCATATAATTTTCATATTTGGAATCTCAACAACTTAAAAGTTATTGATTATTTATATTCCCAATGTTTGACTCAAAGTTTGTCCAAAACGTCATCTAATTATGATACGGAGGGAGTATTTGGTGAGCCGTGAGATGTAATAAAAGAGGCGTTGGGAAAAAGTTAAAGATATGTGTTTAGTTGAAACATCTATCAAACCTACTCCATCTTTTTATTTCTCTCGAAATAGATGTGAAACGCATTTATGTTTCCATCCATTTGCAAGAGCATAAAGTGGAAAGCCAAAGAGCAGGATCACATTGTAAAAATTGTATTACGCGAAAACATTTTCTTTTAGAAAAGTACTTTCAGTTTCATCCCTTTAAGTTGGCGTCGTAGTGCTTTCTAAGAGTAGAAAGTAATTTAGCTTGGCTGGATAAATTTTGGTAAGAATATTGAAATTTGGATTATAGGCAAATTGACGCCTAAGTTTATGGGCAAATCAAAATTTGGCTTGACTGTTTAGCGATACTAGTATCCAAACGCATCCTAAATACGGAGTATATCGTAGGAGAAAAGATAAATGTTCCCGGAACGAAAAAGGAACAGGTTGTCTGGGTGGTCAGGGTCAGGTAAGATCATCTAGCCGTTGCGTCGCGTTCCTCCGATAAAAGTGAGCTACTGTGCAGCCGAGTACATGCACATGATTGTAGCCTAGCTCTCCGTCCCACCAAAATACTAGTAGTAGTATTAAGCACAGACACTCAGGTGTGGAGTTTTTTTTTTAGTTCACGTGTGAACAGTTAAGTGGACGATTGTCGCAAACTGCTTAATGCAGCCACGCTAAAAAAAGATTAAATAAGAATATTAATACAAACTTTTAGAAAACAAATTAAGAATTTGTCCGTCTGATCAAGTCTGATGGAACGCGGCGAGCCAGAGCCACGGCCCAGGTTGACTCGCACTTGAACGGACTGCGCCAGCTGACCAGCTTGGATCACCGCTTGACGGCGGCAGCGCATTAATGTGCTTGGGGCCGCTCGATTATAATTCAACAGTTTATCCGGCCCGGTCTATTTGATCTTGGGACAGTATGGTTTGGGGGTTGTTATGATTCTGTACGCCATTGAATCGTTTTTCCGCAGCACACGCTACATCCTTAAACGGGAAGTCTAAATGCAGCGGGCGATGTCCCCTGTCACGGCATCAACTACTACAGCCATAAGCGCTAACATATATGACTAATAAGTCTGACTGATAAGTCAAGAAAACAAGACGTATATGTTAAGTTATATCTAGATAAAACTCATCTTCTCTCTCCAAATAGTACCACACATTAGTCGGTTTATTAGCCTCATAAACCATCCGTCGGCTTGAACGGTTCAAGCTCGAACGAGCCTTGGCATGTTTACAATGATGGAATGAAAAACAAAGGAAAGAAAGAAAATATAGAAATATGATATAAAAGTGCATGTAGAAAAATAGAGATTTCAAAAAATACAAGAATTTTAAAGGAATGGGTATTTGGAACACATAAGATGTTCGGCCCTCAGTTCTAAAGCTTGAGGTGGATGTTTCATTTTCCTCAATTTCATGAAGAAAAGCAAGCCTTTTATAGGAAAGAAAAAAACTTTATTTCTCCATTTTTAAACACCATGAAATTTAAATGTAATCAAAACATAGAAATTAGATTTTTTTTTTAAAAAAAAGAAATTCTTATCAAAATTCTCTAATCGAAACAACCCTTAATTTTTGGTAACCACGAGCGTCCAGCAAAAGCAGCAGCTGCCCCATGGTTGTTGGTTTGGGACTTTGGGTAGCCAGTAGACTAAAATTGGCGTACAACCAAATGGACGCCTAGATTTGTGAATAGATCAAAAATTGGCTTGACGACAACCTAGATCGGAAAAAAGGCAACCTAGACTCCTAGAGGGAGTACCAATCAAACTTTTTTTTTTCGTTTATAGTGTACTAGTAGGGGAAAAATTGAATGGATCGTCGAGTCAAGCTGCAGCTGAGATCAGCTAGCCGTTGCGTTGCTCCGAGCGAGGAGCCGACGCGAGCTGGCGCATCGGACGCCTGGGAGCCCGAGTCGGATCTGAGCCGTGGCTCTGGCGCCGGCTCGCCACGTCCCGTCAGACTTGACCAGACAAGCCAGCACGGCAGCAGCATTCCTTCCTCCAAGCAAAGCACGAGGCGAGAGAGACTCCTGCTCCTGAACCACTGGACCGACCCTTCCTTTTCTCCTCTCTTCCAAGGCTCCCTCGTGCTCGCTCGCCGCGTCGCCAAGCACGCCCGCCCGCCACCTCGCCGTCGCCGGCTCCGAAGACGAAAGGTCAGCCCTCACCTCCTTGGTTCCGTTCCGCCCGCACGCCCGTCTCCTGCTTCTGCTTCCATACCGTCTTTTGCCCCGCGCGTGGCGGTTTTTGTGTGGGAAATAAACAGTGGCTGATTAATGGGGGTTTTGTTGTGGTTTTGTGCTCGGGTCTCAGGCGGGGGCGATCGACCGATCAGGGGCCCGGGATGGACTTGCAAGCGGCGATGCTCGACGCAGCGCGCCACCGTACGGGGGCGCCGACCTCCGTCTCGCAGGGGCAGCCCCTCCGGCCGCAGCAGCTCGGCGTCGGGGACCGCCGCCGCTGCCTTCCTCCTCGCCCTCCCCTCCGCCTTCTAGAGGCGACACCCGGAGCGGCGGCGTGGGAAAGGCGGACGAGGTGCGGGGTACTCGGGACACGTGCCGCGGCACCGGCGTGGCCGTGGCGACGCGCGAGGCGGCACCGGCACCGGCACCGGTGGCCGCGGACGCGGCGGCTGTTGCTGCGCACGACGCCGCGCCTGGGGTGGCGCGACCCGACAAGGGAAAGGGAGTCGCCGAGTTGGGCGGCAAAAGGTGTCTGGACTTGGCGGAGGAGAAGCGAGGCGGCGACGCGGAGAGGAAGAGGGGCCTGGGCTTGGCCGCGTACCCGCCGCCCAAGCGGAGGCTAGTGTCGGCCACGCGCCGTTTCCCGCCCGGCTGTGGGAGGGCCAGAGTGGCATCAGCTGCTCCATGCTATGCAACTAGTACTGATCGAGCAGCACAGGAGGAATTCGTTACTCTGCATGAACCTGTAGCTTGTAGAGACGGGCCTTCTGTTCCTGCAACCAGTTTGCGAAGTCAGGAGAAGAGACCATCATGTGTGGTTGCAAAAGACATCAAGGTGGTTAAATCTGCTGGGAGTTCCTCCAATGCTCATGCTCAATCGTTGGCTGAAGGTCCTTCCAAAGAAAATCTGGTCAGTGCTAAGATGGGCACAGCAATTTCTGGTGTGGGCGCGTCTGGCCAAGGTGCTATGAGGAGAGACAAGGTCATGTCAGCACCTCGAAAGGAAGTTAGGCCTGCCGAATCGATTCAAAAATCTGCTCCGGGCTTTCATCCTAGTCCTAGACCCTTTTCCAAGATCAAGGAGAAGGAGACTGAACATGGAAGGTGTGTGACCACGAATGATTCTGAGGACACTGCTGGGTTTGCCAAACGTCGAGTTGTGCAGGCTTCCACATCTGGGAACAAGTTCCTCCGGACAGAAAGAGAGGCTGCTGCCACAAGTAGTAACTCCTTTGGTCCCAGGAAGAAGGGAAATGTAAAACAGAAATCTATGCTGCCATCTAACGTGGAAGATGACATTCTGAAGGCACTAGCTGCTCATGAAGAAAAATATGGTGCCCAGAATGTGGATGCTAGGAGCAAGGTTAAGATGATGCGCAGGAGGTTCGAGTTTTTACGCAAGGCTATAATACGAGCTGTGAAACAACAGTCATTGAAGTTACCTAGAATTGACCTTGCAGCTGCTGATCTAATCAAGAAAATGCCAGGATTTACTCAGCAGGGGCCTATTGTTGGAAACGTGCTTGGAATTGAAATTGGTGATGAATTTCTCTACAGAGTTGAGTTGAACATTGTTGGTCTCCACCGCCCATACCAGGGAGGCATAGACACCACAAGAGATAAATATAATGAGCTTATCGCAATTAGTGTCGTTGCTTCTGGAGGTTATCCTGATCAGCTATCCAGGTCGGGTGAATTGATATACACCGGTTCTGGAGGAAAGATTTCTGGTAAGAAGGGTGAGGGGGATCAAAAGCTTGTGAAGGGTAACCTAGGTTTGAAGAATTGCATCCGAAAGAAAACTCCTGTCCGAGTGATTCACAGCTTTAAAGGTCTGTACCAAGGGGAAGGCAATCATTCGAGTGCTAAAGAAGCCTCAATCTTCACATATGATGGGCTATATAATGTTGTGGATTGCTGGCGAGAAGGCCAACCAGGCTCCAAGGTGTTTAAGTACAAGTTACAGAAGATACCCGGGCAACTGCACTTACGGTAGTGAAAACTCCCCACAGATGTAAGCTGGGATCATGGGCTGAATGGATGGCCATCGAGCTCCCTCATACCACTATATCAAACTTCATCGTGACTCCATTAGATACACTGGAGATACTTCATCTGGATTCTTGGCATTTCATCGTACCCTGTCAATAAGCTAGTAATATTATCGTGTTATAAATGTCTATTCTGCATAATCAGTTCACCTTACAAGAAAAAGCTGCTGAAGTATTCCTGAGTTCTTCGTTAGTCGTTGAACCTGCTGAAGTTTGTCCAAGTTTTTTGTCAATCGGATCTAGTCCTTGTTTCTCGGTGCACTGAAGCAGAGCCTTGAGAGGGTGTGGTTCAGCTCAAGAGAACCAGCCTAACCTTGGTCAGACAGTGAACGAGCTTCTGCACCACAAGGTGTAAAGACGTCTTGCTACAGATAGTGATGATCTCAAGATGAGTACTGTATTTATGTTGTTCTGCCCAGCGGGTGGTTCTTGTTGCGTTACTTCTGGTGGTGGGAAGTGGTATAGCTTGTAACTGACCTGTGTTGTGAAAAAGAACTACAGAAGCCTTGATGTTTGTTTCAACTTTCAATGAGTTGTCCAGATTGTAGGACCCAGTATTACAACTATTGTACTGTCCTGAAAAGATGTAACGATGGTATATGTATCAGTTTAATACTTGAGATTTGACTAAATTTCTAATAAATAGTATTCACATTTATCACTCTAAATTAGTTTATTATAAAGATACATTTCATAATTAATCTAATAATATTTATTTATATTATTATAAATATTTATACCTTTATGTATAGTTCGTCAAACTAAACCATGAGTCCATGACACTTTTAAAATTATATTATTTTGAAGACGGAGAGTAGAATTGCATTATTTTGAAGACGAAGAGAGTAGTATGTAAATGATTAACCTTTATATGGTAAAAAAAAGATAAGGACAAACACTAAACCATGACAATGTTCTAGAATTACATTCTTTTGGAGATGTAATTCTTTTGAGACTAAGGGATTAGTAAGTGATTAACCTTTATATGGAAGAAAAAAAATCAGTACAAACACTGCATAATACATATCAATATTCAAGGCTACAAACCATACAAAATTGAAATGAAGTTATACAATATAAGAGAAGCTATCGGTAAACTCACAGTTCATGAGATCATCTGGATCACATAATGTCCTGCACCTCTGCAGGTAAATTTTGCCCAGCCAAGGGATTTAACCATATATCCCTTCGGTTGTTCGTGTATTCTTTTCATGGAATGGTGTGTTAAGTTTCAAGTTCTTGTAAGAGATTAAGAGAAAATAATAAAGCCAAATGAGTTATTGTACAGAACTGAATCGTTCTCACAGGGTTGAATACATGTCGCAAAAAAAACACATACAGTACATATATCAGCTAGAGGGGCGAATTACGTTTATATACAAACACACAACAGATAAGCTAGTACTTCTCAAATCTCAGTACGAGCTTCCATGGCTATCGCAAACTGCTCTATGACTACGATTAGCCAAATATGCATGTCTCTACTAAACCCTAAATTATTCTGGTTTCCACGTTTCAGTCACTGTTGACGTTGAAGGAGAACTTGGACAGTAGATTCGGAATGCCAGATATAATTGGACCGTAAACCTGCAGACGGCGATTGCTTGAAAGTTAAGGAGGAAGTTTGGCCCAGAACTACATATAAAACCTTTTGGCTGTGACACAGAATCGTGCATACCTGAGCATTGCCATGAATCTGGGACAACGGCACGGCCAGGAACTTCATGTTCCTGGGCACGATGAACTGCCGAGACATCGGCAGCCTGACGAGGAACAGCTTGATGCATTCCTTCAGGAAAAAAGCAGGACTCACACGCTTAGGTCGGCACAATGGTGAAGAAATTAAAATGAACTAGTAGATTAGATATTCTGTTTCTAGATATGCCGAAATTCTGTACCTTTGGTGCACGGAAGCTTGGAGGCATGTATGGAAATGGGATAGCCTCAAATTCAGATCTCCACCACATCCCAATGCACTCTCCAATCTAAGTCAACCATCAACGTGTAAAATAAAAAGGGTGAAACATTTCAACCATCCTAACTTGCATAAGATCTATAGTAGTTGTTGATATATCACTGAAGAATTGGTAGCATTTCTGTACATATAGCATAGTTGCCTACCTGCCAGTCGTCATCCTCTTCTTCAATGTTCTGGACATCATCGACAAAGGAGAGCTTGCTGGAGAGTTTGCGCTTGAGCCCTTGTACCTCTGAAACGCAATCCGCAAACGAACAAGAACAAACCTGTAAGCCTCCAGTGCAGGAAATTTCAGGACAAATTGAGACTACGTGCCAGGTACACACAACTGTATGCACGCCTACCTTCCTCGCCAGGCCTGAGGCGGCCTCCGGGGAGCAGGAAGGAGGAGTTCCGGACCTGCAGCAGCAGCAGGTGCGGGTGATCGAACAGCTCGACCTGCAAGCAACCAAACCAGCGGCCAAAATTTCAGAACATGGGGGCGCTTGGTGTTGCTGCTGGTGTACGGCGGCCGTATCAAGATCAAGCGAGGTACAGGTACACTACGAACGATTGGGGCCTGTGAAACTGCTCAGAGCTGATCAGGGTTGCAGAGGCAGAGATGGTGGAGGTACCAGGAGGACGCCGTGGACGCTGGTGCGGAGCCCGTGCGCCGCGAAGCTGCATAGTGCATACGCAGCGGGGATTAGTATTACTATTTTTTTTCAGTAATTATAATTAAATAATCATATGATCAGGACCGCCAATTGCATGCGTTGCCAAGACAGAGAGTGGGCGAGACGGGCACTCATTTTGCCTTGAGCCGTAGGGCGCGGTCAGCGGCGGTCTCCAGGCCGCGGGGCACGCCGGCGGCGTCCCTGGCGCCGAAGTAGTAGCGGTTGAGCGGGTAAATATCCACCCCAAGCTCCCTCGCCGCCGCAGGCACAGCCGTAGGAGCAGCCTCAGACACGACCTCCATCTCGAGCCCCATGGACCCGGGTCGAATCTCACCGGAGCGGGCGGAGGCCCGGGTTATATATAATATACCCGGGAGTGCGCCGCAAAGGTAAAGCTCGGCGCGGCGAGGCGACGGAACCGGCTGGAGAGATGTGGGAGGCGCGAGAGGGGAGGGGGCGCAGTGGAGAAAATTTCGGAAGCTTCTGCAGCTGTGCTGCCGCCGGGTTCGGCTTCGGGGTTGCTGAGTGAGTGGTGTTGGGGGTTGAGGGGAGAGGAGAGGAGGGAGTTGGAGAAGGGTCGGGAGCAGCGGGAGGTCTCGGCGGTCGGCGCGGCAACGTGGCCACCGGAACGACGTGGCGTGGCGCGGAGGGAGCCAGGGAGGTGGAGATGGCGGGTCCCGCCCGTGCGTCTGGCTTACCCCACTCGGCTAGTCTGCCGTGACGAGTTGATGTCTCCGTTCGCGATTTGTTTGTCCAACTCCAACCATGAACCGACTTCAGACGTCCAGAAATTCCAGAAATATTAAAATCTCTAACAAAATCACAGGCAGTCGCATTGCAACAACGTGGCTCTCATTTGGATGCAAACTCACGTCGCTACCGTCTCGGATCCAAATTACAAGCCGATTTAGTTATTTTTTGTATATATATATATATATATATATATATATATATATATATATATATATATATATATATATATATATATATATTTATTGCTACACATCTAGTTGAGTTAAGTACTGAACGTAGTAATTAATATCGAGACATTATTTGACTTCAGCAACTATTGGGCTTCATTATTATAGTCATAAAAAAAATGTATTGTACGCTATATAACTTTTGTATAAAAGCGTATGCTATGAAAACCTACTAGCTATGCAAACTATGTAAACTCTAATCAAGCGCGTACACGATTCTAATCCGATAGTTTCAGATGGAGGTGGGGCAATTATTCATTTAAACCCTCTCACCAAAAACTTTCTAATCACATAAAACCCCGCTCCCCGCTCCGTTACGTCGATCTCCCCTCGCGCCGCCGTTACGTCGATCTCGTTCGCGACTCTTTTTTTTTTCCGTGGACTTCCCTCGGCGCCGCGGCATCTCCGTGTGACGCGAGACCACGAAGCCCGAGCTCCACGAAGCGGGCGATCGGCCTCCAGCAGCGTTCCCTATTCAGCCTAATGTGCATCCACAAGTACTATCTAACAACAAAACTATGATTGTTTAGACCAATTTGGCTCCCCTTGATTATGATTCTGGCTCCGCCATTATCGATGACCATGAGCTCCATCTAAATATGGGAACGAGATCGTCTACAGTCAGCCAAAACGACTGTACTCTGCAGTCACCGATCTGTACCGTTGATTTTTCGTCCAACCATGAGGCTTCAGAATTCCAGGCCGGGTAAGCACAGCACTCAGCCCATCTCAGCCCAAGACGACCTCGCCTTCGTCTTCCTTGTTTTCAGCCGTCCCTACGCGTACGCGTGCGGTGCCCGGCCACAGGTGCTCTTGTTATTATGCACGAGAAAGACGGCAACAGAGTTGAAGGACCAAGTCATCCATGGCGAGAGCTCGTGCGTGCGTGCGGTGTCGTGGGAATAAGCAATGTCACCGACTCACCGCTGCGGCGCAGCCACAACCGCCTACCACGCGAACTAGCTCGACCTTGCTGCCGCGCTGCCGCTGAGCTCCAGAGACGAGACTGCGGTGTCCGCGGCTTCCGCGCCCGTCACCGTCGAGCGAGTTTAGGCCTGTCGGCGGAGTTGAAGGAACGCGTCATCCATGGCTAGCTCGTGTGTGCGTGCGTGCAATGTCGTGGGAAGCAATGCCACACGTCCACAACCGCCTACCTCGCGAACTCGCTCGACCTTGCCGTTGCGCCGCCGCTGGGTCCAGTGACGAGAGACCGTGCTGGCCGCGGCTTCCGCGCGCGCCCGTTGCCGTCGCGCTTGCTGCGCCGCGCTGTCGTGCGAGGCCACGCGCAAGGACACACACGACCTTTGACATTCCAACTTCCAGCGATGGTCTCTCCGCCAAGGACACGAGGCCGACGTCGCCGCCGACATCAAGGTGCTCGTCTTCAGCTCCAAGATTGTCGGCGCTGCCGGTGTTGTACCTGCCGCTGCAACCACGTGGGCCAAGGTGTCCGCTCTGTCCCATGATCTCCTCGTGAGAGGCGTCGACGAGATCAACGAGGAGGGGTCTCTGCCATATGGTCTTTTCATGTAGGAGTTCAAGGTCCGCAACCTGCAACGACGGACTCCCGTCTCCAGGGCTCCAGCACTCCACGTGCGAGTCGCTAACTCGCTATCGATCACGTGGACTGAGATGGGCGGGCTGGAGGCTTGCAAGATTACTTTGGTTCTGGCCTTTTGTAGGCTCACCGTTGGATGTGAAATTAACGGCTCAGATCGGTGACTGCAGAGTACTCCCCCAGTACTCAAAAAGATGGTCATTCTAGCCTATTCACCTGTTTTCAGAATGGTTGACGTCCTCCGTCTGCATGTTGATATCTGACGCGATTGCCCCTGCGCGTGCCCGCCCCAGCGCGAGAGGCCTCCTCGATCCTCCCCCGTGCCTGCGCGTGCCCACCCCTGCGAGCCTCGTGTCAGGGACTGGGCCGATGGATCATGGATCATGGGCTTCCAGCTAGGTCATAGGATTGGGCTTCCAGGTACTTCCGTGGTGATGGCCAAACAGGGGCAAGAGAATAAAGGACCGAAGGCATGCTGGGACAAGCATCGAACAAGACAGAACTTCATCGTCTACCTCTTGACCTCCCTCCAAGTTCTAGAACCTCTGTTGTTCTTGCTTTCCTGCCTCTGATCCTTGCTATTCCCACTCTAAACTCCCTCAAATTCTTCCCAAAATTGTATCAGTATTGTTGTAATTGCTATTTCGTAGTGAAGGATCGTGACAATTGGTATTCAGAGCCTTTTGATTTGGGAACCCTCATTTTTTTCCCAAATCGAGTTTGCCATGGCTACTGTGTCGGACCTCTCCGCATCGATGTCGAGTTTGTCGGCGTCGATGTCGAGGTGTACAGAGATGTTGCAGCAGATGAATGCAATCTTGGACCGCATGAAGGGTGTCTCCTCGGCGTCATCGGCATCTAGAACAGCTTGTGGAACCCCCATCGCTGCGCTGTCCACAGCGGCGGCATCCGTAGATACGTCGTCCACCGCTGCATCGCCCACACTTGCAACAACCTTGGCTGCGTCCACAACTTCTGCTACTGCGCGCCAGACGACAATTCCTACCCCGACACCAGCCGTACCGTGCACCGCCGCGCTGACCCTTTCCAGTGCAACGGCCGCCGCCGCCGCGAGCAGTCCCAAATGCTTTGGGGCGTTGTCGCCTCCACGCGTCGCGTCAGCCATCTTCTTCAAGCTAGCGACGACGCCATTCCTCGCCGCGAAGAAGAAGATCGCCAAGACGATGACAAGGGAGTAGCGCGTCCGCCGCACGACCATCTTCAGGGCTGCGCGTGCCACACTGGAGGCACGTGCCGACGGCGCCAAGGGGGTTCGTGCACATGCTCGCGCGACACATTTCACGGCTTGCCGACCTAGTGTGGCTCGTCGACTTCGCTGCCCGCACCATCACGTTCGTCTTCGTCCACGACTTCAGGGATTTGGTCAACTTCGTCCTCGAGTTCGACCGGTACATGCTCGTCTCTGTCGACACCGCTGCGGAGATGGACCACTGCACCCTCGACGAGATGGCGGGCGAGCTCTGCGCCACATGCATCAATGGTTGTGCCTTCGTCGATGTTATCTTTTGCGTTGTCGTCGAGTGCTGCACCACCACCATGCGTTCCGAGGGGAGCAGCCTCAAGGGACGCCAGGACGTCACGTTCATCGTTGCTGGGTGCAGGTCCATGCCAGCGTCACCAACGAGCGGCGAGATGCACGTCGTTGCAATACTGCTGCACGTTCATCCTTCACGGGTACACCTACCGCGGCAAGGACTCCACCAACCCCCAGGCCACCCCAGGACAGGTCCTCGGCGATCGTTGCATCAGCTTGGAGCAAACCTGTTGCTGTCTCCATGGAGACCTTGGAGGTGTTTGCCTAAATGTCATGCAGGTATATCACCACTTTACAGCTATCTCGTGCCACCAATTTTCATGAGGTCTGCACGCAATTTGAGGAAATGGTTGAGCCACTTGAGCACGTTGTTTGCTCTGTTCCATATTCTGAAATGCCAAGGCCTTTGATCTATTCCATGCCTCAGTACATGATGAGACTTATTTGTTCTAAGATCAGCAATAGTGTTGTTGGGTCCTGGTTTCAGCAAGCACAGTTGACTGTGGGGTTTCTACTGGAAGCATCTCCATGGGCTGTTCTAAAACTGAGCTTTGTAGTATCCAAATTAACACAGATGCAGTCACATTCTTGGCCAAGGCAACAAACAAAATCTATCTTGAGTACTGTATTGCAAGTGAAGCCTTTATGGTCAATGGTGTTTCTATGCAATGTTAGCTGCCTACTTATTTGTCCAAGGAGTATCTGCATTTCCTATATCTTCAGTTCGATGGGAGGACCAACAAGCTTTTTCAGTCAATTGGCGACAAGCCTGAGAATGGACGAATATGCAGAACTGGATGTCTTTATGTTGGATCCCATTGACAACAAACCTTCCTCATGCTCTGAGTCTGAGGAGGAGATCCTATGCATTTTGGAGACTGTAGCAGAAGTTCATGGTTGCAATATTGTACCACACATTGGACAGAGGATCTCAGCAGTTGTCAAGATCATGGCCTCAAATTCAAGGCCCTTGCATTGTGCTGGTTGCGGCAAGGTGGTTTGCACATTATCCCGCTATTGCATTGATCCACTGGACAGAATGAGAGGAAGAGCTGGGTACTTGGTCAGTATATTTTCCAAGCAGTACTTGCATGATATATTTGTCTTGTGGTCGTGTCCTGTTGAGTGTGCTTTGGATCAAATCAGATCTCTGATATCACACACTCACAGTTCCAAGCTGCTTTTCAGTATTAGTCAGTATGATGTGCAGACATCTGTTCCACTCAAATGCTTTGGTATGCCATCAGCTGTGCTATGGTTTGTTCGTGACATTGGTGATTACAAAGGTGGAAAACCTGTGAAGAATGAAGCCCTTGCCATTCAAGTAATGCTGCATCAACTGCAGAAAACCAATGACTTTTCTCAAGTATTCTGGATCAATACATTCCAGAATGAGGACAGTGAAGTGATGGACAATGCCTTTGAAATCAAGAACCGGTGGCTTGAATTGCTTGATGCTGGTGTGGTTGTGAATGGATCAGTTCTAGCTGTAGGAGAACAATTATGGTCTGGCAACAGTTTTACCCAAGATGGAGTTGTCTTTTGGGCTGGTATAAGCGACATATCCACACCAATGCTGCAGATCGCATATTCATCTTTGATCCAGGTGGGCGAGTTTGTCATCTTCGGCAGGGTTGAAGAGGAATTGCATATCACTTTCTGTCATTGCAAGTTGACATTTGAAGGCATATCAGCTCAGTGTGCGGGCTTGAGGGCAAGCCGCGTTTTAAACGGAGGGGAATGTCAGGGACTGGGCCGATGGATCATAGGCTTCCAGCTAGGCCATGGGATTGGGCTTCCAGGTGCTTCCGTGGTGACGGCCAAACAGGGGCAAGAGAATAAAGGACCGAAGGCATGCTGGGACAGGCATCGAACAAGACAGAACTTCATCGTCTACCTCTTGACCTCCCTCAAAGTTCTAGAACCTCTGTTGTTCTTGCTTTCCTGCCTCTGATCCTTGCTATTCCCACTCTAAACTCCCTCAAATTCTTCCCAAAATTGTATCAGTATTGCTGTAATTGCTATTTCGTAGTGAAAGATCGTGACACCTCGGTCCTCCCCCGCTGCCGCCCAATCCCCACATGCAAAGTCTAAAAAGACGTGAGCGCCAGGGCTCGAACTCGGGACATTTAACTCAAGTGGCTGAGTGCTAGCAAGTTGTGCTAGTTTGGTTTCTTGTATAGAGGACATCCGCCACCATATTTATTACGAATATATATGAAAAACTAACCCCTATTATGTTCTAAACGACTATCTTTTTAAGTATGGAGGGAGTACAGTCGATTTGCCTGACCGTAGACGATCTCGTTCCGTAACTGTACGTAACGGTCTAGATTATTGTAGCAAGCCAAAAGCCGGTCTCAACCTCAGCACCAAACAGCGAGAAGGAGTCACCGGAGCCACGATTTTCGAGCTTCGTCGACTCCGCCTCACTGCCGACGGAGTCAGCTGAAATACCTCAAAATACGCTCTGAATAACATCGGTCAATATTGATAAGAAGAAATCTAAGTTACGACCTTCAAATACCTTCAAATATATATATAACTACACTTGTTTCGGCAGAATGATAATTTTGAGCTGTTATTGTTCTATAATGCATGTCAGCTGCTACCCTAGGATTGACTTGTAAAAGTGCAATGCAAGACACGGGTATACCAAAGTTAATTATTTCATCATTAAAAATAATTATTTGAATTTATAGTAGCGTCTGCTTTTACCGTCCTCTGCGGCTGATTTATAGACCGGGCCAATTTAGTGGCTACTAATGATGGGTTAATCTGGCTATTTGCACGGGGTGTTAATTATGGGACGTTAGTTTGCATTTATCAGCGGTAACGGTAATAAAACGGGTAGATTTTCGGGAGCAGAAAAGCAGCCTCATCAGGCTCGCAAATCGCAAGCGGCACGCCGGACAGGTCGCGGCGTGTGCGTGAGTCCGTTCGTGAACCATCCCACACGCTCTCACGTCTCACTAGTCAACACCAGCCTGCAGCTGTGACACTGTTGCTTGACTTGCCATGTCATGCCAGTCCCCCAGTCCTCGTGGGGCGAGCCAGGGCCCGGCCCCACAACGGCCCACGACCCCACCACCATCCTCCTCTTCTCCCTCAACACCCAAACCGCCTCGCCGGCTCGCCCCCAACTCCAAAATCCAAAACCCCAACCGCCTCTCTGCCCTGCCCCTCCTCCCTCCACCTGGTGTGTGTCCTCATCGGCGGCGCGCTCCTCCTCCGCCTCCTCCACATCGCCAACGCCGCCGTTGATCGACGGACCCAGAGGTGAGCGACCCCGTGCGCTTTGTTGCTCCGTGTGCGGCGTCTGGGCCTCTGGCTTCATATTCCTTTGCCTTTTGCTGCGGTGCTGCTGCTCTATGAATGGCGATTGATGATCTCCTGCGCTTTCGTTTTGTGCTTGTGCCAGGTCTTGCCCGACACGTCGCGGCCTCTGCCTCCGGGGACCGTCAACCGTGCGTGGGCCCAGCGCGGTGGCGTCCGCCGCGTCTTTCCGCCTCCGCCTCGGCGTCCTCCTCATGTGGCCGCCGATAATGGTCGTCGAGGCGAGGGGGGCAGCAGTGGTGCGGGAGCGCGTGGGAACGCGGGAGAAGAGGAGGTGGGCGGGCGGGACACGAGGCGCGGCAGCGTGGCGGGCCGCGAGGTGGCGGTTCGTGCCATCGGGGACCCTGCGGGACGGAATGCTGCGCTCGTCGCCGCGGGTGGTGAGGCGCCACCGCCACCGGCATGGGGGGGGGGGGGGGGGGAGTGGCGGCGGGCGAGGTGGTGGTGTGGGGAGCAAGCGCCCGTCTGCTCCGCCCGCGCTCCCACCGCCCAAGCGGACGGCGGTCTCCCCGAGTCGGCAGTTCCCACCCGCCTTCAGGACTTCTCCGCTCGCTAGTGCAGATGCCGACGCAGGTTCGCGGACACGGTACGAAGGGAAACGCGAGAACAGAGGTTCTGATGCATCGGAGAACCCGACAGTTGCTCGTCCGCTCGCGGCCCGCAAGGATGGTGTTGGTGTGCTGTCGAGAGCGGTGCCCCCCAATGCTGCTGGTACTGGGGTTCTGAAGAAGTCGTATGCCACGGATGCTGCTGCTCTAATGGCAAACACAGGTCGCCATGGTCCAAAGGTTGGGATGGTGAAATCATCTGCTGCACCTGCACAGGGCAGGGGAAGGGGAGCAGGGAGCGATGAACTGTGGGGGAAGAAGGTGCCGGTGACAGCCACTCGATTGCCACCAAAGCCGAAGATCATATCTGCCACACGCACCTCGCTACTTGCCCGTGAAAAGGATGACAGAAGCAAGGTGCATCGGCCATTGGAATCTGGGCGTGCTCATGGAGGTTCGGTTGTGTCAACAGAGGTGTTGACTATAGATGATCATAGTTCTTTGGCTAATGGACGTGCTGTGAAAATTGGAGTTGCTCCATGCACTGGTAATAGTGCTGGAGAAGTACAAGATGACAAATTAGAGAAGGGAGAGGTTCCCTCCAAGGTATCTAGGGGATCTCAGGTTTCTTCCAATGCTGCTCTACTTGATTCTACAACTTATAGGGATGTTTCTACAAGAGATCCCCCTGGTGTAAGTGGAGCAAAAGATGTCAAGGTGATGAACAAATATGCTGGGAGTTCCTACAAATACAACACTGTTGCTGCATCTTTTGCAAAGGATTCTTCCAATAAACCCCTGATAAATAAGATAGTATTTGAAAGTGGTAGGATGAACAGGAGAACATCTCCTAACGTTGCAGCAGGAGTGTCCAGTGAAGGCAATGTGTTGAGAAGTAAGGACATGTTTACAAATCAAAATACAGTCAAGCCAGCGAAAGTGATTCAGAAATTTGTACCAGATACTCAGCATATACCATTTTCCAGTGACAAGAAGGAAACTGTAGGTGGAAGGTGGGTAACCACAAATGGGATTCAGGACTCTGTTGCGCTCACTAAGGATCGAGTTATGAAAGCTCCCATGTCTCCAGGCATGTGCCCCATGACACACAAAAATAAGGCCATCACAAATATGGATTTCTTTGGTCAAATGAAAATGGTGAAGCCAAAAGCTGTAGATCATCAACAGAGGAACATTGCTTCGACATCTGTATCCGGTAGTAAGGGAAAACTGGATGATGAGGTGGCTTCTAACTTGAAGTTTCATGACATATTTAGGGACATAGTTTTTCATAAAAGAAAGCTTGAAATTTATCTCAATAGTTCATTGGGTCTTCCTTCTGTGAGGTGTCAAAGGCAATATAGACACAGGAATGCAGATGCTAGGAGCAAATTTAAAATGTTGTGCAGGATGTTTGAGTTTGTATGCCAGACTCTAGTACAATTTATGGAGCAGCATTCATTGAATATGAGAATTGACTTTCTAGCTGCTGAGGTAATGAAGAGATTGAAAGGATCAAGATGCCCAAGAGGGGGGGTTGAATTGGGCTCTTTTTAATTTCTAAACAAGAATTAAACCTATAAAGAGCCAATTAACCCCCTAGTGCCTACCGCTTGTGTGTCCTAGCTAGAAAGCGGTAACAAGGCAATAGAAAGCGAAAACTTCCTACACAATTTTAGTATGAATTGAAAGACAAGTGCGGAAAGTAATGCGGAAATAAAGATAAGTTGGCGACGGATGCTCCGTCGATTAGGCGACGGACGCTCCGTCGCATGCCCAACGGCTAGTTTCTGTTCATAATTGAGGCGACGGACGCTCCGACGCCTAGGCGACGGACGCTCCGACGCCTCTGTCTAACGGCTAGTTCTGACACACTGTTCCCAGCGACGGACGCTACATCACTGGGCGACGGACGCTCAGCCACAACGTCCGACGCTGAATTCTGGCTAGGGTTTGAAAACACCCTCTCTGGAAGGTCGACGGACGCTCTCCGCAGCGTCCGACACCTGGCCGACGGACAGCGTCCGACGCACCCTGGAAAACTTAGCCAGAAAACAACCTCTCTGGAAGATCGACAGACGCTGTGGACTCAACCACCCAGCGTCCGGCGCCTTTGTCCGACGCGTCGGACAGCGTCCGGCGCCCCTGCCAGGAGCGTCCGTCGCCCAGAAAATGATTTTGACAACTCCGTTTTTCGTCGCAATGAATATGGAAGTTGTTCTAGGCTATCTTACGGTCACCATAGGCTTGCTTAGAGCTAAGGAAGTCAAGTGTGCACCACACCTAAACATGAAGCTTTCCTAAGTCAAGCTACTAGTCTCAACCCCTCTTAATAGTACGGTCAAAGGTAAAAAGAGAAACCCTATCTAATTCTAGGTGCCCTTCATCTCCTTATGGCACTTAGCCTATCATTCTAGGGTCTTCATCATGTCTCCTTAACAACCGAAAACGATATCCATCTTGGGGCTAAGTGATGACCTTTAGAGCCCATTCTCCTTGATCACTATGGCTAAGCTACGCATAGCCTCTGCAAAACACACGTTAGCCATAATAATCTCTAATTGTCGTTAATCACCGAAACCAACTAGGGCCATGATTCTTCAATCTCCCCCTTTTTGGTGATTGACGACAATAGAACCTCGAGTATGGATAAGAGTTTTGGTTAAGAAACGAGGGTGAATTGGAATGATTGAGCAAGGATTAGTAAAAAGGAAATGAAGCATACTTGCTCACCCAAACCAAATCACAAAACATGGTACTTATGGATATGAATGAAAAAGCAGTACCTCATGATATTCTCAAAGGATGTATCGGAGTAACACGCAGAAGCTCAAATATCGTTAGGCAATGAAATATATCATGAACATGAAACAACTCACAAGATATATTAGAGAAACACAAGAGTTTGTCACATGCAACCATATATACATCAACAACCATCACACCACACATATAGACAAATGCATAAGAGATAGACATGATGAAAGAGTACGGGGAAATAAACATTCAAAGATCCAAATCCCTCCCCCTATCTCTATACTCGACCCTCTCTCCCCCTTTGGCGTCTAGCACCAAAAATTAAGAGTCTGGGGCTGGAGAAGAAGGTGAAGTAGCGCAGCTCGGCGATCCAGCATGATGAAGTCCTGAAGATCAGACTCGTCTGACTCATCTGACACGGTCTCTGCTGGTGTAGGTGCAACTGGGGTGGCCTCTGAAGCTGTCACTGGCACCTCTGGAGCTGCGGTCTCACCTGACTGACGCTGAGACTCTGCTGGTGCCTGTGACGGTCCTGCCTCAGTAGTTGCGGGCCTAGGGGCCCGACGAGTGAAAACTCGAGGCGAGGGGGACGTAGTCACTGCTAGTGCCACTAGGGACACTGCCGCTGCAACCTCTGCAGGCTGAGTCTGACCAGGAGAGGACACTGCCA
Source organism: Microstegium vimineum (assembly GCA_022036555.1). Taxonomy (NCBI): domain Eukaryota; kingdom Viridiplantae; phylum Streptophyta; class Magnoliopsida; order Poales; family Poaceae; genus Microstegium; species Microstegium vimineum. Next base: position 29,446,840 of record CM039135.1, read on the forward strand.
CTGTAACCTCATCTGCTAGAGATATGGCATCCGTCTGAATGGCAGCTGGAGGTGTGGTGACTGTCTGTGCCGACTGCTCAGGTGCGATCTCCGACGATGCAATAGAGGACTGGTGAGTGCCTGTCGCCGGAGGATCCACTGCAGTCGCTGGAGCTGGTATGACCTGCTGAGGTGCTCCTGGGGAGTCTTCTCCCGTGATCTCCAGGTACGAAGCAGACAGATCTCGCGAGGCCTCTGCTAGTGTAGTTCCCCGGGTAGGAGTGAATCCCGTCTGGAACTCTCCGGGTGAACCTATCCAAGAGGACACCTGGGTCCTCGGAGTCTGGTACTCTGGAGAAGCTGCTGGCTGGAACGGAGGTGTAGCTGGTGCCTGACTCTACTGTCCACTGGACGGTAACGCTGGAGTGGGCACCACAACTACTGGAGGCTGTGGTAAAGGAGAGGTGAACTGCTGCTGCTGAGACACGGCGGGCAACTGAAAGTGTGGAGTGGAGGTCTGCCCGGAGCTAGAGGCCAGAAGACGCTCAAGTAAAAGAGTCTGAGTCTTCTGGATCTCTGCCTGCTGGAGCTGATAGGCTAGGAACTGGCGCTGGAACTCATCCTGCCTAGCCTGTGTCTGAGCCTGAGCTGCCAGCTGCTGCTCAGTGAGCCTCCGTAGATCTGCAGCCTGTCGTCTCTGCTCCTCTGCCTGACGAGACTGCTCCTCCTGCATCCTCGAGAGTATGGTGAGCAGGGTAGCCTCTGAAGAACTGGAGCCTGGAGCTGGAGCTGCTGCAGCTATGCCTGACCCACCAGCCTCGTGGTCATGTGTCATAGGTGTATACTCGTGCACGGGCTGGTAGTCCTCGTCCGAGCTATCAGAGTCGAGATCCTCTCTAAACACTGTCTCTGCAGCTGTATCGATCTCAGCGTCCAAATCTGCCAGCTCTGCCTGAGCAATCTGCTCAACTGTCGCATTGGTGACCTCGGCTGACTGTGGTGGCACTCCGGCCTGTCTCGTGCCTGGTCTATAAGCTCTGCTGGGGCGAGGTAGCTGCCCATGGGCCACAAGCTGACTCATCGAATAGACAGGAAACTCTGTAGCTGACCTCGTGAGGGTGACTCTCATAACCCCTGACTCAGTCTTGGCAACTATCAAGTATGAGATCCAGTGTGCAAACTGTAGCTGCCAATGGCTTCTGAATCCAACAGCTATGATGTCCTCGAGCTCGCTCACTATCAAATCCCATAGGTCGAACTGCTCTTTCCGGACAATGTGAGCTAGGAGCCAAAGTTGAAGGCGAGTGATAGTATCTCCGGCTCCAATCCTGGGTAGAATAGTCCGTCTGAGAACCTCGTGGAGGATCCGAGCCAAAGGAGTAAGGTCACGTGGCGTCCGGCTCGAACCCTCAGTGAACGGCTGCTGAAAGCACGGACTGACAAAGTCTGTGGATGGCACTATGCCATCGTGAGGTCTGCGAGGGGCCTCCTGATCCCCATAGCAGAGACTGTGGATCCTGGTAGGTGAAGATCCGAGGTGAAAGAGCTCTCGGAACCTGGCAGCTGTAACCCTGAAGTCACGTCCCTGATAGGCGAAATGGAGGAACTCGTGATCAGGTGAGATCCACAGGGAGGCGTAGAACTGGTAAACCCACTCCTTCTGATATGCCCCTGAGCGCCCCATCAGATCTGTCAGTCCCTGAATATACTGGAGATGCTGCAGGATCTCTGGACCACCGATCCCCTCAATCTGAGTAGCTGGGCACACTCTGTGGGCCCTGAGAGGAGCATCGGTGTCAACATACGCTCGGTAGAAGTCCTCGTGCACTGTGGTATAGAACTCTCGTCCGGCACGGGGGTCCCTCTGAGGTGGGAACCAAGACTGGAAATCGACAAACCGAAGCAGCTGGACTTGCTTCGCTGTAAGTGTCCTGACCTGGTGCCTCACGGGGTCTGGGAGTCTGGGTCCTGGAGGGCTAGGTGGTGCACCTGAGCCTCGGGAACGAGTGACTCGACGGCTCATCAGCTCTCCAATAGTAGAATGGCCCGCGGCCTCTGTCGGCTCAGTCGCTGGGACTGGCTCTGTAGCTGGTGCCTCTGTAGCCTCGACGGGCTCTGACACTGGAGGTGGAGGGGACTCACGACGCGCTCCACGGCGAGGTGAGAGCCTCAAGCCGGCGCGACGTCCTCCTCGCTCAGCTCTCTCGGCTGCCTCTGCTACTGCAAGAGCGGCTACTGAATCCGGATCCATGGCCGGCCTCTTGCGCTTCCGGGAGATGACCTTCTGCTTGCCCTTCCCGTAGTCAGTGGGTGGACGCGGTGGAGGTGGAGGGTCACCACCACTGCCGGGAACGGGACCTGCATTCTTCGTCCGTGCCATATCTCAATTTTGCAACCAACTCACTGACAGGAAACCTCAATAATCAAACCACAGCCCCACTGCCAAGCAAACACTGTCACTGAAACCACTGACAATCCTCAGAACCAAACAAATCAAAGAGTGGCACGCCGGCCCTGGACTGTCCTCGCGAGGCTTTGCCTCGATCCGTACTCGCAGGCTTTGCCCCGAGTTATCTGTCACTGCCCACTGTCTGAGTCTCTGATCAACTGACAAACTGACCCTCGAGTCGTTGACCAAAAAGGAGAGAAAAGGTGAGAATTTCCCCGATCAATCAACCGAACTCCGCAAACCGCAATTCACACTTTAAACCCTAAAGCAAGCAATCAACCTCCAACAAGGCGTGGAGGAGAGCTTGACGGCAACGGGATCCCTGCACGACTTGAAGCTCACAGGGAATCGAAAGGGGGGGAGGCTCTGTGACGCTGGGCACGGAGCTCTGAGAAGGGCCACGGCGGCGCGGGCAGTGCAGAGTGGCGTGAGTGCAGGCGGCGCTGGGAAGGAGATCCACGGCGGCGCAGGTGGCAGGTGGCAGCGCAGGGAGGCACGGTGGCGCTGAACGGCGGCGGCGCAGGGGGCAGCACGGTGAAGGAGCTCAACGGCGACGAGATCCGGTGGCTAGGGTTAGAATGCAGACGCGGCGGCGGTGGGATTGACTCGGGAGAAACAGAGACGAAATGGGTTTTTAAAAAAAATTTTGCCGTTTAGTTCGCGACGGACGGTCCGACGCATAGGCGACGGACGCTCCGTCGGCATGCGACGGACGCTCGAAGAGCGTCCGATGGCATCGTCCGTCGGGCTTCCAGAGCCGATTTGGAACGCCCAGCCGCATTGACCGCGACGGACGCTTGGGAGAGCATCCGTCGTCCTTTTAGCGGGCAACTTTAATCTCCGAACGATCGCGACGGACGCTGAGGCAATTGACACCGAGCGTCCGTCGGCAGCGTCCGACGCCTAAAAAGCGGAATTTTTCAAAATTTCTTTTTGCGTCTTTCTCCCAACCAAGTCCCAATCCCAATAAGATCCAAATAACACTTGATTGGACTTGATATGAGAACCATCTCTCAAACACTCATTTTCAATTATTTTGCCATAGGCTTAAATTTAGTTTTTAGCTCAAAATATTCAAATGGAAGCGCCAAGGAGTCATCATATGGCCACAATAGGGCAGAGAAGTGATTTGATCTTGGAATGCTCCCCCTAAGTGGACTATCATAGAGGATGCTCAAGAAACTTAACCGAAAAAGAAAGGGCAAACAACACACATGCATATGCTTATGCAATTCGAAAGGTGAATCTAGGTTGCTTGCAAGTTTAAACCGCGGTTAAGCTTTGTCACACGCTTTGAGGGCGGTTATCTTAACCGCGTTAGCCAAGCCTATGTGCATTACCATATTAAACATGTTATATTACAAATGAATGCAAGGTTCACACAAGATCATCTTTTAGTGAAATTAGAGTGATCAAGCACATTTAACTCGCTTCTCAACCTACAAAAGGTTGTTTCATCGAGTGGTTTAGTGAAGATATCCGTCAATTGCTCTTCGCTCTTAACTCCAACTAGTGTTATATCTTTCCTAGCCACATGATCTCTAAGAAAGTGATGGTGAATATCTATGTGCTTGGTGCGAGAGTGTTGAACTGGGTTGTTTGCAAGCTTTACGGCGCTTTCATTATCACACAAAAGTGGAACTTCTTTTAAAAACACGCCGTAATCAAAGAGTGTTTGGGTCATATATAAGATTTTTGCACAACTTGCTCCCATGGCAATGTATTCCGCTTCGGCGGTTGACAATGCCACACTATTTTGCTTCTTTGAGGACCAAGAAACAAGTGATCTTCCTAGCATGTGGCACCCGCCGGAGGTACTCTTCCTATCAACCTTACACCCGGCGTAATCCGAATCGGAATAGCCAACTAGTTGGAAGGGAGCTCCTTTGGGATACCAAAGACCCATGCTAGGGTGTGCCTTAAGTACCTAAGGATTCTTTTAACCGCACAAAGATGCGACTCCTTAGGGTTTGCTTGAAACTTAGCATACATACACACACTAAACATGATATCCGGCCTAGAAGCGGTGAGGTAAAGTAAACTACTGATCATAGAACGATATAGAGTTTGGTCGATCGGTTTACCTCCCTCATCGAGATCGAGATGCCCATTAGTAGGCATTGGGGTCTTGATTGGCTTGCAATCCTCCATCTTGAATTTTTTGAGCACATCATAAGTGTACTTCTCTTGAGATATGAAGGTGCCCTCCCTCAATTGCTTCACTTGGAAGCCTAGGAAGAAGGTTAGCACGCCAATCATCGACATCTCGAACTCCTTGGACATCAATGCACCAAATTCCTTGCTATGACCTTGGTTTGTTGACCCAAATATAATGTTATCGACATATACTTGGCAAACAAAGATCTCTCCATCTAGCACCTTGGTGAAGAGTGTGGTATCCACTTTCCTGATCTTGAAGCCCTTCTTGAGTAGGAAGTCCCTTAGCCTCTCATACCAAGCTCTTGGAGCTTGCTTCAATCCATAAAGTGCCTTGGACAACCTATACACATGATTAGGACAATTTGGGTCTTCAAACCCGGGAGGTTGTGAGACAAAAACAAGTTCATTAATGAAACCATTAAGAAAGGCACTCTTCACATCCATTTGAAAGAGTTTCATTTTATGGTGTGAAGCATATGCCAAAAGGATACAAATGGCTTCTAGTCTTGCAACCGGTGCAAAAGTCTCCCCAAAATCCAAGCCTTCAACTTGGGAGAACCCCTTTGCCACCAATCTTGCCTTGTTTCTCACAACCACGCCTTGATCATCTTGCTTGTTCCTAAACACCCACTTGGTGCCAATGATTCTCGCTCCTTTAGGCTTTTCTACTAGTGTCCACACTTCGTTCCGGGTGAAGTTGTTCAACTCTTCGTGCATGGCGTTCACCCAATCCGGATCCGCAAGTGCATCCTCCACACTAGAAGGCTCAACAAAGGAAACAAAAGAGTGATGTTCAACATAAGAAGCAAGTTTAGATCGAGTTGTTACCCCCCTTGATGGACTCCCTATGATGAGGTCTTGAGGATGTGCTTGAAGCATAGGTGTAGATCTTCTATTGATTTCTTGGGGAGGAGGTTGCGGTGCTTCAACATTACTTGCTTCGGCCTCGGCTTGATCTTGAGGGATGTGAGTGTCTTCTTGAGCTTCCCTCACTTGATCTTCTTCATCAACTTGAGGCGTGTGAGGTGGAGAAGGATCTTGATTCGCTTCATCTTCAACTTCTTCCACCTCTTGTGGGTTGATAGCACCAATTGGCATGTTCTTCATTGCCTCCCTCAAGGGTTCATCACCTACATCATCAAGATTTTCATGCTCTTCTTGAGAGCCATTAGTTTCATCAAACTCCAAGTCATACGTTTCTTCAACTAAGCCGGTGGCTTTGTTAAATACACGGTATGCCTTGGATTTAAGTGAATACCCAACTAAGAAACCAATGTCACATCTTCTTTGAAACTTGCCCAAGTGTTGGCGCTTCTTGTAGATGTACACTTTGCAACCAAACACTCGGAAAAAGGATATATCCGGTTTCTTTCCATTCACAAGCTCATAGGGGGTCTTCTTGAGAAGCCTTTGGACAAATAGCCGGTTGGCCGCATAGCATGCGGTGTTGATTGCTTCGGCCCAAAACTTCTCGGGGGTGTTGTATTCATCAAGCATTGATCTTGCAAGTGTGATAAGTGTCCGGTTCTTCCTCTCTACTACACCATTTTGTTGAGGAGTATATGTGGCGGATACTTCATTGATTCCAACTTCATCACAATAGTCTTCAATCTTGGTGTTTATAAACTCGGTCCCATTGTCACTTCTTATCTTCTTGATCTTCACATCAAACTCATTTTGGGCTCTAGTTGCAAACTTCTTGAATATTGATTGAGTTTCTCCCTTGTCTTGAAGAAAGAACACTCAAGTGTATCTAGAGTAGTCATCAACTACCACCAAGCAAAAGAGATTGCCGCCAAGACTAGCATAGGTGGTAGGTCCAAATAGATCCATGTGGAGTAGCTCTAAAACTCTTGAGGTTGACATGAAAGCTTTGGTTGGATGAGTGTTTGCTACTTGCTTGCCGGCTTGACATGCACTACAAAGTTTATCTTTCTCAAACACCACATCCTTCACACCTCTAACCAATTCCTTCTTGTCAAGCTTCTTCAAAGTTGACATTCCCACATGTGCTAATCTTCTATGCCATAGCCAACCCAAAGAACTCTTGGAGAAAAGACATGTTTGCAAACTACCTTCATTTGAGGTGAAGTCCACTAGGTAGAGATTGTTGTGCCGAAACCCTTTGAATATTAATGATGAATCTTCAATCTTGGACACAACTACCTCATTTGGAGTGAAGAGACATTGGAAACCAAGATCACATAGTTGTCCCACCGATAGCAAGTTGAAGCTCAATGATTGTACTAGCAAGACATTTGATATTGATTGATCATTTGAGATTGCCAATTTGCCTTTTGAATTGTCCCCAAAGGTAATCTTGTCTTGCCCTTCACAATCTTCCTCAAGTGTGGTGAACATCCGGGAGTCACCGGTCATATGTTGAGTGCATCCACTATCAATCACCCAATGACTTCCACCGATCTTGTAGTTCACCTACACACAATCAACTTGGAGTTAAGCTTGTTGTTTGGGAACCCACACTTGGCGAGGTCCCATAGCCTTGTCCACCAACTCCTTAGCAACCCATAGCACTTTGGGCTTGTTCTTCATCTTTGGACCGAGAAATATAACTTGAGGTCTACCCTTGGAGTCCTTGTTGATGATGAAGTGTGCATCATGAGCGAAAGGCCTTATGTGCTTGGGCAAGGTCTTGGGAGGTGGAGTCTTGCATTGGAATTGAAAGTGACCCTCTTGACCACATCCAAAGCACTTCTTGGGTTTGGGCTTTGGTGTGTCATAGTTGCTTTTCATGGCCTTGTTCTTGTAATAGTTCTTGGCTTCTATCTTGACTTTGGCCTTCATGATTTGGTTCTCCTTGAACCCAATGCCGGTCTTGTCGTCTTCATGATTGTGTTCATCAAGAGCTCACTTTGAAGATTGTGGCCCTTGGTGAACTTCTCCAATCCACTTGTAAGCTTGACCTTCTCAACCTTGAGCTTGGCATTTTCCTCTTTGAGAGACTTGATCAAGGTCATTGCATCTTTGTCATCTTGTTTGGCCGACTTGATAGTGAGTGGCTTGCTTGCCTTGAGGTTGATTAGCTCTTCCTTGAGCTTGGAGTTTTCTTGCCTCATCTTCACATAGTCATCATGCTTGTCGGCCTCAACTATCTTCTTGCCCTTGCACTTTGCATTTTGCTCACTAGCAACTTCATCAAGCAAGTCCTCACAAGAAGTAGCTAGATCACACTTAACAACCGGGTTAATAGCAACATGTGTAGCAAGATCATTTGAAAGCAATTCATTAGCTATCACAAGTGTGCCATGTTCATTTTTAACTTGGTTGTAGTCATCTTTTAGCAAGTTGTACCTTGATTGGAGCTCTTGTGTTGTCCTTTCAAGCTTATCATGTTTCTCATTTACTTGCTTGAGTGAGGCTTTGAGCTCCCTAGTGCTAGATGAGAGAGATTTATTCTCAAGCTTCAATTCATCATTAGCACTAGTCAAGTCATCAAGCTTAGCATGCAAGTTACCATTTGCTTTCTCTAGTGATTCACTTTTGCCTTTATACTTCCTAATGAGCTTAGTGTATTTATTGCAAATTTCAATTAGCTCATCATAGGAAGGTGCCTCAAACTCATCATCACTATCATCACTAGAGCTAGCCTCATCATCACTATCCTCTTTTTGTACCTTTTTGTCACCTTTAGCCATGAGGCATAGGTGTGTAGAGGATGAACCCGGAGATGATGGAGGGGGTGGCGGTGGAGTAGATGAACCAATCACCAAAGCGGCTACCTTCTCTTCTTCACTTTCATCTCCGGAAGAGTCACTTGAGTCTTCAATGTCGGTGAGCCAATCACCAACAATGTAGGCTTTGTCATTCTTCTTCTTCTTGTGGAAGTTGAAGTTCTTCTTCTTCTTGAATGGCTTGTCATCCTTCTTCTCCTCATCACTTGACTCAACCTTGTTGCCCTTGTTGTACTTGAACTTGTTGTTAGCTTTCTTGTTCTTGTACTTGTCTTTCTTTTCTTTGGGCAAGCATGAGCCAAGTGTCCAAGTTTGCCATAATTGTAGCAATCCATCTTGGAGAGGGGCTTTCTTGAAGAGCTTGTGAAGAATTTCTTCTTCTTTGAGTCAAACTTGACTCCATTCTTGCTTAGCTTCTTCAACATCTTGGTTGTTTTCTTCACCATGAGAGCGAGATCATCTTCATCATCATCATCGCTTGTGCTCTCATACATGACTTGCATCTTGTACTTCTGCGACGAGGATGCCTTGAGAGCCAAGTCCTTCTTTTCCTCCTTCTCTTTTTCTTTCTTTTTGGAGGAGGAAGATGAGCCACCATCACCAATCTTCATGTACATCTCATGGGCATTGATCTTGCCCAAAATTTGTGTTGGTGTAGCGGCGGAGAGATCTCCTTGGTGAAGCACCGTGACGATGTGGCCATACTTCTCAATGGGCAAGACACAATGAATCTTGCGTACCACATCGGCCGGTTCCATTTGGTTGAGACCGAGCCCATTCAATTCCTCTACAATAATATTTAGTCGTGAGTACATTTCATTTGCATTTTCATTTGCATGCATAGAGAAAGAATTGAGCTTAGCCATAACCAAGTGATAGCGTTCTTCACGCTCACTCTTTGTGCCTTCGTGAAGTGCACAAATAGTGGTCCACAACTCAAATGCGTCTTTGCCATTACGCACTCGGTTGAAGACATCCTTGCTAATGCCACGAAAGAGTATGTTCTTTGCCTTGGCATTGTGCTTCTCAAAGTTGAGGTCCTCCGCGAAGAGAGTACCTCCCTTTGTGGCGGCTTTGAGCACGCCCACGTCAACGACCTCTAAATAGGCCTCCATACGAACTTTCCAATAAGGAAAGTCGTCTCCATCGAACATGGGAGGTGGTCCATCCCCATGGGACATCTTGCTCTAGGCGGTGAAGCCTAATTTAGAGCAACCTTGCTTTGATACCAATTGAAAGGATCAAGATGTCCAAGAGGGGGGGTGAATTGGGCTCTTTTTAATTTCTAAACAAGAATTAAACCTATAAAGAGCCAATTAACCCCCTAGTGCCTACCGCTTGTGTGTCCTAGCTAGAAAGCGGTAACAAGGCAATAGAAAGCGAAAACTTCCTACACAATTCTAGTATGAATTGAAAGACAAGTGCGGAAAGTAATGCAGAAATAAAGAGCTAAGGAAAGGGATGCTTGACACGGCGATGTTTTGCCGAGGTATCGAGGAGTCGACACTCCCCCCTAGTTCTCGTTGGAGCACCTCGCAAGGTATAGCTCTCCCTCAATCCCGCGCAAGGGATGAGTGCTCTCTACGGGCTGATTCTTCGCCACTCCGGCTCGGTGAATCGCCCACAACCGATCACAACGTCGATGGAGAAGGGCCGCCGACAATCTTCCGGCGATCACCTTCCTTCGAGCACCACCGGACCGTCTAGGTGATGTCGATCACCAAGAGTAACAAGCCTCGATCTTCGCTTGACTCACTCAAGCTTCACAACTAGAGGATGCACACTTGAACTCTTGGATGAACTAGAGAGAGGATGGATGGATTTGCGAATCACACTCTCTCTCTCTAGGGCTCTTGCTCTCTTCCCAACCTTCTCAACGAACTCAGCAACTCGAATGAGCAAAGGCAAGGTGGGAGAGAAGTGGGAAGGGCTATAAATAGACCCTCTGAAAACTGCCTCGGGCTGGCATTTTAAGTTGGCGACGGACGCTCCGTCGACTAGGTGATGGACGGTCCGTCGCATGCCCAACGGCTAGTTTCTGTTCATAATTGAGGCGACGGACGCTCCGACGCCTAGGCGACGGACGGTCCGACGCCTCTGTCTAACGGCTAGTTCTGACACACTGTTCCTAGCGACGGACGCTACGTCACTGGGCGACGGACGCTCAGCCACAGCGTCCGACACTGAATTCTGGCTAGGGTTTGAAAACACCCTCTCTGGAAGGTCGACGGACGCTCTCCGCAGCGTCCGACGCCTGGCCGACGGACAGCGTCCGACGCACCCTGGAAAACTTAGCCAGAAAACAACCTCTCTGGAAGGTCGACGGACGCTGTGGACTCAACCACCCAGTGTCCGGCGCCTTTGTCCGACGCGTCGGACAGCGTCCGGCGCCCCTGCCAGGAGCGTCCGTCGCCCAGAAAATGATTTTGACAACTCCGTTTTTCGTCGCGATGAATATGGAAGTTATTCTAGGCTATCTTACGGTCACCATAGGCTTGCTTAGAGCTAAGGAAGTCAAGTGTGCACCACACCTAAACATGAAGCTTTCCTAAGTCAAGCTACTAGTCTCAACCCCTCTTAATAGTACGGTCAAAGGTAAAAAGAGAAACCCTATCTAATTCTAAGTGCCCTTCATCTCCTTATGACACTTAGCCTATCATTCTAGGGTCTTCATCATGTCTCCTTAACAACCGAAAACGATATCCATCTTGGGGGCTAAGTGATGACCTTTAGAGCCCATTCTTCTTGATCACTATGGCTAAGCTACGCATAGCCTCTACAAAACACACGTTAGCCATAATAATCTCTAATTGTCGTTAATCACCGAAACCAACTAGGACCATGATTCTTCAGAGATTACCAGGTTTTACCAAGCATGATCCTATTGTGGGAAAAGTTCCTGGACTTGAAGTTGGCGATGAGTTTCTATACAGATCTCAGCTTGCGATTGCTGGTCTACATAGTCATACCCGGAGAGGCATTGCCACCACATATAGATATGGCATGCTTATTGCAATAAGCATTGTTGCTTCTGGAGGTTATCCTGATGAATTGGGTTGCTCAGGTGAACTGATATACACTGGTTCTGGTGGGAAGCCTGCTGGTATGAAGAAAGATGAGGATCAAAAGCTTAAGTGTGGAAACCTTGCACTAAAGAATTGCATCAAAACAAAGACTCCTGTAAGAGTGATCCATGGATTTAGGTGTCGGAATACCGAGAGAGGCAGTCATTTGGGGGCCAAACTAGTCTCAAGATACACTTATGATGGATTGTATTTAGTGGTGGATTTCTGGGTTCAAAGGTGTTGAACTACAAGTTAAAAAAGATTCCTGGGCAACCAGAACTTCCTATGAACATAGCTAAAAGACTGAAGAGCTACAAAAGCCGTCCAGGTCTGTGCATGAATGATATATCTTAAGGGAAGGAAGCAACTCCAATATGTGTCATTAATACAGTCGATGATGTGCGACCTGCACCTTTCCATTACACCACTAGAATTAGATATCCATTTAGGCTTACAGAAAAACATCAGGGTTGTGACTGCACCAATGGTTGCTCAGACTCTGTGAGCTGTGCCTGTGCTGTGAAGAATGGTGGGGAAATCCCATTTGACTTAAATGGCAGAATTCTCAATGAGAAGTCTGTGATATATGAGTGCGGTCCATCTTGTAAATGTCCTCCTTCATGCCACAACAGGGTCAGTCAGCATGATATGAAAATACCACCACTCGAAGTATTCAGGACAACCAAGACTGGTTGGGGCGTAAGATCTCTATGGTCCATTCCTTCTGGCAGCTTCATATGTGAGTATATTGGTGAGATGCTGCATCAAGAGGAGGCTGACAAGAGAAGGAACAACAGTTACTTGTTTGATGTAGGCCTTAACTATGATGATGAGAATGTTAGCAGTGGGTCGCAGACCAAGGAAGATGTGCACTTCACTATAGATGCATCTGAGTATGGAAATATTGGAAGATTCATCAACCACAGCTGTTCACCTAATCTTCAAGCACAAAATGTTCTTTGGGACCATGATGACAAAAGGATGCCGCATATCATGTTCTTTGCTGCAGAGACAATTCCACCACTACAGGAGATGACTTATGACTATAATAACTCTGAAATAGATCGCGCCCGAGGTGTGAATAGAAGAATGAAATCCAAAGTTTGTCAATGTGGTTCTTCACAGTGTCGTGGGAGGTTCTACTAAGGCATGTCCGCCTGATAGTCGTCTAGTAGTTTCTTGAAAAAGAAATATCCTACGGAATGCCGTTGCTTGTATTTTCATTTACCAGTTGATGACACTCATATAATATGAGATGTAACTGCTAGTAAAGTTTCGATCCTAGTTGATGACATGTAGATAAGAACACGAGCTGTTGCTGTTATTAAAGACTATTAGTTGTACTCAACCTACTGTCTTCCTACCTCCAAATGCACTGCATTTTCATCTTGTTATATGTAAATCTTGCCCCTGGATCCTTGTTTCTGTGGTTGAATATGAATGTTGAATCAAGTTGACATGAGATGTGACTATTCCCATGTATTACTGTGTTGGAGATGGTCATTTGCCTGTCCTTAGCATTTGTCTCCTAGGAGATTGACTTCAAACACCTGTCCATGCTAATTCCTACTTAAGCTACATACATGCCGTTTGATTTGCAACTGTGACTGAATCGATTGCTCTGAATATTTCCCAGTGAAACAGAGTAACCTCTGAGTTGAAACAAGGACAAAATAGGTCAATACTACCATTTGAACACGATCTTTATTTATCGCTGGTGTGCTGCTTGTGGTTTCCAACGCACGGTTTCTATTTGACTCTTCCAACAGATTGAACTTCCCTTTATCCAGAAAAAAATGTACCCCCGCAAGGACGATAATCACAATTTTTGAAAGTTGACCATTGGTGTGTTGGCAAGGACGATAATCACAGTTTTTGCAGCAGCCTGCTCTAGTCTTCATCTTTACTTCTCTACTAAATATAAGGTTGTAGACGTGCGTTGTTCTTCTGATCATTTGGTCTTGAGCTTCAGTGTACTTTGTCTATTACAATTATGAATCATTTATGTCGAAATTTGGTTGCCAAAAGTTTAATCACTAGTGGCCAGCAACCACGGGTAACAAGTAACATACTGCACTTATGAAAGCTAGGCATGGTTCATGACCGGAGATAGGAGATGCAGAAACAAGTGGAATTGACGTTTGCCACACAGCCAGGGTGAACCAAAATGGTCTGCAAGGTAAATATTCTACTATTGTTTTATTTCTGTAGTTACTTCACAATAGTATAAATATTTGTGATAGTAAACCATTATGGAATGCTTTACTGCTTTTTTTAGATAATGGATATATTTCATATCCGGCTTCATCTACCAACAGGTAGAATCAGACATAATTATTACAACAGAGAAAACTAAAATAAAGGAACTGGCGGAGGGGAAAAAATATCCCAACAAGGAACTTTAGTAGTCCTACGCGACAAATAATTTGCTCCATGATGTCGATTCCACAAGAGTATGACCACCAACGTCGAGACAATGCCGCCACACACGTCTCTCAGACCTAATAAGGGTACTAAAAGATCGTTGGACACCGACCACCTTGAAGACACTGGATGTTGTATTCTGGCAACAGCACGGAGCACGTGGTGTATATGCAGAGGAGTCACCAACTCGTTGCCGGCACCAAAGCCGACAACCCAAGGAAGTTTCCAAGTGCGACGTCTCCAACGAGAAAATGACATCCGTAAACGCCATCATCACCCCGCCAGAAAATTGGACATGGGTTTTCACCCGCGAAGATCCGCAAGAAAGACGACGCCTCCAGCAAGGAAAGTGACGCCCACGGGCGTCACCGCCGTCGAAACATGGTAGTACCGCCATTGTCCACCAATTGTCGAACTATTACACCATTGATTGCCGCCTTCGTCTTGATCTGACCGTCATCGTACACGCCTAGGCCGGCTGCCACCCTTGCACGAGTAAGGCCGTCGATGCCCAGACACCCGACGGCTCTTGCTCCGCCAAATCCGCCTTCGGCGGCGGCGCGGGGAATCGCCGATCGCGCGGAGGCCGGTCTGATTTTTGCAGACTCCACCAGATCAGGTCGCGAAGGGCCAAATCAGACGAGCTGCATCCGGATCCGCTGCCCACGTAGGCGAGCGCCATCGCCGGCCACCTAGCTTCGCCCCTCCTCCGTCGCGCCAGAGACAGGGCCTGCCCCGGCTGGCAGCCGCCGCGCACGGCTGCCCCAGCTTGCCGGAGACGGAGATGAGGAGGGGGGAGGTCGAGAACGAGCCGCAACCGCCGCACACCGACGGACGACGACGGCGGCGCGGAAGGTTCGCCCCCCGAGTCACCCGTTCGGGGGAGGTCCGTCGTGCGAGAGGAGGCCCCGCCGCCACCATCCCGGTGAGCCGCGCTGGCCTTGCCGGCGGCCTGCTCCGGCAGCGGCGCGGAGGGCGAGGGGAAGGAGGGTGGGGGCGGGGGCCGGCTCGTAGCCGTGAGATCTTTTACTTTGAGGGCACGACTTATCTACATAGATAGGCACTGAATGCTTTACTGCTAAAGCAGGGTAACTACATGGACAATTCTTTTAATGGCTTATTATCTACTCCCTCTATTCTAAATTATAAGTCCCTTTCACTTTTTTGGTACATCTATTTTGCTATGTACCTAGATATAATAATAGAAAAAAATCTACATAACCCCTGACCTTTGACTATGTGCCTACTATACATCCTGAACTACGAAACCGGGTATTTAGCACTCTAAACTTTCTCAAACCAGACAAATAACCCCCTAGGCTGGTTTTGCCAGTGGTTTTGCACATGTGGCGCTCCAAGCTGGTCAGCCCGCATCACCACTGGCCGCTCCATGCATACCAGCCGCCGACCATGCGGCATGCGCACGCACTGCTGCCTGCACCTGTCCCACTCCCACCAGTCGGTTGCCATGGCGCTCGCTACCGCACCACCGCAACCACCTCATCCTCACTGGCATCAAGCTCGCCGGCGTGTGCACTCGGTCTTCGGCGCCTTCGTCTACGAGCTGGTCATCCTGACCGGGGTGCTCGGTGTGGTGCTAGCTCCACCTAGAAGATGCTCCAGTCCGACACAGCAGGCGGCCATGCTAGTGTGAATCTCGGCCCTCCTTATGCCGTCGTCGTCGATGGCCTCGAGCGACATCACCACCGGCACCTCGGTGCACTCGTCCTCCTCGCGCAGGAACGATGGGTGCAGCTCGCTGATCCCGTAGAACAACTATGTATGGAGTACTAGCATCTCTCTGCCTTCCTCATCCGCTTAGCACCATCTCATCTCGTTCAGCTTTTGCAGGTTGCCCACTTCGTGGCCCACAGCTAGAACTATCAGGGTAGCAAAAATATCAAAAATTCAAAATGAAACTTCAATTCAGCATGATGATTGATGGCAAAGCATGAACACTAGCACTAGTAGGGCTGTAGGCATGATGATTGATGGCAAAGCATGGACGCGGAGGCCCCCGTTGCAGCAGCAGCTGGACGGCTCGACACCGGCGAGGCGCATGGCCGGCCACGCCCATAGCAGCTCCTCGGAGAGTCCGAACGCCGCGAAGCTGCGGATCAGCGAGGCGAACGACGTCGGCGCAAGGTGCCTCCGGACGATGCCCCCCGTGGGTGCGCAGCTCCGCGACGAGCTGCCGCGCCTGACCAGCGGCGTCGGGGGCGGCGGCCTCCCTGCAGCGCGCGAAGGAGTGGAGCAGAGAGACGTAGCAGCTGAGGAGGTGCTGCGGGTGGGAGAGGAGGTCGTCGGCGCTGTTGGGCAGGGAGCGGAAGAAGCGGAGCGACGGGAGCGGGTGCGGGGTGAGCTGCGGGAGATGGGGAAGTCATGCTCTTCCGCCATGGGAGATGGAGCTCGAGGTAGGGGATGACGAGTGGGGACTACGGTCACTCAGAGAGAAGTTTGAAGGTGTGGAGAGAGAGGAGAAGGGCCTGACAGCTAGGTCCCGCAGCCACTGTATCACAAGTTGGAGTGCCACCTAGGCAAAACCAGCGCCACGTAGGCAAAACCAGGTGTCCAAAACCAATCAGGGGGTAAAATAACTGGTTTTACAAAGTTTAATGTGTTGGATACCCGGTTTTATAGGTTAGAGTGTTAAGTAGACCACCCATAATACGTCTGGGGTTATTTAGACTTTTTCCTATAATAATATATCTAGATACATAGCAATATGGATGAACCAAAAAAATCAAAACGACTTATAATTTGGAACGGAAGGAGTATGATTTAGTTTGTCATAAGGCTGATAAAGTAAGAAAAGGACCACATAAATGCTAACGGAGAAGAAGCGGGGATCATGAATTGAACACCGGATGGTTACTTTTTTTTTTTGAAGAACGTTTTGCCGTATCCTATTAAGCACTCCTCTGCTCTGCTAGGGCCCAGGGGCGGTGAAACATGGTGTCAACTAAGCATTTGCTTTCCTCATGCCGTGTTCTCTTACCCTGAAATCTACTAACATGCTGCTATTGAATATGAATCTCATAGCACCTGCTGCTAGATAATGTATACAACAACTGATCCTAGTTGTAAACAATGATTTGATATCACTCTAGAAGTTGATTTATTCAAATACGAAAAGAGTATTTTTAGTATTTGGCCAAAAAAGAAGAAGCTCTATACTCATTTTTATGGCCTAAAAATTACCACGACAATCAGAGAAACAAAAATATAAAGTTACAAAAGTAGGATCCTTGATAAAAGCAATAATGGACCTAGGCCTTAGTCTGTATCGGATATGATGCATGCGCGCTTTCAGTTCGACACGCTGGTATTCAGTCACCGTACGTATTTCCTCTTGCAGCGGCACACAGTGACAGTGGGGTCTGGCTTCTAGTTCTAGCTAGACGCGGCCTCTTGTGCTGCAAAAAGTAAGAGTAAGCTGACCCGATCGGAAAACGTTTGCGTGCACCCTGGGAAAGGGCATCATATTCGTGGATTGGGTCCTACTCTCATCTGTACGTCCTCAATCCTCATGCATCCATGATGATCCGTATGGAGTATTGGAATTTTGATCAAACGTGAATCACTTTATGCTAGATGTATTTTTTTTTTGACAAATTTTGTTGTAGGGCACCATAGAAACTTAAAATTGGTTGGCAAACACCGCAACGACACTTCTTTGCTTAGTACCATTCCAAATTTATAGTTATTTATCAGTAGACACCGTGTCAATTAAAATAACAGTTTCTAGCGTTCGGGAGAGAGGATATAAAACCAAAGTCAACCTCAGTGAAAATTTTATGAGAGTTCTATTTGCATTTAATAGCCTGTTACATAAATACATTTTTGATGACTTGGCAATATTTACTAAAGGAGGGAAGAGGTGAGTTTCATGATGATGATGAAACTCTCTTGGCACTTTTATCAACTCTATATGAGACATAAACATATGTAAAACAATAGATTAAAACTATGTATTTGACAGTGGATGAATTATCTATGTTTTATTTCATTCTATATGATATGCATCAGTCTTAAAATCAGCGATATAAAACTCAAATGATCTAACTATGAAAAATTGCTCATTAATTACTACTAGTATGTAGTATGGTTGATCGTTGCATCAAAGGCGTGGAAGAGAGTTTATGAGAGTTTTTTCGAGCATTAAATAAGCTATCATGATATAGTATAAACGAAGAGAAGAGAGTTCTACATAATCAAATAAATTTTATGAAGATGAAGTTTGTGGCCTAATATTCTCTTTGTCTCCAAATAAATCAATTCCTAAAGTCTATGTTAGTCAAAAAAATTTAACTTTGACTAACTTTATAGAAACAAATAATAATATCTATGGCATAAAATGAGCATAATGTGAAAATATATTCTATGATAAATATAATAATACTAATTTGATACCATAAGTCTTCATATTTTTTTTCTAAAAATTCGGTCAAAGTTCAAAAGTTTGACTTTAGAAAACACTAGCTATTTATTCACACTACTAGAATCGATGTGTTTCCCTACAAATTTTAAGGTTTTCTACGGTTTTTGGAGCATCCTGGGGAAGAGTATGTTTTCTTAGAGTTACATGACAAACCGTAGGGAAACGTGGCTTTCCCTAGGGCTCCATGTTGTCATCGTAGAAAATTCTGACAAAGGGTGTTTCCCTAGGGCTCCATGTTGTCATCGAAGTAAATTATAACAAAGGGACGTCTTCCATGCCATGTTGGCGCCTAGTTGTCCTCTTTCTCTAGGATATTGATACAATTCCTAGAGAAATGGACCCAATAAAAACTTTTAAAAAATGGTCACTAAACTTAACGTGACACCACTAAAATTTCCCCTCCTTGTAGCATATCCGTCACCGGCTTACACTATTTTTTCTGCAGCCACTGCCTTTCCACCCCCCCCCCCCCATCTTCTCCCTCCTGCATCAAATCTTTTACGAACACATGGTGGATAAGTACCCATGTATGTTCAGTTTTGATGATGAGTGATTGACCAACACGTGAGTGTTTCAGCTTGAGTGGCTTAACCTAACCTCTGCGAAAGCAGAAACATGTGCTTGTCTATCGGCTTGTGGTGTGCAGGTGTTATGCCTAGTGACAGTGGTCAATGGCGTGGAGAAGGTCGAGTAGAGGCTTGCCGTGCCGATGGACTGAGAGTGGTGAAGGGCGGAAGCGGGGCTCGGACTGAGGGACCATGGGCGCCGACGGACTAGCTGTGGTGGCTAGTACTTGGTACCGGCGAGTGTGAGAAGACATGGAGGTAGACCGAGTCGGCCGACTCAAGACGGTGGACGCGCGAGTCGAGCGGAGGCTCAGGGGACTCGGAGTCCGATCGGGCGAAGACAAGGTGGCTCACGTCGAGTGGTTTGGTGGTTTAGGCCTCAAAACCATCCGTGTCGGTTTCTGAGTTTGGGCCGCAAAACTCGGGGTTTGGTAGTTGAGCCCAAAGCTACCGGTGGCGGATTTCCTGGGTTTGGGCCTCAAAACCTAGGTGGAGCTTCCGAGGAAGCGGGGATGACACGTGGCGGAATCCTGGAGGTTGCGTCGAGGCGACGGCAACTCCCGGTAGGAAGCGGGGCCGTCCATTCAAATCGAGGGAGATATTTTCCGGAGCTTGGACTGCAATGCTTAGGCTAGGTAGTTCACTCAATGTATCTAGGGGGGTCTTTGGGAAATAGCCAAAGCCCCGTTAAATAGAGGATGAAGGGGTATCCTCATCTCATCTCTTGCATTACTCTTTCTCCCACCTATTCCTAGGTTTTCCCTTCCCTAGCTTCTTCTTGCTTGAGATCCACCGAGTCACCGGTGTAAGAACTTGTGATTGTTGCGAGGAATCGGAGGCCGTAACCTCCGTAAGCCATGGTGGCTTCGCTTTTTGTGATCGTGTTCCCCGTTTTGCTTGTGTTCTTCGCGTTTTGCTTTTGCTCCGTCTTTTCCCGAGATGATTTCTCTTTGTAGGGAGTAGCTCTTGCAAATCCGTTTGAACCAAGTTGTTCGTGTTCGTGAGGAGCATCTTTGCACCGAAGGAATGTTCCTAAAACCTCACGAGCACACAGATCGGGCGATTTCTTTGCGCTGTTCTTCGTTCTTGCCCCTTTTCCCCCAAATCCTCGTTTCCCTTCAATCCTCACCAAATTGAGCAATGATTTCTTCGGGATAGCTCATCCATAGCACTAGAAACATGCCTACCAAGTTGGGTTGCTAGTGGAGATCATTTGGTTAGGATTTGGGAAGTTTTGGCAGAGAGAAAATCGCTTTTTGAGGTTTCGGCGTTTCTATCGGGGGCGTCGGACGCTCCGGCGGTTTTGCGTCGGATGCTGGTACATGCTGACGTCAGCGTCTGTCGCTCGTCTTTTCTGTGTCCTTCGGTTTTGGCGTCGGACGCTGTTCAGAGTCTGTCGCCCAGCGTCTGTCGCGTCTTGTGCGCTGTGCAGTTCCGTCAGGCTTTCGGGTAGGCCGACAGACGCTCATCCAAGCGTCCGTCGCCAAGCGTCCGTCGCTCCAGCAGTTCTCAGCTTCTGTTAGGCTCTCTAGAAGGCCGACGGACGCTCGCCTAAGCATCCATCGCCAGTGTCCGATGCCCTGCCTTGGCGCGTCCGTCGCGCTGTCTTCCAGCGTCCGTCGCCCTGCTGTCTAGCGTCCATCGCCTGCTTTTCTGGCTGATTTTCTTGGAATTCTTGCCTCTTTCTCATAGGGGTTGAGAACTCTTTTTGGGGGTTTCCGGTGAGTTTTTTCTCCACTGCCGGTGAGCTCTCATTTGTTCGTTTTCGTCTGAATCCCCGCTCGCGTTGCTCGGGGGAGGTTGAGCACCCAGCAACTGGGTTTGTGTTTTTGCGAAGAGTGGCCCGAATATTTTGAGAGAAATTTGAGGCTCCCATTCACCCCCCCCCTCTGGTCGCCGTTCCCGGTCCTTCATCTTCTTTGGTGCTCCTCAATCTTTTCCCGTTGATCCCCCCTCTCCTGTAACCCCCATCTAGTGTGCCGCCACCAAAGCTTCCCACTGCTACCCCCAACTCATTCAATGGAGTGCCACCCATATCCACAACATTCGCCGGATCTACATGCGCCTCAAGCCCTAGCTTTTCTGTTGCCTCAGTTTTGTGACCCCATTCGGGCTACCGAGGTGGTGAGAAGGATCTGCGGAGGAGGCAAGGAGAACCATGTGATGTAGCTTGTAGTTGTTATGGATGAGGTAGGGGCCGTTTAGGAGCGCTCCCCAGGGCTGATTCTCAGTTTTTCAACGATAACTGATTCTCTGCTGATTCTGTGAAGTGATTCTATGAAATGAACTAAGAGACTGTGAGCTGAAAAAATAGCTTCACCTAATTTTGTGAAGTGATTCTTCACGCTGATTTTGAGAGCTTAGGCTAAACAATAAAAGAGAATCTTATTCAACCACAGAATCACTTCACCGGTGAATCAGGGAGCATAGCTGGAGAATTAGGGAGCACAACTCTACCAAACAGGCTTGTAGTCTTTTGCAAGCCAAGTAGGGATGCCTAGTAGACTTTAGCCTTATTTGGTTGGGCTGTGGTTTTGAAAAAGCAGCTATGAGCTATGGGCTTTTGAAAAGCTGTTGTAGGATAGGATTTGTGGGAAAGTTAAAATCCCCTTTGGTGAAACAACTGTAGCTTTTGGATACTGACAAGTGGGACCCTCTTGTCAGACTTAGATAGTCTTCTTCTTCATCTCGATTGGGGCCAATGGCACTGCCTAGGGTTGGTGGCGGTGGATCTCCCACGCACCGCCTAGGGTTGGCCGCGTGCTGTCTGGTGACGGCGGAGCTCCCGTGCGCCACCCGCGCCGCCTGGGGCCAGCGGCTCGCCTCCAAGTGCTGGCGGCGGCGGAGCTCCCGCGTGCCGCTTGGGGTCGGTCGCGCGCTTCCTAGGGCTAGCGGCAGTGGAGCTCCCGTGCGCCATCCGTGTCACCTGGGCTCGGTCGTCTTGGAGCTCCTGCGCGCTCGTGACACCGGAGGAGAGGGATTCAAGTTGGGGAACACTGTCAACTCGCATCGGGGAGCCTCCACGCGCTGCCACCCGCCGCGCACCGACGTGCAGTGCAAGAACTGCATCGATACCTTCAAGAAGAAGTACAAAGTCGAGCTCGCCCGCCGGATGGCGTGTTGCGAGCGAGCTGGACCGCCTCGTCGGCCCCACCCTCAACGCCTCCACCTCGAAGAGGCCCTTGCCGTTGCCAGCTCCTCAATTTGTGTTGCAGCTCGAGTTGGGGACGACACTGCAGGAGCTCGGGAATGGGAACGTCGGGAAGCAGGGAGGGTGAAAGTTCCTATGTGATTTTGGTAATTGAGTGACAACCTAGGTGAACTAATATGTGTTTAAGTGATATATACACAGGAAATTAGTTCACAAGTGATTATGTGATGAAAAAGCTTATTACACATGAGACATCACATGGAGTCATGTGACCAAGGTGGAGAATATCAAGATGAGGCTTGGCTTGATGGACCGGTTGCAAGTTCGAAGGGCAAGTGAGTGATGCTTGGCGCCGATGGACCAATGCAACGGTGAAGAGCAAGTGAGGTCAAGATCGATGAACCAACACGGTCACGTGATGATATGAAGTGGATCATATCATTTGGTGATAGGTTGGTGCATGTGTTGCATCAACATTGGAGAAGGAGATGAAATGGAATGTGCAAGGCAAAAGTATAACCATAGGGCATTTGATTTCACTGGTCATAGGTGTGTAGAGAAGATTATGACTAGGTTTAGGATAGATGGTTGTACTATCAAGAGGGGCAAACTTGTTTGCATATCGGTCATCTAGTGCCACATGAGCGATCTAACCTTGCGAAGCTTTAGGATCGAGTGGCGTGGTGAGAGCAAGTGATAAATCCTTTGAAAATGATTGTGAAAATGCTAATACACATGCCCTAACGGAGTACACGTTGTGTTTAGCACCATGGAGCAAGGATGGAAAGATCAGAGACGATTTTGGTCAAGAAAACGGTGTCAGACGTTGAAGACGCAGGCGACGGACGCTGTCCGTCGCAACGGACGATGGCGTTGGACGGTGGGGATTCTTACCCTAAGCGTCTGTCGGCCCTACCGAAAGTTCCAGGAGGATTTCAGCTCGCGACGAACACTGTCTGTTGTATTCGCGTGGAGCATTCGTCGACCTTCTAGAGGACCCTGCAAACGAAGCAGTTCGAAGATAGGCGCTGGACGCTCAGGGCCGAGCGTCGGACGCTGGCGTGCAGCGTCTGTCGCACGTGTGTCAGCCCAACGGCTAGTTCTGACAGGGCGTCAGACGCTGCGATGGAGCGTCCGTCGCAACATAAAGGAGCGTCCGTCGCATACGTAGAGTGCCCAGTGAAGGGGTATAACGGCTAGTTTCGTGGGGGATCTTATAAATAGCTCATGGCCGGCCCTTGGGGCTGGTTGAGCACCATGGGGATGTGTTGCCCTTAGTGTGCTTGGTGAAGGAGCCCTCTAACTCACTTGTGCAAGCAAATAGTGTGATCTAATTATGAGTGAGTGATCTCTAGTGCGTTGCTTTGAGAGATAGCTTCGTGTGGCACTAGGTGATCATGGTGCAAGCCGGTGGTGCTTGTTACTCTTGGAGGTTTCCACCTCCTAGACGGCTTGGTGATCGTGGCTCCGTTGAAGTACGCAAGAAGATTGTGCGTGGCTCCGGAGAAGAGCTTTGTGAGGGGTGTTGTACTCAAGGTGAATATAGTTCAAGCACAAGACATCTATGCAAATGGATATCAAGATGTAACCTTCAAATGGTATCTAGACTTATGCTAATATTTCAAATAGTATCAACTTTCACATTGGTACTTGCAAAAGATGTCTAGTTCTAGAATACTTGTGATGATCCACATGTATTTAATTCAAGTAATTCTACAAGTGGTAAACTCACAAGTAATATCCTACAAGTGTACAAGTGATACTCAACTATAAGTGATCAAATCAAAGTTCTCGTTCTTGCAAGCTTATTTAGATGACAATTGCTTTGACCAAAGGGGAATTTCCCCACTCAATGGTATAAGGGTCAATGATCTTACATGAAGAGTCATTCCAATACACATATGTTGGTGTCCAAAAAAAATGCAAAGATACAAGTATCAACCATCTACCCTAGTGCAACCTTTGCATCAATAGAGAAGCATACCTTTTTATGGAAATTGATGACAAAGTGGGAGAGATTAGTGAATAAAGATATATTAATGGGCATGCACTAAGGAAAGAGACATGGACATGGACAAGGGAACAAGATCAAAGGATCAAAGTCTTGGACTAAGAGATGAGATGCACACAAGTAGGGGGAGCAAGCTCATGAACTTGATTGATTGCATTTGATATGTGCATATTCATGTGCTTGCTTGCATATTGCATAAGTATTATATTTATATGCATGCTTGTGTGGTGTATGCTAGTTATAGGATTTATATGATTATTTGCTAACTAGCATGCATAGGTTGGTAAGCTAGATCCTTGTTCCTTTATTTAGTATCTAGAAACCTTGCTTCTAATGTTAATCTCATGAGGTTTCTAGTGTTTTTGATAGTATCTAGCTAACCATGGGGCTAAGGATGAACTTCAAAGTGGATCTACAATGGATATCTTCAAAGGTTTATCCTATATCCCTTAGCATTACTTAGTAGTGCTAGCACTCCACAATGTCTATTCAGGCATGTGTGCAAAGCTTAATTCAAACCTTTGTAAGCACACATGTAGGGGGGGCTAACACTACCAAGTCGGACTTTGTGGCATTTATCCAAATCTTAGTCTAGAGCTTAAATGTTGGATGATGTCCAAAATGATCTTAAATTCCATATCTTTGTAGAGTTGTCATCAATTACCAAAAAGGGGGAGATTGAAAGGCCCTTGTGTGATTTTGGTAATTGAGTGACAACTTAGGTGGACTAATATGTGTCTAAGTGATATATACACAGGAGATTAGTTCACATGAGATTGTGTGATGAAGAAGCTTAATTGCACATGAGACATGACATGGAGTCATGTGATCAAGGTGGAGAAGATCAAGATGAGGCTTGGCTTGATGGACCAGTTACAAGTGTGAAGGGCAAGTGTGTGATGCTTGGCGCCGATGGACCAACGCAACGGTGAAGAGCAAGTGAGGTCAAGGTCGATGAACCAATACGGTCACGTGATGATATGGAATGGATCATATCATTTGGTGATAGGTTGGTGCATGTGTTGCATCAACATTGGAGAAGGAGATGGAATGGAATGCACAAGGCAAAGGTATAACCATAGGACATTTCATTTCACCGGTCATAGGTGTGTAGAGAAGTATATGACCAGGTTTAGGATAGATAGCCTACTATCAAGAGGAGCAAACTTGTTTGCATATCGGTTATCTAGTGCCACCGTGAGCGATCTAACTTTGCGATGTATTAGGATCGAGTGGCGCGGTAAGAGCAAGTAAAAATGCTTTGAAAATATTTGTGAAAATGCTAACACACTTGCACAAGGTGAAGATCACATTTGTGTTAGCACATGAGAAGCAAGGAGAAAGAGGCAGCTCGGTTTGGCAAAGGAACGAGCTCCAGACGCTGGTCCGGACCATCGGTGATGCGTCCGGAAGCCAACCTAGGAGTGCATGATCAGGAATAGGAGCACCGGACGCTGTTGTTGGTCCGGACAGGGATTCCGGACGCAGCGTCCGGAGGTTGCATCTCTCTGTTGTCGCTCGGAGGAGTGGACCGGACGTTGTTCGTCGTCCGGACGCAGGTTCTGGATCTGCGTCCGGAGGTGCTGCTCGCTCTCGGGCGCTCTCGGGTGTTCTGGAAATATTTCCGGACGCCCGGTGTAGTGCGTCCGGACTCGGTGAATAGTAGCGTCCGGAGACGCGTGTCAGCGCGAGGTGAAGGCGCCAATGGATCTTTCAAATGGGAAGAAGGGTCCGGACGTGCGCGGTATGGTCCGGACCCCCTGTGAGGTTGCGTCCGGAGGCCGTGCAGGAAGCCCAGTGAAAGGGAAAAACGGCTAGTTTCGATGGTGTGGCTATTTATAGCCCTTGGCCGACCCTTGGGGCTGGCTGAGCACCCTTGGGCCTTTGTGGCTTGTGTAGGAGTGCTTGGGAGCTCTCTAACTCACATACACTTGACAAGTGATCATCCGATTGTGTGAGAGAGCGATTCTAGTGCGTTGCTTTGAGAGATTGCATCGTGTGGCACTAGGTGATCATGTTGCAAGTCGATGGTGCTTGTTACTCTTGGAGGTTGCCACCTCCTAGACGGCTTGGTGATCGTGGCTCCGGAGAAGGATTTGTGAGGGGTATTGTGCTCGCCCCGTGAGGATGGCAAAGAGCAACTCTAGTAGAGCGTGTCATTGAGCTACCCTCACTTGTGGGTGGATTCTTGTGGCGCTCGAGTTAGTGGGCTAGGCTTGTGAACGCCTATTAGCCGCCGGATCACGAAGTGTTTGGTCGGCACAACGGGGACTAGCTTGGTGGCGACCAAGTGAACCTCGGAGAAAAATCACCGTGTCAACCTTGTACATCTTCTCGGTGGTTTGCATTCTCCAAATCACTAGCTTGTATTTACTTATTCATACTTGTGCTAGTGATTAGTTGTTTCTCTTGTAACTAGTTTAGCTTGTGTAGCTTGCCTAGTTACCTTCTAGCTTGTGTAGCTTAGAAGTAAGATCTTGAGTGACTAATTGGCTTGAGTAGCCTTGGTAGTCACATTGCTTAGTTTGTGTAGCTAAGTAAGTTTGAGCTCTCTAGTTGGCTTGTGTAGTCTTGCTAGAGAGCATTCCTAGTGAGCTTAGGTGCTTTGTGATTTGCTTACTAGAATGTGTAGGAGCTCTCGGTTTGCTTAGAGTACTAGTTGCTTAGGTTTGTGTGACCTTGCAACCTAGACTTGTTTAGGTGAGCTTCCTAGCTTGGCACCTTAGTAAGCCTAATTAGTATAATTTGCTAGGTGCTAAAGTTATAGATAGAGGGGTGTAGTCTTGGCTAGACCGACAGTTTTAATTCCACATTTGATTCGGTTAGCCGGAGCGCTTAAGTTTTAGAAAAGACTATTCACCCCCCCTCTAGTCCGCCATCTCGACCTCCAAGTGGTATCAAAGCTTGGTCTCTCATTTGTGGTCTTTACCGACCCGAGAGGATGGCAACTTATGGGCTAGATGTTGAGTGTCCACACATTTTTGATGGAACACACTTTGCACGGTGGAGAAATTGGTTGACATGCAATTTTAAGTTTATTTCTCCCCAAATGTGGTGGATCGTAGATGTGGGTCTCTCTTGTGCAATTGAGAGAGAGGATGCAACTCAAGCTCAAAAGAAGTGCCTACATCTCAATTGCCAAGCTACTAACATTCTCTACCATTCTATAAAAGATAACATCTTTGGTGAGATTATGGACATGGAGAGCGTTCATGAGATTTGGACCTACCTCATTGAAAAATATGAGAAGGTTCCAAACAATGATGATGATGTGTCCAAGTTAGTGGTACATGAGGATGTTGAGCATGACCACAACTCGGTGGTTGTGGAAGATTGCTCCACCTCATGGTCAAGTGATGAAGATGATCTATCTACCACAAGATCACTTGACAAGAAAGATGAAGGCCCAACATCAAGTGTTGAAATTGATGATGCTACTCCATGCACACTTGATGATGATGTTAATGATGCATATTCGGGCTATGAGAGTAATGCTTCCACAAGCTCTTCTACCTCATCACATTGCTTCATGTCACACGGTGACACTAAGGTATCAATTGGTAATGTGATTGTAGATTGTGATGACCCTAACTTTGAGCTTGTGTGCAAACTCTCAAAGGCTTTAGAAAGTGAGTTAAATAAAACAAAGAAACTAAAAGATGAAAACTCACTCCTAAAGACCTCATGTGAAGAACATAAGCACTTACTTGATGTTCTTAAATCTTCACATGATGAACTAAAATTTGATCATGAGCAACTTCGCTTGTCTCATGAAGATTTAGTTCACAAACATGGCTCTCTAATTAATGAATTACTAAATCTTAAAAATGAAGAGAGCTCATCACTTGGGTCAAATGATCAATCACATGTTATTGCTAACCCTTGTGATGTAGGGGAGAAGAATGTATCCACCTCTTGTGATGATTTACTTGATATTTCATGTTCTTCAAATATAGATGCTTGTTCTACTTCTATGTCTTGTGAGACTAACCTTTTGAAGGAGAACAATGAGCTTAAAAATAAATTGAAGAACATGAGCAACAAGCTAGAGAGGTGCTACAATGCCAAAGTCACCTTTGATCACATGATGAACAATCAAAGAAGACATGGTGACAAGAGTGGAATTGGTTTCCACAAGGGCAAGGGCAAGAAAGAGAAGAAGCAAGAACAAAAGAAGCTATCTCATTTTATGTGCTTCAAGTGCCATGGGATGGGACATCTTTCAAATATTTGCCCAACCAAGAATGCTCAAGCTAAGCCACAAGTCAAGCCCCAAGTGCAATACAAGATCAACCATCAAGATGGTGATTTGGGGATGACAAAGAAGAAGAAGACAAGAAGAGGTGGCAAAGCTACAACAAGGTATCCAACTCCTATCCATAATGCCAACAAAATGATGATGAGCAAAGATCAAGAGAAGGCTTTGTGAGGGGTATTGTGCTCGCCCCGCGGGGATCGCGAAGAGCAACTCTAGTTGAGCGTGTCATTGAGCTACCCTCACTTGTGGGTGGATTCTTGCGGCACCCGAGTTAGTGGGCTAGGCTTGTGAACGCCTATTAGCCACCGGATCACCAAGTGTGTGGTCGACACAACGGGGACTAGCTTGGTGGCGACCAAGTGAACCTCGGGAGAAAAATCACCATGTCAACCTTGTACATCTTCTCGATGGTTTGCATTCTCCAAATCACTAGCTTGTATTTACTTATTCATACTTGTGCTAGTGATTAGTTATTGCTCTTGTAACTAGTTTAGCTTGTGTAGCTTGCCTAGTTACGTTCTAGCTTGTGTAGCTTAGAAGTAAGAACTTGAGTGACTAATTGGCTTGAGTAGCCTTGGTAGTCACATTGCTTAGTTTGTGTAGCTAAGTAAGTTTGAGCTCTCTAGTTGGCTTGTGTAGTCTTGCTAGAGAGCATTCCTAGTGAGCTTAGGTGCTTTGTGCTTTGCTTACTAGCATGTGTAGGAGCTCCTGGTTTGCTTAGAGTACTAGTTGCTTAGGTTTGTGTGACCTTGCAACCTAGACTTGTTTAGGTGAGCTTCCTAGCTTGGCACCTTAGTAAGCCCAATTAGTATAATTTGCTAGGTGCTAAAGTTATAGATAGAGGGGTGTAGTCTTGGTTAGACCAATAGTTTTAATTCCGCATTTGATTCGGTTAGTCGGAGCACTTAAGTTTTAGAAAAGACTATTCACCCCCCTCTAGTCCGCCATCTCGACCCTCCAAGTGCCTCATTTTGTGTTGGTTAGGCGGCAACCCTTGAGGGGGTTAGACAGTGAGGCCTATAAAAAGTCGTAAACCTCCAAGTGAGTGAGCCGATACAACGGGGACTAGCTTGGTGGCGACCAAGTGAACCTCGGGAGAAAAATCACCGTGTCAACCTTGTTCATCTTCTCGGTGGTTTGCATTCTCCAAATCACTAGCTTGTATTTACTTTCATATACTTGTGCTAGTGAGTTGTTATTGCTCCTATAACTAGTTTAGCTTGTGTGGCTTGCCTAGTTACCTTCTAGCTTGTGTAGCTTAGAAGTAAGATCTTGAGTGACTAATTGTCTTGAGTAGCCTTGTTAGTCACATTGCTTAGTTTGTGTAGCTAAGTGAGTTGAGTTCTCTAATTGACTTGTGTAGTCTTGGTAGAGAGCATTGCTATTGAGCTTTGGTGCTTTGTGCTTTGCTTACTAGTATGTGTAGGAGCTCCCGGTGTGCTTAGAGTACTAGTTGCTTAGGTTTGTGTGACCTTACAACCTAGACTTGTTTAGGTGAGCCTCCTAGCTTGGCACCTTAAGTAGCATAATAGACATCTTTGCTAGGTGCTAAAGTAATAAATAGAGGGGTGTAGTCTTGGCTAGACCGATAGTTTTAATTCCGCAATAGTTTCGGTTAGCCAAAGCGATTAAGTTTTAGAAAAGACTATTCACCCCCCCCTCTAGTCTGCCATCTCGACCCTACAGAGGGGAAGAAGAAGCGACGATAGTAGTAGCGGCGTGTTGGCGAGGTGGATGGACGACGCGGACCAGAAGAAATCACGACGCGAAGGGGAAGAAGAAGCGACGAA
Organism: Microstegium vimineum; assembly: GCA_022036555.1. Taxonomy (NCBI): domain Eukaryota; kingdom Viridiplantae; phylum Streptophyta; class Magnoliopsida; order Poales; family Poaceae; genus Microstegium; species Microstegium vimineum. The sequence goes on from CM039135.1 coordinate 29,476,826, forward strand.
GGAAAAAAACGAACCGTTTTCTATGTAACCAGTGGCAAGTGGATAATTTTTTACCCCAAAAGCAGGTGAAAGCAGGGTGGAGACTGGTTTCAGTTTTATACTAGAGTAAAAGTTGTTTTTGGGCAAAAGCAGATGTGGCTTTTAGGTCCTCTGGTTGAATTTTGACTTTTATAAAAGCAAAAACAGGTTAGAAAACTCAACCAAAGGGGGTTATATTGGCAGACCTGTTGTTGGCTTATGATAACATAATTCTAAATGTTTGATTTCATGGATTCCGCTTTGATTAAATCATTACTTGTGTTTCTATTCATGTGTGTGAATCTGAATTATAAATAATTTCATAATTCAATATTTGAATTCAAATATGAATTAATGTGCAAAAGATTTGAATGAATTGTTGTGTTTGTGTCAGCTTCTTTCCCGCTACTGGTTCAAATTCCTAGGGAAAATTATTTTGACATGTCACATTCTTTCCTTAGGAATTGGTTTCGTAGGCCCCGTTTGGTAGGGCTTCTACCGGCTCCAGCTTCTCGGACACATTCACTGTTCCAGCACTATTCTCATGAGTTGTTTTTATCTCTCCTCTCTCTCCTCCTCTCACAGAACCAGTGTGAGTAGAAGAAACCAATTTTTTCAACTTCACCTGCTTTCAACAGCTCTGTGAGAGGAGAAAGGAGGAGACATAAAAACTACTCATATAAATAGTGTTGTAACAGTGAATGCGTCAGAGAAACTGGAGCTGGTAGGAGTCCTACTAAACTGGACCATAGTGCAATCATCTTCTCATGTAGGATAGCCTGCGTCATGTCAGGTACTTTTCTAGAGTATGTCAGGTACTTTTCTTTTTCTAGAGTCGAGATATACTATTTTTCAAGAAAATCATTGTTTCCCTATGATTTGGCACGAAACTGTAAGGTACATTTCTTTTTCCCGCGTTGTCTAGTTGTCTAGGAACCTTTCCCTATCAAACACTCTAGAGAAACTATTTCCTTACGTTTTATTGTCTTTCCCTAGGATTTTCGATCAAGGGAAACTCGTTCATTATAGCAGTGATACCGAGTACATGAGAATCGATATCAAAACCCGCCCAGACTGCACTGGTCTAAAAGAAGCTCGTACGTGTACGTAGTTGGCGAGAGTTACAATTATCTACTTAATTACCGGTCGTTTAATGCATCAGATTTAACTTTTACATGGCAATCAAAGTGACAGTGGCCACATGCTATGGCGGATTGAAATGCCAGACAACGACTCAAGGCAGTGTGCGCACACGTGACACGTATGATCCACCTGCCCGTCTGGGCTAGCTATTTGGAGTACTAATATAAACAAAAAAAAACAGACATCTTGATTGAGAAATACTCCGTATAAAGAAATCTCTGATACTAACCGATGGTTTAATGCATCTGATTTCACATGCTATTTCTATAACGTGGTCACACTTCTTGTTGTTTCTTGTACTACTAGACTATGGCTGTATTTATGGAGTGTTTAGATCCATTTAGTTCTTATCGCATCAAATGCTCATATGCCATTTATAATCTCTTATCTGATAATTGATTTTAAATTTGACCAGGATTTTTTTAAAAGTTTTGATCTGAGTTTATTCTGCAGTACAAAGAAAATCTAGGTATTTGGCGGTCCTGATAGTTTCATATATATTCTCTATCATGAGTGTAAAAAATAGGGAGTAACATGTATGTCCCGGAGAGTTAGCTACGTAATAGAGCAGACGCAAGATTGGTGTTGGTGCTTTGACCCAGGGGTCATTTGTGTATTGCGTGCTCCCTCTCCCAGATGTGATGTAAGAAGAACACAATATTTATTCTGGTTCGGACAAAAGAAGGCCCTACGTCCAGCGGGGAAGGATGGATTGTATTATCTTGCACCGATGTTGTAACACCCAAAATTTTGCATTTTTCCAAAATAGATTTAAAGTAAATTGAATTGCATTTTATGTGGGCATTAAAACATAGGGAAGTTAATTAAGGTTTTCACAAAATAAAAGCTAGCACCATACTAGAAACAATTGTGTTGCATTCATGCTGGTGCATAATAGTTTGTGTTGGTTGGTATTTGCAAAGTTCAAATTTGGATTCAAAGTTTCTTTGAAAATTGAGTTTGGAAATTCAAAAAGAAAAGAAAAACATTTTCTCTCTTCTCTCTCTCTTTCTTGCTTTCTGGCCCGCAGGCCACTCCCCCAGCCCAAATCCCTCCCTCCTCCCTTGCCGAATGGGCTCTGCCCCGGCCCGTTTTCCCCGGCCCAGTGCCTTCCCGCACTCCCTCCCTCTCCCTCACTGACAGACCAGCCCCACCGGTCAGTTCTTCTCTCTCCCGCTGACAAGCCGGACCCGCTTGTCAGAACCATCCCCTCTCCTTTCCTTTCTCTCCCCTTTCCTTCTCTGTTCGCCCGCGCCGGTGGATCCTTCTCTACCGAGCTCGATTCGGAGCAGGAGACCCCCCCCCCTTCCCATACCCGACACCGAGCCGTGACGTGCACGCCAAGCGCCGCCACCTCCCTTTCCTTCCTCCCCTTCTCTTCTTTCCTTTCCCCGGCCGCCGCCCTTTCCTTGCGGCCGAATTCGAATCCGCGGCGGAATCCGCTCTTGCCTTCCCCACAGCGCTCCCCGAGCTATAAAAGCTCATGCTCTGTGTCCTTCCGCCATCACCTTGCGACCGCGGAGCATCCAGAGCCATACCAAAGCTGCAGAGCCCCTCTGCGCCGCCGTAGTTTGAGCAGCGCCGCCGCCGCCGTCGATTCTGCCTCCGCGCCAACCAGCTGTTTCCCGAGCCTCGCAGTGAGGTAAACGACTCCCTGAGGCCTCGCTCTCCCTCCCCGACCTCTCTGCTGCTTTGCGCCGCGACTGCCGTCATTGCAGAGCCGCCGTGCCACGCGGTTATCGCGTTTCCGTGCACAATCGACTCGACCGAGTGCGCCATCGTCTTCGCCGTGACGCCCTCTCTCTCCCGGACCTTTTTGCGTGGAGTTTAATGCTCTGAATCGCCAGATCGTGTTGCGCCGCCGCACGCCGGCCATGGCACCGCCGTGTCTCTGACTCCGGCCGCCGCGCGCCACCCCTCTCCTCCCCCGATCTAATCTGGTTCGTTCATTTTGAATCGAACGGCCATCAGCGCTTCATACCGGTTCGGCCGGCAATCTTACAAAAGAAACCCCGCGGGTTTTAAAGACTGAACCCGCAGTCCCCTTTGGCGTATTCCGAGTTCCCGTTTCCTCTGCTGAAAAGCGTAGTTCCTTTTCAGTTTGATTTTAATTCGAAAATAAAAAGAAAACCTTATTTACAGTTTTGACACTTTATTTCAATTGTTTATAAATTGTTCGTTTTAAATCCAAATCGACCCGTTCAAGTTGCGTTAGATCCGTATTTTCATGCTCTATCCAGTAGTATAGGTTTCATCTATGTTAATAACCTTTCAAAATCAAAGAAAATTATTTCCGTAATGCTTAATCTTGCTCTATTCAAAATCCCGTTTAAATCATATCTTCTTCGTTATAGCTCCGTTTTTCGTGATTCAAGCGTCTTTGTGATCGTAGTGATACGTAGATTTTTTTTATAAACTTTTAATCTTGTTTTATTATGTTTGGTGTACTGTTCTAATCTATAGCCTTGTTTGTTTGCATGTTATGTCTCTGCGTGATTGCATGTGATGTGATGATCGAGTACAGACGGTGAGCAGTACATTGGAGACCAGGGGTTTTGCTTTGAGCAGGATCAGCAGCAGGAGCCCTTTGAGCAAGGCAAGTATTCATGGGATCATCCTTGTGTCCTAATCACTTAAAGCATTAATTCATGATTGCATGCGTTCCTTGACATCCTATTTAGTTTCACCATAGCTTTGTACCTTATACCTTGTTACCTTAGGAATTGATGCATTTGGGTAGATCAAGCTAGTGCTCTCGAGAAATAACCATGATCATGTAAACCTGACTAATGACTTATGCAACGATGGTAAAATCTGCTTTTTAGCAACATGGATTAGGGTGAACTAGAGCACAGTTTTTGAGATGCTCTAGAACCTCCGTAAGCGATCACCCGGGATTACAGTACAACCATGGGGGCTATATGGCTCTGGCTTTAGTTCAGTATTAGGGTCACTCTCTCGCATGCGGCAGTTCACGAAAGTTGCCATTGACGAGCGGTTGCGGAGAGGCTGGAGTGGGGACCGCTGCGTGTGTGTACCATCCCGGGGCTCCTATATACCCCTTGCCCGTGGATCCGTACTGTCTGTGGTATGTCAGCGAACCCCTTTGAAAGACTTCATAGTGTTCCCTGCCCGCTCACCTTGGTAGTGTTAAGGGAGTCATGATCCCGGGGTATTTGGGCAAACACGACTCTTGGATAAAGTGTACAAACTCTGCAGAGTGTTAAGAACTGATATATTAGTCGTGCTCTCGGACACGAGCGGCCTGGAATTCTTATGGAACAGAATAACTTTAATCTATCATTTACCAGTTTGCTATTCATTATTCATGTTTACTCGATCATATGGTTATTGGGTTGTTGTTTATATTAATGCTATCCCATGCTAAAATTGTGAAAACTTAAAAGCTAATGCAATTTAACCAGTGTCATGCCTTATTGAGCCTCATGAACCCCATGTTTACTTGTTGAGTACGAAAGTACTTACGTTTGTTCATTTCTTTCATTTTTGGATAAAAATCCCGGATGGGTACCAGATTATCAGAGTTATGAGGAGTATCCAGAGGACTACTAGGTTTGGGGTCAACCAGTTGACGTCCCTGTGCTATGGAGCTTCGCGAGAGTTATCTTATATATTTCCGCAGTTTTGTAATAGACATTATTTAAATACTCATTCGCTATGTATTAAACACTTGTGATGATACAATTTTGATAATTTGTCGGCTTATGTGTGTGACTGATCTCTGGGCATACATAAGATTATTGCATCCCGTTTTGCGTTTAAAACTGGGTGTGACAGAAGTGCTCGTACAAGGGGGGGTACAAGCTGGTTACACGGATGAACTCGAGGGAGGTCGAGGCCTAGAGCTAGCAGTGCTATATTAGGTGATCCGTATGATTGCTTGAGATGTTGATCAAGCAATTGGTCGATTGTAGGGTGTGTGGAAGACTTGCTGTCTTTGGTTCTGGTGAGAGTTCATGTGTGATTGCGGGTAGAGTCAATGATCGTCTCTTGTCCCGTGTGTCGTCTGTGTCGTCTCTCTCTCTATTATCCCAGCGTCCCCTTTTATAGGCCAAGGGGAGACTTAGGGTTACAGGAACCTAGTACGTATCAGAATGGGAGACATGTCTGTGCGCCATGCCTGCGACGAGACGTCGATCGCTATAGCGGCATGTTCCTTCGGTAGTTCTGGTGTTCCGAGGTATGGTGATGGCAGACTGGTCATCGTCGAGCAGTATGGCGTGGAACCTGCGAGTTCCACAGTTGAAGCGGGATGGATTGGACGGGTCCCATGCCGCAACAGTCGGGGATGAGGATCGAGCCCCCGGGTCGAGGGGTATCGAGGCCTGCGTGACCCCGACGTATCCCTGAGGACGCGGTCGAGGGCTACCTCACCCAAGATTCGAGGGGGTGCTCCGTAACCGAGGCGTGGCTGCAGTAGTTGTACGGTCGACGGGTAATCCGGGTAGGGGTGATGACTTGATGGATTTGACCGAGGTAGTGAGCGCCCATGGCGTTAGGCGGGGGCGGATTCCAGCATAGGATCCCCCTTTTTCCCATGCCGGGAGCATGTGAGCTGATCGAGCCTCCTGTGCGGGGTCGTTCGTTCGACCCCCTGTCCGTCATTTCGAGGGGTTGAAGTCGAGGGGGGGAGGATCGAACTCTCTCAGCCATTCAAAAGGTCGAGGTTGGGGGTCGTTTGTTCGACCCTCCCTCCATCGATCGAGGGGTCGAGGTTGAAGGTCGTTCTGCCTTTCGTCCCTCTAATCATGGGCTGGCCCATGACTTGGCCACTTCTGTTGGTGGGGTAGGCCTCCGCCTGGTGGGCCTTCCTCCGTTGCTCGGTCGACTGTTGTGTTTCACCTGGATGTTTAGGCGTTAGATTATCATGGGTTAGGGTACCCCTTATCTTTGTACCCGACAGTAGCCCCCGAGCCTCTATGCGGATAAGAAGAATCCACATAGGGGCTTTTGGCGATGATCTACAGAGTTAGTATATGGTTTGATTCTCCGCGGGGTGCGCGCGAGCGCACCCCGTGGGGGTAGCCCCCAAGGCCCCTGAGGAGTGATTAAGGACTCCTCTGGGGGCTTTGATTTGCGTCTTACCTGGGGGAGCGATGTTAACTGGGGTTGTAGCGCCCCATCGAGGGGTCAACCCGGTTTACCAGGTCTCGAATGTTTTCGACCCTCTTTCGTCGAGGGGTGTCATGCATAGTCGAGCCCCCGAGCCTCGTGCGGCTAGGGTGTTGCTACCTCTTAGCATCCTTCTCACGGATCCTTGCGCTCGGATTGTGAGGCGAAGAGCATCGAGCTATCCTCGTTTGGACGAGCATCGAAGTCCGCTGTGAGCTGGTAACGGGGAGATCCAAGCGAGGACTCGTGCCCCGCTCGATAGGGGTCAACAGAAGCCCTGAGGCGCCCTCATTAAGAGAAACCGTATGGGTTACCAAGGTGTCGACTCCGTTCGCTGGGAGTCGGTGGCTCGATGCCTCCCGTCGTGGGGATCCTTCGGTACTCCTAGGTTTTGCCTTGGATATGTCCCGGGGGGTCTCGAGAGTTCGTTCTCGAGCGGGGCCTCGTATTGGCTCCCCCTGGGTCATCCTTGACTCGGATACTCGAGGGTGGCTGTCGAACCCTGTTCGAGGGCCAGCCTTCACCCCCTTGAGATTTGAGGGTGGACCGGAGTCCGTAACACTGGGTCCTCCCTGACTCGGGGTACTCGAGGGCGGCTGTCGAACCCTGTTCGAGGGCCAGTCTTCGCTCCCTCGAGATTTGTGGGTGGACCGAAGTCCGTTTTACTTCCCTAGGAAGGAACTGCTCGAGAGCGGTTGTCGAAAACCTTTCAAGGGCCATCCTTCGCTCCCTCAGGAGCTTGAGGGACGGGTCGACGTCCGTTGTTTACCTCCAAAGGTAACGCTCCACATTCCCTATCGTTGGTCATGGGGCACGCCTTTTTAGGAGATGTCCCTTCGTCTGCGCGCGGCGGGCATGGAGGGCGGCGAGAACCCCGACGACGCAACAGGTGTCCCTTACCCTATGGATCCCTGAGGGGAGTTAGGTGGGTGCATTTAATCTAGAGACTTACCTGCCTTTTCGACGGATCTGCCCGTTGCGCTTCCGTTCATATATATACGGGGACAGGGCTTTGGCTCTCTCACGTTCGCCATTGCCTTCCCCGCCTCCTTCGTTCCCGCCTTTGCCTTCGTCATCCTCTGAGCTTCGCATCTACGCGCGCGAGTAAGGAGAGGAAAAGATTGGGAACGCACCTTCAACACCCGTCTCCGAGCGCATCTGCTTCCCCGCTGCCATGGCCAACTACACCCTGCGCAACTCCGACGACTGGCTCCCTTCGACGGTGACCGCAGAGCGGTTGGGAGAGCTGGTGGGGAGCGGCCTTCTCCGGCCTATCACTTCGGCGAACCGACCGGAGTGGATGGCACCGCCGGAGTCGGATCACGAGCCCAACCCACCAGAGGGCTACGTGGTCAGCTTCGAGGCCTTCCACCGGGCGGGGCTGGGATCCCCCCAACCGTCTCTTGCGGCGGATCCTCCATCACTACGGCGTGGAGCTCCAACACCTCTCCCCCAATGGCGTCTCCCACGCGGCAGTCTTCACCGCCGTGTGCGAGGGGTACCTGAAGATGGAGCCGCACTGGGAGCTGTGGCTTCATCTGTTCGAGGCGAGCCTGTTCCATGCCCCGGCCGGGACTGGCCAACAGAGGATGGTCCGGGCGGGGTGCTGCAGCATCGGCCTCAAGAGGGCCAAGGACTGGATCTCGGTGAAGATCAAGTTGAGCCACGCAGGGTGGCACTCCGGGTGGTTTTACATGAGGAACGACGATGGCCTGTTTCCCCCTTACACCGGGAGGACAATTGAGTAGAAGCCCCCCAACTAGAAGTACGGCGTCCCACAGAAGAAGCAGAAGTGCCTCGACCACCTGCTCAGCGCGATCTCCCACCTAAGGCGGGAGGGGCTTACGGCGGCGGTCGTCGCATTGGCTTTCCACCAGCGGCGGGTCGTGCCGTTGATGGCCCGCCCGCTGCGCCTCAACGAGATGCGCCCTAGGGTGGATCTCAAGGGGTGCCGTCTCGCGGAGGATGCGTTGCCCCTCGAGAGGGTGGTCCATCGGGTGCATGCCTCCTTCACCGGTGGGTTCGAGGGGGGACACATTGCCAGCATCCCCATGGTGCCGGACCGGGGCCACGTCGAGCTGGTACGTCGTTTCTTCCTCCGTTAGTGTCCACTTGTCCGTCTTGCCTTTTCTCCTTTGCATGCCTCCTAACCGCCTCGCGTCCCTCAGGGGAACGTCATCTTCCAGAAGTCAAGGCCACCGTGAAGGAGGAGCGCAACGACTCCCAGGTGAGACGCTTTCTGGCCGATCAGGCCAAAAAGGACAAGGATGCGGCCAAGAAGGACAAGGGCAAAAAGGCCCGTGAGAGGACATAGCGTGACCAACGCCGGTCACGGCGAAGGCAAGCCGGCCTCTCCTCGGAGGAGTCTCCCTCGGAGGAGGATGAGGATGAGGAGTCAAGCGGTGGCAAGGTTATTAAGAACAGTGGCGTGATGTAGTAGCATCGGGATGCGACCGTTACTTCGAGTCTGACGGATGTCACCTTTGTGCAGGAAGAGGAGGAGGAGGAGGCGCCCGCGCAAGGGGCGACCGCCGGTGGCGGAGGGGAGAGGGGGTCGACATCGAGGTCGGCCCCGACCGCTGGGACCGAGTCGGGCGGCGTGCGTCCCGGAGCTTCCCAGAGTGAGGTGGCGCGGCGGACGCGCAACCGTTGGTCGCAGTCCACGTCGAGGGGTCGATCGAGCGCGCCGCCGGCCCCTTCTCGGTCCGACGCCCGGTCGTCAGACCCGTCGATCCAGGAGGGGTCCTTGGTGGTGGCGACGAGGACGGCATCGACCCCCGCCATGGGTAGTGGTCGCGGCGGCGGTGGGAGTGGCTCTCGTGGCGCCGCTCAGAAGCTCCCGGGCGGCTCGAGGTCTGCTGGTCGGGCCCCCATGATTCCGCTGGGGTAAGTTCCTTCTCCTTAGTTTTCGAATTTTTCTTGTATACATACTTTGCGCTTACCGTCGCGAGCTTGTTCTATTTTCAGGGTGAAGCGGTTGTTGGAGGCTGCGTCCCCTACCCCGGCCAAGAAGCTGAGGGTGGAGGCCGCGTCCAGGATGGCGGCTGGAGGCGGCTCTACTGGCCTGTCCCCCTCAACCCTCCCCCCAGTGCGGGGTGGGTGGTCAAGGCGCAGGAGGCGTTGGTGTGCGGGCGGGCGCAGTCGGCCGCGGAGTGGGCTCGAGCGGTGGAGGAGGCGAGTCGATCCGTCACCTCGACGGGGTCCATCGAGCGGGCGGGCGAAGCCGCGCTTACCGCGCCATCGGGGGACGTCGCACCTACGACCTTGGTGGGGACGGGGCCGGCGCCAACGGAGGTCGTGGCGGAGGAGGTCGAGCCGGCGGGCTCCACGGGTGCGGGACCGGCGCCAGAGGCGGTAGTGGCGACGGGGGTTGAGCCCCAACCCTTCGCTGAGGTGGAGGTGGTGGGCCTGACCGCCATTGGCGAGGAGGATACCCCGGAGCAGCCGGCGCCGTTGCGGTGGCCCGAGAGCCTCGCGTCACTAGAGGCGCGCCAGCAGCTCGAGCGCAAGGAGAAGGCACGGCAGGAGGGAGGCGTACAGCTGAGCCTTCCTCCCCCTCAGTCGACGTTGTCTGAGGGGGAAGATCATGATGCGGCCCTATCCCTCACGGTTCCGGCTGCCCCTTCGTCGGGCGCGGGAGAGGCGGCGATGACGGTGGAGGCCACCGATGAAGAGGTGGGTGAGATGGTGGCGGAGCTGGTGGACCCAGCGGAGATGGCCGCGGCGACGGCTCCCCAGTCGGAACCGGAGGGGACCATCGTCGCAGCGCACGGGAGCGGCGTGCCGGACGTAGCCATGTTCGAGGCATTAGCTCGGCCTCATCTCGAGGTCGGGCAGTCATCGTCTCGAGGTGATCCGCCCTCTAACTTAGTCGATGTGGAGGGAGGGGACTGCGGTGAGCCTGCGACATTGGGTGCTAACGTGTGTTTTCTTCACCGCGCAGGGTTATTCTCACGGCGGGGACCTCTTCCTCCTAGAGGCGATGACTCGGAGGGGCCGGCGGCGGCCCTGCAAGATGACTCTGAGGCCAGGAGTGCCCGGCTCGAGGGGGCGACCTCCTTCCCCACTCTGGCGGAGTGGGTGATGCTCCACGGGGGTGACCTCGAGATGCGCCAGGGCATCATGCGGGAGGTCAAGGAGAGGATCGACTGCCGCAGCATGTTCTGGGGGCAGGAGCCCCTCGAGCTGGCCGAGCCCCAAGACCCAGGGCGCACCTTATTCAAGCTCGATGATCAAGCCGAGCTCGGGGAGTGGGAGCACCTGGAGGAGTTCCGGGCGTGGCTTTCCCATGTGGTACGTGTGTCGGTGAAGATTGCTTCCGCGGATTTATACCGGGGGATGGAAGTAAGCCTCGTTTTCTCTCTGATCTTGCTTGGGTCATTTTGCTGTTCTTTTCTGATGACCTTCCTTTTATCCCTGTCAGGTGTTGAGGGCGAGGTTGTACGATAAGTCACAATTCATCCTCCGGGCGCAGGAGCAGCTCCCCACCCTCCGCGCATCGCTGGAGAGGGTGGAGGTTGAGGCTGCCCAGGCGAGGGGCGAGGTGGCCACCGCGCGGGGGGAGGTCGAGGCTGCTCGGGAGGAGGCCTCTTCCTCGCGGTCAAGGGCTGAAGCCGCCCTCCAAGAGGTCGCCGAGCTGAGGGAGGAACTGGTCCAGGCGACGGGTCGTGCCCGGCTGCTCGAGGGCGAGTTGGTGGAGGCGGCCACCAACCGCGCCTCTCTCGAGGAGCAGGTCCGGGCGCTGCAGTCGAGTGTCGAGGCCATCTCCCGGGACCGCGACACGCTGAACATCGCGGAGCAGAAGGCGCGGGTCCAGATCGCCATCCTGGAGGAGGATGTGGCTGCCAAGGCGAGGGCCCTCGAGGGCACCGGTAAGCTCATCGAGGAGGTTCGGGCTGAGAAGAGTGACCAAGCCGCGGATCTCACCGACGCCCGCCGCCGACTCCAGGAGGTCGAGCAGGCCTACGTCACCCTGGACCAGCACGCCCAAGGTGAGCTTTCTACCACTATTGCTGAGCTTGCTCGGTCTCGACCCTTCCCCTGTTTTTGGTTTTGACGAAGTTCCTTGTTTGTTTCAGCAGCCCTCGAGGAAGATAGGGCTCGAGCCCATGAGGATCTGGGTAGCCTCCAGAGCCTCCACTGGGCGGAAGCGGCCCTGAACGAGAGGCTCGAGGGCGCCATCTCCGCCTTTTGCAACGACATGGGGGTCGAGCCGGAGCCGGCGGTCAAAGGACACGCGCGAGGAGACTCCCTCCTGCTCCGCTTCTACTCCATGACACGAGCGGTGACGGAGCAAGTCTGTGCTGCTCTGCACGTGGGCGTGAAGCGGGCGCTCGTGGTCGTCCGCTCGGGCTACTCCTACGACCTCGACGTCGTCGCTCGTGGGTTCGTCGTCGACCCGGAGCTGAGCGACGAGCTAACGTGGCGAGATGCCACGAGCTGATTGAGGCCGCAAAGGTGCCCGGAGGCGAGCTGGCGAAGCTATTCAAGCCTGAAGTCCTCCCCTCGGCGGATGGAGATGGCGGTGGCGACAATTGAGGCCTGTGAGACGAATCTGGACAAGAAGGTCCATGTAAAATAAATTAGTTCTGTGTCAAACCGGTGTCGAGCCCCTGAGGGCTTTGAAACTTTAATGTGCTTCATTTGCAATGCATGTGTTTTTATCTCTCGAGTTGTCCCTATTTTTCCTTGCCCGAGTTGCTTTTTAGACTAAGTGTTCGACGCATGCTCCTATCCTTCGAGAGGGGGAGCGAGTGGAGGTACCGTAGCCCGGAGGCGTAGGAGAGCCCCCGGCTCGACAGCCCTCGACCTTTAGGGAGTTCGAAGCGCTTTTTGCTTAGTCACGGAGCGTACTTGGGGCAAGGATGGAAAGAGAAGCGTCGAGTTTTGGAAAAAACGTTCGGGTTTTTTAGGGACTTAGGGAGGGGGGTCCCCCCCTGTCAGCCCCCGAGGGAGGCTTGACTTTGCAGGAGCAGAGTCGAGGCTACCTCAGAGTCATGAACGAACGTGAAATATATTTCGAGAACATTTTATTCATTCATGATGCGATAAATGTACATAATGCAGAAAATGTACGAGGCCTCGAGGCCTTAGGGGTAAAAGCGACATAGCTGTTCGATGTTCCATGCGTTGGTGAGGATCTCGCCCTCGCTGTTCTTCAGCTTGTAAGTGCCTGGCTTTAGCACTTCTGCCACGATGAAGGGTCCTTCCCAAGGTAGCGTCAGCTTGTGACGCCCCTTGTTGCTTTGCCGGCGGGGCAGTACGAGGTCGCCGACGTTGAGGTCCCTTTTGCATACGTGTTTGTCGTGGTAGCGCCGCAGCGTCTGCTGGTACCTTGCCGACTTGAAGAGGGCCATGTCCCGGGCTTCCTCGAGCTGGTCGAGGGAGTCCTCTCGCGCTGTTGCGTTGGCTTGCTCGTTGTAGGCCTTTAATTGAGGGGACCCGTATTCGAGGTCAGTGGGGAGGACGGCCTCGGACCCGTAGACCAAGAAGAACAGGGAGAACCCTGTGGCTCGACTTGGCGTTGTTCTGAGACTCCATAGGACAGAGGGCAACTCCTCGACCCATCTCTTGTTGTGCTTGTTTAGTCGATCGAAGATCCTTGGCTTGAGTCCCTGCAAAACCATGCCATTGGCGCGCTCGACCTGACCGTTAGTTCAAGGATGGGCGACTGCGGACCAGTTCACCTTGATGTTGTGGTGGTCACAGAAGTCCAAGAACTTTTGGCCGGTGAACTGCGTGCCATTGTCGGTGAAGTCACCTTGAAGTTGTCGGCACGTCGTTTGGGGTCGGGGATCTCCTTGGAGAAGTCATCGAGGGCTGTGAGGGTGGCTAACTCCTCAGCCGCCTCGGCGCTTTCCATGCACTCGACGTCACAGTCGTAGGCGTGCTCGTAGGAGGTGTCGACGGTGATGACCCCCTTGGGCCCTGGCATCTTCAGCTTGAGGTAGGTGTAGTTTGGGATCGCCATGAACTTGGCGTACCCAGGTCGACCGATGACGACGTGGTAGGTGCCGCGGAATCCGACCACCTCGAAGGTCAGTTACTTGCTCCTAAAGTTCAAGGGGGTGCCGAAGCAGACGGGCAGCTTGACGCGGCCGATCGGGAGTGCCTTCTTTCCTGGAACGATCCCGTGGAACCCCCCCCCCCCCCCCGCACTGGGCAGGAGCAGGTTCCTAGGGATCCCTAAGAGGTCGAGGGTCTCGGCGTAGATGATGTTGAGGATGCTTCCCCCATCCATGAGTACCTTGGAAAGGCGGGTGTTGAGTATGATCGGGTCGACGACAAGTGGGTAGACCCCTGCGTTGGGGACGTGCTCGGGATGGTCGTCCTGATCGAAGGTGATCGGCTTGTGTGACCAGTCGAGGTATTGAGGGGCCTGAGCTCGAACGGAGAAGACCTCCCGAAGCTCACTCTTGCGCTAACACGTGTTGAGTCGGGTCGTGGGTCCCCCGAAGATCATGAAACAGTCGAAGATCTCGGGGAAGCCCCCGTTCTTGCCATCGCCCCCGTCTTTTGGGTCCTCCTTCTTGTCGTCTTTCTTGAGGCCGAGGGAGTAGAAGTGCTTCTTGATCATGCGGCAATCCTCGAGGCTATGGTTGGCCGGCCCCTTGTGATAGGGGCAGGGCTCCTTCAGCATTTTATCGAAGACGCCCCCGTCTGGAGGGGGGCCTCGAGGCTTCTTTCGGTCTGCCGCAGCCACAAGATCGTCGGGCTCGGCGTTGCGTCGGTCTGCACAGCATTTCATCTCTAATGCGTTGTGCTTGGGGCGTCGAGGGTGCCGGCATGTCACGGAGCAGCATCGCGGCTGCCACGACATTCTGGCTGGCGTGATTGTAGATGTGGCGCTCGTTAGCTCCTTCCTCGATGATTTGTCGATGGACGTCGCGGGCCCGGGCGCGGGCTCCTCCACCTGGTGGTTGTTGCTGATCTTGCTCGAGGGCCTGCCCGAGCTGTTGGAGTCGTAGACGCTCCTCCTCGAGCTTGGTGATCAGCTCTCGGACCTGCGCGATCTGGGCGTCCCGAGGTGGATCAGCTTCGGCTGGGATCGGGGGGTCGGCGGCTCGTGCTGGGGGAGCGTCGGCCCCTCCTCCTGGATCAGCATCCGCGGCGCCGGAGGTGTCGTCCTGGGAGTCGACTGCCTCGATGAGGTGGAAGCACTCCCGTGTGGGATCGTAGTCCTCATCGGGAGAATCTGGGTCGGGGTGGCTCTGGTAGAAGTTGGGGGAGGATCCCCCGCACTCCTCCTCCAGTCGTTGCCGCAGAGTGCCCCAGGTGTAGCACCCGGGGACAGGAGCTTGTCGCAACTCCGGGCACTCACCCGATGGAGGGGTGGTGGCGAGGCTCGTCGTTGCGCGCAGTAAATCCCTTGGGAACTCGCACTGCGCCTGCATCCTCGAGTCGATCATGGTGGAGAAGAGTCTGGCGCTGTTATGGAGCCCATGCGGAAGTGCGCTGCGCGGCGAGGAGACCGAACACGGTGGAGAGGCTGTGGGGGCCCTCCTCGGCGGCGGCGCGAAGAAGTCGAAGTCGGGTCCGGCGAGGAATCCTCCTTCGACCCCCAAGCATGGGTCAAACAGGCTCCCGAAGGGAGTGACTGTGTCACCAGCTGAGGCCGGGGGAGTAGCGGTAGGTGTCGCGCCATCCGCGCGGCTGTGGCGGAGTCGTTCGTGCCTACTCCTGGTCGCAGGCGGAAAGCGCGAGCGGTGGGACCGTCGCGAGGTCCTCCAAGGCCCCGGTGTAGCGAGGCCGCTGCTACCCTCCTGACCTCTGGAGAGTAGAACCATGTCGTGGCCAGGGCCCAGGGACAAAAACTCTAGGCTCCCGAACCAGATGATGGCGGTGAATGGAAGTGGCGGGATGGTACATTCCATCTGGAAGAGAAGTTGAGAGTTGATCGACACGCAAAGCCCTCCTATCTGGCGCGCCAACTGTCGGTGCTTTGACCCAGGGGATCAATCACCAACTAGTGAATTTGTGTATTGCGTGCTCCCTCTCCCAGATGTGATGCAAGAAGAACACAGTATTTATCCTGGTTCAGGCAAAAGAAGGCCCTACGTCCAGCGGGGAAGGATGGATTGTATTATCTTGCACCGAAGTGCTCGTACAAGGGGGGTACAAGCTGGTTACACGGATGAACTCGAGGGAGGTCGAGGCCTAGAGCTAGCAGTGCTATATTATGTGACCCGGATGATTGCTTGAGATGTTGATCAAGCAATTGGTCGATTGTAGGGTGTGCGGAAGACTTGCTTTCTTTGGTTCTGGTGAGAGTTCGTGTGTGATTGCGGGTAGAGTCGATGATCATCTCTTGTCCCGTGTGTCGTCTGTGTCATCTCTCTCTCTCTATTATCCCAGTGTCCCCTTTTATAGGTCAAGGGGAGGCTTAGGGTTATAGGAACCTAGTACGTATCGGAATGGGAGACATGTCTGTACGCCATGCCTGCGACGAGACGTCGATCGCTGTAGCGGCATGTTCCTTCTGTACTTTCGGTGTTCCGAGGTATGGTGATGGCAGACTGGTCGTCGCCCGGCAGTATGGCGTGGAACCTGCGAGTTCCACAGTTGAAGCGGGATGGATTGGACGGGTCCCATGCCGCAATAGTCAGGGATGAGGATCGAGCCCCCGGGTCGAGGGGTATCGAGGCCTGTGTGACCCCGACGTATCCCTGAGGACACGGTCGAGAGCTACCTCACCCAAGATTCGAAGGGGTGCTCCGTACCCGAGGCGTGGCTGCAGTAGTTGTACGGTCGACGGGTAATCCAGGTAGGGGTGATGACTTGACGGATTTGACCGAGGTAGTGAGCGCCCATGGCATTAGGCGGGGGCGGATTCCAGCATAGGATCCCCCTTTTTCCCATACCGGGAGCAGGTGAGCTGATCGAGCCTCCTGTTCGGGGGTCGTTCATTCGACCCCCTGTCCGTCATTTTGAGGGGTTGAAGTCGAGGGGGGGAGGATCAACCTCTCTCCGCCATTCGAAAGGTCGAGGTTGGGGGTCGTTCGTTCGACCCTCCCTCCGTCGATCGAGGGGTCGAGGTTGAAGGTCATTCTGCCTTCTGTCCCTCTGATCATGGGTTGGCCCATGATTTGGCCACTTCTGTTGGTGGGGTAGGCCTCTGTCTGGTGGGCCTTTTTTCGTTGCTCGGTCGACTATTGGGTTTCGCCTGGATGTTTAGGCATTAAATTATCGTGAGTTAGGGTACCCCTTTTCTTTGTACCCGACAATTGGTTTTGCAAAGGACAACAAGGTGATCATAGTGGTTTATCTACAGATCAACCATGACTCAAGGAGTAAAAGTAAAGTTGTGTAGCTTTTCACAAGTACTGTACTTTTCTGCAAAGAGTTACACGTAGTCGTTTTATCTGAAGACTTTGACCGCATAGCTGATAGATTGGTGCGCATTTTCTTACTTCATCGATCGCCCAGAGCAGGTCCGAGAGCCGGGAGGGTGGGCGGAGCCAACACAAATGCTATACGGCTGGCCCTTTTGCTTTTGCATGCACGCGGGGGAGGAGCAATGGATGGAAAAGGGGCTTTCTTTTGGTGGAGAAAACGCAGAGGAAAAGCCCGCGATACAGGACTATGTGATGACAACGACGTAAATAGCGATTTGCTTCTCAATTATTTGGTTGAAACAATCATGAAAGAATGAAAGCGTTTCATCGGGAGTTTTTAAATATTTTTAGTTTTTCACCGAGAATCTAATGGTAAGCTGAATCAAACAAAACCTATATAGCATAATAAGCAACCAGACATACCCCATGCATCTTGTTTGTAGGCAAATGTATTTTTTTAAAAAAAGGAAATGCTTCCTCCAATAGAAAATATATATGTTCCTTGAATGGGAACATTGACAACAATTTGATGGTAACTATACAACACATTCTTTTTAAATTTAAATAATTATTGTAATTATATATATACTACCAATCTATGTAAAGTTAGTGGTTCATGAGTACTAATAATAATAACATAGGTCGATAGTTTAACTCTCCCTCAACTTAAATCTTTATATCTCCATTCCATTCCATGAATTCTCTTAAAATAGCACGTCCACACCTGCTGTCGAAGTTTCATTCTCCATACTGTATTTTAGTACGGACGGAGTAGCATGTTCAGCCGTTGTAGCCTGATGGGGCTCCTAGGAGACGGAGGCACAGAGCCGACGACTCAGCCGAGAGCCGTCCATGTGCGACGAGCCAAGGCCGGTGCACGGTGCAACACGAGACGTAGCAAGGCAGGCGCCACGTGTGTACCGTCTGCAAAGTTGTCGTCCCCTCACAAATCAGGCCGCAGCAGGATTCGCCAGCCAGCAACGTTCCTCAGAGCAAGAGCCAACCCGGGTCCCATTCTCATCGTCTCCTACTAGTCCTCCTCTCACGCGCAATCCTCGACTCGCCCCCAAAACCCCAACCGCCTCGTCCGGCGTCGGCGTCGCGCTGCTCCTCCACGCCGTCGTCGCCGCCGGAGGTCGACGGCCTGAGATCGATCGAGGTGCGTGCTAGCGACGGTCCACGTCTCTCGTCTCCCGATTCGGTTTGCTGTGGAGTTTTGTTGCTTTTGAAATGCTGATTTTGCTCTTGTGGTTTTGTGTGCGCGTCCGCCCTGGCCCCTCTGGTAGCGAGGTACAGGACGATCGCCGGTGGTGTGCGGGCGGGTCATGGATTCCTGCGCGGTGAGGCTCGACGACGTCGCGCGGCAGCCGAGGCTGCTGGTGCCAGGCCCCGCGGGGCGCGGCGTCGGCCGCGCGTGCACGCCGCAGCGGGCCGACCACCGCCGCGGCCTTCCTCCTGCCCCTCCTCGCGGCTGCGGCGGGGACACGCCACGCGCTGGTGGTGGCCTGCGGGAGCGCGGGGTGGTGGCCGTCGCAGCTGGGTCTGTCGGTGACGCTGCGGCTGGGGTTTCCGCCGCTGTGGTGGCGCGGGAGGAGACGGGACGCAGCGAGGTGGGGATTAAGAGGTGCTTGCCGCTGGCGGCCGCGCACCCGCCGCCCAAGCGGAGGGCGGTCTCCGCGAGGAGGAGATTCCCGCCTCACTGCGGACGCAACGTGGCTGCTCCGCTCGCCACCGCCAACAACGCCGCTTCACGGTTCGGAGATGCTGGTCCCGACGTCTTGTCTGTTGTGTTGGACTTGGAGAAGGCGGCTGCTCCTCCTCCTCCCCTCGCCGATGACAAGGACGGTGCCGTGTTGGGAGCTGTGTCTCTCGTTGCTGCTGCTACGAGTTTGGTGAACAACTTGTGGGGAGTGGACGGTGGTCATCATCATGGTTCACAGCCAGGTGTGGTCAGATCAGCAGAGGCCTTCCGCCACAGTGGCGGGGCTACCGCAGATGGTTTGTCGGATGCTGCTTCACTAGGGGCTGCTGCTGTGCCCGTGGAGGACAGGGGAAACGGAGCATGGAGTGGTGAATTGGGGACCAAGGAGTTGGTGCCAGATGCTCATCATCTTGCTGGAGGTAGTAGCAAAGTGTGCTTGCCATTGAAATCTAGGCCTACTGATGAGTTGGGCTTGTTGGAGGAATCCATGGTGGCTACACCACATGGCTGTATTTCCTCAGTGCAGTGGCATGCCATGAAGGTTGTTCCTCCATGCAACGATACTAATGATGGAACAGTACAGGATTATGAATTGGAGGACGGCGAGATTCCTCCCGAGGTTGTGGTTCAAGAATCTCAAGTTTCTACTGGTCTCACTCTGCATGAGTCTGTTCTAGAAACTAATGCTATGAAAACTTCTGCAATGCAGCCTTCTAATGCCAAGACAGGTGGGGTTGCACTGCAGTGTGGGGAGAAGAGATCATCATACCTAGTTGCCAATGATGTCAAGGTGGTGAACAAATCTATGGGGAGTTCAGTCAATGTTGTTGATGCATCTTTGTCTAAAGATTCGTCCAAACATAATATGCTGGGCAAGATGGTAGCAGAAAGTGCTATGATGAACAGTGTATATTCTGATGTTACAGCAGGAGTATGTGGCGATGGTGCTAAGATGATATCTGTTATTCTGCATGATTCTGCAGCTTGTAGACATGGAGTTTCTGTTCCAGAAATTAGTGCTGTGGAAACTTCTGTAATGCAGTCTTCTAATGAGAAAACAGGTGGGCATAAATTGCAGTGCGGGGATAAGAAATCATCTTGCTTAGTTACCAAAGATATCGAGGTGACGAACAAATCTATTAGGATTTCATGCACTGCTGTTGCTGGATCTTTGGCAGAAGATTCTTCCAAACAAAATCTGATGGGTAACAGAGTGTCTGAAAGTGCTATGATGAACAGGGCATCTTCTGATGTTGCAGCAGCAGCGTCGAGTAACAGTATTATGATGAGAAGTAAGGTCATGTTTACACCCCGAAAAGTAGTCAAGCCTACCAAAGTGATTCAAAAATCTACACTAGACACCCGGCATAGACCTTGTCCTCAGGACAAGGAGAAGGAAACTGAACTTAGCAGGCGTGGGATCTTAAATAGGATTGATGATACTGATAAGCTTACTAAAGATCGAGTGCTACAGGCTCCCATGACACAGGAAAAGAAGGCTGCCACAACTAGGGGCTTCTTTGGTCCTAGGAAGAGGGTGAAGGCAAAAGTTTCAGCTCATCTTCAGATGAAGATTGCTTCTACATGTGCACTGGGTAGCAAGGTGAAACTGGATGATGAGTTGGCTTCCATCTTGAAAGATGATGACATCTTGAAGGCATTAGTTGTACATGAAGGAAATCTTGAGCTGTTCCTCAATAGCCACTCATGTCTTACTTCTACGAGGTGTCAAATGAAACATGGATCCCAGAATGCAGATGCTAGGACCAAATTCAAGATGTTGTGTAGAAGGTTTGAATTTATATGCCGGGCTCTAGTACAAGCTGTGGAGCAGAATTCACTTAAGATTAGAAGAATTGATCTACAAGCTGACAAAGTAATAAGGAAATTACCAGGTTTTACCAAAAGTGGTGCTATTGTTGGACAAGTTCCTGGAGTTCAAGTTGGTGATGAATTTCTATATAGAGTTCAGCTTGCCATTGTTGGTCTACATCTTGCATACCAGGGAGGCATTGACACCACCATCTAGAGAAATGGTGAGCGCATTGCAATAAGCATTGTTGCTTCTGGAGGTTACCCAGATGAATTGTCTTCCTCAGGTGAATTGATATACAGTGGTTCTGGTGGGAAGCCTGCTGGTAAGAAGGATCATGAGGATCAGAAGCTTGAGCGTGGGAATCTTGCACTCAAGAATTGCATCAAGACAAAGACTCCAGTCAGGGTCATTTACGGTTTTAAGGTTCAAAATACCAGGGTAGGCAGTCATTCGAGGGCCAGAGAAGTCTCCACATTCACTTATGATGGGCTATATCGAGTGTTGGATTTCTGGATGGATGGTCAAGCAGGTTCAAGGGTTTTTAAGTACAAGCTACAAAAGATCTCTGGCCAACCAGAACTTCCAATGCACATAGCCAAAGGGATGTGGATGTCCAAAACACGTCCAGGCCTGTGCGAGACTGATATATCTCAAGGGAAGGAGGGAATTCCCATCTGTGTCATTAATACAGTTGATGCGGAGCAACCTGCACCTTTCCGATACACCACTCGAATTAGATATCCATTTGAGCTTATCAAAAAACGCCATCAGGGTTGCGACTGCACTAATGGATGTTCCGACTCTGCAAACTGTGCATGTGCTGTGAAGAATGGAGGAGAAATCCCATTTAACTTAAATGGCGCTATTGTCAATGAAAAGCCCCTTATCTTTGAGTGTGGTCCATCTTGTAAATGTCCTCCTTCATGCCAGAACCAAGACAGCATGGTTTGAAAATACCACTGGAAGTATTCAGGACAACCAAGACAGGCTGGGGCGTTAGATCCCTAAGGTCCATTTCTTCTGGTCGCTTCATATGTGAGTATGTTGGTGAGCTTCTATATAGCAATGAAGCTGACGAGAGAAGGAACAGCGATTTCTTGTTTGATATAGGCCTTAACCATGGTGATGAGAATTTTTGCAATGGGTTTTTATCAAATGTTTCAGATATGAAGTCTTCTAGCTCTTCCTCGCAGATCCTGGGAGATGTAGGCTTCACAATAGACGCAGAGTGTGGAAATATTGGAAGATTCATCAACCACAGCTGTTCACCTAATCTTTACGCACAAAATGTTCTTTGGGACCATCATGATACAAGGATGCCCCATATTATGCTTTTTGCTGCGGAGACAATCCCACCACTCCAGGAGCTGACTTATGACTATAACTATGAAATAGATCATGCCGAAGATGCGAATGGAAGAATAAAATTCAAAGTTTGTCAGTGTGGTTCTCCACGATGCACTGGAAGGCTCTACTAAGACATGGCCAACTGCTAGTCGTATTGTAGTTTTCTGTAAACAATATTGTACGGATGTTGTTTACTTGTGTTTGACTTCACCATTAGTCTAAGTTGATATGTAGATAATATGAGATGTTATTGTCAGAAAGAAGGTAGTAGTCTTAGTTGGTGACATGTAGATAACATGAGATATTACTGCTGGTAAAGAAAATTCTTAGTTACGCTCAACCTATGTCTTACATTTTCATCTTGAGATATGTAAGTGGTTATAGATGCTGTTCAATACAAAACTATGGCACGATTCTATATGCTGTGGGTGGTTATAAAAATTGGCATGCGCTGTGAGCATTCCCATTTGGCTGTGGACTGAGGTTCATATGGATGACCATATGCCTGACATGATCAAACTTTTGCTTTTATCAGTGGCAATCATTTTGTCTTGACTATGCTAACAATGAATCAAGATTACAGTCATGCAGGGCAAGGTTTATTCCGTACAATCAAAGAGTGGAAGGTAGTTCTTTGGAAGTCTTGATGTGAGTGGCCACTCATTTGAAGTACTTAAATAACCTATCGGATCTGCAACAGCCTCTGTCTTGTCCGGAACTTTGCTGAGCTTGAATATGCATACCTATTGGTGCTATGAATATTACCTAGTTAAGCTACATAATGTTTGATTTGCAATTCCTTTGAATATCTCCTGTTAAATGACAACCTTTTAGGGCTCACCAAATTGTTCTTCCAAGAAATTCTATGCAATCCCTTTTAGTACTATCAGTCCACCAACACCCTTCTCTTGGATATGGAAACCCAAATGTTGTAAGAAAATAAAGGTCTTCTCTTGGTTAGTTTTCATGAATAGACTCAACACAAGACACTGGAGCAGAGAAAGGGTCCATAGCCCCATAGGGCACTGGATCAGATACTGGCAGAGAAGCTGGCCGCCGTCAGGAACACAAAGAGTGTTTCGTGCCCAGCTGCAAGACTCATGCATGTTTGATACAAAGTATTTTTAAAGTATTAGAGAAATACTATAGTTTTATAAGTACTTTGGTTTTCAAAAGCTACTAGGTGTGCGTTTGGATACAACAAATTTTTTAGTCTCTAAAACCGTGATTTTATTAAAACTAGTCTTTTTAGAGTTTTGAAAACTACACTAACCTCTTTTTTCTAAACCAGAGTTTTGTGCCTCTTTAGCTTATAAAACCACAGTTTTGTGATACTATATTTTCTCCAAAACTGAAACATCCAAACGGGCCCTAGACGCTTCATGTTTCTTGTGCGGTCCGACCATAACAGCACTGTATCTTGTGCTATCTCGCCTAATATGGTCTTTATGTTTTCCATCTGTGACTTGTAGGAGCTGACATTCTGACTGGAAAACGTTGTGATATGGCGCAAGACACGCTCACACGCACCAATGTACCATATCGACCAGCTTCAGTGAAGACGATCATCAGGTCATCGAGTTGGGTGCCTGTCTATCAATGAACTTAGTAAAGTTCCGTTTGATTCTTGATTCAAACAAATGTTACCTGCTTTAAGTAGTGCCAAAATTTGTTCATCGAATCCTTGGCTCAATGCCTTCTTCTGAGGTGAAGTCTTGGCATGAAGATGAACTGAATAACCAATGCAAAAAGATCCTTACCAAGTTTGTCAACAAACAAAAATGAGCGATGACATATTTGTTATATACTTGCATGTAAAGGTTTGCAATACCACGAATCAGTTCTGTGAAAAAACATAGGAGTAACACTACTAAAGCATGCTGAGACCATTATAGTACATTTTCTAATAACCTTGCAGATTCATGTTATTTAGTACTTCAACAGACAACGGCATGCTTCATTCTGCTCAAAAAGTACAATCATCGCAAAATGGAGGTCCATCCAAACTTCATTAGAAGTTTAAAACATGGTACAATGGGCGGGAATGTTTCTACAGTCTCGATAGCAAGTCTTCAAATCAGATCACAATTTAAACAGCATTAAAATGCCGACAAGTACAACATGAACTGAAGAATAAAATGGAACAGTGATGGCAAGGCAGAAGTGCTCATCACATATAGAGGCTATTAGAGCTAATAGCAATAAGTAATGTCTTAGTAGAGCCTGCCCCTGCAATCGGAGGCACCACAGTAGCAATGTTTAACCTTCTCGTTGCCATTCTCATCATAGACTGAGCCTACTTTATAATTGTAATGGTAGGTCAGCTCCTGTAGTGGTGGGATATTGTCAACAGCAAAGAACATAACATGCGGCATCTTCATGTCATCATGGTCCCAGAGAACATTTTGGGCATAGAGGTTTGGTGAACAGCTATGGTTGATAAATCTTCCCACATTGCCACACCCAACTCCATCTATTGTGAAGCCTTTCAATGTGTCAGAGGACGAGGTAGAAGATTGTACACCGACCACTGGTTTAATCCCCTCCCAAAGTTCTTCATCAGAATAGTTTCCACCAATATCAAATAGATATTCGTCATTCTGTCTATTTTCAGCTTCTTCACCATCCAAGAGCTCGCCAGTATACTCGCATATGAAACTGCCTGAAGATATAGAACTGAGGGATCTTACACCCCAACCTGTCTTGCCTGTCTTGAATATTTCGAGTGGAATTTTGACACCATGCTGACTCACCCTATTGTAGCATGTTGGCGGGCACCTGAAAGTATAGTGGTTAGAAATTATTGTTAGATTCTTATCCCAGTTTTAAGCTAACTGTCTGGTGAGCATCAATATGATTGCTTGCTGTCAAGATCTTAACAACTTCATGAGAATAGCTAAATTTTGTGAGCCGATTTTTATCTACCAGAAACACTTGCTGTTCTTCATCTGGATCTAAAACGAACAGTAAGCCTTAATGTAACATAAATACATAATATAGAAGTTCCAACAGAATAGGAATATTTCTCCTGGTTTGAAATTTAAATACGGTAACTTCAAACACCCAGTAGAACTAAATAACAAATAAATATTTTCAGGTTGACAGTTATTTGGAATACATAAAGTTTTTGCACAGCCATACCTGCACCATGGACCACACTCATATACGAGACGCTTGGCCTTGACGATAGCATTATCGTGATTGAACGGAATTTCCCCTCCATTCTTGAATGCACATGCACATCTAATAGAGTCTGAGCAGTGGTCTGTGCAGTTGCAACCCTTTTGAGGTTCATTTTCATACCAAGTTGGATATGTGACTTTGGTGATGTATTTAAATGGTGCTAGCCTCATGTCATCAATTGTGTTGATGACACATATGGGTATCCTCTCGGTTCCTTGAGATATATCAGGCAAACAAAGCCCTTCACGAATTTTTGACTTCCTAATTGCCTTGACTGCATGTAGGGCTAATTCTGGTTGCCCTGCAATCCTCTGTAACTTGTACTTGAAGACCATCCCTCCTTTTGGGCTTTCTCGCCAACATTCCACCACCTCGTACAATCCATCATATGTAAATGTCGGAGTTTCCTTGCCAACTTCACTTCTCCTTTGACCTTTGAAACCATGAATCACCCGAACCGGGGTCTTGGTCTCAATACAATTCTTCAAGGCGAGATTACCCCGCTCAAGCTTTTGATTGCTTCCATCTTTATTTCCCCCAACCTTCCCTCCAGAGCCAGTGTATATTAGTTCACCTGAGCTTGACAATTCATTAGGATAGCCTCCAGAGGCAACGACACTTATAGCAACAGGAACCCCATTCACCTTACAAGTGTCAATACCTCCTTGATACAGGCGATGCAGACCAACTATTGATAACTCAATTCTATAATAAAATTCATCGCCAACTTCAACACCAGGAATATTACCCACAATGGCCCCAAGCTTTGCATAGATAGGGTCTTTCTTTACTACTTTAGCTGCTTCAAGGTAAATCCGTCCAACTATGGGAATACCTTGTTCCTCAACTTGTGTAAGCTTTCGGTACGTCGCCTGGTACAATTGGAGCAACTTCCTAACTTTGCTTCGAGCATCTATATGGTCCACAGGTTGCTTGTGGTGTGACCCAGAAGGAACTGACGGAGTGACAGATATTTCTCGCTTTTCTCCATAAACAACTAGCGCCCTAGAGTTGTCGTCATCTTCCAGGTTAGTTTCATCATTCCCCTTAATCTTCCAATCAGAAACACTACTCTGGAAACTTCCTTCAAGTCTATTTTGCATTTGATCATTCGCCACTGCTTGTGCTACCTGTTTCCGTTTATGTGGTGAGCGTTTCCCCTTCACCTCCCAATTGGAGACGCTCAGTTCAGCTTTTGCAACAACATTTCGCTGGTTACCATCTTTTTTGGTACCTAAAGAATCATCTCGAACTTGGACCCCATTGTGAGCCTTGTTTTGTCCTTCCTCCACCATCCTCTTGCATTCCAGTTTCTTATTAGAGGCCTTTAGTTCGAATGTCGGCGAATCAGCACCTCCTAAAACCAGACTTGCAGCCAAGGTATTACCATTGTTGACAGTTGTGGTTTCTATCAGTGACCCCTCATCTCCACTGCCTGTGCTATTAACAGCAGACATGCCACAGCCTGGAGCAAATGTGCCCATAGGTGCGACCTCCAAAACTCCATTGTCCGTGGTAGTAATGGCAGCCCTCCCATAGAAAGGAGGGCATGTACATACAGATGAAACCTCCAAAACTCCACAGAATTTCGTGGTAACAGCAGTCCACCCACAGCCAGGTGGAAGTTCACATACAGGTGAGACTGCCCACTTCTTAGGTGGTGGATTCACAGCGGATTTCAGCATCCGCTTCTTTCTGCTTCCTGCAATCCCGTTTTCCATTCTCTGTAACTCACTGCCATCTGCTCGGTTTCCCATCTCCACAACATCCCCATCAGCAGCAACCTCCTCCTGCCCCAACACATCGCTGCCACCATGTCCCTGCTCCTCGGTCACCAAGCAAGCTTCCTTGTCACTGTTGTGCACCAAACTAGCACCAACAATGCCATTTGCAGGCGAAACAGCTGCAGGAGCAACCAGTTCTTCCACCTTATTTCCCCCCTGCTGAAGCAGGGCACTGTTCTGAGCTATAGCTGAAACCACAGCGGTGGTGGCCACTGCATCCACCTTACCCAACCCTGCTGCCAAGGCAGAGGCAGTGCACCATTCTGAGCAACAGGTGAAACAGTGGTGGGGCTGACTGCCTCCACCTTTTGTGACCCCTGCTGCTGAGGAAGGGAACCGTCCTGAGCAGGAGAAACAGTGGTAGGGGTGAACACATCATCCGCTCTGTCGACTAGGATGCCGGAGCCACCATCTGTGTCCTTCTCCCCATTGCCTGCCTGCCACTGTCACCGCTGCATCTGTAAGCGTCGCTGGCGGCTGCACCCCGCCCCCCAGCATCCCAGAACCTGCAAACACCAAATCAAATCAGGGGACCAATATCAACCAGATTGACCGCAACCAAACCCTAGGGCCCCCAACCCACCAACAACTCCAGCCAGGTGGTGGAGGACCTCCAACAGGACGACCAAACTAGGAGTGCGTGAGGGACTCACCTGGTTTCTTTTCCTGATGCCCGTGGGGATGGCGCAGGCGTATGCTGCCGCAGCGGGTTTGGGCGGAGGTGTGGAGTGGCGCAAACCACTCCAGAGAGGGATCGGCCGCAACCAAACCCTAGGGCCCCCAACCCACCAACAACTCCAGCCAGGTGGTGGAGGACCTCCAACAGGACGACCAAACTAGGAGTGCGTGAGGGACTCACCTGGTTTCTTTTCCTGATGCCCGTGGGGATGGCGCAGGCGTATGCTGCCGCAGCGGGTTTGGGCGGAGGTGTGGAGTGGCGCAAACCACTCCAGAGAGGGATCGGCCGCAACCAAACCCTAGGGCCCCCAACCCACCAACAACTCCAGCCAGGTGGTGGAGGACCTCCAACAGGACGACCAAACTAGGAGTGCGTGAGGGACTCACCTGGTTTCTTTTCCTGATGCCCGTGGGGATGGCGCAGGCGTATGCTGCCGCAGCGGGTTTGGGCGGAGGTGTGGAGTGGCGCAAACCACTCCAGAGAGGGATCGGCCGCAACCAAACCCTAGGGCCCCCAACCCACCAACAACTCCAGCCAGGTGGTGGAGGACCTCCAACAGGACGACCAAACTAGGAGTCTGCGAGGGACTCAACTGGTTTCTTTTCCCGATGCCCGTGGGGATGGCGCAGGCGTATGCTGCCGCAGCGGGTTTGGGCGCAGGTGTGGAGCGGCGCAAACCACTCCAGAGAGGGATCGACCGCAACCAAACCCTAGGGCCCCCAACCCACCAACAACTCCAGCCAGGTGGTGGAGGACCTCCAACAGGACGACCAAACTAGGAGTCTGCGAGGGACTCAACTGGTTTCTTTTCCCGATGCCCGTGGGGATGGCGCAGGCGTATGCTGCCGCAGCGGGTTTGGGCGCAGGTGTGGAGCGGCGCAAACCACTCCAGAGAGGGATCGACCGCAACCAAACCCTAGGGCCCCCAACCCACCAACAACTCCAGCCAGGTGGTGGAGGACCTCCAACAGGACCACAAAACTAGGAGTGCGCGAGGCACTCACCTGGTTTCTTTTCCTGATGCCCGTGGGGATGGCGCAGGCGTATGCTGCCGCACCGGGTTTGGGCGGAGGTGTGGAGCGGCGCAAACCACTCCAGAGAGAAAGGTTGGATTGGAAAGGGAAAGTGATGAATGATGACAAGATGCATTGCCACGAAAGGACGCTTCAGTTTCAGGGGGGGGGGGGGGGGGGGGGGGGGGGGGGAGGGGGGGGGAGGGCATGCCGTTGTTACAGAGGGGGGTGGGGTAGAGCCCCTGGCGGTCCTCAAACAGGCTGGGAATCTGAGAAAAAATGACAGATAAAAGAGGTAAGTTATTCATTCATTTGAATGGTGCAAATGCATATTCGGAAGGTGGAATATATCCTTTTTTTCATCTATAAGAATTTTAGCAAATCTTTACAGTATGTCTGTTGGACTTCTCAGAAGACAAATCCCTTTTTATTTGGATATTAAGGATTAAGTACTCTCTCTGTTTAAAGTAAATTAACTAACTTGTCCTATCTAACAGAAGTATGTGAAATCCACAAGATGCAAAAGCATGTGATCTCTGAAATCCATTGGAGGCAACAGTATGATATGTATAGTATTAACAAGTGTGATATCCATGAAATTATCCCCACAGATTGCAACTTCAATGATGCTTGTCAATAAATCCAAAAGGAAAAAAGGATTAAACTCATAAATCTAAAGAAGCTAAAGAGAAAAGACCCCTCACAAACAAACAAACAAAAAAAGGACGGATCTGACCGGCAATGCAAAATCGTAACCCACAAGTTCAAAACAAGAAGGAAAAAAAGAAGGAAACGATGAGATAGAAGGGGAGAACCATACTGATTCAAGAAGCTAGAATTATAAGATCAAGGCCCAATGCACTCACACCCAAGGGCAAAACCCCCTCCAAGCACCACCAGACTTGCTAGCTTTCACGAACTTGTAAACCAAACACACAGCATCCAGGCCATTCACACACACCTGCAAACCCTAGAAATTAAGAACATGCAGTTTGCATGTTGATTTCAGGTCATCCATGTATCAAATATGCATTCCAATAAAAATTTCATCATGACTGATTACCTGCATTTTTGGACTGAGAGAGTTGAGACCGTGAGATACAGCTGCTGATTAACATTTGTGCAAATCAACTTAAAATTGTGTGGTTTTTGCCAAACAAAAACCAAGATACGATGCCTCACCATGGTTCATTTTGCTTTGCATGAAGCAGGTTTCCAAATTGATGTATTCTACCATGTGATATATGCCATCATCTAGAAATTAGCCTTAAGAATATCCAATATTATAAAGTTTGTAACTGCCAAGTATAAGAGACTACTGTTCAGAATACATTATCTTAGAAAAAAGACCAATAGTTTCTTAACAAGCAAGCACAGTTCTTAACTTCTGAGAAACTGGGTGTTAAGTATCAAAACTGGTGCAAGTAAAGTCTTATATCCGCTGATCAGTACCTTGCTCTTATTGCAAGAACTGATCACAGGGGAATGCTAGTATCTTAAAGTTTAGCAAATTTTGTAATGGAAATCAGTTTCTATTAGATCAAGAAAAAAGAAAAACTGAAGAACTCGGAAACTCAATGGAGTAGCACATGCAGACTGAATCAAAATACACAAGCATAGTTGAAACGGCAGAGTTTGGTTGCCAGATACTGGACTCACAAATCAGAACAAAGTAAATCTTATGCATATGCGTAGCATGATATAGTACTTGATGCCCAGGAAACAACATATGCCATCATTCTAGTGCCATTTAAACTCCTTGCAGTTTTGATTTAATTTCACTGAACAGGGACCATATTGGCTGTCAAAGAGAAAAAATGTTAGGTGGCTGCCAATTTAAGTAGCTGTTCAAGAAATATGAGGAAATAATCCTCATGGAAGTAAACATCTTCATTGGAAACTAGAATTTTCACTGCCTCCTTTTAAAAACCTTTCACCCTCAAAAGTTGCCTGAAAGTTAGAACTTAAAACGACTCTCAGTGGTCCCTAAAATTGTGCTAAGCTTAAAGATAATAGTCTATAATATCAAAAGATAGCTGGATAAGTTGAAACTTACTCCTCTTCAAATTGTCCAAGTCTAATATTCTCAAAATAGTTTCAAGACAGACAAATAGAGGCTATGAGGGTTGACAAACTAATGGCTCTCACGGCAGCATTTACAGAAAAAATTAATAGTTCTACAGTTGTCCACGGCTAACGCTTCTACAGAAAACGAAAGATCACTACTCCTATTGGATAAGTTAATGCAATGAAATTGTATGCATCCTGTACCAGCCACCTATTTAAGATGTGTACACAAGTACATGATAAAGGACACAATATTTGCAAGCAGTCGCAGATATGGCTCTGGGCAAACAAAGCTATCGATATGAGCATTGTGTGCCAAACAATATAAAATCTCACATGGGCACACAACTTTTCGGGTGGAAAATTATGTGTTTTTCTCATTCCAGTTCAAATAGAAGACTACAGCCACTATTCCAACAAGTGCCAACATGCTACTACTCCACATCCAACTATAAACCTTCTTGAGTTACTTGCAGACCCCAACATTCACAGAAATTCAAAATTCAGACCATGAACAAGCACAATTCACAGCAATAGGCCAAGAACAGCAAGCACTGACCTTTGTACCTGTACTTGTAATAAATAATATCAGTCAGCAGCGTGTAATTAGTCTTCGCGTACCCACTGACAGCACTGAGAACATCAGCCATTTCAGCATTTCTTACAAACAAGAGAATACCAAGAACAAATTATATCGTTGACAGAGAAAGATACTATGCCATGGAGGCGACGTTAACCACAAGGACCTTCACCTTGTAGATCTCCATGCTCCTTTCATCTTCATTGCCGTTGCAATCTCCTGCGCCGAAAAGAACGCCACTGTCCCCAGGAACTTCATCAAATTGCCATTTGGGGGGCAGCCAAAAATTCACTCTTTTCGCCCCCCCCCCCCCCCCCCCCCCCCCCGCCCCAACCCAAAACAGCTCCTCCTTTGGCTTTGTCGCGCCGCCCGCGGTCGGAGAGGATGCGGCGGGGACATCGATCTAGTTGCCGGGGACATGCGTCCTGAGCGCCTCCGCACGAGATTTTAGCTGTGCCAGTCATGTCAGCCGTGGACCCAGTACGCCATCCGCAAAGAGGTCGATGACGTCTCATCCTAGGGCTCAGCTCGACCGCGCTCCCGTGCCGCGAGCGGAATCCGCGAAGACGAGGACCAAGGCAGCAGAGGGAGAGCGGGAGACCGAGCGGAGGAGATCAGGCGGTGTTTTTGTGGCTGCGGTGGAAGCCGCGTTAGAGGCGGCGCATCAGGCATCACGCGCACGACGGCACGAGGAAGAAGGCCGGCGATGGAGGTGTGCGGCTGATGGTTGGCGACGGGAGATTGAAGACCAGGAATGTCATTCCCATGCCATGGCCACGTCGACTGCACACGGACCCGTGTCGTGTGTGACGGGAGCGCAAGCTTTTTTCTTTTCTTCTTTTTTTCAAAAACATTATGCATTCTCTCCGTATTCCCTCCATTCCAAAGTAAAAAGTCTATTTAACACCTTCATCTATACTCAATCCATACTTTAAAAAAATATCGTTTTAAAAAACAACAAGATCTCCCAGGCGTAATTTTGACCGATTATTTTTAAAAAAATATTTATTAAACTATATATATATCTCTCTACAACTAGAAATGTACGGAAGTGAGACTCTGCCCGGCAGGACTACGTGCGTCGCTCGCTTCGCTCTGCCCGGCAATTCCGTCGCACGCCGGAGCATGCGGTTGAGTCGGCACAATTAGTTTTTTTTCTCCAGTAAATGCGGCTGACGCCGGAGCATGGGGTTCAGTCTAGGCTTAGAAGGAAACCACCTGCGAACGTGTGTATAATTGGAAACCGGCAATCACGTACGTGTACCTATCATCACGAGCCGAATTGGCCCGCCAGGCTGCGATGCACATCAACGACGTGATCCGACGCAACCTCGTCTGACGTCGACGACGAGCCGGGGCTTCCACGGCTGGACCACCACACAGATGCGAGCACACCGTACCGCTCTCCCTTCGCTACGCCGCCAACCATCCGCGACGACAACAATGGCGTGCGCGCCAGGTCCATGTCGTCCTGCCTCCGGGCCTCCGGCGTCCGTAACTTCTCCATGGCCGGGTCACCGGGCTACGCCACCATCTTCAACTTCTCCATCCAGAACCTCCGCTTCGCATCCCGGGAGTTCCGCAAGCCGGAGGCAGTGGTGCTACCCACCTCCCGACGCGGCCTCCAGCGCGCGGTTGTCTGCGCGCGTACCGCGTCGCTGGCCATCCGCGTGCGCAGCGGCGGGCACAGCTACGAGGGTCAGTCCTACACCGTCTCCGGCGGCGTGCTGGACGGCAAATCTCCCTTCGTCGTGGTCGACCTCATGAACCTGAACAAGGTCCGTGTCCACGCCGCGTCAGCCACTGCGTGGGCGGAGTCCGGCGCGACGCTAGGCGAGGTCTACCACGCAGTGGCCGCACACTCACCGTCGTCGTCGAACCGGTCGTCGTTGGCTCTCGCCGCCGCATCGTGCTCCACGATCGGTCTGGGCGGACACGTCTCCGGCGGCGGCTTCGGGGCGCTGTCCCGGAAGTTCATGCTCGCGGCCGACAACGTGGTGGACGCGGTCCTCGTCGACGCGGTGGGCAGGGTGCTAGACCGCAGAGCCATGGGCGAGGACGTGTTCTGGGCCATCCGCGGCGGCGGTGGCGGCAGCTGGGGAGTCGTCTACGCTTGGAAGCTCCGACTCGTCCCCGTTCCCGACACCGTCACGGTGTTCACGCTGAGAAGGGAAGGCTTGGTGGACGCCATGGCGGGGCTCGTGCACCGGTGGCAGTTCGTGGGGCCTGATCTGCCTGACGAGTTTTACCTCTCGGTCTCCCTCAACATCGGCGTGGGTAGCAACGTGACATTCACAGGGCTGGTTCTTGGGCCCAAGGAGCTGGCCATGTCGGTGCTGAGCGAGAGGTTCCCGGAGCTGGGTCTCGCCGACGCGGAGGTGTCGGAGATGAGCTGGGTCGAGTCGGCAGCACGGCTCGCCGGGCTGAGCTCGGTGGACGAGCTCGCCAGCAGGGCGTCCAAGACCAAGTACTACGGCAAGAACAAGTCCGGCTACACGTGGAGCGGCCCATCTCGAGGGACTCCCTTGCCTCCATCCTCCGGTACCTCTCCGGTGAGCCGCCGGGAGGGTACGTGACCATGGACCCCTACGGCGGCGCCATGGCTCGCGTGAGCGACACGGCCGCGCCGGCAACCTCTACGCCCTTCAGTACTGCGTCACCTGGGACTACTCGGACGCCGGCGACGACGGCGGGACTGCACGCATCGAATGACTACAATTTACAAAATTATGTCACTATAGATATCTGAATGAAGCAAGGCATATTATTTTTATTATCCAGATATCACTGCTCAGTTTTCCAAAATCTGAACTGTGCTCCATCAATGGTTCTTCATTTATTTGTATTGTCTAGAGATCACTGCTTAGTTTGCCGAAATCTGAAGTGTGTTCCTTCAATGAAGCTTCATTTATTTTTATCATCTAGAGGTCACTGCTCAGTTTGCCGATTAAGAAAAGAATCATAGTATTTAATCATCCTGATTAACAGTTTTCTAATACTAAGGACCATTTTAATCTCATGATATTATAACAGATAAAGGTGTGCACTACCAATTGCAGTTCCAATGGCGACACAAAGTTCGAGCCTCCAGTATTGACCAAGCTTAAGTACCGCCATCTGCTGGGTGAGTTCATTAGCCTCTCTGATTTGGTCAAATATTCAGATCTGACAGCTCTTTCACTAGCTTGCTGTTTGATGTAAGGCTATTGGTGCCTATATTGCAATCCTATGGAGGCACAAATCATTGACCAATAGATAATACTAGTTTAATCCATACTAAAGTCATCTCTGTGTTTTATACTAGAATGTTGTCAAATTGAAAATTGTTTGGATAAACACAAAAGCAATTGTAAATTTATAATCCTTTTTCTTTCTTGAAGCCATACTACATTTTCTCTATTAGATTTGTCACTGGAAATTACAGTGGTACCTTGCAACTAAATCTTTCACTATTAGTATTTTCTCTACAGATATGACACCCTGTCCCAGAAACTTTTACTTTTCACCATGTAAAGCTTAGAAGTAAATGGATCAATGATCTGGTAACCGTAAAGGAGGTTATGATATTCTAACTATGAGTCCAATTCATAGACTTTGCGCTTGGAGCTAAACTCAGCCTATCATTAGCTCATACTGGATCTGGAAGAGATCAAATCACTGAATCACATAATGGCCTGCCAAGACAGTGTCTTTCAGGTGTTTTAATCTAGAGACATGCTGGCAGTTCGCAGTGGAATTAATTAGCTGTTGTAATTGTGCAAAGAATAGAACTTTCTTAAGCAGGTTCAACAGAGTGTAGTATTGCAGTGATTGGTCTAAAATAAGGGATGCACTCATTGAACTTAATTTGCCTTTTGGATTTGTCCCTTCAAAGTTTCTATTTAAATTTACAGTATTATTATTTAATCGTGTGATCCATGTATTTTTAGTATAAATTTTTTGTTATCCCGTAGCCACGCACAGACACGATACTAGTGTGTATATATATATATATGAAAATATTTTTTAAGATAAATCTAGTGATATGATTTTCATATTTTCAAACTTAATAACTTAAAAGTTATTCATGATTTATATTCTCAATGTTTGACTAAAATCTTGTCCTAAACAATAAGTTTTTGAGTATGGAGGGAGTAGTAAGTATGGTCTACTTCACTCCCCCAATGTTTTATTCCTAACCTTTTTAAAGTCAGTCAAATTACGCCCTCATGATTTTAGACGTTGGTTTTGCTACCGTAATAATAGTTTTGCTACCGCAATAGTAGTTTTGTCTTTTTCTTTTTTATTTATTTTCGTTAAATTTTAAAAAAAATCATAGTAAATCGTAGAAAATCATAAAATAGAAAATCAAATTTTGTTGGACTTCATATGAGAAGGTCTACACAGTGAATCCATAATATGTATATTTTAGTACAAAATTTTTGTTGTAGCTTTAGATTAATTAAAAAATCGAATTTTGTATGTAATTAATTGAAATAATTCATAGCCAAAGTTTCTATAGTTCAATTGTGGTAAAAAAAATTATGTTGAGTTAATTATTATATGCTTAAATCTATACCTATTAATAAAGAGGCAAAATTTCAGGCTCTTTTTTTCGTCCATCCATTCTTTTTGTCTATATAGGACAATGAAAAGTTTATTCCGTACGGATTTATATATATAACCCGTCATATGAGTGAGTTAGTAAGGTGACTAGAGTTCTAATCCAAATAGGTATCTATATGTTTATATCTATATATGCATGTATATTCTACCTTCTGTATTTAATTGGTGTTACCACCTGCTGGCTAGCAACTGAGTTAGAGAAACGTGCTTTGAGTTACCATATGTCTTCCTAGACTCCCAAATCAAATAAATAAATGCAGCTAAATCGGATAAAGCAACAAAGTTCGAGATAGACACGGGAGGAAAGAATTTCCTAATCTGTAACCATCTGTAACACAAACTGAGGCCATAAGATTTTTTAAGATCAATACAAATATGGATCATGTGATTTTTCAAACAATCAAGTCCCCTCAGACCCTCATCATGGACTAGACCGAGGCAAAAAAAAATAGATTGAGAATCGAACCAAACACGCACACAAACATATGGTATGCTATAAATCGAGACCACCACGGATCCGATGTGTAACCATAGATAAAATTGAGACCAAATAACTCTTACTGTCATACCGACGATAAATTACTTCTAGCATTTTAAAAAATTACAAAAATCTACTTTATGACGTGGGTTTCATTGTATTTTCTTATTTAAAAAATACTTACATCCTTAGTTCTTTAAATTTAAATTAAAATAATGGATGTGGTGGTAGACGGCTGGCCACACATGTCAAGAGATGGAGCTGAGCAGAATATACAAATCTTGAATCATTATAGCCTTATATCATGAGGTATTTATTCCGTTGCAACTGGAGACCATATTTTGCATTATTATTAAAGTTATTTATTATAAAATGGTATTTTTCTAATTACCCATTTTTTTAACTTTCTACAATGCTCTTACGTCTACCCGTAGCAACGCACGAGCACATCTGCTAGTTGTAATAAAAAAATCACACGCATTGGACCATGTATAAGATATTCCAAAAATTGGAGCATATTAAAATTGATTAAACTTATATAATAATATAATAATATATATGATATCAACTAAGTATCAATAATTTTTTATTCATTATATTTTTAGAGTATACATATTTGATATCATAAATCTTTATATTTTTTTTTGATAATTTTAGTCAAACTTAAAGTACTTACATGGAGGGAGTACGAGAAGTTACATAAGCGGCATGAAAAATTGGCAAGACATCACAAAATATGGTTCTTTTAATTAAGGTGTGCCCCTCATTGTGATGGCAAGCATATTTTTTTCACGAAGAGAACATCCGATTATTTCGTTTCTCTTGTAAAAAAAACTAGCAAAATACATATAGGATCGTGCAGCTGCTACGGTGGTTGTTTTTCAGACGGAAAAAATATACCCTTGCACCTTACTCTCTGGTGTGCATAGGAGGTGTCACCCAGAACATTCTACCAGAGAGTTCTTCTGGTGTTCTAGTGAAGATGTATTCATTGGAGTTATCCGGTGCACATTGAAGCTACACACCAGACCATTGTACGAAAGGAGTCCACAGGGTCTGTTCGCTTGGCTTTTCATTCGACTTAAATCCAGCCAGAACAGTGTTTTTCTCTCACAAGAAAACAACCAGCAGTGTATAATCCTGCCAGAACAGTGCATAATTCTGTCAAACGAACAAGGCCGTAAGGCCCCACCGGTGTTGTCAAGTGCACCATATCACTAGACTTGCCTAGGTCAATCTACCCATTCATACCTCTTTTGTAGTTCGATCAAAGGAAAAATGAAGACTTATGTCTCTCTCAATGACAATCGACACTTAGAACTAATACGTCCTTCACCTTCATGCTTATTCTTTGAAATCCGATTGAAATCCATCAATAAGGACACGAAAATAATAGTTTTCCATCAATCAATCATCATTGTGAATTTACCAAATAATGTTGTTGTAAAACACACGTTAGTCATAATAAATGTGTCGTCGTTAATTGTTAAAACCGAATTAGAAATCTCTCGCTTTCGATATGGATTCCTAGCTCTCAGGTTCTTCGAAGAGCTGTTCATCGTAAGTTTTATAAAAAAGATTATTATATATATACATTTGAACCAATATAGGACTTATCAATAAGTAAATAGCCCCAAGCTTTTTTTTTCTTATTTCATAAGTTCATCACATGGATTACCTTAGTCATTTTTTCTATTTGTTGTGAGAATGATTTGGACATCCAGACTTATCTGTATTTTATCCAACTAGATATGTAATAAAATGCGCAGGCCAAGTTCGGAAGCTATTGCTTCTATATCTCAGAGACATTTTTGTGGGCAATCTACAAAACCTGAAGCTTGAAGGCACAGGCCAGACACTGGATCTGGGTGGGTCGGTTCCCTGGTTCAGGCTCCACTGAGGCAAACAGGAGGTCTGAGTTCCTGCTAGACATCTATCATTGAAAGCATCTGCATAACTGAGCGCACAGTTTTGCTTTCCTACCCGTCGAGCACCATGAACATACGATTTCCTATGGGTGCAATGCACGAATGCAAATGCGACCCGCATGCAGGAACCAATTCTTGCAAGACGGGGATCAGTCCTTTTTGTGCGAGTGTTTCGTGCCCAGCTAATATGTTTATGGTGTTTATCTCTCTTAAGTTTTGGCAAGAAGTGATGAGTTGTGACCCGCATCAGTGATGAGTTGTGAGCAGGACGATCTGGACAGTAGTAGCAAGATAGGCCCGTACCATATCCACCAGCTTCAGCGAAGACGATCATCATGGTCATCAACATCAAGCATAATTATTAGTAACAAAATAAGTATATAAACACAAACCTTACGTTACAATGCTTCACCAGTTTTACATAGTTTTGCTTCGATATACCACATCTTCGCTCTTCTTCAGACAAAAAGGGCAAAAGCAAGACGGTGATGATGGTTGGTTTAATACAACCTCAAGACGGTGATGATGGCTGGTTTAATACAACCTCTACCTAGACGAATGCAAACAGGGGCGCATTGAGCACGAAGGACATGAGATCGATTACTAAAAGAAAGACAAATCCATCCACGAACCTCACTTACATTTTGTTTTTGAAGCCGTCCAAGTTGCGTGCCTATCAATTATAACTCAATAAAATTCCATTTGATTCTTGATCCAAACAGATGCTCCCAATCTATAGTTTGGACATCGAATCCTAGGCTCAATTTTCACACAATTTTTTCTGTCTTCTTATGAGATGAAGTTTTGGCAAGATAAGCAAAAGGAACCCTTACCAAGTCTGTCAAGATGAGCGATGATAAATTAGTTCAAACCTGCCACCAGATTCCAAACACTACTACAGCATGCTGGCACCTCATCGTACATTTTTCTACCGTGCAGATTCATGTTGTTTATTACTCAAACAGACAAAATACTTCATTCTGCCCAAAAGTAGAATCATCGCAAAATGGCAGTCCATTCAATCTTCATTAGTAGTTTAAAACACAGTAAGGGGCAGGGAAAGCTTTCTAGGATTGATAGCGAGTCTTCAAATCAGATAACAATTTAAACATTATTACAATGCCAACAAGTACAAGATGAACTGAAGAATAAAAGGGTACAGTGATGGCAAGGTAGAACTAGAAGTGCTCATCACATATAGATGCTAGAGCTAATAGCAGTTAGT
Source organism: Microstegium vimineum (assembly GCA_022036555.1). Taxonomy (NCBI): domain Eukaryota; kingdom Viridiplantae; phylum Streptophyta; class Magnoliopsida; order Poales; family Poaceae; genus Microstegium; species Microstegium vimineum. Next base: position 29,515,861 of record CM039135.1, read on the forward strand.
AATGTCTTAGTAAAGCCTGCCACTGCAATCTGAGGCACCGCAGTAGCAATGTTTAACCTTCTCGTTGTCATTCTCGTCACGGACTGAGCCTACCTTATAATTGTAATGGTAGGTCAGTTCCTGTAGTGGTGGGATATTCTCAACAGCAAAGAACATAACATGCGGCATCCTCATGTCATCATGGTCCCAAAGAACATTTTGGGCGTAGAGGTTTGGTGAACAGCTATGGTTGATAAACCTTCCCACATTGCCGTACTCAGCTGCATCTATTGTGAAACTTTTCATTGTCCTCGGCGACGAGGTAGAAGATTGTACATCAACCACTGGTTGAAGCCCCTTCCAAAGTTCTTCATCATAGTAGTTACTACCAATATCAAATAGATATTCATCATTCTGCCTATTTTCAGCTTCATTACCATCCAAGAGCTCGCCAGTATACTCGCATATGAAACTGCCTGAAGATATAGAACTGAGGGATCTTACACCCCAACCTGTCTTACCTGTCTTGAATATTTCAAGTGGAATTTTAACACCATGCTGACTCACCCTATTGTAGCATGTTGGCGGGCACCTGAAAGTATAGTGGTTGCAAATTGTAAGTTAGATTCTTATCCCAGTTTTAAGCTAACTGTGATGCTTATCAATTATGTTTGCTTGCTGTCAAGATCTTAACAACTCCAGGAGAGTAGCCAAATTTTGTGAGCCGATTTTTCATGTACCACAAACACCGGCCGTTCTTCATCTGGATCTAAAAACAATCGTCAGCCTTGATGTAACACAGCATAGAAGTTCCAACAGAATGGGAATACTTCTCCTGATTTGAAATTTAAATAATGTAACTTTAAAACCCAGTAGAACTAAACAACAAATAAATATTTTCAGGTTGACAGTTATTTGGAATACTAAGTTTTTGCCCAGCCATACCTGCACCATGGACCACACTCGTATATGAGACGCTTAGCCTCTACGATCGCACTATCGAAATTGAATGGGATTTCCCCTCCATTCTTCACTGCACAAGCACATGTAATTGAGTCTGAGCAGCCATTTGTGCAGTCACAACCCTTTTGAGGTTTTTTCTCATACCAAGTTGGATATATGACATTGGTGATGTATTTAAATGGTGCTTGCCTCATGTCATCAATTGTGTTGATGACACATATGGCTATCCTCTCACTTCCTTGAGATATATCAGGCAAACAAAGACCTTCACGAACTTTAGACTTCCTAGTAGCCTTGACTGCATGTAGGGCTAATTCCGGTTGCCCTGCAATCCTCTGTAACTTGTACTTGAAGATCATCCCACCTTTCGGGCCTTCTTGCCAACATTCCACAACCTCGTACAATCCATCATATGTAAATGTTGAAGTTCGCTTACCAACGTCACTTCTACTTCGACCATTGAACCCATGAATCACTCGAACCGGGGTCTTTGTCTCAATGCAATTTTTCAAGGCGAGATTACCCGCTCAAGCTTTTGATCCCCTCCATCTTTGTTGCCCCCAGCCTTCCCTCCAGAGCCAGTGTATATTAGTTCACCTGAGCTTGACAATTCATCAGGATAGCCTCCAGAGGCAACGACACTTATAGCAACAGGAACACCATTCACCCTAGAAATGTCAATACCTCCTTGATATTGGCGATGCAGACCAACTATTGATAACTCAATTCTAAAATGAAATTCATGGCCAACTTCAACACCAGGAATATTTCCCACAATGGCCCCAATCTTTTTATAGATAGGGTCTTTCTTTACTGCTTTAGCTGCTTCAAGGTAAATGCTTCCAACTTTGCGAATACCTTGTTCCTCAATTTGTGTAAGCTTTCGGTACGTGGCCTGGTACAATTGGAGCAACTTCCTAACTTTGCTTCGAGCATCTATATGGTCCCCAGGTTGCTTGTGATGTGACCCAGAAGGAATAGACGGAGTGACGAATATTTCTCGCTTTTTGCCATACACATCTAGCTCGCTAGAGTTGTCATCTTCCAGGTTAGTGTCATCATTGTCCTCCACTGTCTCATCATTCATCAATTCACGAGAGACCACTCGTCCTGTTAGTAATTCTTTTGGACTAGCATATTTTCCCTTTATCTTGTTCCTAGAAGCAAGACAATTGGAAGCACTAGCAATAGACTTTCTTCCTCGTGTCCAAGGGCATTTGTCAGGAGCCATCAATGCTTGTATGATTACTTGGTCAGTGACAAGGTTCACATAACTCTCTTTAATTTGATTGGTTGCAACATGCTTTCCAAGATTGGACTCCCCAGCAGACCTGTGCAAATTATCCTTGACTATGTCATCACCCTTCAGCTTATGAGCAAACTCGTTTTTCTTAATGTTCATATTTGAGCACATCACTTCTTTTTTAGCACTCAAAATCTTGATTTTCACCTTCCCCCTTGCAGAGGCCTCTCCGTTACCAAGTATTGTCGCATTCATCTTGCCACTCTCCAGCCCATTTCCTTGTCTTTGCATCAATGGGATCGCTCAAAGGTGTCCTAAGGTTACTTCTCGGCAAGCTTCCTTCAAGTCTTTTCATCTTGTCATCCACCAATGCTCGTAGTTCGCATACAGGTGAGACTGCCCACTTCTTAGGTGGTGGATTCACACCGGATTTCAACAACCGCTTCCTTCTCCCTCCAATTTCATTTTCCTTTCTCTGTAACACATCCCCATCAGCAGTAACCTCCTCCTGCCCCACCAGACTGCTGCCACCATGTCCCTGCTCCTCAGCCGCCAACAAGCATGATTCCTTGTCACTGTTGTACATGGAACTAGCACCAACAATGACATAACTCTCCATAACTGCTACCGCTGGTGATGCCACCTCCACCACCCGATCCCCCTCCTGAGCATCCAAGGACAGCTCGTCTGCATCCCTGAGCAATTGTGCCTCTCCATTCTCCCCCCTGTTTCCATCCTGCCATGCCCTATCTAGCACCAACTGAGGCAGGGCACGTGAGAGGGTGTCGCTGTGCATTGCGGGCGAAACAGCTGTGAGAGCAACCACTTCTTCCACCTTATTTCCCCCCTGTTGAGGCAAGGTGCCATTCTGAGCTAAAAGTGAAACCGCGGCAGGGCTAGCCACTGCATCCACCTTATCTGACCCCTTCGGCCAAGGCAGAGGCAGTGCATTTGGAGTAACAGGTGAAAGAGTGGTGGGGACGACTGCCTCCTCCACCTTCTCTGGCCCCTGCTGCTGAGGACGGGAACTGTCATGAGCAGGAGGTGAAACAGTGGTAGGAACGAACGCCTCATCCGCTCTGCCACCTAGGCCATCAGTGCCACCATCCGCGCCCTTCTCCCCATTGCCTCCCACGGCAGTGGGGGCCTGCACAGGGCACTGGCCGCACACAGGCAGCCAGGACTGCTTGGCGGAGGCCCACCTAAGCCCCAACATGCGTGGCGATAGCCCCGATGCCACTGTCACTTCTGCATCCATGAGCGTCGCTGGCAACTACACCCTGCCCCCCTGCATCCCAGAACCTGCAAAAACCAAATCAAATCAGGGGTCCAATGTCAATCAAACTGCAACCAAACCCTACGCCTACAGCCCCCAACCCACCAAAGGCGCCAGGAAACGTAGTGGAGGACCACCAACAGGATGACCAAACTAGGAGGAGCACGCGAGGGGCTCACCTGGTTTCTTTTCTCGATGCGTGTGGGGACGGCACAGGCTTATGCTGCCACAGCGAGTTAGGGCAGAGGAGGTGGGGAGCAGAACGGACCAGTCCAGAGAGGGAGGTTGGATTGGAACAGGAATGTGATGAACGTTGACAGGGGATGCATGTGCCATGAATGGCCGCTTCAGTTTCAGGGACGTCATGCCATTGCTACAGGGGGTGGGGAAGAGCCCCTTGCTGTTCTCGAGCAGCCTGGAAATCTGGAAAAAAAAGACAGACAAATAAGTTAACTAATTCATTCGTTTGAAGGGTGCAAATGCATATTCGGAAGGGTCGAATGTATTTTCCTTTTTTTCCAACTACGTAAGAATTTTAGCAAATCTTTACAGTATGCCTTTTGAACTTCTCAGAAGACAAAAACCTTTCTGTTTGATTTTAAGGATTATTATTATTAATTAAGTACTCTCCCTGTTTAGAGTAAAGTAATTAACTTGTCTAAACGTTATATATTTAAAATAATACTAACAGGAGTATGTGAAATCCACAAGATGCAAAAGCGTGTGATACTGAGATCCATTGGAGGCAAAGGTGTGATATGTATAGTATTAGCAAGAGCATGATATCCATGAAACTACCCTAGCAGATCAAAACTTCAATGATGCTCATGTAGGTCCTAAAGGAAAAAAGATTAAACTAAATCTAAAGAAGCTCAGGAGAAAGACCCATCACACACACAAAAAAGGATGGATCTGATTGGCAACGCAAAATTATAACCCACAAGTTTGAAATGGGAAGAAAAAAAAAAGAAAAGATGAGACAGAAGGGGAGAACCATAATGATTCAAGAAGGCAGAACTATAAGATAAGGCCCAACGCACTCACACCCAACGGGCAAAGCCTCCTCAAAGCACCAGCAGGCTAGCTTTCACGAACTGTAAACCAAACACACAGCATCCAGGCCATTCATACCCACCTGCAAACCCAAGAAATTAAGAATACACAGTTTGCATCTTGATGTCAGGTCATTCAAGTATCAAATATGCATTCCAATAAAGTTTTCATCATGGCTGATTACATGTATTTTTAGATTGTGAGTAGAGGCCGTGAGATACAGTTGAAGATTAATATTTGTGAAAATCAACTTCAACTTGTGTGGCTTCGCCAAACAAAAGCCAGGATAACGATGGCTCATCATGGTTGATTTTGCTCTGCATGAAGCAGGTCTCCAGAATGAGGTATTCTACCATGTGATATATGCCATCATCTAGAAACTAGCATGAAGAATATCCAATATTATTGTAACTACCAAGTATAACAGACTAGAATTCAGAATGCATTATCTTAGAGAAAGGAAAGCAAGCAACTCTGACAAACAGTTCTTAACATCTGACAAACTGAGTATTCAGTATCAAAACTGGTGCAAGTAAAGTCTTTTATCCGCTGATCCATACCTGGCTCATATTGCAAGAACTGATCGCAGGGGAATGCTAATATCTCAAAGTTTGGCAATTTTGTAATGGAAATCGGTTTCTATTAGATCTAGAGTTGCAAGAACTGATCGCAGGGGAATGCTAATATCTCAAAGTTTGGCAATTTTGTAATGGAAATCGGTTTCTATTAGGTCTAGAGAAAAGAAAAAACAGAAGAACTCAGAAACTTAATTGAGTAGCACATGCAAACTGAACAAAATTACACAAGCATAGTTGCAATGGCAATGGGTTTGGTAGCCAGATACTGGACTCACAAGTCAGAACAAAGTAAATTTAATGCAAGTGCATAACAGGATATAGTACTTGATGCCTAAGACATATGTTATCATTCTAGTGCCATTTAAACTCCTTGCAGTTTTGACTGAATTTCACTGAACAATCCTCATGGAAATATTGGCTGTCAACCAGAATGACAGGTGTCTGCCAATTTAAGTAGCTGTTCAAGAAATATGAGGAAACAATCCTCATGGAAGTAAACAACTTCATAGGAAAATAGTTTCATCCTCAAAAGGCGCCTGCAAGTTAGAACTTAGAACCACTATCAGTCGTCCCTGAGATTGTGCTAAGATTAAAGATAATACTCTATAATATCAAAGATAATTGGATAAATTGAACCTTACTCTTCAAATTTTCCAAGCCTAATCTTCTCAAAATAGTTTCAAGACAGACAGAGAGAGGCTATGATGGTCGACAAATAAATGGCTTTTAACTACAGGTGTCTCGGGTTCACACCAGAATTTATAAAAAACGAAAGATCGCTACTACAGTACTACTATTGGATAAGCTAATGCAATTTCAAGATCACTATTCCCATTGGATAAGCTAATACAATGAAATTGTATGCATCCTGTACCAGCCACCTATTTAATATGTGTAAAACACATGTCAAATGTTAGAATAGGCGCCCTTTGGGCTGGTCAGGACCCTAATCAGCGCATGACTGTTTGGGCTAGATAGATATGGATACGGATACGGCAAGGACTCTTGGTCCTTATAGGACTCTGGACTCTTGATCCTTATAGGACTCTTGATCCTTGCCTGTATATATGTAATTGTATCTTGCCTCATATCAAGCAATCCAATCTATTCCTGATTATACTTTCCTTCATGGTATCAGAGCCTAGGTCAATTTTTTTCTCTCTCTTCCGCTGCCCTAACCCGCGCGTCGGCTCCCCTTGCCGCGCGTTCCTTCCGCTGCCCGCGCGCCGGCTCCTCGCCGTGCTGCGCCCCCTTCCCTCCCCTTGCACACGCCCGCGCAACCAGATGGCGACAACGCCTCCCTCCCCCAAGCCCTTCAACAACCGCCACAACAAGCGCAACGGCGGCAACAAAGGCAGCAATAGCGGCGGTGGTGGCCAGGGGACGCGACCTCCTGCTGGTGGCAACCAGTAGCAGTCCACCAGCGCACAGCAACAGCAGCAGCCTGCCCCCGGTGGTGGTCGCTCCTGGCCCAGCTACTACAACCCCTGGATGGGCTCGATCCAGATGTGGCCAGGAGGCCCCCGCCCTCCGTTAGCACCAATCCCGGTGCCCCCTCACCTCCAGGCGCAGCAACAGCAGGCGCACCAGCAGGCGCTCCTCGCACAGCAGCAGCAGCAGGCCTTCGTCACCCACAGTCAGGCTGCTACCCCTGACGGTGCTGCACACTGGGTTGCCCCCGGGTACTACAACCCCGTGGCTGGCCTTCCCTCCTGGGATCCGACGGCGCTTGCCTCCGCCTTCAGCACCACGTCCCTGACTCCACCTTCGTCTGGCGACTGGTATTTCGACTCAGGTGCTACCTCCCACATGACATCCCAGTCCTCCTCTCTTTCACATATTCTTCCTTCGCGGTATCCTACTCCTTCATCTATTGTCGTAGGTAATGGTTCCGTCATGCCTGTCACTGCTACTGGTTTTACAGAGTTGTCTCCTTCTTTGCGTCTTAATAATGTTCTTGTGTCACCACAACTTATTAAGAATCTCATCTCTGTCCGCCAATTTACTATCGACAATAATTGTTCTGTGGAGTTTGACCCTGCTGGTTGTTCTGTGAAAGTTCTTCCCTCCCGGACCGAGATCGTCAGGTGCAATAGCTCCGGGCCGTTGTACCCTCTGCGCCTACCTCTAGCTCACTCCCTTGTCGCTCAGGCTTCTTCCCCGCTGTGGCACCGGCGACTTGGCCACCCTGGTCATGAGGCGTTGTCCAAACTTGCGTCCAGCACTTCGTGCCATATTAGTGATTGTTCAGATTTGTGTCATGCTTGTCAGTTAGGGCGTCATGTTCGTTTGCCCTTTTATGCGTCCACCTCTCGTGCGTCTAGCAAGTTTGATCTCATTCACTGTGATCTGTGGACCTCCCCGGTTGTCAGTGTCTCTGGTTATAAATATTACTTGGTTATACTTGACGACTGCACTCATTACTTGTGGACATTTCCTTTGCGCCTCAAATCTGACACTTTCAGCACGCTGGCTCAGTTCATCGCCCATGTCTCCACTCAATTTGACACACGTGTCAAGTCGGTCCAGTGCGACAATGGGAAAGAGTTCGACAACTCGAGTACTCGCCACTTCTTCCTCGCTCAGGGCATCCATCTTCGCATGTCCTGCCCCTACACCTCGTCTCAGAACGGTAAAGCTGAACGTATTATTCGTACCATCAATAATGTCATTCGCTCACTGCTCTTTCAGGCATCTATGCCTCCCTCCTATTGGGTGGAGGCCCTCTCCACAGCCCCTATCCTCCTTAACATATTGCCTACCAAAACTCTCCAGCTCTCTACACCCCACTTTGCATTATTTGCAAAGCTGCCTACGTATGATCATCTTCGGGTTTTTGGTTGCAAATGTTATCCAAACATATCTGCCACCACACCTCACAAACTCACTCTCAGGTCTGCTCTCTGTGTCTTTTTAGGCTACTCCTCCCACCATAAAGGATACCGCTGCCTTGACCTTTCCAGCAATAGAGTTATCATCTCCAGGCACGTCATCTTTGATGAAACGGCCTTTCCCTTTGCTGAACGTCATGGTCCTAGCACCCCGGCCGACCTCGAGTTTCTTGATTTTACTGATGATATGGTGCCAGCTCCTATTGGACCCTCGCCCACTTTGTTTCCTGCAGGCACGTCTCCCAGCACCTCCGACGCTCCTGCTGTCCCTGCCGGTCCTCGTGTGGCCGACCTTGGGGCACCTTCTGGCGACACCAGCGCCCCTGCCGGTCACTCTGTGACTGTGCCTGGGGCGCCCGAGGCTGCTGATGACTTCCCGGTGCCGACGCTCTACATCCCACCGGCGCTCCGGTCACCGGGGCCTCCTTCCGCGCCACGCGCGGCATCCGCGACGGGGCCTCTCTACGTCCCGCCAGCCCTTCGTGCTGGCGCGTCGTCACCTACGTCGTCGACGGGTTCAGCGCCACCACAGGCGCCCCGCGGGCCTCCGCCCGGATTTCCGCCTCTTCGCCCCGAGCGCCTCTTCGAGCACCACTACAGCCGCCGGCCTCGACCTCCACCTGTGCCCGCATCGCCAAGTACTACTGCTGCCTTGCCTAAGGGTGTCGTTCCTGTTCGCCCCGTGAGCAACCAGCATGCTATGGGCTCGCAGGCGAAGAGTGGTTTTCGGATGCCGGCCACTTATCACACCGTCTCGCTCTCTCCAGTGCCGAAGACTTTCCGCAGTGCTCTTGCCGACCCCAATTGGCGAGCGGCTATGGAAGAAGAACATCGTGCCCTTCTGCAGAATGACACCTGGGCTCTCGTACCTCGCCCCCTCGGGCCAATGTTGTCACTGGCAAGTGGATCTTCCGGCATAAGTTCAAGTCTGATGGTTCCCTTGAGAGGTACAAGGCCCGCTGGGTACTCTGTGGTTTCACTCAACGTCCTGGTGTGGATTTTGATGAGACTTTCAGTCCGGTGGTGAAGCCTGCTACTGTCCGCATAGTGCTCTCGCTGGCTCTTTCACGCAACTGACCCATCCACCAGCTCGACGTTAAGAATGCCTTTCTCCATGGGACTCTGAATGAGACAGTGTATTGCCAGCAGCCCTCCGGGTTTGAGGATCCTACTCGTCCTGCGTATGTCTGCCTGCTCAAGAAGTCCCTCTACGGCCTCAAGCAGGCCCCACGTGCTTGGTACAGTCGAATGGCTACCTACCTTCTGTCCATCGGTTTTGTTGAAGCTAAGTCAGATACATCACTCTTCATTTACCATCGCGGCTCCGACACAGCTTACTTGTTGCTCTATGTGGATGACATTGTCCTCACAGCTTCCTCTTCTGATCTTCTTCGGCGGATCATCTCAGCCCTGCAGCGAGAGTTTGCCATGAAAGATCTGGGAGAATTGCATCACTTCCTCGGTATGCAGGTTCAGCGAAGCAGTGCTGGTTTACTCCTCTCCCAGCGACAGTACATGTTGGATATTCTGGATCGCGCTGGTATGGCAGAATGCAAGCCTTGCTCTACTCCAGTTGACACCAATCCAAAGATTGTTGCAGCTGCCGGGGCCCAAGTGTCTGATGCCACAGACTTTCGCAGTCTTGCTGGCGCCCTACAGTATCTGACATTCACCCGCCCGGACATTGCGTACGCCGTTCAGCAAGTGTGCCTTCATATGCACGCCCCTCGAGAGCCTCATCTTGCTGCCCTGAAGCGGATTCTCCGGTATATCCGAGGCACACTTCACCTTGGTCTACTGCTGCGACCATCTTCCTCTACGGATCTTGTCGTTTACACCGATGCTGATTGGGCTGGTTGTCCAGACACTCGCAAGTCCACCTCGGGCTATGCGGTGTTCCTTGGTGATAACTTAGTCTCCTGGTCATCCAAGCGGCAAAACACCGTATCAAGATCCAGTGCTGAAGCTGAGTATCGCGCAGTGGCTAATGGAGTTGCAGAAGCCACCTGGCTGCGACAGCTTCTCATCGAGCTGCACACGCCCCTTCGGCGCGCCACGCTGGTGTATTGTGACAACATCAGCGCAGTCTACATGTCCTCCAATCCAATTCAGCATCAGCGTACCAAGCACATTGAGATTGATCTTCACTTCGTTCGAGAGCGAGTTGCCATTGGTGATCTTCGTGTCCAGCATGTTCCTACCACTTCACAATATGCGGATATCTTCACCAAAGGGCTGCCTTCTTCGGTCTTCACGGAGTTTCGGTCCAGTCTAAACGTGCAAAGTGGCTGACGTTTGGACTGCGGGGGTGTGTTAGAATAGGCGCCCTTTGGGCTGGTCAGGACCCTAATCGGCGCAGGACTGTTTGGGCTAGATAGATATGGATACGGATACGGCAAGGACTCTTGGTCCTTATAGGACTCTGGACTCTTGATCCTTATAGGACTCTTGATCCTTGCCTGTATATATATGTAATTGTATCTTGCCTCATATCAATCAATCCAATCTATTCCTGATTATACTTTCCTTCATCAAAGAACACAGTATTTGCAAGCAGTCACAGATACGGCTATGGGCAAACAAAGCTTTTGATACGAGCGCTTTGTGCCAAATTATGTAAAATCTCCCACAGGAAAGACTAATGACACAACTTTTTCGGGTGGAAAATTTTGTGGCTCTTCTCATTCCACTTCAAACAGAAGACTACAGCCACTATTCCATCAAGCGCCAACATTCTACTACTCCAATTCCAACTAGAACCGTTCTCGAGTTGCTTGTAGGGATGAAAACAGTCGGGAACAGTCCAGAAAAACCCTCTAACCACTTGATTTTATAATTTTTACACGGAAACGGAATATTTGGGATATTGGAAACGAAGCAATGCGATCCTACACACTTTGATAACGGTTGGGAACGGATAAATTAAATCGGAAACATCGATACATGTAACCACTTAAAACATTTATTGAGTTTTGGCACTAGTAGACATGTACACAAGGTGCTATCAGGGTCAGACAGCACAAGTTCACGACATGAGCACCAGCCCACTTCTTCATCATTACCTGCTACTTGGTACTCCTATAGAAGGCATTCAAAGTTGCAGTCAAAACAATGAAAATCAATAATTTAATTGGAAATTTATAAAGACAAAGCATCTATGAAGAACTTCTAGGAAACAGTACAGACATAAGCTTAGGATTTATAGGTGTCAAGTGACAATTGCAATACAATTATGTAATAATAAACTTCTACTAGTTCAGAACAATCTAGAATTTGAATCTCTATTTCTCTTCATCTGTTCAAGTGGCGGCCATGTACTAGTACTACTAGATCAGAGCAAAGACTAATAGCATGTTGGCTTGCTGAGTTCCCCACACATACTCGCAAGGCTTACAGGATGCTGGTCGACTGGTGAAGGAGCAAATGCAGGTCCCCAGCCCCACGTCGAGATCGCCGGCTTGCTACCGCAGTGCTGCCTTCCGGCCTACCTCTCTATCCCCTGGCCGCGACGGGTCAACATGGACCGGAGGGAGAGGACCAGGGAGAAGAGGAGAAGGGTGGACGTACGTGCAGCTGGGGAGTGGAGATGGCCGGTCGACCGGGCCGCCGGCTGCGTCAGCAGGGTCAGCGGCGGCCGACTGCACTGCACTGCACTGAAGCAGCACCGTGGGCGGCTCCACTCGGAGAAGCGAGTTGCGAGAGCGAGAGGGCGTCCGCCGCTTAGGGTTAGGCGCGGGGCACCCGGTGCATCAGTGCAGCAGCGGTGCTTTGTGGGCTGGGCTAATTTGCGCTCATGGGCCGCCAAGATAGACCACAACGTATGCTCCAAAATGCGGATACCGGCGGTAAGTTCCCGTGAAAATACGGCCCGAGAAGACGGTCGGCAAAAGGCTTCACCCGTTTTCGCTAGACTCTTACTGAAAGTCGGAAGGAATTGGTTTAAACAGTATTCAGAGTGTCCGTAGGTAGGTCCCGTTTTCATCCCTAATCACTTGCACACGCTAGCACACTACTACTTCCAATTCAAATTCCAACTAGAACCAATCTTCAGTCACTTGCACACACCGACATTCATGAGACTCCCAATACAGACTACGTCACTACGAACAAGCACAATGCACAACAATATAGGCAAGCAAAGCACTAAACTTTGTCCTTGTACTTGTAATGAAGATCAGTCAGCATCGTGTAATTAGTCTGCACGAACCCACTGACAGCACCAAGAACATCAATTGTTTCAGCATCTCCTACAAACAAAGAGCATTCTACCGACCAGCAGGGATAGATATTATGCCATCTAGAAAAAAAAATCACGTGTGATCTAATCACAAACGAGTCCAAACGTAACATGATATTGATCATGGTTTTAATTAAAAATAAATAAAAGACTGACCTTGTCTTGCACCAAAGTTCTTTCCCACTAGTAGACATAGCAGCTTGTTGAGTTTTGCATAATAAACTATTCTAACTCACCTTGTCTTGCATATATAGATGGACTTGGGATGTTTGGTGGTGGTGGATACCCTAGAGGAGAATGTTGAAGGATTACCGGCCTTGCTCATGTGGAGATGTGACGAACAACAAGGTACAGAGAAAAATGGATCAAATGGGTGTAGCTGATTTTGACGATTGTGAGTCCCTCAATCAGCATGTATCCCTTACTCTATAAGGAGCAGGGGTAGTCTTATCTCATTGAAAAACTAATATGATACTGAGCATTTTCAACAGTTTGCTAAATCACTTGTCATTCTTTAAAATTTGGCAAATCAATCAAAAAACACTCTCCAACAGTTTGTCAATTCTATACGCTTGCCAAAAGATTGCATCGGTTTGCCATTTTTGTGAGCGCGCATCGGCTTGTCATTCTCTCGTCCGCGAGTCCTCCTCTCGGTTTCCCGCATGTAAGTTTCCTCCGCATGCAAGTTTCCTTCTTTTTTAATCTTCTTTTTTTGGTTTGGCAAGTGAGAAATAGCAAATTGTTGGAGATGACCTCTTTCCAACTTGGTAAATTATTATAACAGTTTGCTAAAACATAAGATTTAACAAGTGAGAAATAATAAATTATTGGAGATGTGGTGTCTTCTTATTCCCAACTGGTACTTGCGATCTGTGGTCTGATATTGTTGCTTAATCATCTAAGGTCTATCCTTTTTAAGTCGTGTGAGTGTGTTGTGACTCTAAGCTGAGTTGGATCGGTTTAGGAACTATTGAATCTGGTGAACCTATTTATTTCAGTTAAGTTATTTGGTTGTTGTGAATAAACTATCATACTTTGTTATTAATTAGTTGCTCCAGTGAGATTTCTGTGTGTTCTTTGATAGTGGATCTAAATCTTGTTTAACTGTTAGCCGTTGCAATTGGTGTGTGTTTGGATTACTAATCGCTCTTATCTCGTTGAAAAACTAATCTTCTAATAATGAATCTGCAGTAGAAACTACGGGTAGTGGATAGGGCCACGTCGCCCGCAAATCCGCTAGCCGTTGGATCGAGGGTTCAAGTGATCTCGTCCGTTCGTTTGTGGATCGGTTCGGGCGTCGATCCGTCGGTCGCCCGTTAAGCTCGAGAACCGGGCGCGCGTGAACCTTCGCGAGGCCAGGACCGACGCCTCCGCTGCTCCCGTCTCCTCCTCCGGCTTCCTCTCCCGCGCTGCCCACCTCCACCGGACGTGCAGCGCCGCACCGAGTGAGACTGCAAGCCGCCGCCGCGGCACGAGCAGGACCTGCTGATCGCCGCTCTCGTCCCTGGCCGTGACCGATTCACACTTGCCTCCACTTGATAAAACCACCGGATCTCTTGGAGAAGCACAGTCCTACCACGACATCTCCGACGAGATACTGTTGGTGATCGCTCCTCGCCTCTCCGATGTTCGTGGCGCTGCTTCTTCCCCAGCGCATGTCCCTGTTGTTGGCCTTTTGTAGCCTTCTCCCCACATGAAGGCAAGGAACATTCTGCTTGTGCCACGCTACAAGGTTCGTTCCCTGTTGCCCACCCCGGCCTGTATGTTTAGAGCACACCAAGTGCTCAATGCTTTGTCTATGTGAGATGATTGTTGCTGTTAACCTGGTACAACTTATAACTTGTGAGCTTGTAATTTCGCTGCCTTGGTAATGAAGTTTGAGTGGAAAAGGGGAAAAATGTCGGATTATGATTCAGTCTGAACCTGAAACATCTATTATTGCTTATTCTGTTCATCGCCTACCAATGGATAACTGCAGCCACGACACTTGATCACTGCCATCGAGCTTTACCTGGACGATGCTCTCATCGCTGTCGATTTGGAGCTCTGTTTATGTACTTCGTCTTACTGATGCTGATCTGTTCCTCTAAGGGTGTTTTGGCATTCTTTTAGGTTTTTTAGTAAGGAACGTCCTGTGTGTTCTTCAACAAGTAGGTATACTCATTTGCATTTTTAAATTTACTACAAAACACCCTTCCCGTGGCCTACCAAGTATCAACTCCATCATTCACTAGGTCAAGAATTTACTTATTCAGTAGCTAAATGTGCCAATTAAAATATACTGAAATTTGATGGTTATTTAGCTGCATGATCGTACTTTATTGTTGCTTTGGATGTTAGAGAATATATATACGTTTCTAATGCTAGACTAGACTAGAAAGGGCAAAAAAATCTTTGCTTATACCCTTAGTTTTGGTGCTACTTGAACCATCAGAAAAGTACTCTTGGATTCTGAAAAAAAAAAGAGTGCTATTTGAACTGAAGTAAATCAGTACCTTCCGATTTGCAAGTACTGCAGGGAGGAAAAAATATGATCAGAATGCAATTATGCAAACCATCCCAACTCTATATGATAACGTTGTGAAGGGCCTTCGGCATATATAGCTCCAATGATTTGTTGTTTTTTTCAGAGCTAGATCTTTTTCACCTCTGCAATTTAGAAATTTATTTTTGACATTTCTCTGACATACACATACGCAATCTATTTGAAATCAGTGCTTTTTAGCAGATCATTGAAACAAATGTGTCTATGTACTCAAAGCATTAATTTTGGTGGATTCAGGAAGTGTGAGATTTTCATTAGTACTCAGGTGGCTGCGCAGTTGCAAAGCAAAATCCAGTCTTATTTGCATAGTCTCATTTCTTATTGCTGATGGCACTCCTATGACATGTAATCAGAGGATTCCTCACTAACTCCTCCGAGATCTAGAAGTCTCAAAAACTACTGGTTCCTTCTGTTGGAGTATATTAAATGATGCCCTATACCAATCTAGACACTTATATCTACAGAGAAACAATATATAGTCTATTAAGTTGCCGCTACCAGGTGTATTACTCCCAGGTGTATTGTTGCATACTTAATTGCTGCAAAAAAAACAAGACCTTGTTAATGTTACTGTTACTGTAGGGTTCTGAGCAGCAGTGCACATTCATAGTGCTTCATAGATCAAATCGTTGCTGCATCAAGCAAATTGAATAACTGGAAAAGTATATTATCGTACCAAACTTGTATACAATTGACAGGTCCATCAAGGAGGGCACGGCAAAGCCGCGCCACTGTTTCTAGTACGGTACTATTATTATCTTGTTTTATAGAGTTTTTCTTAAATTGGACCAAAACTAATTATGGGGCTTTTAAAATTGGCATGGGGCCCGTTTAAGTGTCAACAATACTATATGAAAATGCATTCCATGATTAATATAATGATTAGGGTTCTAAATAGTTGTAATAGCACCACTATAGCTCTGATATAGTAGCTTTTTTTAGGGCCTACTACTACACTATTGCCTATTATTCCGCTATTGCAACTAATGACGCTATAGTTATACTAAACATTGTCATTTGGCTTAGGCACGAAATACATTAACACCATTAACATTAAAAAAAAGGAAAATATTCATTTCTTGGAGTGTTGGAGCCAAGATTTCAAACTTGTGTATTCCTTACCTTCACATCAACCAAAAAAAAAGATTCAACTCTTTTTGGATTGCAATGGGTGAAAATACGCAACCATATGGTGAATCCAAGTCGAGAGATCGTTTTTTAGTGTTATGGACTATAATGAGTGAACATACTACAAAATATGGTACATATACATATATAATTATATATACATAAAAGTGTACCAAAATAGTTGGGTATTCCTAGGACTATAGGAGAAAACCCTTGGATTCACCCATGATTCCTTGCTCTTAGTAACTTAATCTATGCATCATCATTGTGATCTTTAATTAATAAATGATACAATGAACTATTGAATAATTTTTGAATTGTTTGATTCAAAGCGGTGAAGCAATATGAATGTTGGTTATTGTAGTTGTAAGTATTTTGATTATTTTAATGAATGTAAGGTAATGTACCTGTAAACATGTTCTCTATATCCTTGTGCGTGTATTTGAGTATTTATGTTCACAAAATTTCCTTTGTGACTTGTTTTCCTATATTTTCATGTTTTTTACTGCTAAATGTCATAGCCAGCGATTTAAAAGCTCAACAATGATACTTATTTGGTATAAAAATGTTATTTTTTATAGATCTAGTTAAATTAAAACTATCTGCACTCTTTGAAATAGGATTGCATTTGATCGGAGGAGACGAATATACTTTTCTTATCTGTCAACGAGAAAGCGTGTTAATAATGTTACCATGCAATACAGTAAAAATTTGAGCATGGACTGCTGAGCTAGAGCATGACGCTGCCCGCGGTGCCAAGCCTAGAAACAACTTTGGAGACTAGTAAAAGCCAGATGGGTGCACCGCAACGAGACGGTTCAAAACCGACTTTGAAGGATCCGATATCGACTCCAAAAGGCACTATTCTTGTGGTTGTGGACAGGCGTGTAGCAGGCGTTAATTGGTGGATGTTACGGCTCGTGAAATATCGGTCTTATTCGATGAGAATGAGACTGAAGAATTGAATTGAACGATTCTGTTTCTAAAGCTGATAATGACGTGGCGTACTGCACGTTTGGGTCGAGTGAGAGTGTGCGTCTTCAGATCTACCGGAACATATAAGAATGATGAAAAGATTAGGAACCACCCATCTAGATCCAGCGACGAGAAATCAGTATAGGTGACGATCGGCCGTGTGGTAGGTGTTGTTAGAACGCCGGACGAGAAATCAGTATAGCAGGTGGCACGGCACCTCAGCACCTAGGTAGGTAGATCGAGTAGAGGAGAGTAGTAGGAAACTAGACTGAGGTCCACCACACCAGCGACTCTGCCTCTGCTACTTGAGTTGTCTTCAGGAAGACGACCACGCCGTGCACGTCACCCGTCTGTGACTACAACACCCTCCACCTGAAGAAGAAAAACGAGCAGAGCGACTAGTGGCCGCGGCGCGCTCACTGTCAAAGTCGTCACTGGCTGCTGCCGTGCCTGTGCCTTTAATCCCATTTGTTACAGTTGAGTTTACTGACGCCTGGTGAAGCCAACCCGCTTGCTTTGCGTCGCTTGGACGGCTCATCAGCCAGCGGCGGTCGTTAACTATCATTACTGTCCCGGCCGCTCGGCCATCATCATCGCCCCTCGCATGGTCTGGGGTCAGATAAATAGTACTCTGCTGTGTTACCCGCAAACCAAACCTATTCGATCATTACTGTCCATATTGATTATATTTGCTTGAACTATTTTTAACTTGTTTCAGCTTATTATCTTTCACGGAATACTATTCAATCAAACGGAATCAGCTACCAGCCGAACAGAGTCGTATTCGATGGATGGTTCATGCTGATGATAAATGATTGATACTGTTTTGCTGTTTGAGAAAAATACTATGCTATGCATAATAAATTTTTGTTCGTTTGAATTTATCAGTCCAGTTTTATCGACTATGGTATAAGATTTTTCTATCAAAACAAAACAAAACAAAACAACATCAGTCACTTTACTAGCCGCAGAAACCATCGGCCGAATACCACACCATTGTCAAGCAACGGTGCAAACAGCGGACTGTGACTACAACACAGCTATAACATTGGACATAATCCTCATGTACCTCTAGAAAAAATGGTCACTCCTTTTGTGCCCTTGATATAATTGTTAGGACTCTCACATCCGCTTTAAATTTTTTCTACCCCTAGATTCCTTTTCGTCAAGTGACTGTTAACTTCTTGATAGAAAATTTCAAAGCGGGTATAGACCATATTGGCAATATTAGTAAAATAGTTGTATAATAAATACATTCTTAATGTTTTCAAATATAATTAGATGAAAATAAAATTTATATGAAAGTTACAATACTCGAATAGATCTGAAAATTTGTAATTGATGGCTTTTTATTTGAGATTTTTTAAGTTCTTATATTTCAAATTTATTTTTTAACGTTTTTAATGATATCTGATGAAGACACACTATATACTAAATTTGCACGACTTAAAGAGATCTAAAACTTTCTTTTTTTTATTTGAAAACTTTTAGAAGCCCCTATATATTAAGTTCTCATACTTTAAAATTTGATTTTTAAATTTTTTCTAAATGATCCCGGATAGAGACACACCTTATATTAAAGTTTGTAGTACTCGAAATAATATAAACCTTTATAATTGACTAAATTTTTATTTTCTATTGTCGGGAAGATAAAATATTCAATATAAGATTTATACACGTGTCATTTGGTTACTTACGATCCTTTCTGTGCCCTTCAATATTAACGGTGCTAACTATAAAGTTAACAACCAGCTGACGAAAAGGACACCAGAGATAAGAAGATTTTAAAGCAGACATATGTGTCCCATCAATTATTTAAAGAGCATAAAAGGAGTGCTCATCCATTCTAAGATACACAGGGAATTCTTGCCGTAATATTTCGAATAGAATGTCACTAAGACGTTATATATGTTACCACTATTAGAGCTTGTTTGGTAGACCTCTACGCAACTCTGTTCTTATTTTTTTGGCCAAACGATTTTAGCTTAACCAACTCTACCTTAGATCTAGTTCAAAAAAAAACGGTAGATCTGCCCCGAGATCTATGAATTTGGTGAAGCACCTCAAGCAGTGCTCTACAAAAATAAATTTTATAGAATTGAGAAAAAATTAACCACCACTACAACTGCTCAATGGAAAATGATCGGTTTATATATTTTTTTTGTGGATTTCTTTTTCTTGTGCCGAACACCGTCGTGCACTCGTGCCGCCGTGGCTCCGCCTCGCCTAGCCGTCCACCAAGGCTGCTCCCACGCGAGCCCGATGTGGCCGCTCGGCCCGCCACGACACCTGCTCCCACGCGAGCCCGGTGTGGCAGTGCCCATGGAGGCCGCACGCTCGGCCCTCCAATGCGTGGAGTCGACGGGAGGAAGACGGCGTGATTTTTTTTTCTTCTAAAGCATGACCCAAGTTGTCAATAAGATAAGATAGATATAGGAATGGAGCTCTACCAACTAATCTCGGGTTCACGGTAAAACTGCTCTATTGTGAAGCTAGTTGGATCTATGAATGTAGAGCTATTTTTTCCGAGTTGGAGAACATGCCCTTTAATATTATGAGCGTTGTTTCGGGACATTAATACATGATTTAGCGATGCTAAATGTGTTGCCGGCCAAGTAGCCAACCATATTAAGAAATGACCTACTTGTGGTATGTACTCAAGATGTGAAACGATCTACTTAGGGACTATCAAACGCTACTCCGTTATTGGGTAGTTATAAAGGTGGTCATTGGGTGGTCGGGAAAACATGCTGTGAGACATAGACAATCAAGATGGAATTTGCCCCTCTCTTCGTGAGAGATATCACTGGATCACTCATGTGATTGGATCAACAAATGCATGGTCGTGCTTGGGTTAAGTGTTAACCCACGAGTTGAACCATATATCGAGTGGCAAAGGGAATAACTTGTACATGGTCATAGTGGTTCGTCTGATATGATCATAGCGTATGCATAGGAGTTGACACGCCTTGCTAGAGGCCGCTATCAACTATTGGTCGAGTAAGAGTACTTGGGTCATGTCTATGTATGCGTGAGCCCATAGGGTCGCACGCTTAAAGGGCTGGAAACCTAATTCGGGTTGGACCCGAATTAGACTAGGTTTAGGGTTACTAATGGGCCTCCAACGTGGGAGCTCGTCAGGACGCCTATATAAGCAAGGGGTGGGCGCGGGACGATATTGATCAACGCCTTTTGGCAGCCGCCGTCGCCTCCCCACGTTCGCGCCTTTTGCTCCTCGCGGACCTAGCAGTCCGGAGGCGCAACGCTTCCTCCCTGCACGTGTGGGATTCCTCGGAGGTGTTGCATCTGGAGCACAAGGACGAACCGCGCGAAGGGGACGTTGAGATGGACGACCACGCAACTGCACTGCCTGCTGCGACGCGCACTACTACATCAAGTCGTCTTCCGCTGCACCTGCGCGTCTAGTGGTAATCCCGTAACCTGTAACTAGCAGTAAATCCTGGTTTATGAGGTCGAAAAGTTTTGTTTTCCAGCTAGCGTAGCAACCTCGTATTCCATCACTCGACACTATCGTCAACTCAAATCCATCCCTTTGTTTTTAGAACAAAAAAAGAAAGGGGTAAATCAAGTTCACCCAAACGTTGTCACGAGGAAGGTGGAGAGTGGACGAGATCCAATCCAAGCGAGAAGTGACAGATCATCGTTAATTGACGCTCCGTAGGGCCTCTGGTAAGTAAATTCCGAAAGCTGAGTAAAAAAGTCGAAGAAGGTTGGATTTAGCGTGCAAGTCATTATCCCCTTTTTTTTTTCAGAAAAAGCCAAGTCATTATCCTGGAACGAAAAGAATGGTGCATTGCTACTCCACCCAAATCCGCTTGCCATCGACCATCGTTTCCTGATTTCCTCCATTTCTGTGGGGCTCGTCAGATTCACTCACCGTCCATCCATTGTTTTCGTCTCTTGCGGTGCCCCCACCCATAAAGCCGATGGGGTAGCTCCCCCGCGCCGCACGTCACGGCCACGCCACGGCGACGGTCGTCCTCTCCCGGCCAGCGCCGTCGCGGACTCCGTTTCTACACTGCCTTTGCTTCTCCCTTCACCCCGCGTCCCCGCGCGGCTCTCTCTCTCTTGGCGACGACTGGGGATCACTGCCGCCGCTCAACGATAGGTAGACAGGTCTTGGTCGGCCCTCCGCCGGCGACGAGCACCCACCAGGTATTCCCGCCCCTTGTCTTCACTTCCTGCCGTGCGAAACCGATCAACCAATCCCTAACTTCATATATGTGTATTCGGAGGATCCGATCTAGTGTAATATGGCTACTAACTTCGATTTGATTGCAAAAATTATGGGGTACACCAATGTCCTCTATTACTGGGTCCACCCATGCACAAGAATTAAGTGCCAAAACTAAAATGACACATCGGAGATTCGGATGGCAGATTGATGATCGGCCTGCTTATTCCATAGTGCTATCTGAAAATAGCGAGTCTACAATCATCCTGGTGGAGGGATTTTCTTCTTTTTTTCCCCCAAAGAAATGGAATGACTTTCTTGATTAACGAGAACTTACAATAGGCACAACGCATTTGACATTAGCACAACCCTCAGGAACCATTACAACTGGTTGGCAAATTATTAGAAAAGTGATCCACTGTACATTGTCTAAAACCCAATTCGTAGCAAGTGGCATCCTTATATTGTATATCTGAATTGAATCATTGAAGGAGTGGGAGACAATAAACTTAAAAATGTACCACAGTACTTCCAGTCAATTCAGCTGATTTGTCTTTATATTCATGTTACATTAATCACCCTAAATTCCTGTAATAAACTAAAAATGATGAGCTAAATCACAATAACTTGTTCATTCAGCTATGCATCGTTGTCTTCCTACTGCTTTATGGCTCATTTGTCTTGATGGACTACAGAAACATTAGCTAATTATTTGTCTAGTACTCTAGTATCTGTATCCTAAGCATCGATCCTTATGTATTGCCAGTATTGGCCACAGCTTGTGCTCCATGCAATCTTACCCAGCGTACATTTTCATTGATGCTTGCATGTCTTGATTTAGGATATAATAAAGTAACAGTGAGTTTCCTGTTTCATGGGCATTTGGCCTCTTTCGTATTGTGAAGGAAGTATGCTTACATGCCAGTATTTATCAACATGAAAACTTATGCATCGCTTGGATAATGTGATTGCTGTTTTTTTTTAACTGTGTGATTGCTGTTTTGAGATGGATCTTCATCCAAATTCTTGTTTTGTTTTAGTGGGTGATTGCTTATCAGGTTTTGACAATTTGTTGTTGTTGTTGTTGTTGTTGTTGTAGACAGTTTTGTGACCAGTGAAACTAATGGCTGCTGCTGAAGCAAGGGCTGCTTGGCAACGTGCTGCAAACCGTTGCCTGGTTCAGGAGGACAGGAAGAGAGCTCCAAAACTAGCTTGCTGTCCACCATCGGCTGAACAACATGGTGCACACAATGGGAACTGTCGAAATTCTGCAGATCGTCCCATCTGCAGTTTAATGCCTTTGAGATGGAATCCCATGCATTCTAATCTGCCACGAGATGTCAGATGGTGGGTTCAGTCACAGCCAAATTTTGGGATGCAGAAGGATAGTGTTAGTGAGCGGCTATGTTCATTGGGCAGGGATATTCATGAGAAGCAAGTGGAAGATTCAGCGCCACAACCTAAACATGACAAAACATTACTCTGTCAAGCAGTTGACACCAGCACTGAAAAGATTGGGGATGTTTTGGAGCCTCCATGGATGGTTTCGTCAGCCTTCACAAAGTATTCCCTTGAAACAGGCTTAGAAGAGATGAAGACTGTTGGCAGCTATTCTCAAGTGTCGAAGGGCATAGAAACTCTCAGTAATTGTTTGTACAACGATAATGAATCCCCAGATTTTGAATGTAAAATTGACCCAGCTCCTTTGAAGAACCCAGATAAGGCTAATTTTGATATAGATGCACCTTGGAAAGGTGAAAAGACTCGACCATGGTGGCAGATTTCTGATGAGGACCAGCTGGCTTCACTGGTTGCAGAAAGAGCAACACAGCACATTGAGAACTGTGATCTACCAAGGCCTACCCAGACCGTATGCATTAACAGGACAGAACCATATACGCACAAACATATAGGTGACTATGGGGGACCTTCGTCTCCTGCAGGAAGAGTGTCACATCCTTTTCATGGATATTGTGACCATATTGAGTGTAGCTATAGCACAGGAAGTACAGATGAGTTGGTTTTGTTATATGGTAATAGAGTTTGGGAACAGCATGGAAGGAATGATACATATAGGTGTGTGTTCTTCAGCTTACCTACATTACCCTTATGGCATTAGGTGTACCTTTTCCAACTGTATCTGGATTTCCACCTTATTTTGTTTCATTTCATATATGGGTATCTGGGGTATAGAAGATTCATCAACAGAATATTACAAGTATAATTAGCATGCAAGAAGATAATCTAGCTTGATAACTTTGGTTCTGGTGGTGGAATATGCAGTTCTTATTTAATATTGGTTTTTGTTGTTCACAATTTATCAAGCCTTAGTAAATTTTGCATGTCTATTGTCAGCAAGACGGTACACAGTTCACATACATATTCTATATACATCCTTTCTCATAGTTTGAAGACTTTCAAATGTCTTCCCTTTTTTTTCATAATTTTGCTTAGTATCCTGGTCTCATACTCATTTCATCTCATTTTCATTATGTGCAGCGCGGCTCAATATTTTTGTAGCAGTAGCACAACTGGATTGGAGAGCAAACAAACACTCCAGAATGCTTCAGAGCGAGACAAGATTTTGGAGGCACTCCGCCATTCACAAACCCGTGCTAGAGAAGCTGATTGTGCTGCCAAGAAAGCGCACAATGAGAAAGACGATGTCATCAAGCTTTTGTTCCGACAGGCCTCACATCTCTTTGCGTGCAATCAGTGGCTGAAAATAATGCAGCTGGAGAATATTGTCCTGCAGCTCAAGCACAAAGAGCATCAGATAGCAGCCATCATACCTGAACTTCCATGGTTAACCCTAAAAGAGAAGCCTACACAGGGCCAGGAACAGAGAGATTGGACCAGGAGGAAAGGTAGAATGCAGAAGGGAGGCGGGTTCTTTGATGCGATCTTATTTGCTGTTGGGTTAAGTCTTGCTGGAGCTGGGTTTCTTCTTGGTTGGACTCTTGGGTGGCTGCTGCCAAAGTTGTAAAGTTATTGGTTATTTTTCTTTGGGGGTGTCTAGCTAGGCATGTGTTTTGCTGTGTAGGATCCACAGATGGAAGGCCAAGTGCGCCCCTTCATGAAAATGGTGTCAAATGATCAAAAATTTGTTAGACCCGCATCTGTTGATTTGGAAACCATGATGGTGCAATGGCATAAATGAATGTCCAGTTGTCCACACTGCACGAAGAGCATTTTTTCCTAATATTTTGTTTGCTGTAAATGTGTGGTGTCGGTATCTCTGAATATTGTACATATGAATCGGTGTTTAAATTGAAGCCTTTTCATGTCAGGCATATCACATCTAGATCTAGGTTCTCTATTCGGGTACAATTAGATCCAACTTACCTTTACACCAAGTAAAAAAAATGGGTGTTCGTTAGAATCCGCGGCTGGCTCGGCCCACCCCTGCCCTAAGGGCTGCTTCTGGCTTCCGTGAGAATACCCATGGACCATATACTCTTGAGGTCTTGTCTAGATGTTCATGTATCTCCCTTAGATCACTTTAACCCATGTAGTTTGAGCGAAATACATCACCCTAAGCCCTTGTTTGAATGCGCATGTATCTTCCTCAAACCACATGTGTTGGAGTGTATTTGAACTAATATACACTCCAATTCACTTCAATCCATGTGGTTTGAGGTAAATACATGCACATCCAAATAAGACCTAAGTGGTAACTAGTTCCTGGAGTTCTTAACAAGCTTGTATGAAATGAGTTGAGTGCAACTGATGATGACCTAAGTTGAGTGCTTCAGCGGTTTCGCAGACTGAGACGTTTGGATCCTTTCATTTGAAGGAATTAAAATCTATTTTAATAAATTAATCTATTTGGTTTAGAGTGTGATTTTTCACCATTTTTCAAAGGTTACATATAACTCTATCTTAAATTCATAGGATGAGAGATGAAAATTGATTCCATAGATCATTATTCTATGTTTCTACTTTGTATAACACGGTCGTCAAACTCGCTCTTCTACGATAAAATATAACAAATAAGTATGTCTCTCATATGAATAATAATATGCAAATATAATCCATATATAATTATATTAGTTTAATTAGGACACGGTTACCTACGTCCTAGGCGAGACCGAGACCATGGGGGTGCAGCCTGGCCACTGCTGCAGCCATGGCGGTGGGTTGGGTGCCGGCGCTGGATCTATGATTATGGAACAAATACAAAGTTGTGAATTGTGATGACCATATACGTGATAGAAGGGAATGAGCTTCCATATTTAGTAGAAGCACTAAGCCCGGGCGTCCGAGTTACCCGTTTTATTCGGATCGGGTAATTCGGGTAATTCAAACTTCGGGTAATGAAAATTGCTACCCAATATTAGCTTCGAAAGAACACTACCCGAAATTTCGGGTACCCGATAATTCAGGTTCGGGTTCGGGTATTACCCGATATACCCGAATTTACAAAAATCAGCAAACTAAATAAAACTTTGGTAGCATTATACATAATTTCAGCAGCAATTGTATAGAATTTTAACAACAATTTGTAGAGAATTATTTATTATAGTTATTTGTTCAAAAAATAGAGAATTATATTTTAATAAAGTGATATGTTCAAGTGTTCAACTAACAACACATCATAAATACAAAAACACATGCAAAACTTTGGGTAGTTCGGGTAGTTTGGGTACCGGAGGATAGTACCCGAATTACCCAAAATAATTTTGGGTAATCAAAATCACTATCCGAATTTAGGATCGGGTACCTCGGGTTCGGGTAATTCGGGTCCGAGTTTGGGTAATTCGGGTCCGGGTTCGGGTATCGGGTTTTTTTTGCCCAGGCTTAAGAAGCACTATAAGAATACCCTACATCTATGACGTTTTGGGGATGACAATCTCAATTTTGGTCACGGAAGTAGGGTCATCAATGACGAAATTATGCATGTCATCATAAATGACTGGTTTGGCCGTCAACCTACTTGTTCATCCATGACGAATTGGAAAAAATCGTCACACATATGCTCTGAACTTCGTCATAGATGTGAAATTCAGTAGTTCCAACGTCGAGGTCCCACCTGTTAGTTTTTATTTTTGTCATAAAAAAGCTAAAAAAATTGGGGTGCCGAGGAATCAAACCTGACACCTTCGAGTTGTGAAGCGGTTGTGCTAACCAGTAGGACTCAAGTTTAGACATGTTAGGAGGAGGGAACCTTATTTTCTTATTAGAGTTTAATTAATTCATAGAACCTGGCGGCAATACCGTTCCCCTCATCACTCATTCGCGCCTAATCAATCCCCTCCGCCGACACAACCGCAGCCAGTGCCACCGCCGCCACTGCCGCGGGTGCTCTGGCGGACCTCTCCGTCTTCTAGGTCCGACGTCATGCTAGCTCGCGCGCGCATCTCTGGTCGGCCGCTCGGGCTTGGCCGCCGCCGCCACCGCAGGTGCTCCGGTTGCGCTGGTGGGCAGCCACCGTGCACCATGCCACGTTGGGGAGCATCCTAGGTGGTCAGCTTCTCTGCTAGCCCCTTCATCGGCTCAAGCGGCGACCAACTACGAGCTCGTGGTACAAAGGTATTGTCCTGCCTCTCCCACTATGTTCATGATGTTAGCATTTCATAGTTGTTTGATCAAGACTGGTAGATGTACTTCTTGTTGCATTCAATAGATGGACAGATGTTGGATTCATGCTACTCGGTTCAACGATTCCTTCAATGATGGTGTTGATCAGTTCATGGCTTTTGTTCGAGATAGATTCAATGCAGATGATCATATACCCTACCCCTGTCACAATTGTTGGAATTAGTCTTCATTGAGTCAGAAAGACGTGCATAACCATGTCTATCTTCATGGATGGTCAGCTACATATACTCGGTGGATACACCATGGAGAGCCTCTTGATGTTGAGGTTGTGGAATATGTAGGTGATGTAGATGAAGCTGACAATCTTGGTGATGTGTTTGATATTGATGAGCCTGACGATGAAGATGAGCAGGGTACGACAGAGATGCTTGCAGACTTGTACACAACTCTAGAAAAAGATGGAGAACAACCTCAGTTTGTAAAACTTCTTGAAGATGCAAAAAATGCTCTTTGCCCCGGTTCTGCTGAGTCTAGGTTCTCTTTTCTAGTAAGGATGCTGCATATCAAATCATTCTATAGGATCAGCAACATAGGATTCAGTGCAATCTTGAAGTTATTGTCAGGGTCATTCCCTAATACAGGTCTTCCAGATTCATATGACAAAGCAAAGAAGTATCTCAAAGAATTGGGCCTTGGATATGAGTTAATAGATGTTTGTGACAATAATTGTGTTCTGTTTCGCAAAGAACTTGAAAAACATGACATCTGCCCAAAATGCAAGGAATCTATGTGGGTAAATGGAGATGCTGGTGAATTCCAAATAAGGTTTTGAGGTATTTTCCTATTATACCAAGGCTGAAGAGGTTGTTTGAAAACAAAGCAACATCTGAGGAGACTAGGTGACACAAGGATAAGCGGGTTCCTGTGGAAAATGAAATGAGCCATCCAGCCGATGGCGAAGCCTGAAAAGATTTTGATCATGTGTTTCCGAGTTTCGCTGATGATGCAAGGAACCTAAGGCTTGATTTAGCTACAGATGGGTTCAATCCATTCTGAAACATGAGCACTAGTTATAGCATGTGGCCTGTACTTGTCAAGGTATAAAATCTACCTCCGTGGTCATGCACAGATGCATCCAACTGCATGATGGCATTGCTCATTGTAACAATCCACAATTTCCTCGAAGGGAAATCCACATAATGTGATAGTCCCAGGAATACCAAGCCATCACATTATTATTATACAACTGATACCACAGTCATACATCGTAGATTACAAGTTTACAAGTATTACAACTTAGAGATTCACACCCTACTACAACATGATACTAGCGGAAGATGCACGCGAAACGATATCAAAGTAGACACAGCGCGCCAGCGGGTGAAGGCTCCTCCTTCACAGGCAACCTTGAGCATAGGACAAGACCACCTAAACCTCCTCCGGATCCTTGACCCGTTTGCCGAGTGTGGCACTCGGCAAAGCTGGGAAATTTCTAATTTTTTTTATTTTTTCCTTTTCATCCCGATAAACACTATATACATCACATATATATTCATCCATCACACAAACATAGTATATATCACATGGATATCCACATCCAATCACAGAATACACAAAATATGTCCATAATTCATCCAATCATCATAAATTCTAAATGAAAATCCACATCACAGACATCACTCCTCACAAACCCATCACTGCTCACCTTGGCCCACGGTGCCTAAAGAGCTCCCACCTTGCGGCCACTCTTGCGACTCGTCGGTCGGTGGAGGACCACCTTGCCACTAGGGCAGCACATTAGGACCAGGAGACCACCCGGACCACCCGGACTGCGGAGGAGGTGCACCTTTCCACCTGTAGTACGGAGGAGGGCCACGAGGGGGCCACCCGTACGATGGCGAAGGCTGACCCTGAGGCGAAGGCGCTGAACCCTATGACTGTGGCTGCACGAAGGATATGCGAATTCGTTAGTACCTGGAGGACGACCGAAGAAGCTAAAACAATAAACAACCATATATATAAACTCACCGGAGTCCATGTAGGACCAACAGGATGCGGCACTAGTGGAGGAGCAAACGGAACGAGCAGCGAGGGAGGCACGACCACACCAGGGACGTTTAGGCTCACAAAGAACGTAGCCATATCCGCCGACCTCTAGTCCCAGTCGCGGTTTCGGGCCTCCACCTGGGCCAACTCGTGCCTATGGGCCTCCTCTCAGGCCTGATCCCTTGCTTCCATCTCGGCGTTGAGCCTCTACATCTCCTCCTGGATCTGGGTCTGCAATATTTATCCAGCAAGGTTTAAACAATGCAAATGCAAGGTAGGAAATGATCGATTAATTGAACGGTACTTACCTGAAGCTACGCCATGGTCGATTGCCTTGGTCTGATGGGGATGGATCCGCTCGTGCTCCTCGACCGAACCTCGGCGAGGTTGGGAAGGGAGGCCGAGGAGCCGAGCTTCCGACCATATACAACCGACCGTGCGGCCTCCCTCCTCCTAACCTCATTAGCAGGTCCGTGTCCAGGGGTTGGGTGGCCGGATCGTAGTCCTCCTCATGACGCGCATGAGCCGCCGTCCTGTACTCGGTGATCTTAGTATAGGCGTTGAGGTTGCTGAAAGCGTCGAGGCCGTCGTCGGGGTTGTACTGGTTCGTCGGGTCGGTTGCCGGGCCCTTGTTCGCCAAGTTGTACGCCATGAATGGGTTACACGGCGCGCCACCATGCGACTAGGACTGCGAGAAAAAATCAAAGATGATTGCAACTAATGACTATTAAGCGTTAGAATAAAAACATAAATCAATAGAACATACCCATCTCTCAGCATACTGGTCAAGGCTTTGGTTGCCTTGTCAGTGTGGCATCCCAGGCATCTGCAGGTGCCACTCTCGGCGATCTCTGTGCTTCTCGGCCCACTCCTCCGAGAGCCACCTATCTACAATGGCCGCCCAACAGTCTGAGTGGATCTGGCACCAACCAGGACAGAACTGCATGACATCAAGTCAAGTCAAGTATTTAATATGTCAGAAGATTAATTGAAGCCTACATATTCTTCACGAAACAAATCGGCATTAATGTTTCCTACTTACTTGGAGGTACTGGTCCCTGGTGAGGTCGGTCTCCCTGGATTGGATCTTCTCCCTCGCTTGCTTCTTCTTGACCTTCTCACCGTACAACTCAACAAATGTGGTGACGATGCATTGGATCCTCGCCTCGTGGTATAGGTCCTAGAGCCAGGACCTAGCAGCCTTGTCCTGCATGACCTCCGCCTCAGCCTCTCTCCCCGCCTCGCACGCGTACCACTCCTGCATATATACATCATGTATCCTGTCATTAATTCAAGAACGTAAAACGAATGTGTAGTATTGACAAATGTTGTGCGATCTAGACTTACCTAGAACTCGTTCTTAATCTGCCTAGCAATCGTGATGCTAGGCGTACTGGACTCCACGACGATGAAGTGATCCCATGACCAGGGCGGGCCGTACTCCCCGGCATAGTTGACGTTGCCAGGGTAGTGTTTCTTGATCAGGAGAGTGAGGGTGCCATTGATATGGCGTGCCCCACACCTCAGCCTGGGCATTCAATTAACCGAAACTGATCAGTTCGGTTTCTCGGTTACTTACGAAATTCGGTTAGTCAAAAACTAGGAACCGATCGGTTAGTCAGGAAATTTAGAACCGAGCAATTTCGGGTTCGATTAGTTCGGTTCGGTTTCGGTTTCAATCGAACTAACCGAACTTCAATGCCAATACAATTTTGCCAAGCAAAAAACAGAGAGAAAAACATCAACACACCTAGCCAGGGTTTTCAAAATCGTGGTAACCGTTCGGTAACCGACAAACCGGTCGGGACCGGTTCGGTTTCGGTACCAGTTTGAATTCAAATTTCAAATTTGAATTTTTTTAAAAAAAATTCTGAAAAAATTCCTAAAAATAGTTCACGATTTATAGAGTCCAATGGTGTAAAATTTTTTCAAATTGGAGTTCGTTTGCTATTTTTTTGGACGTGTTTAAGTTTGAAAAAAAAGAAAAAAGAAAAAAAAACGGCCGGCCCGTTAAGGGCCCATGCGGCCCATTGCCTCCTGCCGCCTCCTATTTAAGGAGCTGTCGGGGGGGGGGGGGATCCCGACCGCCCCCCAAACCCTATCCGCCCCCGCACCCGCTCCCACCCGCCCGCGACCGCCGCCGAGCCTCGGTAACCGCTCGGTCGGAGTCGGTTACCGAGGGATTTTGGTCGGTTACCGACCGCGCGCCTCCGAGTCCTCCCCCCCGGTGGTTACCGTTCGGACAGGGTCGGTTACCGACCGTTGCGTTCGGTAACCGCTCGGTTGGCTTGGTAAGTCTTTTTTTTTGTTTTTTTCATTTCTTTGCATTTGTAGTTGCTTTAGTTGTAGGATTTAGTTCTAAGATGTAGTATTGATGGAGTATATGATGTAGAAAATATTTATTGTAGGATTTAGGTAGGATTTGACTTAGGATGTATCTAGGAGTTAGGTTTATTTGGTTTAGGATTTAGGATTTGCGGTTGGATTTGCTTTAGGATGTATGTAGGATTTAGGATTTTATTGATATAGGATTTAGGATTTAGTACGGGTCAATATTTACACATGATGTAATTCCCATGAAATATGTTAAGGTAAACAAAAGGTGCATCCTTGAAAACTATTTTTTATAATAAATATAGTACTCGCTCCGTCCTAAAGATGATATTATTCTTAAATAGTGCTGAATCAAATAGTCTTAAATTTAGCTGAGTTTATATACTAAGATTTTAGTATTTAGTATAGTAAATAAGTACAATTAGATTCTTTATAAAATATATTTGTTGTATTGCTATATATTTGCGGTATGATTTGATGCATGTGTTGGATTTGTTTGTGTTGTCCATTTGTGCAGGAGATGCCGAGAGACCGCAGAGACGTGGTATGGGAGCATGGTGAGAATCTTGCTCCCGGTTGGAAATGCAACTACTGTCTTAAACAAAAAGCTGGGGGTGGTGCTTCTCGATTCAAGCAGCATTTGGCTGCGCGCGGGACGCAGGTGGTCCACTGCAGCAAGGTGCCCAGAGACGTCCGGGAGTACTTTCAGCAGGATCTCGACAGAACTAGGCAGGCAACTAGTGACCGCTCTCGGCAGAGGGTTGCACGAGAGGCTGCTGCAGCGGAGGGCAACCACCCCCTTGACGATGACGAGTACGAGGCTCAATTGCAGGCAACCATGAATCAGTCTAGAGCAGAATATGAGTACCAGGAGGGGGTGCAGCGGAGAGGAGGCGCTTACGAGCGTGGAGGTGGCAGTGGTAGTGGTACTGCTTCGCAGGGGGCAATCCTTTGTAGAGGATGTTTCGGAGGTCTAGTTCACAGAGGCAGACCCCTGCGGTGGTGGAGGACTACAACTTGGCAGTGGGTACGAGGGGTGGACTCCAGCAGACACGGATTGATACAGGGCCATGTACGTAGAGGGGAACGAACGCGAAGGACGCAATTGGGAAAGCTTGGGGAAAGTTTTTCCATACTGCAGGAATCCCCGGGAGACAGGCGGACAATCCGTACTTTGTTAGTGCGGTCAGGGAGACGCAGAAGTGGGGTAAGTACATATACTTGGAGACTTCAATTCATTACGTATATTTCTCTATTCTCATGATTCGCTTACGATTGCAGGTCAAGGCATCGCGTCGCCCAGTGGAAAGGATATAGATGGGAAGTACCTCGATCATAACGAGAAGGACCTGCAGATGCGGTACGCAAAGTTTCAGGAGGAGTGGCCCTTGTTTGGGGTCACGTTGATGTGTGATTCGTGGACGGGCCCGACAAGAATGAACGTCATCAATTTTTTGATCTATTGCAATGGCGTCATGTGGTTCCACAAGTCAGTTGATGCGACGGGCAGGAGCCAAGATTCATCTTATTTGCTGGGGGTACGTCCAAAATATTATGCCAGTTCACATGCACTATGTTTTCTCGGTTCCACTAAATGTTGTGCCTACTTGTGCAGCTGATTCGCAGGGTGGTTGACGAGATAGGTGCTGAGCATGTCGTGCATATCGTCACGGACAACGGCGCCAACTTCAAGAGAGCATGCCAGAGATTGAACGAGGAGTACAAGCATATTGTTTGGACACCTTGCCTTGCACACACCATCAACCTGATGCTGAAGGACATTGGTAAAAGGGCGGAGCATGCAGGTATGATCTCAACATGCAAGCGCATTTCAGCTTGGCTGCACAACCATGGCCAGTTGAATGCAATGATGAGGGAAGCCATTGGTGGTGAGTTGGTCAAATGGAATGCCACTAGGTTTGGGACCAACTACATGTTCATGGAGAGCTTCCATCGGAAGCGTGATCGTTTTATGCAGTGGATGGGATCTTCCGAGTTCTTGCATAGCAGGTGGGGAAAATCCGAGGAAGGTCATTTTGCTCACGCAAGGCTGTCGAGCATACAGTGGTGGGACACACTCAAATACATCATCGATTCAGTGGCACCAATTTACAGGTTCCTTCGGTTCGCTGATCAGGATAGGCGACCTAACCTGTGTGAGGTTGTCTACAACTTCCAACAGTGCAAAAATGAGATGGAGAAGTTCTTTGCAACAAATGTCTCAACATGGCATGAGTACAAGGATATCATGGATGCCAGGATTGCGGACGTGTACCAAGGCACGAATGTGGGCCCAGGTGCGATCACAACCATTGTTAAAATAGCAGTCTCTACATATTGAGTATTTACCATTTGCTAATTTGTCGTGCATCGTATGTTGCAGCTGCTGTACTCAACCCAAGGCTTGTATACCGTTACAATCCAACTCCGGCCATGTTTGCTGGCCTCAAGGAAGCATTTGGGAAAATTACGGATGTGCACTCCGCTGTCTTGGCATTACAGGAGGCAGAATCATTCCGCATACACCTTGGGGAGTTTGGCAATGAGCTGGCCATTAAAATGGCCTCAGACCCCAAGACAACCCCATGTAAGAGTACTTTTGAACTCATTTTTTTGTCTTTTTCAGCGCATACCTAACATAATGGGTTCCACTTGCAGCTCAATGGTGGATGCTGTTGGCAGGAGCACTCCAAATCTGCAAAAACTTGCGCTGAGGTTTGTTGCACAGTGTGTATCCTCCAGTGGATGCGAGCGCAACTGGAGTACATTTGCTTTGGTGCACACGAAGGTTCGGAATCGCTTGTCCCACAAAAAACTGAACAAGCTAGTGTATGTGAACTACAACCTTCGGCTGCGACTCGCGGATGCATCCGGACCACCTAGGCGTGAGGAAGAAGACTTCATTGACCAGTTCACGCAGATATCCTTTTACAAAAGGGATAATCCAGTTCGAGACTGGATGAAGTATGGCAGATCCAACCAGGCTCCAGTTCTCGACGAAGAGGATGAAGAAACGGACATCCCTCTTCCGTCCCATATCGTGAGGTACGTTGATGTACTTTGTTAGCCACTAACGAACCATACTTTTAATAATATGATTCATTCTTTGTGATGACAGAGACCAAGTGGACCCCGACGATCTTGGGCCCATCAGTGATTGGGCCCGTAGACATGTGGGTGACACGCATCTTGGGAAAAGAAAATACCAGACGGGACCTAGCCAGAAAAAAAAGGGGAAGCGAGTGCAACAACCTGTCACCAGCGATGATTCGACAGATGATGGCGAGGAGGGTGAGCAAAGTCCACGGTACCAGGAGTCCGATCACAGCAGCTCAGCAACTGACAGTGGAGACGGTCATAGTGGTGACGATGACCCTGGAGCTGCTGTTGTTGGTGGTGGTGGTGGGGCTGGGCGTTCTGCAGATGGTGCTGGTGGTAGTGGTGCTGGTGATGCTGGTGGACTTCGTTTCACAGGTATGGATTGTTACAGACTTTTTTTAATGTCTATGCCTATTCACTAGTACTAATTATGGTCGGCTGCAGGCGAGACGGACTTCACACATGCTACTCAGGACCGCGACCATGGGCAGCCGGAATCGCAGAGGAGAGCGTACGGCCCGACGGACTGCTACAACACGCCACAATACTCATCTTCCCCGTTCCTAACATCAGCACGCAGCCGACCACTAGATGGGTCTACGAATGGCAGGACCCGGATTTCTACAACATGTTAGTGCAGGAATGGGAGACCACAGCTCATTGGACGGGCCAATCATGGATAGAGTACAAGGCCGGGCTACAGTCGCGCGGTATCGCTCTAATGTCCACCGCGGAGTATGAGGAGGGGTGCCGAAACGGGATCTTCCCTTATATGCAACGCCAGTGAGTAGTGACCATGATGTTCGCGTGTCTACGACACGAGGTATTTCCATGGA
The DNA here is from genome assembly GCA_022036555.1 of Microstegium vimineum. Lineage (NCBI taxonomy): Eukaryota > Viridiplantae > Streptophyta > Magnoliopsida > Poales > Poaceae > Microstegium > Microstegium vimineum. The sequence goes on from CM039135.1 coordinate 29,550,780, forward strand.
CGATTTGTTGTTGTTGCAACGGTGAACTACGTTATTTCCGTCGTGAATTTGTGGCTAGTGCATCACTATGATATTATTGTGGGGTTGGCCATTTGTATCACACTATTTTACATGAATTGTGTGTTCTATTTACATCATTATGCACAAAGGTCATGCAAAAAAATTGATTTTTTCAAGCAAAAAAAAAGCCACCCGACGGTTTGGACCGGTTACCGTTCAAACCGGTCGGTAACCGGCCCTAACCGACCGGTTACCGGTCCAAAACCGATTACACTGCGGGGTTTGAATTCAAAATACAAACCATTCGGTTTGGACCGGTAACCGGTCAAACCGGTCGGTAACCGCCCGACCGGCCCCCGGCGGTTACCGATCCCGGTTCGGAAACAAAAACCCTGCACCTAGCTACGCCAGCACCGTGACAGGAAAGGAGAGGGGCATCTCTGCGCCGCGCCATGAAGGGGAAGGGGCATAGGTGTTGCCGGCTTGCCGCAGTGCCAAGTGTCGGGGTGGGGAGGGGGGGGGGTGGGGTCGTCGCGCCGGGCGGAGAAGAAGAAGGGCCGCCGGCCCGCCGCCGTGTGCGAGGTGGCCGGGTGAGGAAGCAGAGGGGGGCCGTCGCGCCGGCTTGCCGCAGTGCCGTGCGTCGGCCGCCGGGTGGCCGGGTGGGGAGAGGTGCCGCCGTGCTCCAGGGCCGGCCGGCCAGGAACGGAAAGGAGGGGCGTCGTCCTCACCCCGCCGCAGTGAGGATGGAGAGGAGCAGTCTGAGAAAGAGAGTGGGGTGGCGGGCGGCTGGCGGCTGGGGTGTGGGGGCTGGAAGCTGCAGCTACCTAGGGTTAGGGTGTTTATATAGTAGCGTATGGTTTTGGGCTAGGCTGACTTTGCTCTTTGGGGCTCTATAAATTTTGGTTCTTATAGGTTATTTCGGTTAACCGAGTGCTGGAACCGAATTAACCGTAGTAATTTCGGTTCCTGAGAACCTGGAACCGAACTAGGAACCGAAACCGATCGGTTCGGTTACTTCGGTTTCGGTTCCAGTTAGTTCGGTTCGGTTCTTGGTTCTCGGTTTTTCGTGCCTAGGCGGACCCACACCCTCCACTCACAACTATCGAGTTCCTGCACGAGTTAATAAGAATAAATGTTAGTCTCAAGTTCGATTTTCAACATGTAATATTAACAAGTAGTGATAACATCAATGGTTACTTACTTTTCGCCACTAGGTCGAATGACTGGACGACGGTGAGGTAAGGGAACTTGCCGCGGGAGATGCATGGGCCCGCACTGGTACACCTTGCTCGTAGCAGAGGAAGTGGAACCTCCTGCTATGGCCTCGACCTCGGCTTCCTCCCTCTCCTCCTCCTCCTCCTCCTCCCGAGGGGTCAACTCGGATGTCGGGTCTCGAGGACTCTCCCTCCTAGGACGACCGCGGGGGCAGCCGGTCCTCGTCGACGTCTCAGCCGCCAGCTCGTCAGGGTCCTCAGTACTCCTCCGGTAAAAGGAGGACACCTGCCGCTGCGACCGCCTGCTTCCGCCCGGCATTTTGTCGAGTGCCTGCAATTACAAAGATAAAACGAATTCGCATAAATAAACAGTAAGTACTTATAAAGAGATATAAATGAAATGAAACAATATAATATTACATGAATTAGAAATTGTCTCCACGATCAGCAGTGGCTTGTGGCTCTCGTGGCACTCGTGTGTCGTCTCACTATCAGTATTATCAAAATCTAATGCCTCGTCCTCGTCTTCATCCTCCTCCTCCTCCAAACCTAACTGCATCCGCTCAAGAATTCTTAAGTCTTTGTCATTCTACACCTCAACACCCTCGTCCTCATCGTAGTCATTGTCTTCTTCCATGTCCATCAATGATGTTATGTCAATGTCAAACCTCCCTTCTAGGCCTTCAGGTTGAAAGAACACTCTGGTATATGTGTTTGGGTCAAAGTTGTAGTCATCATCGTTTGGGAGAGGTGCTTTGCCGTGCGGCGATACCAACTGAACGATGTACCAACCCACAAGATCCTCAACTTGTTGGCATGCCCATGGGAGATAATAAACTTGCATGGCTTGTTGAGCCACAATATAGACATCATCTCCTTTATAGATGAAATCATGTCGAATTTCCACTAGCCCAAGCTCAGGGGCTTTTCTCGTGACATCAGGATCGAACCAATGGGATCTGAATACCACTGGATTAAGAGCTTTAGTAGATTTGCTACCCAGATAGTGGAGCTCGTATATTTCTTCGACTACACCAAAATAGTCGTGCTCATCAGTGCCAAGCGTACGAACCCATCTGTTGCAAATGCCACACGTACATTCCGAGCCTCCATAGCTTTGTCAAGATGCATGTCATCGAAGTACTTCCATGTGTCACCATCCGATGGGTGTACAATATTGTCAGGGTTCTATCTTTTGCCATTCTTGTTCCATGTCATCTGTTTCACGTACTCCTCTGTCATGTACAGTCGTTGGATCCTCGGTACGAATGGAAGGTATCGTAGAACCATCTCGGGGATCGTAAGATGTTCCTTGCTACCATCACCATGGTCTACCTCCACATACCTAGAGGCTTTACATTTTGGACAATGTGTTGCTTTCTCTAAATCTTTCCTGAATAGGACGCACCCTTTTGGACAAGCATGGATCTGCTCATATGGCATCTTAAGGGCACGGAGGAGTTTCTGTGACTCGTACATATTCTTTGGCAGAACATGACCCTCCGGCAACAGAGTGCCAATAATTGTCAACATGCCATCGAACATGTCTCGACTCATGCTATACTGCGCCTTCAGCCCCATTAGACGTCCAATGGCATCTAGTTGCGAAACCATTGTCTTATCGTGAAGGGGCTTCTGTGCCGAAGACATCATGTCGTAGAAGGCCTTTGCGGTTTCCTCTGGCTCCTCCTCCTCCATTCCTTCACTGAATTGTGCCCCATGAAAATCATCCATCATGTCTGCTACCCCGGCATCTCAATCATACTCCTCAAGACGTCGTCTCACCACCTCGTCTCTCAGCCAATCGACTTCACCATGGTAGACCCAGCAGGTATAGTTTTTAACGAATCCGAACTTGAAAAGATGTTGCCCCATGTCATTCTTATATTTTCTTTTCTTGTTCTCACACTTGCTATAGGGACATGGCATCTGACTCGACCCTTTAGCAGCAGCGCCAAATGCATCCTCCAAGAAAGCATTGGTCTTGTTAACCCATTTTGTGCTCTTACTTGTGTAGCCCGTGTACATCCACTCATGATTTTCCATCCTCTGGCATATACATACGTAAGAAACAAATACAGCCAGTCCATGCATCTACACAGTGTTTCTATCATCTAGTAGGTGAAGGATAGGTCCTAATCCCACTCGAAGATGCGTAGATGAGGTCAGTTTCCATGCCCTACTCCTATCCAAGACAAAATTTCCGCAGCACCTCCTCGATGTTCTGCCGATACACGCCCCGCTAGGGAGAGTGTGTATCCGGAGAACAACGGGGAAGTGGTGCCAAAACTCCGACTAGGACAGGAACAGAGCATGGAAACTAAACTCATCTACGCATCTACGGGCTGTCCAAATAACGTGGACAATCCGAAAGAGATACTGTCGGATACACACAGTGATTGGCGTGCCTCCAACCGTATCTCTTTCGGACGGGAGACAACTAACTAGTTTACGCGGCCTACGACAAAGATACAAGATAAGATGTTGTTTATACCTAAGGTGGTGGTGGAGTCAGGATAGTGGGGCAGTGGCGAGTCGGGGCGGTGCAGGCAGACCCGCAACGCCAACGAAGTGGATCGACTACTCCGAATCTCCTCTGACGTCCTCTGCTCTACAAAAGCATAAAGCAACAATATAAGTTACAAATTTTGGCAGAACCTCCCCTGTACTAGAAGGTTCCCAAAACCTGCAAAAAACAATCGACTCCATGGCCGACACCCACATTTACGGCACGAAGGCCGACACATCAACAATGGGAGGCACGAAGGCCATCCACATCCAAAACGACACGATGGCCGAGAACCCAGAGTTTTACCTTCTACTCGGCCGAGGTATGGGGACATGAAGGCAAGGTCGTCGAGATGAGGCCGTTATCCACAACCACCTGCATTGTAACACCAAGTCAGAACTCACAACATAACTACACTACTACTACTACAACACTAGTACTACTACTACTACTACTACTACTACACTACTACTACTACTACTACTACTACTACTACTACTACTACTACTACTACTACTACTACTAATTACACTACTACTACTAATTAAATAACTAGTACTTACCCTAATCGATCGAGGGGCAGGGAGGACCTCTTATCCTTTCTCTTCTTCTTCTTCCTCTTCTTCTTCCTTCTTCTTCTTCTTCTTCTTCTTCTTCCTCCTCCTCCTCCTCTTCTCCTTTCTTCTTCCTCCTCCTTTCTCCCTTCGGGCAGGGCCGGCCGGCGGGGGATGGCGGTGGCGGCCGAGCTTGGGGACGGTAAGGGGGGGGGGGGGGCGGGTGTGGGGCCGGGCGGGGGCGAGGGGAGGGTGGGGTGTGGGCGTGGGACTTGTGATCGTATGTGAGAACTACTGATTTCTAAGCATCGTACGTGACAACGTTCTAGAAACTTTCTCAAAAAAATTTCATGGCTTGTTTGTATTTTTTAGAATTTAAAAACTGCCCGCACGTAACTTGGAGGCGTTGCCCCGAGAGCATGTTGATCGAAACTTTGGGTCATTTACTAGATTTGGCCTACACAATACACTCAAGAACAAGAATAACATTTTTTCATTCATTGAAATCCTTATTCGATGCACCCGCAGTTCAAACTTACGTATTTCGCGAAAAATCAAGGAAATGAAATAAAGTAAAAAAATGTAACAAAAAACTCTGAAAAAGTGTCAAACTTGAACATGTTGACCATGCTGATATGTGAAAGCTACAAAAAAATATGGTTGCAAAAATAAAAAAATAACAAATGCTTTGCCGAGTGTCATCCCTGACACTCGGTAAAGCTTGTTTTGTTGTCGAGTGGCAGCCCTGACACTCGGCAAAGGGAGTTTTTTTTGCCGAGTGTCAAACGGCGGGCACTCGGCAAAGCTAACGACCATGGATGCCGTTGGGGCTGGGAATTTTCGCCGAGTGTTTTTTTTGCCGAGTGCTAGACACTCGTCACAACCTTGGTGTTGCCGAGTGCGGCTCTGTGCCGAGTGCTTGGCGCTCGGTAAAGCCTGATATGCCAAGTGAGATTTGTTGCCGAGTGGAGCGTTGACCAGCACTCAGCATATTTGACACTCGGCAAAGCACTGGGCACTCGGCAACGATGCTGTTTCCCATAGTGATCAAGGACACACGGTGCTCACGAGCAAGTAGCACGTAGACGAGTAAGGAAGTCATAGGTGCGACGAAGCTCGAGGACCAAGAGTGTCAAGCTCAGGCCATACTGTAGTCTGTTGTAACAACTGCTCTTGACGTCAGGCGGAAATATAAGTGAGCTCACCAGTGGGCTCATAGCGCTGGCGAAGAAAGGCCCACATTTGAAAAGCATGATCAAACCAAATAACCTCTCTAGCCAGCGGATCCATGCTAGCAACAAGAACAGACCCAACACGGGCATCTTCGTCCAACCAAATCTGATGAGCCCGGAAATGAGACAAATAAGAGGCCATATCATCGTCATAAGTTTTGCGCAACTTCTTTTGTTCATTTTTTGATGTTCCTGAAGGAAACGCCAGCTGCACTGGACAAGACCACGCATATGCTACCGCATATATGAAATTCAATCACGATAATTTGTGCCATTGAAAATTACTGGGCACCGTGAAACTTGAGCACTACTAGTACTAGAAGAGGCACTGCTAGCACTGGAGGAAGTCGAAGGGGATGCCATCAGTCTTTTTTAATACTCCAGAACTCCACTAACAGAGCATAGCAAAGTAGGCATGCACTGGTGCGAGCGGGTCAAGCGAGCGGCCGTGCCGGCGCACGCGAGCGAGCTAGGCAAGCGGGCTGCACGAGGCACTAGGCACAGCGGGAGGCCGTGCCGACGCACCCGAGCTAGCTGAACAAGCATGCCACATGAGGCGTTGGTCGGTGTCAGAGCAGATGGGGCCGCGCCGGCGAGCACAGGAAGCCACGCCACAGACGAGGGGGATGAGCCGCTAGCGAGTAGGAGAAGTTGTGCCTCTACCAGAAAAGCCAACGGACGTGGCGAGATGAACCGCGTCGGCAACAACAGCTTGACGGCAGGGACGAGAAGCTCGACGACAGAGATGAGGTAACCCTAGCCCTAACCAGGAGAACCAACTTTGATACCATGATACAAAGGAATGAGCTTCCGTATTCGGTAGAAGGGGCTAAAGCCTGTTATGATGTGTACATATACATATGCATGAAAGCCCTTATAGATATGGGAATATACAAGCACACATATATCTCTAACAATACTAACCCCTAGCTTTTCTTTCTTTGGCGATTTAATGAATCGCTTCAAAAATTACTATGTACTTATCTCCTAAGTCAGATTCTTACTCAATGAACTGGATAAAGTCCATGAATCTTTTATACTCCAGCTGCTCGTCCTAATCTTTCCCTTAGAATCTTCACTCCCATGTATCTGATCATCAAATACAACAAAAGGAATATCAGCGCGTGAAGTCAGAATCTGTTTGATTCTAGACAAGAACTATATGCAGTTTCTGTTCTGTACCTGCCCATCATTAGGACTGTCGCTTGTGGGTTGGTTCCTGGTGAACTAAACAAGGTTGACCCATCTATCGCACGGAGGCCTGAGATGCCAATAACCCGATAGTGTTGATCGACCACCTTACCCACATGGCATCCACCATGGTAGTGCCAGATGGTTGTTACTGTGTCCCTGCAAAACTGCTCCAAGGATGTGGTGTCATTTGTGTGCTTGGGTATCAAATTTATGTTAGCTGATATGCTCATATTGAGCAGCGTTTCCATTGGATATCCAGCACCGTTGGCAGTAAGATTAGTGAAATGGTTTGTCTTCAATATTTTCTCGATTGTTTTTATCCCATAGACACATCGTCTGAGATCCTGTGGATGCTGGAAATAGTTGAAGGTGACATTGGGGTTGCTATCGATATCAGTATCCACAAGTACTAAACTGCCAGTAGACAGTGGGCCATCGATCTTCTCAAGAATGAATCCTCCATCAAATACTTCTTTGGGTAGGCTATATTTGTTATGTACATACTTTTGGATTTTGTCAAAACTTCTTTGTTTTGGTGGGATTGTTGATAGCTGCCCAATCTGCAATGAAGTTACAAAACTCATTATTGGTAAGCTTGAAAACTACCATGCTTCTCAAAATGGGGAAGTGAACATATGCTAAACCTTTTATTTTCTTTATATTATCTCAAGAGAGTTCCGTTCTGTTCCTTGCAACTTATTGCCTACACATACTTCATAAAGAAAACTCTGTTTTAATTTTTCTTCTTCTTGAACACGCAGGAAAGTTGAGCTTCTTTGTATTAAGAAGAAAAAAGAGGGAGGTGGTTTAAGAACCCTTACAACACACACCCAATATTTTAGAAACTTGTTCGCGCCTTATGCTTACAGCAAAAATATTGCTAATGCCCCTACTCTGTTTGAAAATATTAGAACAGGGAAGTGCCGGATAAATACACTTTATGTGCTAACAATTGGGAGGTATATTGTTCCAAGTTAAAATCTATTTGCTGAATAATATAAACTTTCGTGCACATGTAATCATTCCTGGTTCTTTTTATATATCTATATCATGATCATCCATAAACTTAAGATTAAGGAACGACAACTTTGGAAAAGTTGGAAAATTGTCTCTCATCAAGATATGTAAATAGCTATTTTTCTTAAGATCAATAGTGTAGGGTGTTGTTTCTGCATAAAATATTTAGTGTCATGCATCAGGATGCTGGTAAGAATATAATAAAGTAGAAAACCATATGCAAGTAAAATAAAAAAAGATGACAAACCTCAGCAGACATGATTCCGTGGTGGCAATGGATGCTATCATCTGACTGGCTGAAGCCACTGCTGGCTTCAATAAACACGCCAGCATCCGTTATTCCGACAATTTCAATCAAAGATTGCTTTGTTGGATTCTTCATAGGTACAAAGATTGAGTTCAGTGGATTGTCTGACATTCCTTCACCCACATGTTCATTGCGAAGTACTACAGAAATATTGTGCTTATTTAGTTCATTCCTCGGTCCGATTCCACTAAGCAACAATAGCTGTGGGCTGCCAATTGCACCGGCAGAAACAATGATGTCACTACCCCTCTTCCTTTTGAGGAAGGCTTGGTGGTGCCCTCCATTCTCATCTTTGAATTGAACTCCAATAGCCCTTGGCTTCCTGTTGCCTGTGTATAGAGATGAGGTTACTGTAAATAATGTGTCTTTGCAGTGCCCACTTTTTTTTTTGCTTCTTCTATAGTAATAACTTTTGTTTGCTGCTGAGCTAGGGGGATTATAATAGGTGTTACTTAAACAGTGGTTACCTTGATTCATGTTGAAAGCAATTTTGTTCACGCTAGCATGAAGTAGCACCCTAAGGTTGTTAGGATTTCCAGCAGCAAGAAGGTCAGCAGCCGTGTGGCGGTACCCAGACTCATCAAATATGGTGCCCCCAACCTTAGTTCCATAGATATGGTCATAAGAATATCCATTATATGGTGAGACCCCTGCTTCCAGAAGCCCATCCCGGACTGCAGCTTGCCAAGGTGCGACTTTGGGCCAATGAACAATCCTCTCTTCAACCCAAGGGTAGGACTGGTTGACCAGTTCTGCATCCCAGCCTGCCTGCTGCACGAAGCTGAAAGAACAAGCACATAAATGTTAATTACAAACTTATAACAGTAACATTGTGCTTGCACTATTGACATGACAGGTTCAGAAATCATTGTACATTCAGCAACGACTACCTAGAGAAGAAGTTTCAGAGAATTGGTATTGATCATTCCAATTTAGTGGTATGCATTCGTCATGACTTTTAGTAACGTAAGGAATTCTCTGCAGTTATTCATACTTGACTTTACCAAAATTTGGCCAAATTGTTCCTTAACTATGATACCACATGGCAAGACAGCTCTACCTGCTTTCCTCCAGTCGAGTTGAACCATTCAGCCGAGTAACTAATGGGAATTTATATGCTATATTATTCCACAATCACTGTCTATTTTTGCTTCCTAAATTTCCTAATAAATTTCAACACTGTGAGGTCCAGAGATAAACATTATGGTAAGTGCAAAATCTGTAACTTTTATGGGTAAGTCTGCTGGAAGCTGGATACATCTTGGTATGATCAGTATGGCTACCATGTAATTTATAGTGTAAACAAGAGCTGATGTGACTGGTTAGTTCATGAGTAAATATGTTGAAGAAGTGTGTCTACTTGACTAAGTTATGCTTCTTCCATTAAACATGTTGAAACATTATGTTTACTAGACTAAGTTAGACTTTAGGGGGTCTTTGTTGCTCTGTTATATTTGCCCAGTCTAGGTTTTCTCTTATTTTTATATAGTCGGTAGATCTTCTGCCTAATTATTTTTTAAAAAAGAGAGAGACTAAGTTAGGCCCCGTTTGGAACGTGGGAAAATTTGCTTGTTCCTGTGTTTTCATGTGAAAATAAATTGATTCCTGTGAAATTCATACGCAATTCCTGTGAAATTCCTGCATTCCTTCCACTGAGCAATTTATTATGTTTTAGTTTACAAACTAGGATTCAATTCAATCTTGCTAAAAAAATGAAGATATGCCACTGTTTGGAGAATATGACACCACCACACGTATAGTCTAGTTAAGCCTATTGTATTTCATTGCGCTCTATCCAGTATCCACAGTTCCATATTGGTTATTTGTCAGCCGACTTTGTTTGTAAAAGCAGCACATGCACATTGTTTGTATTGTCAGCCGACTTTGTTTGTAAAAGCAGCACATTGTTTGTATATCATTAAAATTCATTGGAACTGAAACTTAAAAGAGGTCAAATGGGCACAGTACAGAATACAGTATACGAGCACATGACAATTGTGTACCTTGGTTTTGCCCGACTGTAGAAGCCGGCATTGATACAGGTTCCACCACCCAGGACCTTTGCACGGGCATTGATCACGCCATCACTTGAGATGAAACCTTGTGATGGCGATTGTGGTGAAACATCGGCCAGGCCAATGTGGAAGTTCTCCAGTAATGTGATGTTGCGGTTACCATATGGAGATCCACCTCTCTCCAGCAGGAGTACCTTGTACTTTTGGGACAGCGTGGCTGCCAATGGGCATCCGGCTGTGCCCCACCAATAATGATATAGTCATATGCCTCATGCTGAAACGTGGGAAACCTGCTTGCCTTCAGGAAGGGAGGTAGATTCAGTTTGGTTAAATGATCTCTTCCTGCAAATTCAAGTGTCCCAGGTTATTTTCTGAAGCTGCTTCGTTGCAGAGTAAAGATTTCAATATCCTTATTCTCAGAACTGTTACTGTTTAATTCTGGTTATGTTAACCATTCTTTAGGTCCCCTGGTTATTACTTCTCATTCTACAGGTTACAAATGCCAAAAAGGTGCGCCTTTTGCTGCCCTTCCTTTCCCGCTCCAACTTTTTTGTGCTTTTACTTAACAGTTTTGTATGTCTCATTATTTTAAATTTAAGATGTTATAAATGTGCCACTTATTAAAGACTAAGAAACAATAGTAAAATTGAGGGGGAAATAAGACAGTACTGATGTCAAGCAGCATGGTTAGTCTTAACTTCTGACTTCTGAGTGAAACCAAAATGTCAAGTTAAACCTTGGGAAATAGAGAAAGCTGACACACAGACAGACAGAAAGAATGAAAGAAAGCTGTCAATTATCAAACTCTAACATGGCTGAGGAGGGGGGAACTTTGATCACACAAGGCCCTTCCAAAAAACTGGAGGTGAACAAAGTGTTTCAAGGGGGACACTAAAAAAAAAAAGTGTTTCAAGGGGAGATGATTCAAGTCTCTGTGAAGAACAGAGAATGGGATAGGCGAAATGTACCATGAGATGATCTGATGAAGCAGAGGAACACCAGGGCCTTGAAAACCGCCCCTCTGCTGATCAAATCCATGGCAGCTCCGAGAGGAACCTGGAGGAGACACCGAGCTCAGCCAGTTGGCCTCTGCTTGCCTTTGCCCTTAGTCCCTTAGCCCACCCAGACAGCTCTGATTCTCTGAACTTGCCTTCTTCCTGGTTTCCCTGTGATTTTGTCCGCCGCACAACCATGAGTCTGCATTCCAATGGTTTTTGTAGGCAACAGAATTGGGGTATAGGAGGGGTGCCATTGTCCACACATTCTAGAGAGCTCACCCACACCATTTAGTTGCCATTCAATGCACAAGCGGCAATGTTCTAGTACAACTCGGATTTATGAACTTCATCAGCCAACCAACCACAACTAAAACTACTGTGAATATACCACCAGCCCTGATTTACAGGCATGACAGGCCTGCTTCTTCTCTTTTTTTTTTTTTTGTGTGTGTCTCTCTCTCCGTAATTGCTTTCCCAATGTCAGTGCCTGAATGGTTGGCAGCTGTCAGTTAGCAGAGCCTCTTTTGAGTGCAGTTTCGTCCTTCATCATTAGTCACTGCCACATTCAGCAACGTTGAAATATTGGTGGCAGATAATATCTGGTATAGTGGTACTAATCCTCACAAGTACCAAAATTACGTTTTTTGCATCATTTAGAGCATTTATTTTATTGCGAAGCTAATTAGCATTCATAGAGGGTTTATGGAAAACAAGAATAGTCTGTCGTTCTGTTCCAATAAACAGCCTATTAGGCATATGGCACTAATCGAACGTCTTTTTAAATAGGTGAAAGTATACAATGCATGCATGGTGGAAAATGTTTATTTTTTTACATTGCAGTTGGCATGTTTGCTTGGTCGTTTTGGTGGCTGATAAGCCGGCTGATGCTGTTTTTGGCTGTTTCGGTAGCTGATAAGCCGATTGATAAGTCAAGTGAACAGGGTAACTGCATAAGTATTGATCATGAAGTGAAAATAGTCTTTTGTCTATTTTGCCCAAATACAGATACATGCATCCTGTACCGATACATAACATAACGCACACGAAGATACAATCATCTTTGAGAACCCTCGTCAAAAAAAATCATCTTTGAGAAAACACTAGCACTCATCTTTGAGAAAACACTAGCACGGGGGGATACAACTAGCACTAGTACTCATTTGGACTCAAATCTTATCCTTTAGCTTCTGCAATGTCATTTTACCTTGGCTACATCTCTACCCTAGACATCTTACCTTGTACTCTATTCGTTCACTTTTCTAGATATATAGCTAAACACGCATCGTCTCACGACTCGGGGGCATCCGCCACCGCCTGCTCGGAGCCGCCCTCCGCGCGTCCTCTTCGGCCGCCGTCGCCGCCTCCCTACGCGCGGCGGCGGCGACCAGCAGCGGGCCCCAAGAAGGTTCCCCGTCTGCGCCCTTAGTCACCGGGAACGCGGGACGAGGCGTCGATCCTCGTTCCCGGGAACGTCGTCCCGGATCGTGGAACGGGAACGCGCCGGGAACGCTGCTGGAACACCGATGGAACGCGACCCCCGCGCCCTTAGTCACCGGGAACGCGGGACGAGGCGGCGATCCTCGTTCCCGGAATCGTCGTCCTAGATCGCGGAACGGAAACGCGCAGGGAACGCTGCTGGAACGCCGACGGAACGCGACCCCGCCGCCGGCCCACACAGTCCGCGGAACGCTGCTGCTTTCTGTCTGCTTCCTCTTTCTGCCTGCTTTCTCTTTCTCTTGTTCTTCAGTTGTGGAGGTAGTAGGGAGCCTCCCAGCGCCTGCTTGGTCCCAGGAACCAGCAGGAACCTCGCTCGCTGCTCCCCTATCTAGATCCATCCAGGTTCTAGGGGAGGGCCGGAGAGATGGCGACATGCTAAGGAGCCTTCGGATTGGGTGAATTTGCGTCGTTCCTCGTCGTCGTTCCGGGAACGTCGTCCCGGATTAACTTGGATCACGGTCCATGTTAATTTGGAACGTGCTGAAGCTGTATACTCGTCGTTCCAAACAGTATTGAAAATTGACGTACCATGTTCCTCGTCCCCGTTCCTCGACCCGGTCGACCCGGGAATGCGGTGACTAAGTCCGCGCCTCCCTAGGCCTCCTGTGCACCTCCGTGCCTCCTCCATCCCCCTTCTTCTCCGGTACCGGTGGTCCCTGGGCAGAGGCACGGCTGATCCGGCCCCTCCTCGACTTGATCTGTTCCCTCCGCGCCAGGACCTGGCCCTTCCGCGTCCGGATCGACCGGCGGAAGGTCTAGGGCGGCGGCGGGGCCGGCGGCCACCGAGAGGAGGCGTGACCGATCTGGTCCTCCTCCACCGGATCTGCGATTCGCCCGGCGGTGCTGCGAGGAGGCGACCTACTCGGGTGGCGGCCGATCTAGCACGCGCCCCGGTGGGCTAGGCGACGCGGACGGCGGCACCGTTCTCTCCACCGATTGATGGATGGACGGACGACGACCGGCGTACCTACACCGGTGAAGGGGTTTGGCGGCGGCGGGCCAATCTGGATATCTCAGGCCTGGATCAGTCGGCTGCTGCCCCGTGCTGCCCCTTCTTGGTGCGGGTGGTGCTCCGACGATGCGGACTCGGACGGGCGTTTGCCTCGTGTCGGGGACTTTCCCCAGGCGGCGGCTTGGGGGTCGATCTGGACCCCCGGGCACCGGATGTGGATGGCAGTGTTGGCACCGACCATCTCGACAAGCCGTCCAACCCCGCCTCCCACAGACCACACCGCTCCTAGGCAGCCCGTAAATCGGCTCCGACGTCAACATCAATGGACATCGTCGCCCCCTGTTTTTCTGCTGCCTCACTGTATCTGGTGAAGACCCTGCCGATCATCTCCGGCATCTTCGTATGTAGGTTCGGCTTTGATGTGTCTTGCAGGATATTGGATATACGGGTGAAAACCCTACCTGGCAGTGCTAGGCTGGCGACGATGACGCAATCAATGTCATTTTCTCCCTTGGAGGCGTCGCTGAAGTTCCCTCTTCCTTTCGTTGATGATGGCGTCTGCGGACGTCATTTACCTTCTTGAAGGCATCAACACAAGCACACCCGCTCCTAGCCATGCCTGCACTGCGACATTTGAGACTCAACTGCGGCGTCAAGAGCAAGCCAAGGACGCCTTCTCGTTGATCAAATAGAGGGTAGAAGCATTTATCATTTTGCTGTAATTATCCTGGTCTATGTATAAGACTATGGCTTTTCTCTCTTTTGTTTTTCTATCTCCTTTTGTATTTGTTGGTTGTGTACATCCCCGGATGTAGATGCCGAATATTGAATATCCTTTATCGAAAAAAATATAGTAAAAGTTATGCACCATTTATTAAACACTATCAAAATCCGACTTTTTGTTGAGTGTTAAGTAGTTTGCCGAGTGTTTTTTTACATTCGGCAAAGAAGTTTATTTGTCGAGTGTTGTTGTTTTTTCACTAAGCAAATAAAATTTCAAAGAAAATTTTGAAGCAGTAAATTAATTCAAATGAAAAAGTTTTCAACTACAAGGTGTATAACTCATAAAGATGTATAATATTTGTTTTGGTCATTTCTTCATATGACAAAGTCAAAGTAAATTTGTTCATAAATCTTACATATCTCTGTGGTAGAAGAGATATATATGATTTATGAATGATGTATTAATGATAGAACGAACAACTCGAATGAATAGATGATCAAACAACCAAAATAAACTTAGTAGTTGGCAACTTTTTTATTTAAATCATCTTATCATACAAAATTGTGTTTGAATTTCAAAATTTTAAAATTTTCAAAAGACCTTAACAAGAAAACAACCAAAATAAACTTTGCAGATGTCGAAAAGTTATGAAACATTGTAGTTGACAACCTTTTTATTTGAAATCATCTTGTCATGCAAACCTACGTGTAAATCAGGGTCACGATCGTTTCCGGTGGATGCTTTGCCGCCGAAGAGTTTCCGGTGGATACTTTGCCACCGAGGTTGTCTTGGTATCTAGCGGATGCTTTGCCGCTGTTATCTTCTATGGCTCCTATCACTACTGGCTATCTAGGTGTTGAGTTACCTTTTGTATTAGGCTTAGTTGCTGGGGTTGCGCGCTGGTGGAGGGTCCCCCACCCCTCATATTTCTTGCTTTGTGTCTTGTGTTGAGGTTTTCGTTGGTAATCCATGGATTACCCATGATTCCTCATGTATCATCTAGATGTAGGTTTATTGACCACTCCCTTCTTCTTAATGAAATGCAGGTTATATGTCTGCTCTAAGAAAAAACAAGCCTAGGTAAAGTTAAATGTACCTTGAGGACATGTGCTCAGCACATCTATCGTTAAATTCACATACACACATCTCAATACGAATATATGTTGATCTCAATATGAATCCAATAGTGGATGTGGGAGCACATGCCCTCAAGGGGGAAAAACGCATTCCCTTCCCCAGACTATATAGAGCTTGTTTGTATGTGGTCGGATTCACCTCAATTCACCTTATACATGTGGATTGAGGTGTAATTCAGTTTAAGATTCAGTCTAATCCAACTCAATACGTGTGGATTGATGCAAATTCGACTACATCAAAATAAGGCCTGGTTAGGGTCCTCCATGTCAACAACCATCCATGATCCACCTATTCTAGGACCTTAGGCCAGTCTTAATGGTGTTTCATCAAAGTTTCATGGGCATTAAATATGCTGATGTGACACTATATTGATGAAGAGAGAGAGGATGAAAGTTTCATGGGAGTAGAGAGAGTTTCATGGGGATGAAACTCTTCTGCACAGTTACCAAAACATGGTTGCATTGGGAACTAGGCCATGAAACTCCCATTGAGGATGGCCTTATCAAACATAAGCGCCCCTATAACCCAAACACTTTATCCACTAGATGAAGGGTATCATGTAATCTTGTCGGGTACAAAGGTAAGGGCTACCCTAACCTGCGATAATCTAATGCTTAACATAGCAACCATTTTTGAGGCAGAATCCGATCAGCCGCCTAATCAGTGGGAGAAGGCCCATCAAACGAAGGCTTACCTCACCAACAATAGTGACCAGTCGTGGGCCGGTCCATTACTGGAAAAACAGTAGGTAGGACACCCCTCCGCCTCGACCTCAACTGACGGACAGGGGTCGAACGAACGACCCCTCCGCCTCGCCTTAACCCCCCGAATGACGGAAGAGGGGTCGATCGAATCCCCCTCGACCCCGATTGACGGACAGGGGTCGAACGAACGACCCCTCCGCCTCGACCCCTCGAATGACGGACAGGGGGTCGAATGAACGACCCGCGAACAGGAGGCTCGATCAACTCACCTACTCCCAGTATGGGGTAAAGAGAATCCAATGCGCCTACCTGCTCCCGCCTAACGTCATGGGTGCCCACTACCACGGTCAAATCCATCAGTTCGCCGCCCATGCCCCGACTCTCCGTTGATCATACAACCACTGTGGCCACACCTCAAGTATGGAGGTCAAAGGCCCCCCCTCGAGTATTAAATGGGACAAGCCCTCGACTGCGTTTCCAGGGATGAGTCAGGGTCCCACAAGCCTCGATACTCTTCGACCCGGGGGCTCGACCCCGTCTCCAACCACTATAGTATGGGGCCTGTCCGCTCCATCCCGCTTCAACTGTGGAGCTTGTACCCATCTACAGGAGGCCAACCGTACTGCGCCATGACGTTCGGCAACGTCCAGTCTGCTATCACCATGCCCTGAACACCGAAAGGACGGGAAGGCCACGCCGCTACAGCGATCGACGTCCCACCGCAAGCATGGCGCCGTGGACACCTCTCCCATGCCTCTACAGTCTATGATCTCTGTACCCTCAGGCCTCCCCTTGACCTCAGGCATGCACATTCGTATCGGCTCACGCATTCGGACATCAGAGATCTCTCAACGAGCCGAGACATCAGCTCTGACCCGCATACACTAAGAGCCAAGTCGCACACACCACACCCGATTGCTTGATCAACATCTCAAGCAATCCACCAGCTCACCTAGGATAGCCTTGCTAGTCCTAGGCTTCAGCTCACTCTGAGCACCCCCGTGTAAACCTGCTTGTACCCCACCCCTGTACGAGCACTTCGGTGCAAGATAATACAATCCATCCTCCCCCGCTGGACGTAGGGCCTTCTTTGCCCAAACCAGGATAAATCTTGTGTTCTTCTTGCATCACATCTAGGAGAGGGAGCACGCAATATACAAATTTACTAGTTGGTGGTCTTGACCCCCTAGGTCATAACACCGACAGTTGGCGCGCCAAGTAGGGGAGCTTTGCGTGTCGATCAACTCCGAACTACTCTCCCAGATGGATTCCACCGTCCCATCACTTCCGTTTGCCACCACCATCTGGTTCGGGAGTCTAGAGTTCATGTCCTTGGGCCACGGCCACGACATGGTTCTACTCTCCGGTGGTGGCATGGATAGCAGCAGCTCCGGTACGCCGGGGCCAAGGAGGACCGGACGACGGTCCCACCACTCACGCCTCTCGCCTGTCACCAGGAGGAGGCATGAACGATGCCGCCACACTCTTCACCGCGCGGATCCCGAGATGCCGGGCGCCATCTCCCCGGCCTCAGCTGGCGACACAGTTCCTCCCTTCGGGAGCCTGTTTGATCCATGCTTGCGGGTCGGGGCGGGTACCTCGTCAGGTCTGACCTTGGCTTTGCCATACCGTCATCTCGGAGTGTCCCCGTGGCCTCTCCGACGTACTCGGCCACGCCGCCACGCAACCTGCTTCCGCACGGGCTCTACAACAGCGCCAGGCTCTTTTCTGCTTTTGTAGGCCCGCAGATGCAGGCACGTTACGGGTCCCCAGGGAACCTGCTACGTGCGACGATCAACCTCGTCACCACCCCTCCATCGGACGAGCGCCCGGAGCCACGACGAGCCCCGGCCCTAGGGTATCACACCTGGGGCACGTTACGGCGACGACTGGAGGAGGAGCGCAGGGGATCTTTCCCCAACTTCTACCACAGCTACCCCGACTCGGACTCTCCCGATGAGGATTACGATCCCACGTGGGAGTGCTTCCACCTCATCGAGCCGGTTGACTCCCAGGATGACATCACCGACGCCGCTGTAGCGAATGCAGGAGAGGGGCGCAATGCTACCCCGCCGCGAGACGTCGCCCCCCCGGTTCCAGACGAAGTCGATCCACCTCAGAACACCCAGACCGCACAAGTCTGGGAGCTCCTCGCCAAACTCGAAGAGGAGCGCCTACGACTTCATCAGCTCGAGCAGGCCCTCGAGCGAGATCACGGGCGGCCACAAGGTGGAGGAGCCCGCGAGCGGGCTCGGGGTGTCCATCGACAGATCGTCAACGAAGGGGTGAACGAGCGCCACATCTACAACCGCGCTAGCTAGAATGTCGTGGCAGCCGCGAGCTGCTCCGCGACATGCCGGCACCATCGACGCCCCAGGCGCAACGCATTAGAGATGAAATCCAGGGCTCCTACAAACCGCGGCCGTACAGCAGGCGGAGAGCTCGGCCTCGAGGCGCAGACGAGCTGCTGCCGAGTGGCGGGACGTGCCCCTCGACAAGATCGAGAGGTATCTGTGCACCAAGACAAGGCGCCCCCAAGGCGGAGCGGAGTGGCAACCAGTTCGAGACCGCATCCTCGACAATCGACAACCGCGAGACGCGCGACACGACATCAACAACAAACGACGCCGACACGGTGATGCTGAGGCTCGAGGTTATAGTGCCCATCGAGGTGGGCGCTACGACAATGACGAGGATCGACGTCGATCCCCGAAACCACCAGGGCCACGAGTCTTCAGCAAGGCGATCCGGTAAACCGCCTTGCCTGTTCGTTTCTGTCCACCCACCAGCTTGGTCAAGTACAACGGCGAAACCAAGCCGGAGCTATGGCTTGCTGATTTCAGGCTGGCATGTCAGCTAGGAGGAGCCGACAACGACCACATCATCATTCGGTAACTCCCACTCTTCCTCTCCAACACCGCTCGAAGATGGCTCGAGGAACTCCCCCCGGACTTGATCTATGGCTGGCCCGACCTGGTCAAGATCTTCGAGGGAAACTTCAAGGGCACCTACGTGCGGCCAGGAAACTCCTGGGATCTCCACAGCTGCAAGCAGAAGCCAGGGGAAACCCTCCGTGACTTCACCTGACGGTTCTCCAAGCAACGTACTGAGCTAACCCACATCTCCGACCACGACGTCATCACGACGTTTGTCGTCGGGACAACCTGCAAGGAGTTGGTGCGGGAGCTGGGACGGAACACCCCCAAGACCCCCAACGAGCTCATGGACATCGTCGCCAACTACGCAGCCGGCGAGGAAGCCATTGGCACGTTCTTCTATGCATCCCCAGACAAGGGGAAGGCCAAGGCGGATGAGCCCAGGGGCTCGAATAATGGGCCCAAGAGGACCAACAACAACAACAACAACAACAACAACAACAACAAGAACCAGCCGGGTCGACGCGACGTCGAGCCCGACGATCTTGTCGCTGTGGACAGACAAGAAGAAGCCTCGAGGTCCCCCTCTCGAGGGGGGCGTCTTCGACAAGATGCTGAAAAAGCCCTGCCCCTATCACAAGGGACCGGCCAACCACAGCCTCGAGGACTGTCGCATGCTCAAGAAGTACTTCGACTCTCTTGGCCTCAAGAAAGAAGATAACAAGGAAGACCCACCCTACGACCTTCACGTCATGGGCGATGGCAAAAAGGGGGCTTCCCCGAGATTCACGACTGCTACATGATCTGCGGGGGACCCTCAACTCGACTCAGTGCGCGTCAGCGCAAGAGGGAGCGTCAAGAAGTCTTTTCCATTCGAGCCCAGGCTCCTCGATACCTCGACTGGTTCCACACTCCGATCACCTTCGACCAGAATGACCACCCCGAGCACGTCCCCAACGCAGGGGTCTACCCACTCGTCGTCGACCCGATCATACTCAACACCCGCCTCACCAAGGTACTCATGGATGGGGGAAGTAGCCTCAACATCATCTACGCCGAGACCCTCGACCTCCTGGGGATCCCGAGGACCATGCTCCTGCCCAGCGCGGGGGGTTTCACGGGATCGTCCCAGGAAAGAAGGCACTCCTGATCGGCCGCGTCAAGCTACCCGTCTGCTTCGGTACCCCCTCGAACTTTAGGAGCGAGGAACTGACCTTCGAGGTGGTCGGATTCCGCGGCACCTACCACGCCGTCATCGGTCGACCTGGGTACGCCAAGTTCATGGCGATCCCAAACTACACCTACCTCAAGTTGAAGATGCCAGGGCCCAAGGGGGTCATCACCGTCGACAACTCCTACGAGCATGCCTACGACTGCGATGTCGAGTGCGTGGAAAGCGCCGAGGCGGCCAAGGAGTCAGCCACCCTCGTGGCCCTCGATGACTTCTCCAAGGAGATCCCCAACCCCAAACGACGTGCCGGCAACTTCGAGCCTGAGGAGGACACCAAGACCATCCCGCTCGACCTCGGCCACACGGATGGGAAGGCGCTGACGATCAGCTCCACCCTTGAGCCCAAATAGGAAGCCGTGCTCGTCAACTTTCTCCGCGCGAATGCTGATGTGTTTGCGTGGAGTCCCTCGGATATGCCGGGCATTCCAAGGGATGTCGCTGAGCACTCCTTGGACATCCGGGCCGGATCCAAACCGGTGAAGCAACGGCTGCGCCGCGTCGACGAGGAGAAGCACAGAATCATCGGGGAGGAGGTCGACAAGCTTTTGAAGGCCGGATTCATCAAGGAGGTACATCATCCCGAGTGGTTAGCAAATCCTGTACTTGTCAAAAAAAAGAATGGAAAGGATAGAATGTGCGTAGACTACACTAGTTTAAATAAAGCATGTCCTAAGGTTCCTTTTCCATTACCACGTATTGATCAAATAATAGATTCCACTGCGGGATGTGAAACTCTCTGCTTTCTTGATGCATATTCTGGCTATCACCAAATAAATATGAAGGAGTCCGATTAGCTCGCGACCTCCTTCATCACCCCCTTTGGCATGTTTTGCTACCTCACTATGCCCTTCGGTTTGCGAAACGCCGGGGCCACATATCAACGATGCATGCTCCATGTCTTTGGAAAACATATAGGGCCAACCGTCGAGGCCTACGTCGATGACATCGTGGTCAAATCCAAGAAAGTCGAGAACCTAGTCGGGGACCTTGAGATCGCGTTTGGGTGCCTCAGGGCAAATCACATAAAGCTAAACCCAGAGAAGTGTGTCTTCAGGGTCCCTCGAGGCATGCTCCTAGGGTACATAGTTTCCCAACGCGGGATCGAGGCCAACCCTGAGAAGGTAACCGCAATCACTAGGATGGGCCCGATCAACGATCTTAAGGGCGTACAAAGGGTCACAGGGTGCCTCGCTGCCCTCAGCCGGTTCATCTCACGACTCGGGGAGAAAGCACTTCCCTTTATCGCCTCCTTAAAAAAACAGAACACTTCACATGGACCGTCGAGGCCGAGGAGTCGTTCTCCAAACTCAAAGCCTTACTCACCTGGCCACCTATCTTGGTGCCCCCAAGCCCAGCCGAGCCCCTCTTGCTCTATGTTGCAGCAACTACCCAGGTAGTCAGCGCTGCCATAGTAGTCGAGAGGGCAGAAGAGGGACATGCCCTGCTGGTTCAGAGGCCCGTCTACTTCATAAGCGAGGTGCTCTCAGAAACCAAAGTGAGATACCCCCACATTCAGAAGTTGTTGTACACCATCGTCCTCACTCGGCGGAAGCTCAAGCACTATTTCCTGGGCCACCCGGTTACTGTGGTCTCGTCTTTCCCCCTCGGGGAGATAATCCAGAACCGGGAGGCGTCTGGGAGAATCGCCAAATGGTCGGTCGAGCTCATGGGGAAACTCTCTCCTACCCTCCTCGGAAGGCCATCAAGTCGTAGGTATTGGCAGATTTCATTGCAGAATGGACCGGCACCCAACTACCCCTGGCGCAAGTTCAAATCGAGCTCTGGACCCTGTACTTCGACGGATCGTTGATGAAGACGGGGGCAGGCGCCGGATTGTTGTTCATATCACCCTCAAGGGTCCACATGCGCTACGTCATCCGCCTACACTTCCCCGCCTCCAACAACGTAGCCGAGTACGAGGCCCTCGTCAACGGTCTGCGCATCGCCATCGAGCTCGGGGTTCAACGCCTCGACGTTCGAGGGGACTCGCAGTTGGTAATTGACCAAGTGATGAAAGACTCGAGCTACCATGACCCCAAGATGGAAGCCTACTACAAGGAGGTCCGTAAGATGGAGGACAAATTCTATGGCCTCGAGCTCAACCACGTCGCCCGCCGGTACAACGAAGCTGCTGACGAGCTAGCCAAAATCGCGTCCACACGAGGCATGGTTCCTCCCAATGTCTTCTCGAGGGACCTTCACAAGCCATCTATCGACCTAGGCTCGGGGGATCCTGCCCTCGAGCAAGGGGTCGATCTACTCCCCCCTGACCGATCCCCCCTCGAACAGGGAAGAAGTCATGAAGATCGACGGAACAGCCGCGACGCAAACCCCCTCGACGGACTGGCGCACACCCTACCTCGAGTATCTGATACGGGGCGAGCTCCCAGAGGACCGCACCGAAGCCCGACGCATAGCCCGATGCGCCAAAACCTACGTCTTGTATGGGGATGGCCGCAAGCTGTATCGACGCAGCACTACCGGTGTACTTCAACGTTGCTTCACCCTCGAGGAGGGGAGGGCACTACTGAAGGACCTACACTCGGGGGCTTCGTCCACCACGCGGCGCCAAGAACGCTGGTAGGAAACGCCTTTCAACAAGGCTTCTACTGGCCGACAGCCGTCGCCGACGCTACCAAACTTGTTCGATCTTGCAAGGGATGCCAATTCTACGCCAGGCAGACCCACCTACCCGCCCAAGCTCTTCAGATGATACCCATAACTTGGCCATTCGTAGTATGGGGGCTTGACATGGTCGGTCCCCTGAAGAAAACAAAAGGTGGCCACACCCACCTCCTCGTGGCCATAGACAAGTTCTCGAAATGGATCGAGGCTCGACCCATCGCCAACATTCAATCTCGACAAGCTGTGTTGTTCTTCATCGACATCGTCCACCGCTTCAGGGTCCCCAATGCCATCATCACCGACAACGGCACGCAGTTCACCGGCCAAAAGTTCTTGGACTTCTGTGACCACCACAACATCAAGTTGAACTGGTCTGCAGTCTCCCACCCTCGAACTAACGGCCAGGTCGAGCGCGCCAATGGTATGGTTTTGCATGGCCTCAAGCCAAGGATCTTCGACCGGCTAAACAAACATGGCAAGAGATGGGTCGATGAGCTGCCCTCTGTCCTATGGAGTCTCAGAACGATGCCAAGTCGAGCTACAGGGTTCTCCCCGTTCTTCTTGGTCTACGGGTCCGAGGCCGTCCTCCCCACTGACCTCGAGTACGGGTCCCCTCGATTAAAGGCCTACAACGAGCAAGCCAACGCAGCAGCCCGAGAGGACTCCCTCGACCAGCTCGAGGAAGCCCGGGACATGGCCCTCTTCGAGTCAGCAAGGTACCAGCAGACGCTATGGCGCTACCATGACAAGCACATACGCAAAAGGGACCTCGACGTCGGCGACCTCGTACTGCGCCGCCGACAAAGCAACAAGGGGCGTCACAAGCTGACGCCATCTTGGGAAGGACCCTTCATCGTGGCAGAGGTGCTAAAGCCAGGGACTTACAAGCTGAAGAACAGCAAGGGCGAGATCATCACCAACGCATGGAACATCGACCAGCTACGTTGCTTCTACCCCTAAGGCCTCGAGGCCTCGTACATTTTCTGCATTATGCACACTTATCGCATTATGAATGAACAAAATGTTCTCGAAATACATTTCACATCCGTTCATAACTCTGAGGTAGCCTCGACTCTGTTCCTGCAAAGTCAAGCCTCCCTCGGGGGCTGACAGGGGGGGGACCCCCCTCCTAAGTCCTCTAAAAACTAGAACGTTTTTTCAAAACTCAGCACTTCTCTTTCCACCTTTGCCCCGAGTACGCTTCTTAGCTAAGTAAAAACGCCTCGAACTCCCTAAGGGTCAAGGGCCGTCGAGCCGGGGACTCTCCCACGCCTCAGGGCTACGGTACCCCCACTCGCTCCCCCCCTCAAGGGATACGAGCGTGTGTCGAACACTTAGTCTAAAAGCAACAACTCAGGCAAAGAAAAATAGAGATGGCTCGAGAGATAAAAACACTCAGATGCACCCCGAATAAAATGTATTAAAGTTAGGAAGCCCCCAGGGGCTCGACATCATATTGTCACAAAAACTAATCTATTACATGGACCTTCTTGTCCAGATTTGGCTCACAAGCCTCGACTACTCATCGCCATCGCCGTCCGGCGGGGGAAGCACCTCGGCCTCGAACAGCTTCGCCAACTCACCGCCGAGCACCTCTACGGCGTCGATCAGCTCATGGCATCTCGCCATGTTCGCTTCATCGGTCAGCTCCGGGTCGACGATGAACCGCTGGCAACGACGTTGAGGTCGTAGGAGTACCCTGAGCGGACGACCGTGAGCGCCCGCTTCACACCTATGTGAAGGGCAGCACAGACCTTCTCCATCATTCAATGGGTCGCGGCGAAGAGCCGGCGCAAGAGGGAATCTCCATGCATGTTTCCCGCAACCGGCAGCTCCGGCTCGACACCCATGCCGTCATAGAAGGAGGAGATGGAGTCCCCAAGCCTCTCGTTCAGGCTCGTCTCCGCCCCGAGGAGGTTCTGAAGACTGGTCAGATCGTCGTGGGCTCGGGCCTTGTCCCCTTCGAGTTCTGCCAAAACAAATAGAAGACTCCATCAAAACCAAAAAGCAGGGGAAGGGTCGAGACCAAGCGAGCTCAATAAGACTTCTAAAAAACTCACCTTTGGCGCGTGCTTCCAGGGTGACGTAGGCTTGCTCAACCTTCTGCAGTTGGCGGCGGATGTCGACGAGGGCTGCAGCTTGGTCACTATTCTTAGCCCAGAGGTCCTCGATGATCTTGCCAGTACCATCGAGGGCCCTCTTTTGGGCAGCCGCCGCCTCCTCCAAAATGGCGATATGGGCTCGAGCCTTCTGCTCTACGATGTTCAGCGCGTCGCGGTCGCGGGAGATGACGTCGATATCCAACTCGAGCTGCCGGACCCGCTCTTTGAGGGAGGCGCGGTCGGTGCCCGCCTGCTCCAGGTTGGCCTCGAGCTGCCGAACCTGCTCCGCCGTTCGAGCCAGTTCCCCCCTCAGCGAGGTGGCCTCCTCCTCAGCCTTACGTCGGGCCCCCGGGCGGCGTCCCGCTGCTGCCCGACCTCGGCAACCTCCTTGAGGGCGGCCTCGGCCCTCGACTGTGCCCGGGAGGCCTCCTCCTGAGTGGCCTTGGCCCCCTCCTGCGCGGTGGCCGCCTCGACCTTCGCCTGGGTGGCCTCGGCCTCCGCCTTCTCCAGCGAGGCGCGGAGGATGGGGAGCTGACTCCACTGCTCCCGCGAGCGGAGGATGAACTGGGACTTGTCGTGCGACCTCGCCCTCAGCGTCTACCAAGGATAAAAAGGAAGTTCACAACAAAGAACAACAAAACACCCAAGGTGAAATGGAAGGAAAGAACGAAGCTTACCATCATCCCATTATATATATCCTCGGACGCGACTCCCACCGCCACGCGCGTCACGTGGTCAAGCCACGCCCGAAACTCCTCCAGGTGCTCCCACTCTCCGAGCTCGGCTTGATCATCTAGCTTGAAGAAGGTGCGCCTTGGGTCTTTGGGGTTGGGAAACTCGAACACCTCCTGCCCCCAGAAATCGCTCGAGCGGTCGACCCTCCCCCTCACCTCGTCCATGATGGACTGACCCATTTCGAGGGTACCCCCGTGGGCCATCACCCGTTCTGCGAGGTTGGGGAAGTGGGTCACCCCCTTGAGCTGGGCGATCCTGGCCTCGAAGTGGTCTTGTAGGGCCGCCATCAACACCTCCGGGTCATCGCTTCGAGGAGGAGGAGGCCCCCACCGCGGGAACGACCCTGGGCGGTAGAGGAAACACATGTTAGCGTCTAATATGGTGGGCTCGCCACAGTCTGGCAGCTCATCCCCTCCTTCCACCTCAACCGAGCCAGGGGGTGGAGCACCTCGAGGATAGGCCGAGCTGACGCCTCGGACATAGCCACATCCGGCGCGCCGCACCCCCGCAGCACCACAACAGTCCCCTCCGGCTCCTGCCGAGGGGTCATCACCACCACTATCTCCGCCAGCTCCGTCGTCGTCGCTGTCCCCGCTGCGGGCGACGCCGAGGCCCCCTCGACGAGGGTCTCCACCGACGGCGGCACCTCCAGGCAGCGACAATCATTCCCTCCTCTTGCCACGCCTTCTCCTCGCACTCGCGCTACTGACGCGCCTCCCACGACGCAAGGTTCTTGGGCCACCACATCGGCGTCGGGCGCTCCAGTGTCTCTTCATCGCCAGCGGAGGTCAAGTCGACCACCTCCATCTCTACGGTGGCCTGGGGCTCAACCCTCTCCACCATGGCCGACGTCGACACCGGCTCCATGCTTTCCGACGCTGCTGGCGCACCCCACACCGGCACACCCTGACGACGAGGCGGGTCGACCTGCCTCTTCCTCCGCTCGAGCCTGCTCGGCGGCCGACTACGCATGCCCGCGCTGCATCGCCTCCCGCGCCTTGCCCGCCCATGCCACCTCTGGGGCGAGGGTCGAGGGGGACGGGGCAGTGGGGCTGGCTCCGGCCGCCATCTTAGCCGCAGCTTCCACCTTCAGCCTCTTGGCTCGGGTGGGGGACGTGGCCTCCAACGAGCGCTTCACCCTGAAAAAGGAACGCATGTGTTACGATTAGCGCGAGTTGCAACCAAAGCAGAAGGGAGTTCAGGACCAGAAGGAAAAGAGCTTACCCCATCGGGATTAGGGGGGTTCGGCCAGCGGACCTCGAACCGCTCGGGGGCTTCAGGCCAGCACCCCGAGAGCCGCTTTTTCCTCCACTGGGGGCTGAGGCTGCTCCCGGCGCCGTGACCTTGGTAGGGGCCGATGGTGTCTTTGTCGTCGCCGTCCTGGTCTCCTCCTGGGTCGACGGGCTCGAGGCCCGTGCGCTTGACTGAGCAGGCACCGGCGGCGTGCTTGACCCACCCCTCGACGGGGACTGCGACGAGCGACTGCGCGGTCGCCGCACCCCCTCGCCCTAAGAGGCCGCAGGGCGCCTGCTCTCCGGCTCGATCCGGGCGGTCGAGGCCGACCTCGACGTCGACCCTTGGCGCCCGAGCATCGCTCTGTCTTCCTCGAGCCCTTTGCGCGGCTCGACGTACTCCTCCTGCTCCTCCTCCTGCTCCGGCTCCTCTTCCTGCACAAAGAACAATATCCGTCAGGACCAATGTAATGGTCACAATCCTACACCACTATGCCATGCCGCCAACAACCTCGCCACTACTTGTCTCCTCATCCTCATCCACCTCCGAGGGGGACTCCTCCTCGGGGAGGTTGGCCTGCCTTTGCCGCGACCGACGTTGCTCACGTTCCTCTTTCTCTCGGGCCCTTCTGCCCTTATCCTTCTCTGCCTTATCCTTGTTCTTTTTGTCCTGCTCGGCCTGAAAGCGTCTCACCTGGGAGTCGTTCCGCTCCTCCTTCACCGGCGGCAGCGACTTCCGGTAAACGACGTTCCCCTGAGGAACGCGAGGCGTGGTCAGAAAACGGGCAAAAGGGGACGAACAAGACAAACAAGGGGGCATTGACAGAGAAGAGATGTCGTACTAGCTGGACGTGGCCCTGGTCCGGCACCATGGGGACGCTGGCGACGTTCTCCACCTCGAACGCGCCGGCAAAGGAGGCGCGCACTCGGTGGACCACCCTCTCGAGGGGCAGCTCGTCCCCCATGAGGCGGCACCCCGTGAGGTCCGCCCCCGGGCGCATCTTGTCGAGGCGTAGTGGGCGGACCATCAGCGGTACGACTCGCCGCTGATGAAACGCCGACGCCACGATGGCCGCCGTAAGCCCCGCTTTCTTCAGACGGGCAATCGCCTCAAACAGGTGGTCGAGACACTTCTGCTTCTTCTGCTCGACGCCGTACCTCCAGTGGTCGGGCCTCAAGTCGATTGTCCTCCCGGTGTAGGTGGGTAACAGGCCGTCGTCGTTTCTCAGATAGAACCACCTGGAGTGCCATCGTGAGTGACTCGACGTGAGCTTGGCCGGGATCCAGTACTCCGCCCTCTTGAGGGAGATGCTGCAGCACCCAGCCCTGACCATCCTGCGGCTACCGCCCCCGGCCGAAGCGTGGAACAGGCCCGCCTCGAACAGGTGGAGCCACAGCTCCCAATGCGGCTCCATCCCCAGGTATCCTTCGCACACGACGGTGAAGACCGCCGCTTGGCAGACGCCATTGGGGGAGAGGTGTTGGAGCTCCATGCCGTAGTGGTGGAGGATCCCGCGTAGAAGACAGTTGGAGGGGGGGGGATCCCAGCCCCGCCGGTGGAAAGCTTCGAAGCTGACCACGTAACCTTCCAGCGGGTTGGGCTCACGATCCTCCCTCGGCGGCACTATCCACTCCGGCCAGTCCGCAGAGGTGATAGGCCGGAGAAGGCCGCTCTCCACCAAATCTCCCAAACGCCCCATGGTCGCCGACGATGGAAGCCAGGCGTCAGGGCCGCGCAAGCTGTAGCTGGCCATGCGAGCAGGGAAGCAGATGCGCTCGGATGCAGGGGTGGAAGGTATGTTCCCAATCTCTCCTCTCCCTACTCTCGCGCGCGCAGAGATCCGGCTCGGTGGGCGACGAAGGCAATGGCGAAAGGGGAAGGAGGCAAGGGAGGCAATGGCAAGCGTGCGGAAGCCAAACCCCCGTCCCCGTATTTATAACCAGAAGCCCAACGAGCGGATCCAACAAAAAGATAGGTAAATCTCCGCATTTAATGCGCCCACCTACCGCCCCCTCGTATTCCACAGGATAGGGCACACCTGTCACGTCACCGCGCTCCTCGCCGCACCCTACGCCTACTACGGTTGCAGCCGAACGGACATCTCCTAAAAGGGCGCACCTACGGCGGACGACAAGCAATGATGGGCGTTGTCTTCGGAGGTAAGCAATGGACGTCGACCACCCCGTCGAGCTCTCGAGGGAGCGAAGGCTGGCCCTCGAAAGGGGTTTCGACAGCCGCCCTCGAGCAGTTCCTTCCTAGGGAAGTAAAACGGACTCCGGTCCACCCCGAAATCTTGAGGGAGCGAAGGCTGGCCCTCGAGCAGGGTTCGACAGCCGCCCTCGAGTACCCCGAGGTCAGGGAGGACCCAGGGTAAAACGGACTCCGGTCCACCCCCAAATCTCGAGGGGGCGAAGGCTGGCCCACGAACGGGGTTCGACAGCCGCCCTCGAGTACCCGAGTCAGGGATGACCCAGGGGGAGCTAGTACGAAGCCCAGCTCGAGAACGAACTCCCGAGTCCCCCCAGGACATATCCGAGGCATAACCATGGAATACCCAAGGATCCCTTCGGCGGGAGGCATCGAGCCATCAACTCTCATCGAACAGAGTTGGCACCTAGATAATCCACATGGTTTGCTTAATGAGGACGCCTCAGGGCTTCTGTCGACCCCCGTCGAAGGGGGCACGAGTTCTCACTTGGATATCCCCGTTACCAGCTCACAGAGGACTTCGAGGCTCGTCCGAACGAGGATAGCATGATGCTCTTCGCCCCACAATCCGAGCGCAAGGATTCGTGGGAAGAACGCTATGAGGTAGTGAAGGCCCAACCACACGAGGCTCGAGGGCTAGACTACGCACGACACCCCTCAATGAAAGAGGGTCGAAAACACTCGTAGCCTGACAGACAGAGCTGACCCCTCGATAGGGCGCTATGACTCCAGTTAATATTAATCCCCTCGATAAAACACACATCAAAGCCCCCAGAGGAGTTCTTAATCACTCCTCTGGGGCCTCGGGGGCTACCCCCGCGGGGTGCGCTCGTGCGCACCCCGCGGAGAATCGAACCTCTTACTAACTCTACAGACCAATGGCAAAAACCCCTATGCGGATTCTTCTTATCCGCATAGAGGCTCGGGGGCTACTGTCGGGTACAAAGGTAAGGGGTACCCTAACCTGCGATAATCTAATGCTTAACATAGCAACCATTTTTGAGGCAGAATCCGATCAGCCGCCTAATCAGTGGGAGAAGGCCCATCAAACGAAGGCTTACCTCACCAACAACAGTGACCAGTCGTGAGCCGGCCCATTACTGGAAAAATAGTAGGCAGGACACCCCTCCGCCTTGACCTCAACTGACGGACAGGGGTCGAACGAACGACCCCTCCGCCACGCCTTAACCCCCTGAATGACGGAAGAGGGGTCGATCGAATCCCCCTCGACCCCGATTGACGGACAGGGGTCGAACGAACGACCCCTCCGCCTCGACCCCTCGAATGACGGACAGGGGGTCGAACGAACGACCCGCAAGCAGGAGGCTCGATCAACTCACCTACTCCCAGTATGGGGTAAAGAGAATACAATGCGCCTACCTGCTCCCGCCTAACGCCATGGGTTCCCACTACCACGGTCAAATCCATCAGTTCGCCGCCCATGCCCTGACTCTCCGTTGATCGTACAACCACTGTGGCCACGCCTCAAGTATGGAGGTCAAAGGCACCCCTCGAGTCTTAAATGGGACAAGCCCTCAACCGCGTTTCTAGGGATGAGTCAGGGTCCCACAGGCCTCGATACTCCTCGACCCAGGGGCTGGACCCCCGTCTCCAACCACTACGGTATGGGGTCCGTCCGCTCCGTCCCGCTTCAACTGTGGAGCTTGTACCCATCTACAGGAGGCCAACCGTACTGCGCCATGACGTTCGGCAACGTCCAGTCTGTACCCATCTACAGGAGGCCAACCGTACTGCGCCATGACGTTCGACAACGTCCAGTCTGCTATCACCATGCCCTGAACACCGGAAGGACGGGAAGGCCACGCCGCTACAGCGATCGACGTCCCACCGCAAGCATGGCGCCGCGGACACCTCTCCCATACCTCTACAGTCTAGGATCTCTGTACCCTCAGGCCTCACCTTGATCTATAAAAGGGGACGCTGGGATAGAAGAAAAGGCATGCGCATTCGTATCGGCTCACGCATTCGGACATCAGAGATCTCTCAACGAGCCGAGACATCAGCTCTGACCCGCATACACCAAGAGCCAAGTCGCACACACCACACCCGATTGTTTGATCAACATCTCAAGCAATCCACCAGCTTACCTATGATAGCCTTGCTAGTCCTAGGCTTCAGCTCACTCTGAGCACCCCCGTATAAACCTGCTTGTACCCCCTGTACGAGCACTTCGGTACAAGATAATACAATCCATCCTCCCCCGCTGGACGTAGAGCCTTCTTTGCCCGAACCAGGATAAATCTTGTGTTCTTCTTGCATCACATCTGGGAGAGGGAGCACGCAATATACAAATTTACTAGTTGGTGGTCTTGACCCCCTGGGTCATAACACCGACAAATCTGAACCATTATAATTTTGCGCCCGATGTGCTACTCTTTTTTTTGCATAAAATGCTGATCTATTGTTGGACGTTAAATCCTATGATATCATCAGAATGGTATAACCGCCCATGCGAGATGCAGAAGTGGGAATTTTCTTCTATTTTTTTTTATAGAAAGTCATCGGACTGGTATGACAAGGAACCTCTAAAAGGTAGCAACATGATGGAAAATGCCTAGTTACAGGAAGGGCCACATCTCTTAACATCCTTGCCCATACCAGTCAGATAAATGTCAATAAGACATATATCTTACATGAAAGAGAGATCAAAACAAACCTTATTTGAATAATCCAATCATGTGGCCTAGATACTTCAGTTTTCAAGGACAGATCATTATGATTCTGTACTGCTAATGCATTGTCATTGCCACTCCTCCAACAGTGATATTGTAAGGTAGGTATGTCTCTCGGGTAGCAGGTGAGGATAGACACTAGATTGCCTAGGCAATTCAATTTGACAGCAATGGACGGAGGGATGGCATTGGTTGAACTTATTGATGTTAACTTTTTTTTTCTCAAATTTTATTGATGTTATCTTGATACTCGACTGTACTAATTAAGTATTGAAGCAAATAGCTAGACGTCACAATCACATTTTAATTTTTAAACGATGTTCTTCAGTGCCGTCCTGCAAAATATATATATGGACCGGGCCTGTGCCAAAGTCTACTATAAGTCTATAAACCCATAAACTAACTGGAATACCAAATGATAATAAAGATAGTAACAGTGATTTCTGTTGCTCTAAATGTCTCTGGATCCAACAAGAGATCTTGCATAACAACTGTTCTTAAAAGAAAAAAACATATCTGTTATGGCTGTCACATCAATGGACAAAATAGGGATGCTAAATAACAAGAGAAGTAAAAGTTTTTTTTTAGAAAAATCTTAATCTCACATATACATTAATTGTGTGCAAATTAGTTCCCATCTCATCCTTTGAAACCATGGTTGGACTAGTTCATAGGTGAAGCTATCAGGAGGCGAAGAATAACCCTGCTACCTTCTAAGGTTTCTGCTGTAGGCACGAACAAAGTGGGAACAAAATTTGGGCAACACAAGAATCAGCCTCCCCTGGAACTGGTATGAATTACTGGAGTAGGTAGCTTGTAAGGTCAGTAGTTCTTGTGCCAGTTGCTTTCTGTGCATAGACCACCCCATTCTGAACCTGTGTCGGTCAGATCACAACTTCCTCCGGCCAATTGAATTAAATGGCTTGAAATTATAGGGGACCTAGAAGACCTCCTAGCCCATACAACCTGGATGCCTAGACTTCTCTTTCTCAACTTGTCATAAGTCCTAGTAGAACATATACAGCGCAGCACATCCCTTCAAAAAAAAAAAAGAAAGAAAGAAAAGAAAACCAGCTATATTACAGTACGCATGTTCTTCAACCAAAAGGGCAGGTCACATGGTCTGGAGACTGGAGTTAGCATATCATGAACACGGCTGGTTTTGAAGATCTGAACTGTTTGGGCCTGTGCCTCATTAATCAAGTGTCCGTGCTAGAATTACTATTTCTTGCTCAGTGATTGAAGTGTTCAATAGACAATCTGGGGTGTGCCAACAGAATTCATAAAACAGCAGGCGTTTTCTTGCTTTCTTTTGCTGAAGGGATTAAAAGTGTTCTTAGAACTGCATTGCTGTTGAAAAGCTCCTTTTTTTTTTTTTGCCTGTCTTCCAGATAAGCCTAAGGAAAAGCTATGGTCAAAATACTGTACTGTAGACGGCAAGAGTTTCAAATGATGATTCATTGTGCACTCTGTCTGCAGCGCCAGCTTGCAGGATTGTTCATTCGAGCACAGCAACAACTCTTCTTCCACTCGCCAATTCAGCATCCGAACGTTAGGTGGCCGTCCATCCTCCTTTTTCGTCTAGGAGGAAGCATTTCTGTTAGGAAGTGATCTCCCTGTGATTGTGAAGTGAACTCTCTGCACTGGGGCTGATGGTTGCAGTTTAACACCCTCCACAACCATAAAATGCGCATGTTAATGTGATGATGATATTAGTAATAATATAAGCGCTAGGCAAGCAAGACAATCATGAGGAGACAGAAATCATGAAAGTATTGTCGTGGTGATCTGGCCCTGTTGGCTATCCATTTATGGCAGCAACCTCTTCTCTCGCCGCAAATGCCCCTGCAGGTCAAGCGGATGCCCTCTGTAGCTCTGTACTTCCCTTGGAAGTTTTGGTGTGCCAGAGCTGGGCTTTTACATCGGATCCAGGGAAGCTTGTTTTTTTCCGTGGACATCACGTATGCTTGCCATGGATGGACCACTGAATTCATTACATCTATCTGCTGTAATCCATGGATCTATCTGCTGCAATTCATTACATCACGTATCATTACCTAATCTGTGTTGTTCTGTATTTGTCGTTTATACTATAGATAGATTTTGTATAAATCTAGTTACATTTAAAAAGTTTTACTTAATCCAAACATGAGAGTACAATCTTTTGGAACTGCAGCATCAAACACTGATGCACCTAACAAAAAAACACAAGGAAAATAACACCACCAATGGTCACATTAGAATGGATTTTTTAGTGATTGCCCCCGCCCCCCCGCCCCCCCCCCCCCCCCCCCCCCCCCCCCCCCCCAGAAGAAGATGACAAAAGGAATGGTTCAGTCAATGAATAGAGCAAGAGCAACTTAATTTTTTGTTACAAATTAATTGAGCTTCTAATTGGAGCATTGGTTTTTTATACGAATTAAACACAGATTTATGTCGAAAAAAACGGGGAGATTGTCTACGTTCTAAATCGGACTCATGGGATTAGCAGACGAACAGCTTCTTTAAGAGGACCTTTTCTCGTTTTTTATTCCCCCAACGGCATTTGATCATAACTGCCCAAAGGGAAAGAGTCACGACTAGAAACTTTAGAATTTGAAATTAATAATCAGCACCAGTGGTCTAGTGGTAGAATAGTACCAAGGCAGTTTTGTTTTACTGGTGCATCATATAATTTTATTCTCCTCAGTTTTGTTTTTCTTGCCATTGACGTTAATTATTGTCGTACATTGCTTGTAGTTGGAAAAATAACCCAATTCAGCAAAATCTATGGAAACTAAAAATTCCCCCAAAGGCTAAAGTTTTTTGGTGGCGTGTTATCAATAATTTTATCCCTATCCATGCAAGCCTAGCCAAAAGACATCGATTTCCAAAGTTTTTGCCCTGAGCATCTCCAAGAGATTAGTCAAACTGATTAGCTAAATTTAGTGATTTTGTTGCTCTCTAAAATGGATAATATGAGAGTACTCCAACAGACTCTGTAAAACTAATAGTTACATAGCTAGTGAGGTAGACTATCTAAAAGTAGAGAGCGAATTAGGTGGGATAGAGAATCACTAAATTTGAAGAGTCATTTAGATAGTCTGTTAGAGACGTTTTTTCTTTAGCAATAGCTAAATTTAACTTTATAAAAGGATTTAGCTAGTCTCTTGGAGATGCTCTAAGAGGATACAACTTATCATACTTTAACTGAATGCACTTTGGCCCGAGCTTTCTGGAAATCTTTCTAAAATTTGTCTCTAAATTACCACTGTTGCATTTAGCTAATTTTAGTCAGGACCTTCTTGATACTGCATTCTGTTTGCACAAGAAATGCGGCTCTATATTATGTGACATGTGGGCATTATGGACAGCAAGAAACCGAAGAAAGCATGGAGAAACTTCAATTTGTACATATCAAACTTGCAGGTGGGCTTGGGAAATGGCAACTGATCTTATCGATTCTAGTCTATCGGCATACCGCATACACTTTGAAGATGTAAGTAAAGAAAGTTCATCGGTGCCCTCCCGTGATGGGGTAATTAAGGTGAATTTTGACACAGCTTTTAAAACTAAAACTTATCAAAGTGCCTCAGAAGTGATTTTACGTAATGCACAAGGTCAATTTGTAGCAGCCAAATGCAACACAACATGGGTCGATATCTGATGTCCTTATTGCAGAAGCTTATGCTTATCGTGAGTCAGCGGTAATGATAAAGGATCTCGAATTGTCAAAGGTGATTGTTGAAACGAACTGCCAAGAATTAGTGGCGCTATAGAATTCTAGAACTAGTAATAGGTGTGCTATTATTCCAGTGCTAAATCAAATCTAGAAACTTAGTTGACAATGCATACATTTTGTTTTGGCTCATGTAAGGAGGGAAGCAAACATGGCTGCACATTATACAACCAAGTTTGCTTTGCTTTCAAATTATAAGCATCTCCAACAGTTTGGTAAAAATAACTTATCAAATATTTGGTTTTGACAAGTTGCTAAAATAATATAACAAGTTAAAAAAATGCTATCTTTAACAATTCTCTATTTCTAACTTGCCAAATCAAAAAAAAAGGAAGAAAAAAAAACAGGAGACTGGCAACGGGCGCGCGCGGAAGAAAAAAAAGGAGACCGGCAACGGGCGCACGCGGAAGAAAAAAAAGGGAAGGAAAAAAAAGAGACCGGCAACGGGCGATGGCAAGCCGATCTGCGCTCGTAAAAATAGGCGCACGGCTGCCTCGTTTGGCAAGCGTGTAGAATTGGCAAGTCCAATTGGCAAACTGTTGGAGATTGTTTTTTGATTGATTTGTCAAATTTTAAAGGATGACAGATGATTTAGCAAACTGTTGAAGATGCTCCTGGTTGCATGATATCCCTAACTTTGTATCTCAATGTATTCAGCTCTCATGTTGAGATCTGAAGTAATATAAATTTTTCTTTTTCTAAAAAGAGGCGAGGATGTGAAGTCCTCCATAGGCATGATCAAATTTTGTAAAACAAATGTGCTCTTTGGATAAAGGGAAAGGTAGATGTGATTTTTTTTTATTTTGACGATAAAGAGTGGGATCATCTTAACTAAATAGTATTTTTTACGGAGGCTATTGGATTAGCCAGATTTTTTAGGGATTTTATTTTAAAGTAATAGCTAAGTTACCAGCTAATCGGCATCTAGAATGTCGATTGGTGTTCTGGTGGCTTTTGATTTTCTATTTTCTTTTCTTAACTTGAAATGTAGGAATTATGGAGCTCCAAAAATATTGTAACTTTTCAAGTGAAAATTCGAGCACGAGTCATTTTGCATGGATGTTCCATCATAGCTTTTGTAGCTTTGAAATCAAATTTTCTTCACGGAATGTTGTATTGAGTTTTTTTTAACTGTTTAGCATCCAAATATATCTAAAAATCCAGTAAAAATCATCTAAAATCATGTGTGAAAAATAGTATTTTGGTGATTTTCCTGGATATGTGCCTTGGTAAAACCAAAATTTTATATGATCAAAATTCACTTTTAAATCAGAATCAAATTTATAAGAATTGAAACATCCACACCATAACCATGCCCGATAAATACGAAAGTAAAAAAAAAAAAAGAGGAAACACAAAGAATAAAAAAATAAAAAGGAAAAAAGGAACAACAAAAATGGACTGAAACTAAGAAAATTTCCGTGGTTTATATTGGAGATGATATAAATTTAATGTTAGGGATAAATATAGATATAAATTAGTATTAATGATAGATGATACTCCCTTCATGCCAAATTTTAAGTCATTACAATAATACTAGAGAGTCAAAGTATCTCAAGTTTGATCAAACTTATATGATGATATAATAATATTTATGATGTTAACTAAATATTATTAGATTCTTCATCAATTGTATTTTTATATTATACCTATTTGATGTCATAAATTTTTATAATTTTTAGTATAAATTTGGTCAAACTTAAAGATGTTTTGACTCTCCAAGATTTTTTGGAATGAGTTATAATTTCGAATGGAGGGAGTATAACTTAACCAACTGAGTAGCATACTTCCTCCCTCCAAAAAGAGAGTCACCTAGTAAATTTTCTTAATTTCTTTTTGAAAGAAATTGTGGAGCAAAAACTCTCCAGCAATGCATTTATAAACCATAAAAGGGAATGCAGGGAACCTACAAAGCCATGTTAGCCAAGAGCTAACCGGGAAGAGGGGGTACTGAGAAGTAAGCACAGAATCCCAAAAACTACCAATTACAAAGTATTGAGTCAGTTCATTACATACTGATGGAGTGAAGCTTTAAATTCTAAACAGATGAAGTTTATCTTCATGCTTAAAAGGTGGGACGCTATTGAAGATCCATGCATTCCGCTCAGTCCATATGCACCAGGCCACGATCATAAAAATCTCCATGAAGAAAGGTAGCTAAGAAATGCCGCGCTGATGCTCTATCATCCATCGAGACGTTGCAGTGACCAAATAAAGCTAACACAGAACCACCGTGAGGTTCTTAAGTTTAATTAAATTTGTAGAAGTTATGTTAATAATATTTGTATCTAATTATATTAAATAATTGATCTAATGATTATTTATTGTGCACTATAAAATTTACCTCTCATATATATTTAGTCAACTTAAAATATTTTTTTTATATAAAATAGGACGATTTAAGGCCGGAAATCTTCCCTGCCGACCCAACCATAGGAAGACGTCTGCTGACTCCTGATTCCCTCCCCGTGCACCATCCACGAGATCGGCCCAGGTTAGCAAGTCCAACACAAACGAAGACAGACCACGAGCGATGATGGCCCAGGCTGTGTTGATGCTCTTATGAACTTTCATGTTCGGTACGTAAGTTTCTCTTTTCCTTTTCTTTTTTTTTTTCTATCTCTTTTTTCCTTTTTCTGTGTTGCTATTTTTTGTGCGTTGTTATTTTTTATTTTATTTTATTATATGTGTCCTTTTATGCTTCCAACCACTTTTTATTTAATTTTAATTTTAACTATTATTTTAATATTTTATTTCCCCTAATTAATTCTTTATGTTTTGCTTTAGTTTTTTATTTTTTATTTTTTATTTTTTATTTTATGTGAGATATATGTCATATTTGCATAGTATACATGTGATATTTTAAATTTTATTTTTTATTTTCTTGATTAAGTTATTTATTTATTCTGTATATTTAGCATTTGTTATTTATGCATTTATTTGTATTTTTTATTTCACTCAAATTAATTAATTTAATATTTTTTATTTACTAATTTTTTATATACATGTGATGTTTATGTAGTATACATGTAATGTTCTATAATGTATTCTTCGATGCTCACAAGTAAAATATGATGTTCTATGATGTATT
Source organism: Microstegium vimineum (assembly GCA_022036555.1). Lineage (NCBI taxonomy): Eukaryota > Viridiplantae > Streptophyta > Magnoliopsida > Poales > Poaceae > Microstegium > Microstegium vimineum. The sequence continues at coordinate 29,589,346 of CM039135.1, forward strand.
TGTGATGTTCTGTAAACATATATGTTCTAAGATATATTTTTTTATGTTCAGTGATTTTTATTTTTCTTTTTATTTGACTCTAATTAATGATTTCACTAATTTTATTATTTTATTTTATATTTCATAATATTTTTTTGATATTCATGTAGTATACATATGATATTCTATGCTATAATCTATGATGTTTGTGTAGTGTTAATGTGATGTTTCTTGATGGATTTGTGATGTTCAATAATTATATTGATGTTTTAGATATATTCGTGATGTTCGACAACATCTTTTCTTCACTCTTTTATCATTAATTACTTACTAATTTTATTTTTTATTTTTATATTTAATGATATATGATGTTCACGTAGTATACATATGATGCTCTATATTATATTTTTGTAATATTCGTGTAGTGTTAATGTGATTTTCTACTCTGTATTTATTATATTATGTGTTATATATGTAAATAATTATTTTTTAAATATATCTAAGTGGGATCTTAAGGGGCTGTTTGGTACAGCTCACAGCAGCTTTATGAAGTTGTTGTGAGCTATTTGATTTTTTATCAACATCTCTTTTCAAAACAACTTCATGGATAAAGCTATTTTTTTTCCTCTCTCACAAAGATATGAAAAAGGATGAAGTTAAAAAGCATAAAGTTGTTAGTGAAACTGTTTTACCAAACATTTTTTTTAAAATAACTCAGTTTCACCTTGAGAGTTGCTCATAAAGCTATTTTCTAAAAAAACAGATTCACTAATGAAACAGAATTGTACCCTAATTTGAATGATTTATTGTAAGAAAACATAGTGATGCAATCCAAATTTAATTATGAAACTCGGTTTAAGATTTTTTTTACTTTTGTACGTGCAAATGGCGTGTGTGGACTGCAGTCTGCAGATGCGTGCTGTACCTGAACTTGGGCTGCAAATGGCGCGTGTGGACTGCAGATGCCTGTTGTACCTGAACTTGACCGATTTTAACGTGTGGGGTGGGGGCGCTGGGTGTGGCTGTGTGTGTGTGTGTGGGGGTGGGGGGGGGGGGGGGGGGGGGGGTGGGCGGGGTCGGCGGGAGACAACGTGCCAGCGAGGTCGGCAGCTAGCCTCCCCTGTTTAAGGCCTAGTAATGGATATATTAAAAGAGCATAAAAAATAATTTATAGTAAAACCAAAGAAGAGATAGACAAATCAAGCTGAAGCACAAAGGGAGGTGACAGCCAAAAGAGAAAAGTAAAGGCGTGATCAGTTTTGACTTTTTGAAAAACTTTGTCCTATAAAGTTTGTTTTATTTCTTTTGTTGTACAAATTTACCAATCATGCACATTTAAAAAGCTTTGTCCAATACAGTTTGTTTTTATACATAAAGAGCGTTGCCCATCTTCTTAGCCACCTCCAGGCTACAGTAATGCAACTCCTAGATGTTTAGTTGCCTGAAATCAAGTCTGAGTCCCACTAGCCACCGATAGTCCTACCTCTGCGAAGCCTTTGCAAAGTGGGAGCAGGAGTGGGCTGCCAGCCTCCCATGAGCCCAACAAACCAAACACGGAGATGTTGAACATGGCACGGTTGATTTGGGACTATCTGCACTGCTCAAGGGACTCCGTAGCTACATGTACTTGTACGCCTTAAGAATTTATTGGGACTCATTTGGATGAATCTATTTTATAATTATAATTAATATATATATATATATATATATTAATTAAGCTAATATAATTGTATATAGATTGTATTTATTATTGGCTATACGAGATATACTTATGTGTTACATTTCTATTGTAGAGGAATAAGTTTAAAAGGTAGTATAAGTTACAAAGTAGAATATAACATATTGATCAAACTCTATCTATCACCGTGTGAACTTTGAAAAGTCATAAAATGTCACATTCTAAGCCAAATATTCTAATTTAATTTATTATAAGTAGAGTTTAATTCTTCCAAATAAAAGGATCCGAACAGCCAGGTGATTTCATGTCAATTTTGTACACTTTCACTACTACAAAAAACATTAACCGTGGCGGTTGAATTGGATTAACCATGTGGTTTTTCCAACCGCCACGGATCAATGGTCACGGTTAATCGGGGCATTAACCGTGTCGGTTATGTTAGGTCAACTGCCACGGTTAATAAAAAGAAAACAAAAAAAAGTCCAGATCCAAACCCGGTTAGGGCTGGCACTACAAGAAATGTACTAGTTTATGACAAAATGCGTGTCATAAACCATGCGCCTTATTCCATGGTTTGTGACGTTTAAAAGTTCATAAAATGTCATAGAAGTGCTTTCTGACATTCTATGAACTGATAAACGTCACAAACCATGGAATAAGGCGCATCGTTTATGACATGCGCTTTGTCACGTTTTGTCATAAACCATCACATTTCTTGTAGTGTGGATTTGGGCTGCTGGCCCGCGTCATGCGGTCACCCTTGCCCGCCGCCGTCGTCGCGCAGCCTCGCCGCGGCTCGTGTGCAGCCCTGCCGCCGTCGCGCAGCCACGCTGCCCTGGCGCGGGCTCGCGCCAGCCTTGCGCTGCCCTGACGACGCCGTTGCGCAGCCCTGCCGCCGTCGCGCAGCCCCGCCACCGCTGGCCTGGATCCGCCGCCCTGATCCGCCGCCCGGATCCATGGAGGGAGGGAGAAGACCGGAGCGCCGGCCGGATCCCCCGTGCCGCACGCCACCTGGACGCCCACCCGCCATGGATCCACGCCCCCGCGCCGAATCCATGGATGGAGGGAGGAGGGAAGGGAGGAGACTGCGCCGCCGGCCGGATCCGCAGGTTCGCCCGCGTCTCCTGCCCGCGCCGCACGCCGCCTGGCCTCCTGCCCTCGCCGCATGCCGCCTGGCCGCCCACCCGCCAGGGATCCACTCTGCCCGCGCCGAATCCATGGAGGGAGGGAGGAAACCGCGTCGTCGGCCGGATTCGCCCGCGCCGCAGGTCCGCCCGCGCCTGGCCTCTTGTCCGCACCGCCCACGCCATGGCCTCCGGCTGCTAGGGGAGCTGGATCGGGAGGGGAGGGGCGGCAGATGGGGAGGGGCGGCGGATGGGGAGGGCCGGAGGGGAGGGGGTGGCGGATGGGGAGGACTGGAGGGGAGGGGTCGGCCGGATGGAGAGGAATCGGTGAGAGAGGGAGAGAGAGAGGGAGAAGCGGTGGATGGAGTGGAGTGGGGGCCAAAACCCTAAAATTTCTTTATATACTGCGACGACTATATCGGGCCGAGTGGGCCTTTGGGCTGTTGGGCTCGGCCTCTATTTATGGAGGCGGGTTTTTTTATAATAACCGCCATGGTTAATGTCTATTAACCGTGGTGGTTGATATTACATCGGCCGACGGCGCGGTTTCCTCCCTCCCTCCATGGATTCGGCACGGGCGGAGTGGATCCATGGCGGGTGGGCGGCCAGGCGGCGTGCGGCGCGGGCAGGAGACGCGGGCGGACCTGCGGATCCAGCCAGCGGTGCAGTCTCCTCCCTTCCCTCGGCGGATGGAGTGGACTGGGGGCCGAAACCCTAAAATTTCTTTATATACTGCGACGGCTATATCGGGCCGAGTGGGCCTTTGGGCTGTTGGGCTCGGCCTCTATTTATGGAAGCGGGCTTTTTATAATAACCGCCACGGTTAATGCATTAACCGTGGCGGTTGTGCAATAGTAACCGCCACGGTTAATAGACCATTAACTGTGGCGATTAAATTATAGCAACCGCAACGGTTAATGCATTAACCGTGGCGGTTGGGACCCCAAGCCGGTGGCTTTTCAGGCCACCTATGTAACAGAACCGCCCAAATTATAAGAGATCAAGTACTAAAGTAGCCGAATTGTCTTCCACTAAGAGCACTTGAGCCCATATAATCCCGGTAGTCCGCCGAGTGTTCCGAAAAACCTCGGTAATTCAATTTTACAACCAATATCGCATGATCAAGTAAATACAAATCACTTACACGGAGTTTTCAGTGGAATTAAATTACATTTGAATTCACAAATAAATAATACAAGTATGAGTTTCAAAACTATTTATTGAAATACATTGCTAGCTTATACTGACATCCTCCAACAACAGCATTAAGATGAGAGATAGTATAGAGTCACCGAGCCCACGGTGGTTAGCTACACCTTTAACAGCATGAGACCTTCACCTGCAACAAGGTGGGATAAACCCTGAGTACTCGAATGTACTCAGCTAGACTTACCCGTCATAAACTAAAATAATGACACCAAGGATTATTCAAAGCTTTATGGTAGTGGATTGGCTTGACTCATTTTGCGAAAAAACATAATAATTCTTTTAAGCTTTAGTTAAAGATGTAGCATCAACTTTTAATCATTATTACCTGTCATCTACATTAGCCACTAGTCTATGCCAAACAAGTTGATTAGAGCATACAATAGATCCCATCATCATTCCAGGCATTCCATTAACCGGATCACCAACATTAGTTTCATAGTCGTGTAAATGTTGTCATTGCCATAGTCAAGTGCTCTCTAACCAGGAGCGATGGCGATTCGAATCGGATTCCTACTCAGCTGAGGGGGTATTCCCTACACAAACCACAGTCACGAGCGACGTGAGCTACAGGTCACCGAAGACGCTATTCGGGTAAAGTCGTGGGATGAACAGGGACCACCGACACCCAGGGGCCGCCCGAAAGCCAGCACGTGTGAAGGTCTTAGTTCGCGCCCCTGTGTCCGACTCCCCGCCTCGCACCAGCACGATGCGTCGCAATCCAAACTCGGCCCGAATAGTGTACCGGCTTCACGGTCGGAACGAGTTATCCTTCCAGTTAAGTGTAGGGCATGCGTTCAACATGACCAGAGGGACAACAACACAAACAGTCATTAGTTGACACGGTCGAGTCACCCCATCCAAAGTACAGGGAGTTTTCCACTGATCTTAGTTCGATTAACCATTCCGGCTATCATTCCGAGATGAGCCTTATCATGTGAGTAGGATATTCACCTACGTCTTGCGGGCAATGGGAATCACCCAACTTCTACTGAACTATGCCAACTAAGCATGACTGACACGTAATTGATAAGGTAACAAGGATATCGGTAATAGTAGAGTGAGCAAGGTATAATGCAACAATGATTTCACCCAACTCCTAAACTTAATGCATCAATAATAATAACTTAATTAAGATTTCATTTGTAAAGATAGGAGGTTTGTAATGCTCCGGGGCTTGCCTGGGAATCGACACTAGGTCCGTGCATGTTAGACGATACTCGCTCGGCGAGCATCTCAGATCCAGCTCGATACTTTGGTCGATCTTCTATCTTCTGGATCCATTCATCAACACCACCTTTGGTTAGCCCCAAGCATCACGTCCTTCACGTAAGTACTTATCGTACCTAAATGAGATGCGAGATGCATGTGCATGAATATGAAGAATGGTAACACGAGATACACATATACGACCATTTAAGACAAGCTCAAGATCATGAAAGGCATAACAAGCAATTAGAGTTATTCATCTAATTATAACACAAGTATAACACAAAGGAGAGAAACACATCAAGCATGACATACTATTTAATTTAAGTCAAACCATAGCAAATATTCATCCGTCAAGTTTACTTAATATATTAAACTAGCAAGAACAAGTTAAAGTAATTATCTCATACATGCAAGTTCGGGGCAACAATATAACAGTCATGGTTTTAATCATAACTGGAGTTATACTAATCCAACAAACATGATTCTTATATATTTGGAAAGCTAATTAAGTTGTCTACAACTTTCTTAATACCCAGAAAAGATGATTTAATAGTTAAACAACTCGAATTAAAAGAAAAAGGCAACTTTGTCCAAAAGTTGACAGATTTGACACCCCTTCTTAAAATAGTCATAACTCAAGTTATAGACCTTCTAAAAATATGAATCAAGACAATCTGGAAAGCTTATGAAAAGTTCTACAATTCATTCGACATTAGCAATTCATGATTCATATTTTAAATTAGTCAAAAAGCAGAGAAATGAGCAGATTCTAATACCAACTTAGAAAAGGCATATCTCCCAAACTAATGGGGATATGGGCACCAAAATTTAACACAAGCTAGATAACAATATTATCTACAACTTTGGTATTCACCATACCAACAGGAAATATCATTTCAATCATGATAATAATTATTCTCTAAAACATGTGCTGGCAGCCAAAACAATAATATTTCCCACTTGTTATTTTCATAGCACCCAAACTACTTAACAACTAGTCATGAGAATTTAACCAAACATCATTCATCATATAAGAAACACACCATGATTATTTTATAACTTTTGGAGCACTCCTTAATGGCGATAAATATTTAATCTACACAAACAAGCTTCTAAACGCAGCAGAACGAAAGTATTTTTAGAGCAATCAAAACAAACTGAAACGTAACATCTAATAGATCTAGTGCGTAGAGAATTTATCAAGAATTCCAAAAAGTCCTAAATCGCATCCATGCGATTTTTCTATGATTTTATATGATTTTTCGAACGTCGCTGCATACAAGAAACAATACACATACAAAAAAGACTAGTTGAATGCCCGTGCGTTGCTACGGGATAACAAAACATTTGTATTAAAAAGACATAGATCGCATGATAATATAATAATATTTTACATGAGAGTAGGCATCATTGATTCGTGTAAATATAAACGTGTTACATGTCAATTGTTGACATTAGAATCAAACATGTACAAATAGTTTTCTAGTAGGCATGTAGTGTGTATACATCATCTCCATGTAGAGCCCGATAAAATACATTAAAATATCTAGAAATAGTAACAAGTATAGCATTACATAAATAATATTTATTATACAATACAAATGGAATGAAAAAATACATTGTATTAGTGAAATGTTATATTAGCTCTGAAAGGATCAAGATGCCTAAGAGGGGGTTGAATTGGACTCTTTTTAACTTCTAAACAAGAATTAAACCTATAAAGAGCCAATTAACCCCCTAGTGCCTACCGCTTGTGTGTCCTAGCTAGAAAGCGGTAGCAAGTCAATAGAAAGCGAAACTTCCTACACAATTCTAGTATGAATTGAAAGACAAGTGCGGAAAGTAATGTGGTAATAAAGAGCTAGGGAAAGAGATGCTTGACACAGCGATGTTTTGCCGAGGTATCGAGGAGTCGACACTCCCCCTAGTCCTCGTTGGAGCACCTCGCAAGGTATAGCTCCCCCTCAATCCCGCGCAAGGGATGAGTGCTCTCTACGGGCTGATTCTTCGCCACTCCGGCTCGGTGAATCGCCCACAACCGATCACAAACGTCGATGGAGAAGGGCCGCCGACAATCCTCCGGCGATCACCTTCCTCCGAGCACCACCGGACCGTCTAGGTGATGTCGATCACCAAGAGTAACAAGCCTCGATCTTCGCTTGACTCACTCAAGCTTCACAGCTAGAGGATGCACACTTGAACTCTTGGATGAACTAGAGAGAGGATGGATGGATTCGTGAATCACTCTCTCTCTCTAGGGCTCTTGCTCTCTTCCCAACCTTCTCAACAAACTCAGCAACTCAAATGAGCAAAGGCTAGGTGGGAGAGAAGTGGGAGGGGCTATAAATAGACCCTCAGAAAACTGCCTCGGGCTGGCATTTTAAGTTGGCGACGGATGCTCTGTCGACTAGGCGACGGACGGTCCGTCGCATGCCCCAACGGCTAGTTCTGTTCATAGTTTGGGCGACGGACGCTCCGACGCCTAGGCGACGGACGCTCCGACGCCTAGGCGACGGACGCTCCGACGCCCTACCCAACGGCTAGTTCTGGACACTGTTCCCAGTGACGGACGCTACGTCACTGGGGCGACGGACGCTCATCCCAGCGTCCGATGCTACACTCTGGCTTGGTCTGAAAAACACCCTCTCTGGAAGGCCGACGGATGCTCTTCCCAGCGTCCGACGCCTGACCGACGGACAGCGTCCGACGGACCCTAAAAAACTTAGCCAGAAAACATCTCCACTGGAAGGTCGACGGACACTGTGGACTCAACCACCCAGCGTCCGGCGCCTTTGTCCGACGCGATGGACAGCGTCCGACGCCCCGTCAGGAGCGTCCGACGCCCAGAAAACAGTTCTATCAACTTCGTTTTTCATCGCGATGAATATGGAAGTTGTTCTAGGCTATCTTACGGTCAACATAGGCTTGCTTAGAGCTAAGGAAGTCAAGTGTGCACCAGACCTAAGTCATGAAGCTTTCCTAAGTCAAGCTACTAGTCTCAACCCCTCTTAGTAGTACGGTCAAAGATAAAAAGAAAAGCCCTATCTATTTCTAAGTTCCCTTCATCACCTTATGGCACTTAGCCTATCATTCTAGGGTCTTCATCATGTCTCTTTGAAATCCGAAACGATATCCATCTTGGGGACTAAGTGATGACCATAAATGCCCATTCTTGTTAATCACTATGGCTAAGCTACGCATAGCCTCTACAAAACACACGTTAGCCTAATAATCTCTAATTGTCGTTAATCACCGAAACCACTAGGGCCATGATTCTTCAATCTCCCCCTTTTTGGTGATTGACGACAATAACACGTCGAGTATGGATAAGAGTTATGGTTTAGACTTTATGGTGACTTGGAATGGTTGAGCAAGGGTTAGTGAATTTGTAATAAAGCATACTTGCTCACCCAAACCAAATCACAAAACATGGTACTTATAGATATGAATGTAAAAGATGTATTGGAGTATAGCGCAGAAGCTCAATTATCATTTAAGCATAGAGACATATCATGAAACATGAGACAACTCACAAGATATATTAGTGATAATCAAGAGTTTGTCACATCCAACCATATAAACATCAACCAAAGTAATCATCACATCACACATATAAACAAATGCATAAAATAGACATAATGAAAGAGTACGAGGAAATTAAGCATACAAAGATCCAAATCCCTCCCCCTATCTCTATACTCGACCCTCTCCCCCTTTGGCGTCTAGCACCAAAAACTAAGCGTCTGGGGCTGGAGAAGAAGGTGGAGGAGCTGCAGCCTTGCGATCGAGCATGATGAAGTCCTGAAGATCTGACTCGTCTGACTCATCATCTGCCTCGGCCTCTGCAAGTGTAGGTGCAGCGGGAGGAACCTCTGGAGCTGTTGTCTCAACTAACTCCCCCTGAGGCTCAGCTGGTGCCTCTGATGGTCCTGCGCCTGTAGTAGCGGGCCTGGGAACCCGACGAGTGAAGACTCGAGGCGAGGGGAACGGTGTCACTGCTAGAGCAACAAGTGACACTGCTACTGCAACCTCTGCGGGCTGAGTCTGAGCTGGAGAGGAGATTGCCACTGTAACTGCCTCATCTACTAGTGATATAGCATCTGTCTGAACTGCAGCTGGAGGAGTGGTGACTATCTGCGCGGACTGCTCGGGTGCGATCTCCGACGAGGCAACTGAAGAGAGGTGACTGCCCGTCGCCAGAGGATCCCCTGCAATCACCGGAGCTGGTGAGACTAGCTGAGCTGCTCTTGGTGAATCTTCTCCCATGATCTCCAAGTAAGAAGCTGACAGATCTCTCGAGGCCTCGGCTATGGTAGTTCCCAGGATAGGAGTGAATCCTGTCTAAAACTCACTAGGCGAAGCTAACCAAAAAGACACCTGGGTCCTCGGAGAATGATACGCGGGAGAAGCTCGTGCCTGGAACGGAGGAGTAGCTGGTGCCTGACTCTGCTGTCCTCCGGACGGTAATGCTGGAGTCGGAACCACTACTACTGGAGGCTGCTGTGAAGGTGAGGTGAACTGCTGCTGCTGTGAGACTCGGGGAACTGAAACTGAGGAGTGGAAGTCTGCCCGGAGCTAGAGGCCAGAAGACGCTCAAGTAACAACGTCTGAGTCTTCTGAATCTCTGCCTGCTGCAGCTGATAGGCTAAGAATTAGCGCTAGAACTCATCCTGCCTAGCCTGAGTCTGTGCCTGAGCAGCCAGCTGCTGCTATGTGAGCCTCCGTAAATTGGCAGCCTGTCGTCTCTGCTCCTCTGCCTGACATGACTGCTCCTCCTGCATCCTCGACAGAATAGTAAGCAATGTGGCCTCAGAGGTGCTGGAACCTGGAGCTGGAGCTATTGCGGCTGTGCCTGATCCTCCTGCCTCGTGGTCATGAGGCATCCGTGTATACTCACGCACCGGCTGGTAATCCTCGTCGGAACTGTCAGAGTCTAGGTCCTCTCTATAGACTGTCTCAGCAGCTATGTCAATCTCTGCATCTAGATCTGCCAGCTCTGCCTGAGCAATCTGCTCAACTGTAGCATCTATGACCTCTGCTGACTTAGGTGGCACACTAGCCTGCCTGGTGCCTGGTCTGTAAGCTCTGCTGGGGCGAGGCAGGTTTCCATGCATCACGAGCTGACTCATCGAGTATATAGGAAATTCAGTAGCTGACCTCGTGAGAGTGACTCTCATAGCTCCTGACCTGGTCTTGGCAACTATCAAATATGAAATCCAATGAGCAAACTGCAGCTGCCAGTGACCCCTGAACCCAGCGGCGATGATATCCTCAAGCTCGCTCACAATCAAATCCCAGAGGTCGAACTTCTCCTTCCGGATGACATGAGCAAGGAGCCAAAGCTGTAAACGTGTAATAGTATCCCGAGCTCCAATCCGAGGGAGGATAGTACGTCTGAGTACCTCGTGGAGGATCCGAGCCAGAGAAGTGAGGTCTCGTGGTGTACGGCTCGAACCCTCAGTGAACGGCTGCTGAAAGCACGGCCTCACGAAGTCTGTAGATGGCACTATACCATCGTGAGGTCGGCGAGGGTCCTCCTGATCCCATAGCAAAGACTGTGGATCCTCGTAGGAGAGGACTCTAGGTGAAATAGCTCTCTGAACCTAGCTGCTGTTACCCTAAAGTCACGTCCCTGAAATCCAAAGTGTAGGAACTCGTGATCAGGGGAGATCCATAGAGAAGCATAGAACTGATACACCCAATCCTTCTGATATGATCCTGATCGTCCCATCAGATCTGTCAGACCCTGAATGTACTGTAGGTGTTGTAGGATCTCTGGACCACCGATTCCCTCTATATGGGCAGATGGGCACACCCTGTGAGCCCTAAGAGGAGCATCAGTGTCGATGTAAGCTCTGTAGAAGTCCTCGTGTACTGTGGTATAGAAGTCTCGTCCGGCACGAGGATCCCTCTGAGGTGGGAACCAGGACTGAAAGTCGACGAAGGAGAGTAGCTAGACTTGCTTCGCTGTAAGCGCTCGAACCTGGTGCCTCACTAGGTCTGGGAGCTGAGGTCCTAGAGGACTAGGTGGTGCACCAGAGCCTCTGGATCGGGTAACTCGGCGGCTCATCAACTCACCAATGGAAGAGTGGCCCGCGGCCTCTGTCGGCTCAGTCTCTGGGACTGGCTCTGTCTGCTCTGCCTCAGTAGCCTCGACGGGCTCTGTCTCTGGACGCGTAGGGGACTCACGACGCGCTCCACGGCTAGGCGAGAGCCTCAAACCGGCGCGACGTCCACCTTGCTCCGCTATCTCAGCGGCCTCGGCCACTGCTAGCGCTGCAGCTGAATCAGGATCCATCAATGGCCTCTTGCGCTTCCGTGATATGACCTTTTGCTTGCCCTTTCCCCGGTCAGTGGGTGGACGCGGTGGAGGTGGAGGGTCACCACCACTACCGGGAACGGGACCTGCATTCTTCGTTCTAGCCATTTCCGGACTTTGCTAACCAATCCCTGACAAACAAATCCTCAAAAGGTCACACACTTAGATCCACTACCCACTGACACTGAAACCCTGACAATCCACAGACTCACAAACTGCAAGAGTGGCACGCCGGCCCTGGACTGTCCTTGCGAGGCTTTGCCTCGATCCGTACTCACGGGCTTTGCCCTGAGTTCACTGTCACTGCCCACTGCTCAAGCAAACACCTCAGACACTGACCCTGCTCGTTAGATAGATATGAGTATAACCATAAGCATATAAGCTAGAGATGAGAGTGACTAGAGAGTGAAAAGAAGTAGATAAGAAATAGAGATCGTTTCTTGCCATCTAAAAATCATACCTTGAACTCTGACCAACACAAGAGAAGGGGAAAAGATCTCTGGGTCAAATTTCCACAATCCACAGTCCGCAATCCGACACCCCAAGGAAGGGGAGGACAAGCAATCCTCAAAGAGAAGAGTGGATCCGCAGGCAGGGTCACCGGCGGCGTAGTTTGGCAGGCGTGTGCTCTGCGGTGCAGTGAAGAGTGGTGGCGCGGCGACGCAGGGGCAAGCGGTGGCGCAGGGACAGGCGGCGGTGCTGGGGGAGTGGTGCAAGGAGGAGTGGCGGCGCAGGGAGGAGGCGGCGGTACGGGCAGGGTCCCGCGGCGGTGAAATGGCGGCGGTAGGGTTTGGAGAACGGCGCGGCGGCGGACGAAACGGATCGGGAGAAACAAAGAAGGAGACAGGAGTTTTAAAAAAAATTCGCCGTAAGTTCGCGACGGACGCTCCGACGCGGAGCGACGGACACTCCGTCGGACTGCGACGGACGCTCGGAGAGCGTCCGACGGCATCGTCCGTCGGGCTTCCAGAACAGATTTGAAACGCCCGATCGCATTGACCACGACGGACGCTTCACGACGGACGCTAGGGGGAGTGTCCGTCGCCCTGTAAGCGGGCACCTTTAATCTCCGGACGATCGCGACGGACGCTGAGGCAATTGACACCGAGCGTCCGTCGGCAGCGTCCGACGCCTTTTAAATGGATTTTTTTCAAATTTTGTTTTTGCGTCTTTCTCCCAACCAAGTTCCAATCCCAATAAGATCCAAATAACACCTGATTGGACTTGATATGAGAACCATCTCTCAAACACTTATTTTCAAATAGTTTGCCATAGGCTTAAATTTAGTTTTAGCTCAAAATATTCGAATGGAAGCACCAAGGAGACATCATATGGCCACAAGAGGGTATAGAAGTGTCTTGAGCTTGGAATGCTCCCCCTAAGTGGACGAACACAGAGGATGCTCAAACTTAACCGAAAAGGAATGGCAAACAACACACATGCATATGCTATGCAATACGAAATTTGAATCTAGGTTGCTTGCAAGTTTAAACCGCGGTTAAGCTTTGTCACACGCTTTGAGGGCGGTTATCTTAACGCGTTAGCCAAGCCTATGTGCATTAACAAATTAAACATGTTATATTACATATGAATTCATGGTTCACACAAACTCATCTTTTAGTGAAGTTAGAGTGATCAATCACATTTAACTCGCTTCTCAACCTACAAAAGGTTGTTTCATCGAGTGGTTTAGTGAAGATATCCGCCAATTGATCTTCGCTCTTAACTCCAACTAGTGTTATGTATTTCCTAGCCACATGATCTCTAAGAAAGTGATGGCGAATATCTATGTGCTTGGTGCGAGAGTGTTGAACTGGGTTGTTTGCAAGCTTTACGGTGCTTTCATTATCACACAAAAGTGGAACTTCTTTTAAAAACACGCCATAATCAAAGAGTGTTTGGGTCATATATAAGATTTGTGCACAACTTGCTCCCATGGCAATGTATTCCGCTTCGGTGGTTGACAATGCTACACTATTTTGCTTCTTTGAGGACCAAGAAACAAGTGATCTTCCTAGCACATGGCACCCGCCAGAGGTACTCTTCCTATCAACCTTACACCTGGTGTAATCCGAATCGGAATAGCCAACTAGTTGGAAGGGAGCTCCTTTGGGATACCAAAGACCCATGCTAGGGGTGTGCCTTAAGTACCTAAGGATTCTTTTAACCGCACAAAGATGCGACTCCTTAGGGTTTGCTTGAAACCTAGCACACATACACACACTAAACATGATATCCGACCGAGAAGCGGTGAGGTAAAGTAAACTACCGATCATAGAACGATAGAGAGTTTGGTCAATCGGTTTACCTCCCTCATCGAGATCGAGATGCCCATTAGTAGGCATTGGGGTCTTGATTGGCTTGCAATCCTCACTCTTGAATTTCTTGAGCACATCATAAGTGTACTTCTCTTGAGATATGAAGGTGCCCTCCCTCAATTGCTTCACTTGGAAGCCAAGGAAGAAGGTTAGCTCGCCAATCATCGACATCTCGAACTCCTTGGACATCAATGCACCAAATTCCTTGCTATGATCTTGGTTTGTTGACCCAAATATGATGTCATTGACATACACTTGGCAAACAAAGATCTCTCCTTCTAGCAGCTTGGTGAAGAGTGTGGTATCCACTTTCCCGATCTTGAAGCCCTTCTTGAGTAGGAAGTCCCTTAGCCTCTCATACCAAGCTCTTGGAGCTTGCTTTAATCCATAGAGTGCCTTGGACAACCTATACACATGATTAGGACAATTTGGGTCTTCAAACCCGGGAGGTTGTGAGACAAAAACAAGTTCATTGATGAAACCATTTAGAAAGGCACTCTTCACATCCATTTGAAAAAGTTTCATTTTGTGATGTGAAGCATATGCCAAAAGGATACGAATGGCTTCTAGTCTTGCAACCGGTGCAAAGGTCTCCCCAAAATCCAAGCCTTCAACTTGGGAAAACCCCTTTGCCACCAATCTTGCCTTGTTTCTCACAACCACGCCTTGATCATCTTGCTTGTTCCTAAACACCCACTTGGTGCCAATGATTCGTGCTCCTTTGGACTTTTCTACTAGTGTCCACACTTCGTTCCGGGTGAAGTTATTCAACTCTTCATGCATGACATTCACCCAATCCGGATCTGCATGTGCATCCTCCACACTAGAAGGCTCAACAAAGGAAACAAAAGAGTGATGTTCAACATAAGAAGCAAGTTTAGATCGAGTTGTTACCCCCCTTGATGGACTCCCTATGATGAGGTCTTGTGGATGAGCTTGAAGCATAGGTGTAGATCTTCTATTAATCACTTAGGGAGGAGGTTGTGGTGCATCAACATCACTAGCTTGAGCCTCGGCTTGATCTTGAGGGATGAAGGTATCTTATTGTGCTTCCCTCACTTGTTCTTCATCAACTTGAGGTGTGTGAGGTGGAGAGGGTACTTGATTTGCATCATCTTCAACTTCTTCCACCTCTTGTGGGTTGATTGCACCAATGGGCATATTCTTCATAGCCTCCCTCAAGGGTTCATCACCTACATCATCAAGATTTTCATGCTCTTCTTGAGAGCCATTAGTTTCATCAAACTCCAAGTCATATGTTTCTTCAACTAGGCCGGAGGCTTTGTTAAATACTCGATATGCCTTGGATTTAAGAGAATAACCAAGTGTCACATCTTCTTTGGAACTTGCCCAAGTGTTGACGCTTCTTGTAGATGTACACTTTGCATCCAAACACTCGGAAAAAGGATATATCTGGTTTCTTCCCATTCACAAGCTCATAGGGGGTCTTCTTAAGAAGCCTTTGGACAAATAGCCGGTTGGCCGCATAGCATGCGATGTTGATTGCTTCGCCCAAAACTTCTCGGGGGTGTTGTATTCATCAAGCATTGATCTTTCAAGAGTAATGAGTGTCCGGTTCTTCCTCTCTACTACACCATTTTGTTAAGGAGTATAGGTGGCGGACACTTCATGCTTGATCCCAACTTCATCACAATAGTCTTCAATCTTGGTGTTCACAAACTCGGTCCCATTGTCACATCTTATCTTCTTGATCTTCACATCAAACTCATTTTGGGCTCTAGTTGCAAACTTCTTGAATATTGATTGAGTCTCTCCCTTGTCTTGAAGAAAGAACACCCAAGTGTACCTAGAGTAGTCATCAACTACCACCAAGCAAAAGAGATTGCCACCAAGGCTAGCATAGGTGGTAGGTCCAAATAGATCCATGTGAAGTAGCTCTAGGACTCTTGAGGTTGACATGAAAGCTTTGGTTGGATGAGTGTTTGCCACTTGCTTGCCGGCTTGACATGCACTATAAAGTTTGTCCTTCTCAAACACAACATCCTTCACACCTCTAACCAACTCCTTCTTGACAAGCTTCTTCAAAGTTGACATTCCCACATGTGCTAATCTTCTATGCCATAGCCAACCCAAAGAACTCTTGGAGAATAGACATGTTTGCAAACTAGCTTCATTTGAGGTGAAGTCCACTAGGTAAAGATTGTTGTGCCGAAACCCTTTGAATCTTGGACACAACTACCTCATTTGGAGTGAAGAGACATTGGAAACCAAGATCACATAGTTGTCCCACCGATAGCAAGTTGAAGATCAAAGATTGTACTAGCAAGACATTTGATATTGATTGATCATTTGAGATTGCAACTTTGCCTAGGCCTTGCACTTTGCCTTTTGAATTGTCCTCAAAGGTAATCTTGTCTTGCCCTTCACAATCTTTCTCAAGTGTGGTGAACATTCGGGAGTCACCGGTCATATGTTGAGTGCATCCACTATCAATCACCCAATGACTTCCACCGGTCTTGTAGTTCACCTACACACAAGCAACTTGAAGTTAAGCTTGTTGTTTGGGAACCCACACTTGGCGAGGTCCCATAGCCTTGTCCACCAGCTCCTTAGCAACCCATAGTACTTTGGGCTTGTTCTTCATCTTAGGACCGAGAAACACAACTTAGGGTCTACCCTTGGAGTCCTTGTTGATGATGAAGTGTGCATCATGAGCGAAAGGCCTTATGTGCTTAGGCAAGGTCTTGGGAGGTGGAGTCTTGCATTGGGATTCAAAGTGACCCTCTTGACCACATCCAAAGCACTTCTTGGGCTTGGGCTTTGGTGTGTCATAGTTGTTTCTCATGGCCTTGTTCTTGTAGTAGTTCTTAGCTTCTATCTTGACCTTGGCCTTCATGATTTGGTTCTCCTTGAACCCAATGCCGGACTTGTCGGTCTTCATGATAGTGTTCATCAAGAGCTCGCTTTGGAGGTTTTGGCCCTTGGTGAACTTCTCCAATCCACTTGCAAGTTTGATCTTCTCAACCTTGAGCTTTTCATTTTCCTCTTTGAGAGAGTTAATCAAGGTCATTCCTTCTTTGTCATCTTGCTTGGACGACTTGATAGTGAATGACTTGCTTGCCTTGAGGTTGATTAGCCCTTCCTTGAGCTTGGAGTTTTCTTGCCTCATCTTCACATAGTCATCATGCTTTTCAGCCTCAACTACCTTTTTTCCCTTGCACTTAGCATTTTGCTCACTAGCAACTTCATCAAGCAAGTCCTCACAAGAAGTAGCTATATGACACTTAACAACCGGGTTAATAGCAACATGTGTAGCAAGATCATTTGAAAGCAATTCATTAGCTATCACAAGTGTACCATGTTCATTCTTAACTTGGTTGTAGTCATCTTTTAGCAAGTTGTATCTTGTATGGAGCTCTTGTGTTGACCTCTCAAGCTTATCATGTTTCTCATTAGCTTGCTTGAGTGAGGCTTTGAGCTCCCTAGTGCTAGATGAGAGTTTTGTTCTCAAGCTTCAAATCATCATTAGCACTAGACAAGTCATCAAGCTTAGCATGCAAGTTATCGTTGGCTTTCTCTAGTGATTCACTTTTAGCTTTATACTTCCTAATGAGCTTAGTATATTTGTTGCAAATTACAATTAGCTCATCATAGGAAGGTGCCTCAAACTCATCATCGCTATCATCACTAGAGCTAGCCTCATCATCACTATCCTTTTTTTGTACCTTTTTGTCACCTTTAGCCATGAGGTATAGGTATGTAGAGGATGAGCCCGGAGATGATGGAGGGGGTGGCGGTGGAGTAGATGACCCAATCACCAAGGCGGCCACCTTCTCTTCTTCACTTTCATCTCCGGATGAGTCACTTGTGTCTTCAATGTCGGTGAGCCAATCACCAACAATGTAGGCTTTGCCATTCTTCTTCTTCTTGTGGAAGTTGAAGTTCTTCTTCTTCTTGAATGGCTTGTCATCCTTCTTCTCCTCATCACTTGACTCATCTTTGTTGCCCTTGTTGTACTTGAACTTGTTGTTTGCTTTCTTGTTCTTGTACTTGTCTTTCTTCTCTTCGGGGCAAGCATGAGCCAAGTGTCCAAGTTTGCCATAATTGTAGCAATCCATCTTGGAGAGAGGCTTTCTTGAAGAGCTTGTGAAGAATTTCTTCTTCTTTGAGTCAAACTTGACTCCATTCTTGTTTAGCTTCTTGAACATCTTGGTTATTTTCTTCACCATGAGAGCGAGATCATCATCATCTTCTTCATCACTTGCACTCTCATAAACAAGTTGCATCTTGTACTTCTCCGAGGAGGATGCCTTGAGTGCCAAGTCCTTCTTCTCCTCCTTCTCTTTTTCTTTCTTCTTGGTGGAGGAATAAGAGCCACCATCACAATTCTTCATGTACATCTCATGGGCATTGATCTTGCCCAAGACTTGTGTCGGTGTGGCGGCGGAGAGATCTCCTTGGTGAAGAACCGTGACGATGTGGCCATACTTCTCAATGGGCAAGACACAAAGGATCTTGCGTACCACATCGGCCGATGCCATTTGGTTGAGACCGAGCCCATTCAATTCCTCTACAATAATGTTAGGTCGTGAGTACATTTCATTTGCATGCATGGAAAAAGAATTGAGCTTAGCCATGATCAAGTGATAGCGTTCTTCACGCTCACTTTTTGTGCCTTCGTGAAGAGCACAAATAGTGGTCCACAACTCAAATGCGTCTTTGGCATTACGCACTCGGTTGAAGACATCCTTGCTAATGCCACGAAAGAGTATGTTCTTCGCCTTGGCATTGTGCTTATCAAAGTTGAGGTCCTCCGCGAAGAGAGTGCCTCCCTTTGTGGCGGCTTTGAGCACGCCCACGTCAACGGCCTCTAGATAGGCCTCCATACGAACTTTCCAATAAGGAAAGTCGTCTCCATCGAACATGGGAGGTGGTCCATCCCCATGGGACATCTTGCTCTAGGCGGTGAAGCCTAATTTAGAGCAAACCTTGCTCTGATACCAATTAAAAGGATCAAGATGCCCAAGAGGAGGGGGGGGTGAATTGGGCTCTTTTTAACTTCTAAACAAGAATTAAACCTATAAAGAGCCAATTAACCCCCTAGTGCCTACCGCTTGTGTGTCCTAGCTAGAAAGCGGTAGCAAGTCAATAGAAAGCGAAAAGTTCCTACACAATTCTAGTATGAATTGAAGGACAAGTGCGGAAAGTAATGCGGTAATAAAGAGCTAGGGAAAGAGATGCTTGACACAGCGATGTTTTGCCGAGGTATCGAGGAGTCGACACTCCCCCTAGTCCTCGTTGGAGCACCTCGCAAGGTATAGCTCCCCCTCAATCCCGCACAAGGGATGAGTGCTCTCTACGGGCTGATTCTTCGCGACTCCGGCTCGGTGAATCGCCCATAACCGATCACAAACGTTGATGGAGAAGGGCCGCCGACAATCCTTCGGCGATCACCTTCCTCCGAGCACCACCGAACCGTCTAGGTGATGTCGATCACCAAGAGTAACAAGCCTCGATCTTCGCTTGACTCACTCAAGCTTCACAACTAGAGGATGCACACTTGAACTCTTGGATGAACTAGAGAGAGGATGGATGGATTCGCGAATCACTTTCTCTCTCTCTAGGGCTATTGCTCTCTTCCCAACCTTCTCAACAAACTCAGCAACTCAAATGAGCAAAGGCCATGTGGGAGAGAAGTGGGAGGGGCTATAAATAGACCCTCAGAAAACTGCCTCGGGCTGGCATTTTAAGTTGGCGATGGACGCTCTGTCGACTAGGCGACGGACGGTCCGTCGCATGCCCCAACGGCTAGTTCTGTTCATAGTTTGGGCGACAGATGCTCCGACGCCTAGGCGACGGACGCTCCGACGCCCTGCCCAACGGCTAGTTCTGACACACTGTTCCCAGCGACAGACGCTACGTCACTGGGGCGACGGACGCTCATCCCAGGGTCCGACGCTACATTCTGGCTCGGGCTGAAAAACATCCTCTCTGGAAGGTCGACGGACGCTCTTCCCAGCGTCCGACGCCTGACCGACGGACAACGTCCGACGGACCCTGAAAAACTTAGCCAGAAAACATCTCCACTGGAAGGTCGACGGACGCTGTGGACTCAACCACCCAGCGTCCGGCGCCTTTGTCCGACGCGACGGACAGCGTCCGACGCTCCCGTCAGGAGCGTCCGACGCCTAGAAAACAGTTCTATCAACTTCGTTTTTCGTCGCGATGAGTATGGAAGTTGTTCTAGGCTATCTTACGGTCAACGTAGGCTTGCTTAGAGCTAAGGAAGTCAAGTGTGCACCACACCTAAGTCATAAAGCTTTCCTAAGTCAAGCTACTAGTCTCAACCCCTCTTAATAGTATGGTCAAAGATAAAAAGAAAAACCCTATCTATTTCTAAGTGCCCTTCATCACCTTATGGCACTTAGCCTATCATTCTAGGGTTTTCATCATGTCTCTTTGAAATCCGAAACGATATCCATCCTTGGGGCTAAGTGATGACCATAAATGCCCATTCTTGTTAATCACTATGGCTAAGCTACACATAGCCTCTGCAAAACACACGTTAGCCATAATAATCTCTAATTGTCGTTAATCACCGAAACCACTAGGGCCATGATTCTTCAACCTCGTCTATAGCGTTAGAACCTCCTAAAATACAATATTCTTCGTGAAAGTTCCAAGCATCATTTGGGTCTTCTTATCATTCACTATTTTATTTGATGTATTTTTTTTGGTATTCTTTTGAGCCTTTTTCGTTGCCTTCTTGTTCGCCTCCTCCTCCACTGCCTCCACATCAGGAGGTAGGGCAAGGACCTTGATATTTGTTTTTGTCGTGGCTCTAGACATTGCAACATACAACTGTGCATGAGAGAACACCGGCGCGGGCAGGTACACACCGACGTTCGGGATAGTATCGTGTCCGTGCGTTGTTACGGGACAACAAAATACTTATACTAAAAATATACTGATTGCTCGATAAAATAATAATACTGCAAAATTAAATATCAACATTAAAATGCTATTTAATTCAAAAATTAAAGTGTGTGAAATTAACACGGACATGAAGAGTAGGCTCATAAATTGTTTTGGTATACTATCTATGCGTTGCTACACGACAACTAAACTTTTGTTCTAAAAACACAATCACACCACAAGATAATAATATTATGAAATTAAATACCAATGTTAAAGTGACAAATCTAAAAAGCAAATTAAATTCGTAGAATTATTAATGTCATAGATATCACAGTGTAGTCACGGATAGCATGGCTAAAAAGGGTCACTGTTGATCTCATCGGGCCAGTCCAAGAGAATAAAATGCTCTGCTGATTGCTCTAATACTGCTTCCGGTACCAATTTTCCTTTCACCCAAACAAAATAATTCTTTCAATGCTATTGTTTTAAAGTCATGTAGGGTTTTTATTTTGTACTCCTTCATTCTCGTTTATGTGTTTTTTCTTATTTCTTTGTTTTTTTATACTCTATTTATTTATATTATAAACAAGCCCTTACTTTGCAATCTTTGCTTTACCGAGCAATAGAAATGGCAAGCCCTACATTTGAGCTCCTCTTTTTTTTTTGGAGAACATTAGCCGAGCGAGGTGCCTGTTGGCCGGGCATTCCTAGAGTCGACATCAAATGAAAACTCAATTCATAAAAGAGGAATTGCAATCTGCAGTAAAATTCTGGCTTTTTAAATTGGAAAATTCCACTACTCAGTTGTCGGTGCCAAATTGGAAATCGCATCTGGCTATACAACTGTGAATACTGTGAAACAATAGGACACTATCCTGATTTAGAATAAACACCAAGCTCCTATACAGTAGGCTACATTACAAACGCCTGATGCATGAAGTACATAAACATTTATTTATCAGTTATGAGCTAATATCCCCATCTCACACATCAAACCACAGTTGCACAACTTGTGATTGAAGTATGTTTACACTTGATAGTGCAGCTTGCCTCATCCTCTTACCATCATCAGAGAATCTGTCTTAGTCTTCATCACCAACAAAGATTATATTAGCAACAAAAGAAGAGATAATAGCTTTCATATAGTAACAATCTTAATGACATATACTAAATTTTAAAATCTTCTACAATCCACAAGTTAAAATTTAGTAACACAAGTTATTAGCTCAAAAATATAACTACCTGAACTAACACAATCTGAAGGCGAAATACTACAAGCTAAAGCAGGCAAACATGCCAGGCAATCTTTCTGTTGACTATTGGCGAACAGAGCAACGGGAACGCATGATAGTCACGAGCATCAGTAGAAGGTAGGCGCTTGAACCAATATACTGGTGTTATCATTATGGTTTGTGAAGCATAGAAACTTGTTGACACATCAAGGGAGCTAGGAAAATTACAGTTTTCAAGGACAGTCACAAATCTCGGACCATAGTTGAAAATTGGTTCACTTCTGCATTAGGGTTTCTCCTACAATGACAAAAACTGGTAATTGTTTTTTCTCTACTAAAGAATAAATAAAATTGTAGGGTCCCTGTCCTTAAGTAAAAAAACTAATCAAAGCACAGAATGAAAAAGTAGATTGGATTAAATTAGCAGTGGTACCATGTAGCAAACATTGTATATCATTGCCCCATGGCGAGTTTTCTTAAAACAAACCTCAAGTGAGTAGATAATCCAATGCAAAAACTGGAGGTTAGCAACCTAATAGCAATTGAAACTTCTTGGCTTACCTTCCATAGATCCCTAACAAAACAGGCAGCTCAAGGCCAACATGCTGGCAATTTCTTGTAATGCTGGCACTCTCTGAACTTCCATAGAGCAATAACAAGATGATATTTTCCAGACAGGGGACCAGCCCACACCTGCAACCACGAGCTACATTATGAGTTTGATGTATATTGAATAATGATGCATTCTATGTCTGATGGCCTTCCATGCAGGCATGAAACAACTACTGTACTAAAAATCTTGTGCTACACATGATCACAAATGCAAATAATTAAACTGACAAATGAGGTTATCTTCATACATGGAAATCTGCTACAAAGAATCTACTAATTATTTACTTCCGTCCCTAACCTAAACCATATTTAATATAAATCTTAAATGAAAAAGGTAACATTGTATTATTCTTACCATGACTCATCTGCTACAATACAAAAATATAAGTACATCACTTTAGTCAAAATGGCTGATCTGCTACACTAATCATCCCGCAATTGGTTTGATTTGCTTGGACAAATTGTAAAACCTCCTTCAAAATCTCAAATTGCTCGAACGAGGCATATGCAATACTGGAAAACTTCTTCCTGACAGTGCCGAAGTCCATTGGATATTAATCACTACATGGTAATCAGGCAACTGTGCCAATCAACAATCAAAATATTAATATTCAACAGCTGCAGAAAGTAGAGCAAACATACATCAACTGTTACATGTAGATCACAATAAATCCCATCTTGCATTTGCATAAGACGACGCAGGCGAACGACTGATGAACCTGGGTGGCCCAAGTCCGTCCCGTCTTGGACCGTCTCGAGTGGCGTGTGGAGTACCCAATCCATCATCCACACACGCGCGCACACCCTAGCGCGGCGGCGATGGCGTCGGACCCGGCCCCTGACGACGCAGCCGCGACAGAGAACAGGCACGGCAACGGTAACAGCCCGTCCCCGTTGAAGCGCCCCCGGGCGGTGATCGCGGCGGCCGAGATCCGAACTGAGTTCGCGCACCACGCCGCCGCCGTGTCGCGCGTCAACAACGACAACTTCGGCTGCTGCACGGCCTCGGTCCTCGCCGCGCAGGCCCACTGGCAGCGTCTCTTCTTCGCGTAGCCCGGCGCCTTCTACTTCCACGGCCTCCAGCAGGGTCTCCTGCGCTCGCGCGCCGCCGTTGCCGAGGCGGTGGGCGCTGGCGATGTATCCGAGGTCTCCCTCGTCGACAACGCCACCATGGCCACTGCCATCGTTCTGCAGCACGTAACCTGAAGCTTCGCCGAGGGCCACTTCGCGAGCGGGGATGCGGTGCTATTGTCCACTTCGCGAGCTACTGGTGTGCGGTGGCGGCGCGAAGCAGGGACGCCATGTCTGGCCTCGTGGAGGCGGCTGCGCGTCCGGCGGCGTGGTGATGGCGACGCAAGGCTGTCGGCGTCCTGGGCAGCGGGGAGGGCCGGGGCGACGCGTGGGCATCGGGGAGGAGGCGGTGACTGACGCGGGGTAGCGAGGATTTCGCACGGCGCGGGTGCAGCTGGGATGGGATCGGTGATTGACTGTGTTGCGTTGTTTCTGTCTATAAAGGGATCGCACGCGGCTGCTTCCAGTCAGGCGAAAAAATATTATTTCCTTTTTTCTTTGATTGCCGTAATGCTTTGATTGATATAGAGATTGTTTCATTTATATATATATATATATATATATATATATATATATATAACCTCGTCTGATTGCCGTAATCCTCGCGGACCGAAAGAAAAAACGTCGGACGAAGCAGTTTCTTTCCTTCAGTCGTATTTTTTTTTCCTTCTATCCCGTTTTGTTTCCTTCTCTCTTGCCTTCTTTTTATAGGTGGCACCAAGAACTCCCTTGAGGATGAAAAAATACAGCACCACAGCATTGTCTTCTTTTTATGCTTTTTAGTTGTGGGAGAAAATACAAAGGATGAGAGAGGGAATCGTTGGTTTCCTGCAGCAGGGAGAGGAGGCGCCGGCCGGCCTGCCTGGCCAGCAGGCCACGCAGGGCAGGAGCAGCGCTGCCAGCAGAGGGGAGCACAGGCCCGCAGCAGGGCCACGGTGAGCGGGCAGCACAGGGCGAGCTCGGCCAGCTGCGTGCTGCAGAGGGAGGACGCAGGCGGCAGCAGTGCCGGCGGCAGTCCACGGCCGCAGCATCGCCGGCGCTGCAGCGGCAGCGGCCACGAGCGAGCCGTAGACTCGGCCCAGCCAGGGCGTGCACGCGCGCAGCAGATGGAGGGGCGAGCAGGGCAGGTCACCGGCGATCTGCTCGTCCAGGCGGGCACGAAGGCCGCGGGCGAGGCGCGCACGCCGGCGCGAGCGGCAGCTCTCGGCTCCCAGCGAGCGGCCACGGCAGGCAGCGCCGCAACGCTGGGGCGCCGGCAGGAGACGCGCAGCGCGCGGGCGAAGACCGCCAGCGGCGCTCGCGAGCTCGGCACGCAGGCACGCGCGGGGCGCGGGCGAGGCGGAGCCATGGGCTCGGGCGGCCAGCTGACGCGGGAGGAGAGTGAGGCCGGGGAGAGGGAGTGGCGTGAGGGAGAAGAGAGGAGGGCCGGCTGCCCTTTTTCTCGGGCAGGGGAGAGCGGCAGGTGGCACGCGAGGGTAGGCCGGCCTGGGCGGTGTCTTGGAGACCGGGAGATAACGACACCATGTCGACATCCTGTTACCTCTTCCTTCTTCGGAAGAATTGCCCTTGTACACATCAATAATTACGAGACCGTCACTGTCGGATCCGTTTTTTCTTATTTTTCGAACCGTTTTTCCGGTCGCGAATCCGACTGCACCGTTGCGAAGGTCTCGACGAGTAGAACAACTTCTCTTTAAGTTGCATCGACATGCGAGGTCTCCAAAATGTCAGTCAAAACTGATTAAAAACATCTTCGGTTGCACTTGGATCGAGGTACGGAATATTTTCTGGTCATTTTCTTTATTTCCGAGCAACATGAATCTTTCACGACTTTTGTTGTAGAGTTCAACTTAAGACTTTTGAGCAAGGCTGTAAGACTTGGTTGACCTTGTATAATTATATCCGCTTCGTAAAGTAATCTGGGTAATTATAAAAGTCGTCATTCCATTTGACGTTTTATTTCCAAAGTTTATGAAACTTTTCCAATGATTTATATAGATGGAAATAGAGATAAGACACGTACCATAAATACCTTCTCATAATTTCCCGATATATGAACTATAGTCTATCATTATCTTCTGATTTGACTTAATTAGGATCAATCACTTTTTAGTCTGTGATTAAAATTGAGGGTGTTACAACCTATTAACCATGGAGGTTTATGTGTTTAACCGCCACGGTTAATAAAACCCGGTTTATGTGTTTAACCGCCACGGTTAATAAAACCCAAGTGTTATGCAAAATCATTTATGTAGTAGTGTTTCATGTGTATCACGATTCAGAGCTAGGCGAACAAGATGTTCTTATGTATTGCAGAGCGAGTAGTATTATATATGTATAAACAAGTAACAAAAACGTTTCATGGTCTATACAAGTTTGACCTATATAGTTTGTTTTTATACATAAAGAGCGATTTTAGTTTCTTGTCCATCTTCTTGACCAGCCAGGCTACAATAATGCAACTCCTAGATGTTTGGTTGCCTGAAATCAAGTTTGAGTCCCACTAGCCACTGATAGTCCTGCCTCTGCGAAGCCTTTGCAAAGTGGGAGCAGGAGTGGGCTTGAAGAATCATGGCCCTATTGGTTTAAGTGATTAACGACAATTAGCGATTATTATGGCTAACGTGTGTTTTGCAGAGGCTATATGTAGCTTAGCCACAGTGATCAACATGAATGGGCATAAATGGTTATCACTTAGCCCCCAAGATGGATATCATTTCGGATTTGAAAGAGACATGATGAAAACCCTACAATGATAGTCTAAGTGCCATAAGGTGATGAAGGACACTTAGAAATAGATAGGGCTTCTTTTTTATCTTTGACCGTACTATCAAGAGGGGTTGAGACTAGTAGCTTGATTTAGGAGAGCTTCATTACTTAGGTGTGGTGTACACTTGACCTCCTTAGCTCTAAGCAAGCCTATGGTGACTGTAAGATAGCCTAGAACAACTTCCATATTCATCGCGACGAAAATCGAAGTTGAGGGAGTTGTTTTCTGGGCGTCGGACGCTGAGGTCCAGGGCGCCGGACGATGACAAATGCACGCCCTAGCATCCGGCGACATTACAGAGAGCTCCAGAGACGTCCATTCTGCGACGGACGCTCGCGAGTATCCGAGAATATTTTCCCAGAAACCCGAGAGCAGCCAGTTGGCGTCGGACGCTAAGGCGCAGCGTCCGTCACCAAGCGTCGGAGCGTCCGGCACCTGCTGACGTGAACAGGAACTAGCCGTTGGGGCTAGCGACGGAGCGTCCGTTGCCTGTCGACAGAGCGTCCGTCGCCAACTTGAAACGCCAGCCCGAGACAGTTTTCTGGAGGGCTATTTATAGCTCCTCACACTTCTCTCCCACCTTGCCTTTGCTCATTTCAGTTGCTGAAGTTCTTGAGAAGGTTGAGAAGAGAGAGCAAGAGCCCTAGAGAGAGAGAGAGAGAGTGATTCGCGAATTCATCCATCCTCTCCTCTAGTTCATCCAAGAGTTCAAGTGTGCATCCTCTAGTTGTGAAGCTTCAGTGAGTCAAGCGAAGATCGAGGCTTGTTACTCTTGGTGATCGACATCACCTAGACGGTCCGGTGGTGCTTGGAGGAAGGTGATCGCCGGGGAGATTGTCGGCGGCCCTTCTTCATCGACTTGTGATCGGTTGTGGGCGATTCACCGAGCCGGAGTGGCGAAGAATCAACCCCTAGAGAGCACTCATCCCTTGCGCGGGATTGAGGGGGAGCTATACCTTGCGAGGTGCTCCAACGAGGACTAGAGGCGAGTGTCGACTCCTCAATACCTTGGCAAAACATCGTTGTGTCAAGCATCTCTTTCCCTAGCTCTTTCATACCGCATTACTTTCCGCACTTGTCTTTCAATTCATATTAGAATTGTGTAGGAAGTTTTCGCTTTCAATTAGCTTGCTACCGCTTTCTAGCTAGGACACACAAATGGTAGGCACTAGGGGGTTAATCGGCTCTTGATAGGTTTAATTCTTGTCTAGAAATTAAAAAGAGCCCAATTCACCCCCCTTTTAGGCATCTTGATCCTTTCAATTGGTATCAGAGCAAGGTTTGCTCTAAATTAGGCTTCACCGCCTAGAGCAACATGTCCCATGGGGATGGACCACCTCCCATGTTTGATGGAGACGACTTTCCTTATTGGAAAGTTCGTATGGAGGCCTATCTAGAGTTCGTGGACGTTGGCGTGCTCAAAGCCGCCACAAAGGGAGGTACTCCCTTCGCGGAGGACCTCAACTTTGATAAGCACAATGCCAAGGCGAAGAACATTCTTTTTCGTGGCATTTGCAAGGATGTCTTCAACCGAGTGCGTAACGCCAAAGACGCATTTGAGTTGTGGACCACTATTTGTGCTCTTCGCGAAGGCACAAAGAGTGAGCGTGAGGAACGCTATCACTTGGTCATGGCTAAGCTCAATTCTTTTTCTATGCATGGAAATGAAAATGCTAATGAGATGTACTCACGTCTTAACATTCTTGTAGAAGAATTGAATGGGCTCGGTCTCAACCAAATGGCACCGGCCGATGTGGTGCGCAAGATTCTTTGTGTCTTACCCATTGAGAAGTATGGCCACATCATCACGGTTCTCCACCAAGGGGACCTCTCCGCCGTTACACCAACACAAGTCTTGGGCAAGATCAACGCCCATGAAATGTACATGAAGATTGGTGATGGTGGCTCTTCTTCCTCCTCCAAGAAGAAAGAAAAAGAGAAGGAGGAGAAGAAGGACTTGGCTCTCAAGGCATCCTCCTCGGAGAAGTGCAAGATGCAACTTGTGTATGAGAGTGCAAGCGATGAAGAGGATGATGATGACCTCGCCCTCATGGTGAAGAAGACAACAAAGATGTTGAAGAGGCTAAACAAGAATGGAGTCAAGTTTGACTCAAAGAAGAAGAAATTCTTCACAAGCTCTTCAAGGAAGCCTCTCTCCAAGATGGATTTCTACAATTGTGGCAAACTTGTACACTTGGCTCATGCTTGCCCCGAAGATAAGAAAGACAAGTACAAGAACAAGAAGTTCAACAACAAGTTCAAGTACAACAAGGGCAACAAAGATGAGTCAAGTGATGAGGAGAAGAAAGATGACAAGCCATTCAAGAAGAACAAGAACTTCAACTTCCACAATAAGAAGAAGGATGGCAAAGCCTACATTGTTGGTGATTGGCTCACCGACATTGAAGACACAAGTGACTCATCCGGTGATGAGAGTGAAGATGAGAGGGTGGCCGCCTTGGTGATTGGGCCATTACTCCACCGCCACCTCCTCCATCATCTCCAGGCTCATCCTCTACACACCGATGCCTCATGGCTAAAGGTGACAAGAAGGTACAAAAAGAGGATAATGATGATGAGGCTAACTCTAGTGATGATAGTGACGATGAATTTGAGGCACCTTCCTATGATGAGCTAATTGTGAATTGTAACAAATACACTAAGCTCATTAGGAAGTACAAAACTAAAAGTGAAACACTAGAGAAAGCCAATGATAACTTGCATGCAAAACTTGATGACTTGTCTAGTGCTAATGATGATTTGAAGCTTGAGAACAAATCTCTCTCATCTAGCACTAGGGAGCTCAAAGCCTCACTCAAGCAAGCTAATGAGAAACATGATAAACTTGAGAGGTCAACACAAGAGCTCCATACAAGATACAACTTGCTAAAAGATGACTACAACCAAGTTAGAAATGAACATGGCACACTTGTGGTAGCTAATGAATTGCTTACAAATGATCTTGCTACACATGTTGCTATTAACCTGGTTGTTAAGTGTCATATAGCTACTTCTTGTGAGGACTTGCTTGATGAAGTTGCTAGTGAGAAAAATGCTAAGTGCAAGGGCGAGAAGGTAGTTGAGGCCGAAAAGTATGATGATTATGTGAAGATGAGGCAAGAGAACTCAAAGCTCAAGGAAGAGCTAATCAACCTCAAGGCCAACAAGACCTTCACCATCAACTCGGCCAAGCAAGATGACAATGATGCAATCACCTTGATCAACTCTCCCAAAGAGGAAAATGCAAAGCTCAAGGTTGAGAAGATCAAGTTAGCAAGTGGAATAGAGAAGTTCACCAAGGGCCATAACCTACTAAGTGAGCTCTTGATGAACACTATCATGAAGACCGACAAGTCCGGTATTGGGTTCAAGGAGAACCAAATCATGAAGGCCAAAGTAAAGATAGAAGCAATGAACTACTACAAGAATAAGGCCATGAGGAACAACTATGACAGACCAAAGCCCAAGCCTAAGAAGTGCTTTGGATGTGGTCAAGAGGGTCATTTTGAGTTCCAATGCAAGACTCCACCTCCCAAGACTTTGCCCAAGCACACAAGGCCTTTTGCTCATGATGCACACTTCATCATCAACAAGGACTCCAAGGGTAGACCCCTAGTTGTGTTTCTTGGTCCTAAGATGAAGAACAAGCCCAAAGTGTTATGGGTTGCTAAGGAGTTGGTGGACAAGGCTATGGGACCTCGCCAAGTGTGGGTTCCCAAACAACAAGCTTAACTTCAAGTTGCTTGTGTGTAGGTGAACTACAAGACCGGTGGAAGTCATTGGGTAATTGATAGTGGATGCACTCAACATATGACCGGTGACTCCCGGATGTTCACCACACTTGAGGAAGATTGTGAAGGACAAGACAAGATTACCTTTGGGGACAATTCAAAAGGCAAGGTGCAAGGCCTAGGCAAAGTGGAAATCTCCAATGATCAATCAATATCAAATGTCTTGCTAGTGCAATCATTGAGCTTCAACTTGCTATCGGTTGGTCAACTATGTGATCTTGGTTTCCAATGTCTATTCACTCCAAATGAGGTAGTTGTGACCAAGATTGAATATTCATCATTGATATTCAAAGGGTTTAGGCACAACAATCTCTATCTAGTGGACTTCACTTCAAATGAAGCTAATTTGCAAACATGTCTATTCTCCAAGAGCTCTTTGGGTTGGCTATGGCATAGAAGATTAGCACATGTGGGAATGTCAACCTTGAAGAAACTTGTCAAGAAGGATATGGTTAGAGGTGTGAAGGATGTGGTGTTTGAGAAGGACAAGTTGTGTAGTGCATGTCAAGCCGGCAAGCAAGTGGCAAACACCCATCCCACCAAAGCTTTCATGTCAACCTCAAGAGTCCTAGAGCTACTTCACATGGATTTATTTGGACCTACCACCTATGCTAGCCTTGGAGGCAATCTCTTTTGCTTGGTGGTAGTTGATGACTACTCTAGGTACACTTTGGTGTTCTTTCTTCAAGACAAGGGAGAAACTCAATCAATATTCAAGAAGTTTGCAACTAGAGCCCAAAATGAGTTTGATGTGAAGATCAAGAAGATAAGAAGTGACAATGGGACCGAGTTTGTGAACACCAAGATTGAAGATTATTATGATGAAGTTGGGATCAAGCATGAGGTGTCCGTCACCTATACCCCTCAACAAAATGGTGTAGTAGAGAGAAAGAACCAGACACTAATCACTCTTGCAAGATCAATGCTTGATAAGTACAACACCCCCGAGAAGTTTTGGGCTGAAGCAATCAACACCGCATGCTATGCGGCCAACCGGCTATTTGTCCAAAGGCTACTCAAGAAGACCCCCTGATGAGGACATCAACACCACACCAACACCATCTCCAGCACCACTTGGTCCTATTACTCGTGCTCGTGCCCGTGAACTCAATCATCAAGTAAGTTTATTATCAAACTCTTGTCCATTATATTTAGAAAATGGAGACACGTGCACTCTTGTTTTGCTCAGGAACAATGGAGAGGATCAACGGGACACGGGATGGGCGCTAGCTGGATTTGGACTGCAGGACAACACCAACTTGTGATGGATGCCACGACTTCATACAGACTCCGATTGGGACATTCTCGCACTTTTTGGAAATCTTATCAAGTCTACTTTCCAACGGATCCAGAAGCATGACTATACCTTATCAGATGCGTCCAGAGTCATCGTTTTTGTACCAAGACCTTTTCTGTCCACCGGTGCTGCGTCACCTTATTTTGGGCCTGTGGCCCATGTATCAAGTTGGGTCCATTAGGGACACGTCTTAGGGTTGGAGAATGACCCCAACACCCTTGTGGTCATCCTCCCAACTCCTTATAAGTCTTTAGAGCCGCCACAAACAGTTTAGGTTTTGTTTCGTCGAGTTAGCTATTGCTACCGCCTTTCATTGCGCGTGTTGGATCAACCGTCCGTCTAATTGTCATCAGAACCTCACCATATTGTGTTCTCAGATTGAAACCTTCATATTCATCTTGCAATTGAGTGCTTGTTCATCTTGTTCTTGCTGGTTCTTCGATTGCTTGCAGGACGGGAGCCCTAGTGGCTGGTTGTCGCGCCGCAAGATCACGGCAGCCATCGGAGGTGGTGTATCGGTTGCTAAGGCGCAGCGTCCTTGGACGGTTGTAGTCGAGCCGTGAACGTCATCTCCATCCACCAATCGAGTTATCCACCAACTCTCATCGAAAGATCGGACTGCGAACCCTACGGGTCGTCATCACCCCCTATGAGCTTGTGAATGGGAAGAAACCGGATAAATCCTTCTTCCGAGTGTTTGGATGCAAAGTGTACATCTACAAGAAGTGTCAACACTTGGGCAAGTTCCAAAGGAGATGTGACATTGGTTTCTTACTTGGCTATTCTCTTAAATCCAAGGCATATCAAGTATTTAACAAAGCCTCCGGCCTAGTTGAAGAAACATATGACTTGGATTTGATGAAACTAATGGCTCTCATGAAAAGCATGAGAATCTTGATGATGTAGGTGATGAACCCTTGAGGGAGGCTATGAAGAATATGCCTGTTGGTGCCGTCAACCCACTAGAAGTGGAAGAAGTAGAAGATGATGCAAATCAAGTACCTTCTCCATCACACACGCCTCAAGTTGATGAAGAACAAGTGAGGGAAGCACAAGAAGATACCTTCATCCCTCAAGATCAAGTCGAGGCACAAGCTAGTGATATTGATGCACCACAACCTCCTCCCCAAGTGATTGATAGAAGATCTACACCTATGCTTCAAGCTCATCCACAAGACCTTATCATAGGAAGTCCATCAAGGGGGGTAACAACTCAATCTAAACTTGCTTCTTATGTTGAACATCACTCGTTTGTTTCCTTTGTTGAGCCTTCTAGTGTGGAGGATGCACTTGCGGATCCAGATTGGGTGAGTGCCATGCATGAAGAGTTGAACAACTTCACCCAGAACTAAGTGTGGACACTAGTAGAAAAGCCCAAAGGAGCAAGAATAATTGGCACCAAGTGGGTGTTTAGGAACAAGCAAGATGATCAAGGCGTGGTTGTGAGGAACAAAGCAAGATTGGTGGCAAAGGGGTTCTCCCAAGTTGAAGGCTTGGATTTTGGGGAGACCTTTGCACCGGTTGCAAGACTAGAAGCCATTCGTATCCTTTTGGCATATGCTTCACATCACAAAATGAAACTATTTCAAATGGATGTGAAGAGTGCCTTTCTAAATGGTTTCATCAATGAACTTGTTTTTGTCTCACAACCTCCCGGGTTTGAAGACCCCAATTGTCCTAATCATGTGTATAGGTTGTCCAAGGCACTCTATGGATTGAAACAAGCTCCAAGAGCTTGGTATGAGAGGCTAAGGAACTTCCTACTCAAGAAGGGCTTCAAGATCGAGAAAGTGGATACCACACTATTCACCAAGGTGCTAGATGGAGAGATCTTTGTTTGCCAAGTATATGTCGATGACATTATATTTGGGTCAACAAACCAAGATCATAGCATGGAATTTGGTGCATTGATGTCCAAGGAGTTCGAGATGTCGATGATTGGCGAGCTAACCTTCTTCCTTGGCTTCCAAGTGAAGCAATTGAGGGAGGGCACCTTCATATCTCAAGAGAAGTACACAAATGATGTGCTCAAGAAATTCAAGATGGAGGATTGCAAGCCAATCAAGACCCAATGCCTACTAATGGGCATCTCGACCTTGATGAGGGAGGTAACCCGATCGACCAAACTCTTTATCGCTCGATGATCGGTAGTTTACTTTACCTCACCGCCTCTAGGCCGAATATCATGTTTAGTGTGTGTATGTGTGCTAGGTTTCAAGCAAACCCTAAGGAGTCGCATCTAAGTGTGGTTAAAAGAATCCTTAGGTACATAAGGCACACCCCTAGCATTGGTCTTTGGTATCCCAAAGGAGCTCCCTTCCTACTTTGTGTCTATTCCGATTCAGATTATGCCGGGTGTAAGGTTGATAGGAAGAGTACCTCCGGCGGTTGCCATTTGCTAGGAAGATCACTTGTTTCTTGGTCCTCTAAGAATCAAAATAGTGTGTCATTGTCTACCGCCGAGGCGGAATACATAGCCATGGTAGCAAGTTGTGCACAAATCTTATGCATGTCCCAAACACTACTTGATTATAGCGTAGCTTTAAAAGATGTTCCACTTTTGTGTGATAATGAAAGCGTCGTAAAGCTTGCTAATAACCCGGTTCAACACTCTCGCACCAAGCACATTGATATCCGTCATCAATTTCTTAGAGATCATGTGGCTAGGAAAGATATCACACTAGTGGGAGTTTCTAGCGAAAATCAATTGGCGGATATCTTCACTAAACCACTCGATTAAGCAACCTTTTGTAGGTTGAGAAGCGAGTTGAATGTGCTTGATCACTCTAACTTCACTAAAATATAATCTTGTGTGAACCAACCTTGCATCATGTGAAATATAATCATGTTAATTTAGTAATGCACATAGTGTTGGGTACATAGGTAAGGGGTACCCTAAACCCTTCGATAAATTAACGCTAAACATAGCAACCATTTTTAAGACAGGAATCAACCAACCGCTCAAGTCAGCGAAGAAGAGCCCACAACACAAAGGCCCCCTGCACCGGCAATATTGACCAGTCGAGGGCCGGCCTGCTTCTAGAAAAATGACGGACCGGGGTCGAACGAACGACCCCTCTGCCTCTACCTCGACGTCAAATGACGGACCGGGGGTCGAACGAACGACCCCCCGGCCTCTATGTCGACGCCAAGTGACTGTCCGAGGGTCGAACGAACGACCCCTCGGCCCCCTACCTCGATCTCTCCGACTCCGCCTCTGCTCCGGCCCTACCGCGACGCCGAGTGACGGACCAGGGGTCGAACGAACGACCCCCGGACAGGAAGCTCGATCAGCCTAACTGCTCCCGGCATGGGTTAAATTAAATCCGCCTAACACCATGGGCGCCCATGACCGCAGTCAAATCCATCAGCTCACCGCCATGACCCGGACCTCCGTCAACTATGCTGCCACTGTCGCCACGTCGCGAGTACAGACTCCAGAAGCACCCTCGAGATGTGAACAGTACAACCCTCGACGACGTCTTCGGGAATACGACAGGGCCACCCCGGTCTCGACCTCACCCCTCGACCGGGGGGCTCGACCCCTACCTCCAACCACCCCGGTATGGGGCCCGTCCCATCCGCCCCGTCCCGCTTCAACTGTGGGACGCGCGCCGGGCTACGAAAGGACGACCCTGCTGCGCTGCGACGTGCCGCGACGACTTGTCTACTGTCACCACGCCCCAGAGCGCCGGAAGGACGAGAAGGCCATGCCGCCACAGTACTCGACGTCCCTTCTCCAACACTATGTCGTGGACATGCCGCCCATGCTACAACAGTTTAGGGACCCTGTACCCTCGGGCCTCCCCTTGGTCTATAAAAGGGGACGCTGAGATAGAAGAAGGGGATTCGATCCGATCCTTTTTCGGACACGACAGACTCAGACTTCGGTCCTGATCATCACACTCTCCACACACCCCATTGCTTGATCGACCCCTCGAACAACAAACCAACCGCCTAGGGTAGCTCTGCTAGCCTTAGGCATCAGCTCATTCTGATCAACTCCATGTAAACCAGCTTGTACCCCCCCTGTGCGAGCACTTCGGGTGCGAGATAATACAAGTCATCCTTCCCCGCTGGACGTAGGGCCTTCTTTGCCCGAACCAGGATAAATCTTGTGTTCTTCTTGCATCACATCTGGGAGAGGGAGCACGCAATATACAAATTTACTAGTTGGTGGTCTTGACCCCCGGGTCATAACACCGACAGTTGGCGCGCCAGATAGGGAGAATTGTGTGTCGATCAACTCCAAACTACTCTCTCAGATGGATTCCACGATCCCATCACTTCCATTCACCGCTGTCGTCTGGTTCGGTAGTCTAGGGTTCATATCCACGGGCCAGGGCCACTACATAGTCTTTCCCTTTGCTCGTGGCCTAGATAGCAGCAGCTCCGGTACGCCGGGGCTAAGGAGGATCAGGCGACAGTCCCTCCGCTTGCGTCTTTGGCCTGCGATCAGGAGGAGGCGCGAGCGACTCCGACGCATTCGTCACCGTGCGGGTTCCGAGATGCCGGATGCCGTTTCCCCCGGCCCCAGCTGGCGTTTCGGGGGTCTGTTTGACCCATGTTTGCGGGTCGGGGGCGGGCACCTCTCTGAGCGTGACATTGGCTCTGCCACATCGTCATCTCAGGCGGTCCCCGTGGCCTCTCCGACGCACTCGACCCCGCCACCACCGTGCGACCCATTTCCATACGGGCTCCACAATGGCGCAAGACTCTGCTCTGCCCTCACAGGTTTGCAGATGCAGACACGTTGCAGGTCTCTAGGGACTCCGCCGCGTATGACGACCAACCACGTCACCGCCCCTCCACCAGGCGAGCACCCGAGGCCAAGAGGATCCCCGACCTGGGGCATGTTGTGGAAACGCATGGCGGAGGAGCGTAGGGGATCTTTCCCCCACTTCTACCACGACGACCCCGATTCGGACTCCCCCGATGAGGATTACGATCCCACCAGGGAATGCTTCCACCTCGATGGTCAGGCTGACCCCCAGGACGACGTCGACGACACCGCGGCCACAGATGAAGGAGGAGGGGGCAACGCTACACCAGCACGAGACGCCGACCCCCCGAGTCCTGACAAAGCCGATCCACTCCCGGACGTCCAAATCACGCAAGGCCGAGACCTGCTCAGTAAGCTCGAGGAGGAGGGCCTGCGACTTCAGCAACTCGAGCACGCCCTCGAGCGAGATCGCGGGCGCCCACAGGGTGGAGTAGCTCGCGAGCGGGCCCGGGAAGTCCACCGGAAAATCATCGAGGAGGGGGCAAACGAACCCCATGTCTACAACCGCGCCAGCCAAAATGTCGTAGTAGCCGCAATGCTGCTCCGCGACATGCCGGCGCCATCGATGCCCCAAGCACGACGCATTAGGAACGAAATCCAGGGGCTCCTCCAAACTGCGGCCGTGCAGCAGGCAGAAAGCTTGGCCTCGAGGTGTCGAGGGGCTGCCTCCGAGCGTCAGGAAGTACCCCCTCGACAGAATCGAGAGGTATCCGTCCACCAGGACAAAAGCACCCCATGTCCAAATGGAGCGACGACCAGTTCGAGAACGCCTCGTCGACGATCGACCGCCGCGAGTAAACAATCGACGCTGGTACGGCGACGCCGAGGCTCGAGGCTATAGCGCTCACCGAGGTGGGCGCTACGACAACGACGAAGATTGATGTCGGTCTCCGGAGCCGCCAGGGCCCCGAGTCTTCGGTAGAGCCATCCGGCGAACCGCCTTACCTGTCCGCTTTCGTCCACCCACCAGCCTGGTCAAGTACAACGGCGAAACCAAGCCAGAGCTCTGGCTTGCCGATTTTAGGTTGGCATGTCAGCTGGGAGGAGCCGACAACGACCACGTCATCATTCGGCAACTCCCACTGTTCCTCTCCGACACCGCTCGTAGATGGCTCGAAGAGCTACCCCCGGACTTGATCCAAGACTGGCCTAACCTGGTCAGGATCTTCGAGGGAAACTTCAAGGGCACCTACGAGCGGCCAGGCAACCCCTGGGATCTCCGCAGCTGCAAGCAGAAGCTAGGGGAGACCCTCCGCGCCTTCACCCATCGGTTCTCGAGGCAGCGTACCGCGCTAACCCACATCTCCGACCACGAGGTCATCACGAGGTTCATCGCCGGAACAACCTGCAAGGAGTTGGTGCGGGAGCTGGGACGAAACACCCCCAAGACCGCCAACGAGCTCATGGACATCATCGCCAACTACGCAGCTGGCGAAGAAGCCATTGGCGCGTTCTTCCAGATACCTCCAGACCAGGGGAAGGGCAATGCGGACGAGCCCGGGGGCTCTGACAACGGGCCCAAGAAGAATAATGGGCCCAAAAGGAACAACAACGGCAATGGCGGCAGGAAGAAGAAAAAGAAGAACCAGCCGGGCCGACGCAACGTCGAGCCCGACGATCTTGTCGCCGCAGTAGAAAAGAAGAAGCCTCGAGGGCCCCCTCCCGACGGGGGCGTCTTCGACAAGATGCTGAAGGAACCCTGTCCCTATCATATGGGACCGGCCAACCACCGTCTCAAGGACTGTCACATGCTTAGAAAGCACTTCATCCCTCCCGGCTTCAAGAAAGATGACGGCAAGGAAAACCCACCCTACGACCTCCACGTCAAGGGCGATGCCAAGAAAGGGGGCTTCCCCGAAATTCACGACTGCTACATGATCTACGGGGGACCCTCGACTCGACTCAGCACGCGCCAGCGCAAAAGGGACCATCGAGAGGTCTTCTCCGTTCGAGCCCAGGCTCCTCGATACCTCGACTGGTCCCACACGCCGATCACCTTTGACCAGGACGACCACCCCGAGCACATCCCCAACGCAGGGGTCTACCCGCTCGTCGTCGACCCGATCATCCTCAACACCCGCCTTACAAAGGTACTTATGGATGGGGGAAGCAGCCTCAACATCATCTATGACGAGACCCTCGACCTCCTGGGGATCCCAAGGACCATGCTCCTGCCCAGCGCGGGGGGATTCCACGGGATCGTTCCAGGGAAGAAGGCACTCCCGATCGGCCATGTCAAGCTACCCGTTTGTTTCGGCGTTCCCTCGAACTTTCGAAAGGAAGAGATGACCTTCGCGGTGGCTGCATTCCAAGGCATCTACCACGCCATCATCAGTTGACCGGGGTACGCCAAGTTCATGGCCATCCCGAACTATGCCTACCTCAAGCTCAAGATGCCAGGGCCCACGGGGGTCATCACCGTCGGCACCTCCTATGAGCACGCATACGACTGCAACGTCGAGTGCGTGGAAAGCGCCGAAGCTATCGAAGAGCCGGCCATCCTCGCGGCCCTCGACGACTTGTCCAGGGAGATCCCCGACCCCAAGCAACATGCCGGCAACTTCAAGCCGGCGGAAGACACCAAGACCATCCCGCTCGACCCCGGCCATGCGGATGGGAAGGTGCTGACGATCAGCGCCATCCTCGAGCCCAAATAGGAAGCCGTGCTCGTCGACTTTCTCCGTGCGAATGCCGATGTGTTTGCATGGAGCCCCTCGGATATGCCGGGCATTCCGAGGGAGGTCGCCGAGCATTCTTGGACATCCGAGCCGGGTCCAAACCGGTGAAGCAAAGGTTGCGCCGTTTCGACGAGGAGAAGCGTAGGATCATCGGGGAGGAGGTCGATAAGCTTTTGAAGGCCGGATTCATCAAGGAGGTACATCATCCCGAGTGGTTAGCAAATCCCGTACTTGTTAAGAAAAAGAATGGGAAGGATAGGATGTGCGTAGACTACACTAGTTTAAATAAAGCCTGCCCCAAGGTTCCTTTCCCACTACCACGCATCGATCAAGTAGTAGATTCCACTGCGGGACGTGAAACCATCTGCTTCCTTGACGCGTATTCCGGCTACCACCAAATAAACATGAAGGAGTCCGATCAGCTCGCGACTTCCTTCATCACCCCCTTTGGCATGTTTTGCTACCTCACCATGCCCTTCGGCCTGCGCAACGCTGGGGCCACGTATCAGCGATGCATGCTCCACGTCTTTGGGAAACACATAGGGCCAACCGTCGAGGCCTACATCGACGACATCGTGGTCAAGTCCAAAACAGTCGGAAACCTGGTCGGAGACCTCGAGATCGCTTTTGGGTGCCTCCGAGCGAACCACATAAAACTAAACCATGAGAAGTGTGTCTTCGGAGTTCCTCGAGGCATGCTCCTAGGGTACATAGTTTCCCAATGCGGGATCGAGGTCAATCCCAAGAAGTTAACCGCAATCACAAGGGTGGGCCCGATCAACGACCTCAAAAGCGTACAAAGGGTTACGGGGTGCCTCGCCGCCCTCAGCCGGTTCATCTTGAGGCTCGGAGAAAAGGCTCTGCCCCTTTACCGCCTCCTGAAGAAAACGGAATGCTTCGCGTGGACCGCCGAGGCCGAGGAATCACTCTCGAAGCTCAAAGCCTTGCTCACCTCGTCGCCTGTCTTGGTACCCCCGAGTCCGGCCGAGCCCCTCCTGCTCTATGTCGCAGCAACTACCCAGGTAGTCAGCGCTGCCGTAGTGGTTGAGAGTGCAGCCTTTGCCGGTTCAGAGGCCTGTCTACTTCATGAGCGAGGTGCTTTCCGAGACCAAGAGGAGATACCCCCACATCCAGAAGCTGTTGTACGCGATCATCCTCACTCGGCGCAAGCTCCAGCACTATTTCCTGGGCCACCCGGTTACTGTGGTCTCGTCTTTCCCCCTCGGGGAGATAGTCCAGAACCGGGAGGCATCGGGAAGAATCGCCAAGTGGTCGGTCGAGATCATGGGGGAACCCTCTCCTACGCCCCTCGGAAGGCCATCAAGTCTCAGGTATTGGCAGATTTCATTGCAGAATGGACCGACACCCAACTACCCCCGGCGCAGGTTCAAACCGAGCTCTAGACCATGTACTTCGACGGATCATTGATGAAGACGGGGGTAGGCGCCGGATTGCTATTCATATCGCCCTCAGGGGTTCACATGCGCTACGTCATCCGTCTCCACTTCCCCGCCTCCAACAAAGTAGCCGAGTACGAGGCCCTCGTCAACGGCCTGCGCATCGCCATCGAGCTCGGGGTTCGACGCCTCGACGTACGAGGGGACTCGCAGTTGGTGATCGACCAAGTAATGAAAGATTCGAGCTGCCACGACCCCAAGATGGAGGCCTACTGCAAGGAGGTCCGAAAACTCGAGGACAAATTCTACGGCCTCGAGCTCAACCACACCGCCCGCCGGTACAACGAAGCTGCCGACGAGCTGGCCAAAATCGCGTCTACTCGAGGTACGGTTCCTCCCGACGTCTTCTCGAGGGATCTTCACAAGCCGTCCGTCGACCTAGACTCGGGGGCTCCGGCCCTTGAGAAAGGGGTCGATCCACCCCCCTCGACTGATCCCCCCTCAAACGGGGAAGAAGGCATGGAGATCGACGGGGCTGCCACAGCGCCAACCCCCCCGACAGATTGGCGCGCACCCTACCTCGAGTATCTGACACGGGGCGAACTCCCAGAGGACCGCACGGAGGCCCGCCGTATAGCCCGACGTGCCAAAATCTACGTCTTGTATGGGGACGGCCGCGGGCTATATCGACGTAGCCCTTCCGGGGTACTTCAACGCTGCCTCACCCTCGCAGAGGGGAGGGCACTGCTGAAGGATCTACACTCGGGGGCTTGCGGCCACCATGCGGCACCAAGAACGCTGGTAGGAAGCGCCTTCTGACAAGGCTTCTACTGGCCGACAGCCGTCACCGACACCACCAAACTCGTCCGATCCTGCAAGGGATGCCAATTCTACGCCAGGCAGACCCACCTACCCGCCCAAGCTCTTCAGATGATACCTATAACCTGGTCGTTCGCAGTATGGGGGCTCGACATGGTCGGCCCCCTGAAAAGAACCAAGGGTGGACACACCCACCTCCTTGTGGCTATAGACAAGTTCTCGAAGTGGATCGAGGCTCGACCCATCGCCAATATCCAGTCTCGACAAGCCGTGCTATTCTTCACCGACATCATCCACCGCTTCGGGGTCCCCAACGTCATCATCACCGACAACGGCACGTAGTTCACCGGCCAAAAGTTCCTGGACTTCTGTGACCACCACCACATCAGGGTGAATTGGTCTGCAGTTGCCCACCCCCGAACTAACGGTCAGGTCGAGCGCGCCAATGGTATGGTTTTGCAAGGCCTCAAGCCAAGGATTTTCGATCGGCTGAACAGACACGGCAGGAGATGGGTCGATGAGCTGCCCGATATTCTATGGAGTCTCCGAACGACACCAAGTCGAGCCACGGGGTTCTCTCCGTTCTTCTTGGTCTATGGGTCCGAGGCCGTCCTCCCCACCGACCTTGAGTATGGGTCCCCTCGACTAAAGGCCTACAGCGAGCAAGCCATCATAGCAGCCCGAGAGGACTCCCTCGACCAACTCGAGGAAGCCCGAGACGTGGCCCTCTTCAAGTCAGCAAAGTACCAGCAGACGCTCCGGCGCTACCACGACAAAAACGTACGCAAAAGGGACCTCGACGTCGGCGACCTCGTTCTGCGCCGTCGACAAAGC
Organism: Microstegium vimineum; assembly: GCA_022036555.1. Lineage (NCBI taxonomy): Eukaryota > Viridiplantae > Streptophyta > Magnoliopsida > Poales > Poaceae > Microstegium > Microstegium vimineum. The sequence goes on from CM039135.1 coordinate 29,631,345, forward strand.
AACAAGGGGCGTCACAAGTTGACGCCACCTTGGGAGGGACCCTTCATCGTGGCAGAGGTGCTGAAGCCCGGCACTTACAAACTGAAGAACGAGAAGGGCGAGACCCTCACCAACGCGTGGAACATTGAACAGCTACGTCGTTTCTATCCCTAAGGCCTCGACGCCTCATACATTTCTCGCATTATGTACACTTAACGCATTACGAATGAACAAAATGTTTTCGAAACACATTTCACATTCGTTCGTAACTCTAAGGTAGCCTTGACTCTGCTCCAGCAAAGTCGAGCCTGCCTCGGGGGCTAACAGGGGCCCCCCTCCTAAGTCCCCGAAAAACTTGAACGTTTTTTTGAAACTCGGCTTTCCCTCTCGATCTTTCCCTCGAGTATGCTTCATGGCTAAGTAAAGACGCCTCGAACTCCCTAAGGGTCGCGGGCCATCGAGCCAGGGACTCTCCTACGCCCCAGGGCTACTGTATCCCCGCTTGCTCCCCCCCTTCCAGGGATATTAGCGTGCGTTGAACACTTAGTCCACAAGTGATGACTCAGGCAAAGAAAAGCAGAGAGAGCTCGAGAAATAGAAATAACAATATGCATCTCGAAAAAAATGCATTAGATATAAGAGGCCCTCAGGGGCTCGGCATTGTATCATTACAAAAGCCTAACTGTTACATGGACCTTCCTGTCCAGATTTGGCTCGCAGGCCTAGGGCTACTCAGCGAGGGGGTCACCGTCCTCAAGAAGCAATGCAGGAAGCTGGGCATCACACGTTGGCCACATCGGAAGGTGAAGAGTCTGCAGAAGCTCATCGACAACATCCGAGGGCTACTCGACGCCATCTCCGTCCGCCGAGGGGAGCACTTCGGGCTCGAAGAGCTTCGCCAGCTCACCTCCGGGCACCTCCGCAAGCTCGATCAGCTTGTGGCACCTCACGTCATTCTCTTCGTCAGTCAGCCTCGGGTCGGTAACGAACCCGTTGGCGACGACGTTGAGGTCGTAGTTGTAGCCCGAGCTGATGACCACGAGCGCCCGCTTCACGCCCACATGCAGGGCAGCATGGACGTGCTCCGTCACCTCCTACATCATGGAGTAGAAGCGGCGCAGCAGGGCGTCTCCTCGAGCGTCGCCCTCGATCTCCGGCTCTGGCTCGACCATGAGGTCGTCGTAGAAGGAGGAGATAGTGCCCTCGAGCCTCTCATTAAGGCCCGCCTCCGCCCCGAGGACGCCCTGAAGACTGGTCAGGTCCTCGTGGGCTCGGGCCTTCTCTACTGCGAGCTCTGCCAAAGCAAGCACAAAACTCGGTCAAAACCAAAAAAGCAGGAAAAGGATCGAGACCGGGCAGATTCAGCAACACTTCTAAAAAACTTACCTTTGGCATGCGCCTCCAAGGTAGCGTAGCCCTGCTCGGTCTCCTCGAGTTGGTGGCGAACGTCGATGAGCTCGGTGGCCTAGTCGCTGACTTTAGCCTCGAGGCCCTCAATAACCTTGCCAGCGTCTTCGAGGGCTCTCTTCTGTTTGGTCGCCACCACCCCTAGAGAGGCCACGTGGGTCTGAGCCTTCTCCTCCGCAGCGGCCAGCGTGTCGCATTCGCGGGAGATGACGTCGAGGTCCCTATGGAGCCCTCGGATGCTCTCCGCTGCCCGGGCCAGCTCCTCCTTCAGCCGGGTGGCCTCCTCCTCCACCCTGCGCTGGGCCTCCTGGGCAGCATCCCGCTCCTGCCCAACCTTGACGACCGACCCGAGGGCCTCGTCGATCCTCGATTGCGCCATCACCTGGGCGGCCCGGGCTGCTTCCTGCATGGCCATCACCCCGGCCCTCGCGTGGGCGATCTTGGACTCGGCCTCCTCCCGCACGGTTGCCGCCTCGGCTCTTGCCTGGGCGGCCTCGGCCTCCGCCTTCTCTAGCGAAGTACGGAGGGCGGGGAGCTGCTCCAGCGCCCGGAGGATGAACTGGGACTTGTCGTAGGATGAAAAGGAAGATCATCAGAAAAGAACAATCAGGCAATCCGAGTGTAACACCCAAAATTTGCATATTTTGAAATGCATTAAAATGATTTACTTATGCTTCTTTTGTTTTTGCATTCAATTTAATTAAACTATAAATGTTTTGGGTATATTAAAATTGTCATATAGTAACATGTGGTGCTTTTCATGCTGGTGCATTGTTGATTTTGTTTGAGTGGTTTTGAAAAGTCCCCAAGACTGAGTTTGAAAACCATAGTTGAAAATGCTTAGAATTTGTGTTTGAAAATTTATTCGAAAATTCATCTCTGGAAATTGCCAAAGCATTTCTTTATCTCTCCTATTCTTTTCTCTCATCTGGCCCAGTCCTCCATCGGCCGCAGGCCTGAATCCTTCCCTTCCCTCCTTTCTCTCTCTTGGGCCGACGGCCTAAGGCCCAAAAGCGGGAGCCCGCACTCCTCCCCTCTGCACTGCTGACAGCAGGGGTCCACCGGTCAGCCCTCCCCCTTCCTTCCTTTCCTCTCCCTGTGACACTGCCCGGCTGGTCCCCACCTGTCAGTTCCCTTCCCCCCCTTTCCCTTCTTCTCCGCGACGGCGCAGAGGCCGGCCGCGAGGCCAACTCCCCAGCCCGGCCGTGAACCCCTCTTCCACGCGTCAACGTTCTCCCTTCCTTCCCCCTTCTGTCCCTGACGCCAGGTCCCTCCTGTCATCTCCCTCATCCCTTCCTTCTGGCCGAATTGGAGTCGGAGTCCACCGGCAGAAACCGAACCGAACACAATCCCGTGGACCCGGGATTTCCATCTTGGTCGCGCCTTGGACGCGTTAACCCCCTACAAAACGCCTGCCGCCTCTTTCCTTCCCATCTAACCCGCTGCATCGCGCCCTAATAGCATACAGCGCCGCCGCCTCGAGCTCAGAGCTCCGCCGCCGCCATTGAAGGCCACCAGAGCTCTCTGGACCCTACCAAGCCCTCTATCTTCTGCGGAACGTGTCTGGAGGTACCCCGAACCCATCCCCGCGTTCAATTCCGCGTTCCCTTGCCCTCGCTGACCTATTGCCGTTAACAGGGAGCCCGCGTCCGCCTCGCTACGTCGTCAGACATCCCTGCTCCGTAATCGGCCGCGTTAAGCCCTCAGGTAGATTCGCCTTTTCTTCCTCGTTCTCCTGGACCAATCGGTTCGCTGTTTGGTGCCCGGTAACCCCTGTTCCATTTGCGCCGCTGTGCTCCTCGCCGGCAGCCATGGAGAGCCGCTGTGTCTGCTCCGTTCCCGGCCGGCGCCGCCTCTCTCCCCCTCAGCTCTAATCCGGGCCGTTCCCTTCAGATCAGACGATCTAAATTGCCCGATACCCCTTCGATCTTCTGATCTAATCTAGGCACTCCAATCTGAGATCGACGATCCAGATTAGAAGGTACCCCTTCGCGGGGGAAACTTGTTAAAGAGACCCTGGAACTTTTCCCTCTCAACCCGCCGTCCTTAACGCCTCCCGCAAATACGTCTTTCCGTTTTGAAAACGTATTTTCTCTCGGCAGTATTCTAATTTGATTTAAAAAGGAAAATCCTTAGTTACAAAATTGCCACTCCGATTCAAAATCCCATAACTTGCTCATTTTTAATCCAAATCGCTCCGTTCAAGTTGCGTTAAATCCGTATTCTCTTGCTCTATCCTTTAGTACAGTTTTCATCTATGTTAATTACTTTTAAAAATCAAATAAAATTATTTCCGTAATGTTTTAATCTCACTCTATTCAAAATCCTATTTAATTCCTAACTTTCCCGTTATAGCTCCGTTTTTCGTGATTCAAGCGCCTATGTGATCGTAGTGTTATGTAGATTGGTTTTGTAAACTTTTCATATTATTTTATTAATGTTGGTGTACTGTTCTAATCATAGTTTTGTTTGCTTCGTGCATGATTGTCGTTGGTTGAATGGTGTTGCTTGTTGATCGGTATAGACGTTGAGCTTCCCGTTGAAGAGTCGGAGTTCTTTCTTGATCAAGATCAGCAAGACCAGCAAGAGTTCTTCGAAGAAGGCAAGTATAACATGGGATTATCCTTGTTGTCCTATTCACCATTAAGATAACTCATATGCATGAAATTCCTTGTTTACCTTAGTTTGATCCTAGTGTTTGTTATCCTGAATACCTTGACACCTATGTTTTGATCCACTACATATGATTAGTATTGCTAGCGCTCGTACCAGATGTTCATGATCTTAATTTGTTAATGACTATATGCAATAATGGTAAAACTCGCTTCTTAGCAACATTGGAATATGGGATCTTATCTGTCGGCAAAATCTGGGATATACAGTACAACCACGAGGGCTATATGGCTCTGGCTTTAGCTCAGTATGGGGACCTTTTCTAGCTCGTTTAGTGGTTACCTTTGTGGCGCGAAACGGGTGTGCCGAGACGGGTATAGTGTGGTTCCTAATCTTCGGGCCAGCCGCGAAGGAGTGTGACCGTGGACAGGATAGCTCTATATCTCCTTGCCATGGAAACCTGGCGGCCCTAGCTTGTTAGACGAACCCTTGAAAGGCTTCGTAGTGAACCCTGCCCGCTCACCTTGGGAGTGTTTTGGGAGTAATTAACCCGGGCATCTGGGCAATCACGACTTGTGGGTAAAGTGTACACCTCTGATCAGAGTTAATAAACTATCATGATAGCCGTGCTCACGGACACGAGCGGCTCGGAAAACTCACAGAATTATTGGGTTCTTACTTCTATGTGGCTTATGCAAGTGTTACTTACTTATTGTATATTATTGTCATTTACTTTATGATCATGAATATTTGAGCTTTTGCAATTTACCTTGGTAATTGTTGATGTTAATATGAATTTGATCTACTTAAAATGCTTACCGCTAAGAACCATGCATACCCTTTTGAGCTTCATAAACCCCGTGTTATATTTGTTGAGTACGTATGTGCTCACCCTTGCATTCAAACAACACAGATGAAGATTGGGTTGATGACTACCGCAATGAGTACTAGTCTTGGAGTCAACCAGTCAACCAGTCCCTTTGGAGCTTCCGCAGTTATCTTCGTTTAGTAAAAGTTTTATTTGTTTAAGTCTATGTAATGAATATTGATTCGCTATGTAATAAACACTGTGATGGTACTCTTATCATTTGTCATCTCATGTGTGCGACTATTCCTGGGGTGCACATGAGCCTTTTTATGCACTTGTTTTTGTTCTTGAAAACAAGTGTGACAAATTGGTATCAGAGCATGTGTTGACTGTAGGACGCAAGCCTAGTTAGAATGGTTGCTTTTAGAGTCCTTCCTCTCTTGTTCATGCTTTCTACTAAAGTCTTGATAATTGCTAAAAGTTTTAATGCTTCTTCGGTTATATTCTATTGTGAAAACTTTGCTTCTATCTAATCTATGTCTGAACTCTTTGTAGATGCCTCCCTCTCGCCAGAAACAACATGATGACAGCCGCGGAGTATCGTGCCTTGTTCACCCCTAGGCAGCTTCGACCAGCTGAAGAGATGGAGATTTCTGATGCAGAGTCAAGAGTGGGAGCCTTTCAGGATGAAGACATGGAGGAAGAAGTTCAGATGAAGCCAGCACCAGAAGACGTCCCTTTGACAGACTGGAATGAAGAGACTCATGTCATACTGCCAAACCGTCACTATCCTTTCCAGGATCTGATCGAGATGTTTCTGGAAAACTGCTTGTATGAGATGCAAGCCACCTTGGAGTATCGCTGCACGGAACGCAAGCATCCTCGGAGGCCATCCCAATGGCATGCAGAGCTTTGGGTCTGGGAAGTTGAAAACAATCATCATATGGTAAATGCAACCTTCAGGACCAAGGTGAGTCGATCCACTCCTAGGAAGGCTATGGAGGATGTTGCCCATGAAGCATTCATCAGCTATCACGGTCGGTACCGGGATCAACATGGCACGAGTGATGGTGGTTTCAAGCATCTTCCTTTCCTTGTGCCAAGTAGAGGAACGTGGTACATGGCACCTGCAGATGTTTCAAAACCAAAACTGCAAGGTGTGGTAAGGTTTGGTTGTGAGATGGCAACTGTGGCAGACGAGTTGAAAGAAGAGCTGCAGTATGAGAAGGAATTCAATGAGAAGCTTTGTGAAGAGAACGAAGCGCTAAAAGCATAGCTAGCTCAACTCCAGCCATGAAAAGAAGACCCCAAGTTCCTCGTCAATCAAGATCTATCCATAGGAATTAGGCACCTTCTATGTAATAAAGAACGATAGTAGTTTCGCCGTTGCGTCTAGTTTAATCAAGTCTTGGTGTAATGTGATCCTTTGTGCTTGGTTTATTTGTTATGATGACTATGAATGATTTGGATCTTTGTAATGCTTGCTGGACATCTTGTGGTTATATCTACAAGTTGCCAAGGTTTAATAATAATTAGTAATGTCATACATATAGTGGGGTTGGTTTTGTCCTGTCTCTATCTTTGCTGTTTTCTCGAGCAGTTGTCAGTGTTTCTGTTATATCTCAAGATCTGTTGATGCAAAATTCATGAAATTTTACTGGGAACAACTAGACTCATTCATGGTTCTTTTCCAACTGGAATCACCCTTATAACTGTTATATTTTAAGAGATATGTCTGTTGCAAGTTGATGTTTCTGCGCAGTTTGGAACCTGAAACAGAATCTGTTCTTTGTTGTTTTACGCAATTTTTAACTTCTGAATCTGGGAATGTCAGCTGAGACAAAGTTGTGGAGAATTTCAATACCTTTCCAGAGAGTCCAGAATCAACTCCATCGGATATCTGTAACTTGATTTATGTCCGTTTTACTGCAGTGTTGTCAGAATCTCTCGTCCAGAAAATTTCAGATTTGCATATAATATGTTTTAGATGGTATGAGCTATGTTCTAAGCATAATTGTTTGTGTTTTGGAGCACAGATGCCTCGTTCCAACCGGAATCCACCGCCACCACCTCCCCCGGCACCCATGTCCACGGAAGAGCTGATGGCAATGCAAGGACAGCTCATGCAGGTGATGATGCAATTCATGCAGAACCCGCCGAATCAAGCAGTAGCACCTGTCAACAAGCGCCGGGAATTCCTTCAAGGTCATCCTCCGGTGTTTTCACACGCTGCTGATCCTTTGGAAGCAGATGATTGGCTTCGAGCAGTGGAGAAACAGCTCAACATTGCTCAGTGCAATGACCAGGAAAAGGTGTTATATGCTTCTGGTCAGTTGCAAGGTGTGGCTCAGACATGGTGGGAATCTTACCAAGCAGCACGTCCTGCTAATGCTCCTGCCATCACTTGGGATGAGTTCTCCAGAGACTTCAGGGCTCGTCATATCCCAGAGGGAATCATTGAGCTCAAGCAAGAGGAGTTCCGCAATCTCAGAATGGGGCAGATGTCGGTCAGTGAGTACCATGACAGATTCTCTCAACTGGCTCGCTATGCTCCTAATGAAGTGAGAGAAGATGCAGATAAGCAACGTCACTTCTTGAAGGGAATCTACTACGATCTGAGGCTGCAGTTGAAGGGTAATGTGTACCCAAATTTTCAGATGCTGGTGAACCGTGCCATTGTGCTTGACAACGAGCGCAAGGACATGGACAAGAAGAGGAAGATGAGAGCACAGTCATCTGGGAGCAATACTCGCCCCCGCTTCAATTCTCATGCTAGCTCTCAGCAGAGGTACCAAGGGCCCGTTAGCCAGTGGAATCGCAACCCGAACCAGCAAAGGCCTCAGTACCAGCAAAGTAATGCTCAGAATCAACAGCGCACGCCATATCAGTTTTAGAATGGAACCCATACTCCTCGTCAAGGTACCCCCAGTTCTACTCCAGCTAAGAATAGTGCACCTCAACCCAGCACTCCAAGAGTATGCTATCGATGTGGAGATCCTGGACACTACGCTCACAGTTGTCCCAGGAAGCAGAACCAGAACAACGACAGTGGCAGCAGAGGAAGACCCCAACCAGCTCCTAGCTCTGGACGGGTGAATCATGTTTCTGTCGCTACCGCTCAGGAGGCCCCGGAAGTCATGTTGGGTACGTTTGACATCAACTCCATCCCTGCATCTATTCTTTTTGATTCCGGAGCATCGCATACTTTCATTTCGCAAGCATTTGTTACCATACATAGCATACCCATGATAGCTATGAAGAATCACATGTTAGTAAGTTCACCGGGGGGACCTATACAAGTTGCTCATAAATGCCCCTCAGTTAATCTCACCTTAAGGGGGGTAGACTTCGTAATTAGTCCGGTTGTGCTGAGAAGTTCTGGTATTGATGTGATTGTGGGTATGGACTGGATGAAAGCACGTCAGGCAGTGATACAGTGCAAAGAGAAGACGGTATCTCTTGTTACACCAAAGGGCGACCAGATCAGTGTGGATGTGGTTATGCAGCAGCCAGAGACAGCCATTGTGAACCAAATCAATGATGGAACTAATCAGGATGATCCAGTGGTGAATGAATTCCAGGATGTCTTTCCAGATGAACTGCCAGGTATGCCGCCTGACCGAGACATTGAATTTCTTATTGAGTTATTACCTGGTACTGCACCCATAGCTAAACGACCATATAGAATGGGGGTAAAAGAACTAGAAGAACTTAAGAAACAAATAGAAGAATTGCAAGAAAAAGGTTTCATTCGTCCCAGTTCTTCACCATGGGGTGCACCGGTTATTTTTGTTGATAAGAAAGATGGTAGTCAGAGGATGTGTGTTGATTATAGATCGCTCAATGAGGTTACCATCAAGAACAAGTATCCTTTGCCCAGAATTGATGATTTGTTTGATCAGTTGAGAGGTGCTTGTGTGTTCTCAAAGATTGATCTTCGTTCCGGATATCATCAGTTGAAGATTCGTGCTAGTGATATTCCAAAGACAGCCTTCACCACAAGGTATGGTCTGTACGAGTATACTGTTATGTCCTTTGGATTGACCAATGCTCCTGCATACTTTATGTACATGATGAATAAGGTGTTTATGGAGTATTTGGATAAGTTTGTGGTTGTGTTCATTGATGATATACTGGTGTTCTCTAAAACTGAGGAAGAACATGCTGAACACCTGAGAATGGTATTGCAGAAGCTTAGAGATCACAGGTTGTATGCTAAGCGGGGCAAGTGTGAGTTCTGGTTGAAGGAAGTTTCTTTCCTTGGTCATGTTGTCTCTAATGGAGGTATTTCCGTTGATCCCAGCAAGGTGAGGGATGTATTGAATTGGAAACCACCCACTAGTGTTACTGAGATTCGCAGTTTTCTTGGTTTAGCTGGTTACTATAGAAGGTTCATTGAAGGATTTTCAAAACTCGCGAAGCCTATGACCGCTTTATTGGAGAAGAATGCCAAGTTTGTGTGGTCGGATAAATGCCAAGCCAACTTCGAAGAGTTGAAAAAGAGGTTGACTACAGCACCTGTGTTGATACTGCCAGATCTGAGTAAGAGCTTCTCTATCTATTGTGATGCTTCTCGTACTGGTTTGGGATGTGTTCTTATGCAAGAAGGTAGAGTTGTTGCTTATGCTTCTAGGCAGTTGAGGAAACATGAATTGAATTATCCCACTCATGATTTAGAACTTGCTGCAGTAGTCCATGCTTTGAAGATATGGAGACACTACCTGATTGGGCATAAGTGTGACATATATACTGATCATAAGAGTTTGAAATATATTTTCACCCAGTCCGATCTGAACTTGAGACAACACAGATGGTTAGAACTGATCAAGGATTATGATCTGGATGTGCATTATCACCCTGGGAAAGCTAATGTGGTTGCAGATGCTCTCAGCAGGAAGAGTGGAGTCCATGAGTTACTTATGTCAGCTATGTTAGCTGAGTTGTGTGACGAGTTTGAACGCTTGAACTTGGGTTTCGCTGTCAATGCCGCAGAGATGGTGATGGAACCTACACTTGAACAGGAGATCCGAAAAGGTCAGTTGCAGGACGGGAAATTGAAGGAGATAGCAGAGAATCTGGTAATAGGTAAGTCCCCTGGTTTCCGCATGGATGATAATGGAACTTTGTGGTTTGGTAATCGTTTATGTGTACCTGATGATAAAGCTTTAAGACAAATGGTTTTGCGTGAAGCTCATGAGTCTGCTTACTCTATTCATCCTGGTAGCACTAAGATGTATATGGATGTGAAAGAGAAATTTTGGTGGGTTGGATTGAAAAGAGATGTAGCTGAGTATGTGGCTTTGTGTGATACGTGTCAGAGGGTTAAAGCTGAACATCAGAGACCTGCCGGATTGTTGCAACCTATGAAGATACCTGAATGGAAGTGGGAAGAAGTTGGTATGGATTTCATTGTTGGGTTACCTCGTACCCAGCGAGGTTATGATTCTATTTGGGTAATAGTTGATCGTCTGACCAAGGTTGCTCACTTCTTACCAGTCAAGACAAAGTACAATGGTGCTCAGTTAGCAGAGTTGTATATGGAACGGATAGTATGTTTGCATGGGGTTCCAAAGAAGATTGTGTCTGATAGAGGTACTCAGTTCACTTCAAATTTCTGGCATAGTGTGCATAGAGCTTTGGGAACTAAGTTGAACTTCAGTACTGCCTATCATCCTCAAACAGATGGTCAAACCGAAAGAACTAATCAGATTTTGGAAGATATGTTGAGAGCCTGTGCTCTGCAGTATGGTACTAGTTGGGATCAGAGTTTGCCGTATGCAGAGTTCTCTTACAACAACAGTTACCAGCAGATCATCAAGATGGCACCGTTTGAGGCACTGTATGGTCGTAAGTGTAGAACACCATTGTTTTGGAATCAAACAGGTGAGACACAAGTGTTTGGTGCTGATGTACTTAGAGATGCTGAGGATCGTGTGAGAGTGATCCAAGACAGTTTGAGAATAGCACAGTCGAGACAGAAGAGTTATGCTGATAATAGAAGGAGAGACTTGTCTTTTAATGTTGGTGATTATGTCTATCTCAAAGTATCGCCGATGAGAAGTGTAAAGAGGTTTAACATGAAAGGTAAGCTAGCACCAAGGTATGTTGGACCGTTTAAAGTTTTAGCCAGACATGGTGAAGTTGCTTATCAGCTGGATCTGCCTGAGAATTTATCTGGAGTTCATGATGTGTTTCATGTGTCGCAACTTAAGAAGTGTTTGAGAGTACCAGAAGAGCAAATACCTCTGGATGATCTTAATGTAGCTGATGATCTGACTTATGAAGAGTACCCAGTTAAGATTCTTGAGACAGCAGAAAGAGTAACCAGAAGCAGAGTAATTAAGATGTGTAAGGTTCAGTGGAATCGGTACTCAGAGGCAGAAGCAACTTGGGAAAGAGAAGATGAGTTGAGAAAGTCATATCCACAGTTGTTCGAGTAAGCCAGCTAATCTCGAGGACGAGATTCTTTTAAGGGGGGTAGATTTGTAACACCCAAAATTTGCATATTTTGAAATGCATTAAAATGATTTACTTATGCTTCTTTTGTTTTTGCATTCAATTTAATTAAACTATAAATGTTTTGGGTATATTAAAATTGTCATATAGTAACATGTGGTGCTTTTCATGCTGGTGCATTGTTGATTTTGTTTGAGTGGTTTTGAAAAGTCCCCAAGACTGAGTTTGAAAACCATAGTTGAAAATGCTTAGAATTTGTGTTTGAAAATTTATTCGAAAATTCATCTCTGGAAATTGCCAAAGCATTTCTTTATCTCTCCTATTCTTTTCTCTCATCTGGCCCAGTCCTCCATCGGCCGCAGGCCTGAATCCTTCCCTTCCCTCCTTTCTCTCTCTTGGGCCGACGGCCTAAGGCCCAAAAGCGGGAGCCCGCACTCCTCCCCTCTGCACTGCTGACAGCAGGGGTCCACCGGTCAGCCCTCCCCCTTCCTTCCTTTCCTCTCCCTGTGACACTGCCCGGCTGGTCCCCACCTGTCAGTTCCCTTCCCCCCCTTTCCCTTCTTCTCCGCGACGGCGCAGAGGCCGGCCGCGAGGCCAACTCCCCAGCCCGGCCGTGAACCCCTCTTCCACGCGTCAACGTTCTCCCTTCCTTCCCCCTTCTGTCCCTGACGCCAGGTCCCTCCTGTCATCTCCCTCATCCCTTCCTTCTGGCCGAATTGGAGTCGGAGTCCACCGGCAGAAACCGAACCGAACACAATCCCGTGGACCCGGGATTTCCATCTTGGTCGCGCCTTGGACGCGTTAACCCCCTACAAAACGCCTGCCGCCTCTTTCCTTCCCATCTAACCCGCTGCATCGCGCCCTAATAGCATACAGCGCCGCCGCCTCGAGCTCAGAGCTCCGCCGCCGCCATTGAAGGCCACCAGAGCTCTCTGGACCCTAGCAAGCCCTCTATCTTCTGCGGAACGTGTCTGGAGGTACCCCGAACCCATCCCCGCGTTCAATTCCGCGTTCCCTTGCCCTCGCTGACCTATTGCCGTTAACAGGGAGCCCGCGTCCGCCTCGCTACGTCGTCAGACATCCCTGCTCCGTAATCGGCCGCGTTAAGCCCTCAGGTAGATTCGCCTTTTCTTCCTCGTTCTCCTGGACCAATCGGTTCGCTGTTTGGTGCCCGGTAACCCCTGTTCCATTTGCGCCGCTGTGCTCCTCGCCGGCAGCCATGGAGAGCCGCTGTGTCTGCTCCGTTCCCGGCCGGCGCCGCCTCTCTCCCCCTCAGCTCTAATCCGGGCCGTTCCCTTCAGATCAGACGATCTAAATTGCCCGATACCCCTTCGATCTTCTGATCTAATCTAGGCACTCCAATCTGAGATCGACGATCCAGATTAGAAGGTACCCCTTCGCGGGGGAAACTTGTTAAAGAGACCCTGGAACTTTTCCCTCTCAACCCGCCGTCCTTAACGCCTCCCGCAAATACGTCTTTCCGTTTTGAAAACGTATTTTCTCTCGGCAGTATTCTAATTTGATTTAAAAAGGAAAATCCTTAGTTACAAAATTGCCACTCCGATTCAAAATCCCATAACTTGCTCATTTTTAATCCAAATCGCTCCGTTCAAGTTGCGTTAAATCCGTATTCTCTTGCTCTATCCTTTAGTACAGTTTTCATCTATGTTAATTACTTTTAAAAATCAAAGAAAATTATTTCCGTAATGTTTTAATCTCACTCTATTCAAAATCCTATTTAATTCCTAACTTTCCCGTTATAGCTCCGTTTTTCGTGATTCAAGCGCCTATGTGATCGTAGTGTTATGTAGATTGGTTTTGTAAACTTTTCATCTTATTTTATTAATGTTGGTGTACTGTTCTAATCATAGTTTTGTTTGCTTCGTGCATGATTGCCGTTGGTTGAATGGTGTTGCTTGTTGATCGGTATAGACGTTGAGCTTCCCGTTGAAGAGTCGGAGTTCTTTCTTGATCAAGATCAGCAAGACCAGCAAGAGTTCTTCGAAGAAGGCAAGTATAACATGGGATTATCCTTGTTGTCCTATTCACCATTAAGATAACTCATATGCATGAAATTCCTTGTTTACCTTAGTTTGATCCTAGTGTTTGTTATCCTGAATACCTTGACACCTATGTTTTGATCCACTACATATGATTAGTATTGCTAGCGCTCGTACCAGATGTTCATGATCTTAATTTGTTAATGACTATATGCAATAATGGTAAAACTCGCTTCTTAGCAACATTGGAATATGGGATCTTATCTGTCGGCAAAATCTGGGATATACAGTACAACCACGAGGGCTATATGGCTCTGGCTTTAGCTCAGTATGGGGACCTTTTCTAGCTCGTTCAGTGGTTACCTTTGTGGCGCGAAAGGGGTGTGTCGAGACGGGTATAGTGTGGTTCCTAATCTTCGGGCCAGCCGCGAAGGAGTGTGACCGTGGACAGGATAGCTCTATATCCCCTTGCCATGGAAACCTGGTGTCCCTAGCTTGTTAGACGAACCCTTGAAAGGCTTCATAGTGAACCCTGCCCGCTCACCTTGGGAGTGTTTTGGGAGTAATTAACCCGGGCATCTGGGCAATCACGACTTGTGGGTAAAGTGTACACCTCTGATCAGAGTTAATAAACTATCATGATAGCCGTGCTCACGGACACGAGCGGCTCAGAAAACTCACAGAATTATTGGGTTCTTACTTCTATGTGGCTTATCCAAGTGTTACTTACTTATTGTATATTATTGTCATTTACTTTATGATCATGAATATTTGAGCTTTTGCAATTTACCTTGGTAATTGTTGATGTTAATATGAATTTGATCTACTTAAAATGCTTACCGCTAAGAACCATGCATACCCTTTTGAGCTTCATAAACCCCGTGTTATATTTGTTGAGTACGTATGTGCTCACCCTTACATTCAAACAACACAGATGAAGATTGGGTTGATGACTACCACAATGAGTACTAGTCTTGGAGTCAACCAGTCAACCAATCCCTTTGGAGCTTCCGCAGTTATCTTCGTTAAGTAAAAGTTTTATTTGTTTAAGTCTATGTAATGAATATTGATTCGCTATGTAATAAACACTGTGATGGTACTCTTATCATTTGTCATCTCATGTGTGCGACTATTCCTGGGGTGCACATGAACCTTTTTATGCACTTGTTTTTGTTCTTGAAAACGAGTGTGACACCGAGCAAAGTCAAACTAAGGACGAGACTCACCTCCATCCCCCGGCACATGTCCACGGCAGCAACTTCCGCGGACAGGCGCACCGAGTGCTCGATCCAAGCTCGGAACTCCTCCAGGTGCTCCCACATACTGAGCTCGGCCTGGTCGTCGAGCTCGAGGAGGGTTTGCCCGGGGTCTCGAGGGTCGGCCAGCTCGAGGACCTGCTGTCCCCAGAACGCGCCTGCGACGGTCGATCCTCTCTTGGACCTCCCGCATGACGCCCCGGCGCACTTCAGCGCTGCCCCCGCGGCGTTCCACCTTCTCCACCCAACCAAAAAAGGGGGAAGCCCCCTCGAGCTGGGCTCTCCCGGCCTCGGGGCCACCATGCGAGGACGTCGACGGCCCCGCCGAGCCATCACCACCGGGCAGGGGAAGTCCCGGCCGGGAGAACAACCCTGCACGGTGAAAGAAACCAAGCTATTAGTACCTGGCGCCGCGGATCCACTACGGCTCGACTAAGTCGGAGCACAAATTACCTCGAGACGATGACCCTCCGACCTCAAGGCGAGGCCGAGCCACCTCCGGTTTCGCCCGAGGGGCTGAGACAGCGGCCATCTCCGCTGAGCCCACTAGCTCGGCCACCATCTCGGCCACCTCTTCGGCAGTGGACGTCATAAACATCCCCGCCTTCTCCATCACAGGTGTTGCCTCAGGCTGCTCAGCCTGACCCCCCTCCTCGACCTCCGGCGTCGGCAACGGCCCTCAGATGCGACGACGGCCGTGCCCTCGCGCTCGAGCCGTAGACGTGCCTCCAACGAAGCGAGGCTCTCGGGCCACCGCCCTGGCGTCGGGCGAGCCGGGGTCTCCTCCTCGTCCGCGGAGGCCACGTTCACCACCTCCATCTCGGCGGTGGCTTGGGGCTCGACCCCCTCGGTCGCGACCGTCGTCAATGCGGGCCCCGCGCCTTCCGAGGCGCTGGGTGCGCCTCCCTCCGACAGATGCGCGGGCGCGGCTTCCCCCGCCACTTCGGCGGCCCTCGTCGGCGGGGCGGGCAGGCCCGTCTCCTCTCCCGCCTGGGCCAGTGCCGAGGCAACCTGCGCTGCCCCTCGCTCCATCGCCTCCTGGGCCCTGGCCGCCCACGCCGCCTCGGGGGTGAGCGTCGAAGGGGACAGAGCAGCGGGACTGGCCTCGACGGCCGCCTCGACTGCAGCCCCCGTCCTCAGCCTCTTGGCCGGGGCAAGAGACGCATCCTCTGACAAGCGCTTTGACCTGAAAAAGAGACCCACGCGCAATGGTAAGCGCGAGTCGTGAGCAACAAAAAGAAAAATATAGTAAGTACCCTCGATCAGCAGAAAAGTAACTTACCCCTTCGGGGCCACGGGTTTCCGGCCGACGGACTTCGAGCCGCTCGAGGGCTTGAACGCAACGTGCCGGGGGCCACTCCTCCCGCGGTCCACGGCGGGGGTCGAGGCCGCCCTCAACGCCGTCTCCGGGGCAGGGGCCGACGACGCTCCCGTCGCCCCCCTGCTGGTTTCCCCCTACGCCGACGGGCCCGGCGCCCGCGCGCTCGACCGGGTAGGCGCTGAGGGCGTGCCCGATCGACCCCCCGACAGGGATCGCGATGACCGCCCGCACGTCTGTCGCGGCACTTCATCTTGAGGAGCCACGGGGCGCTTCCCCCGCGGCTCGACCCCACCAGTAGGGGCCGACCTCGATGTCGATCCCTCTCCTCCTCCGGTTCCAATGACCGCCCTCTGTTGTTCGGGTGCCGCTTGTTCCTCCTCGCTCCACTCCTCCTCGACCTCGCTGTCACTGCTCTCCTCCTCTTCCTCGTCCTCTTCCGAGGGCGATTCCTCCTCGGGAAGGCCGGCGCACCTCTACCGGGCCCGGCACTGCTCCCTCTCCTGCTTCTCTCGGGCCCTCTTGCCCTTGTCCTTCTTGGCCTTGTCCTTGGCCTTCTTGTCCTTCTCAGCATGGAGGCGCCTCACCTGGGAGTCGCCCTGCTCCTCCTTCACTGTCGGCGGCGATTTACGGAAGGAAACATTCCCCTAAGGAACACAAGGCAATTAGAACGCAAGCGGAGAAGGTGAACAAGGCAAAAAACGAGAACACTAGCAGAGGAAGGGAGCCTCACTAGCTGGACGTATCCCTGGTCCGGCCTCATGGGGATACTGGCAACGCTCGTCACCTCGAACCCGCCCACGAAGAAGACACGTACGCGGCGGGCCACCCTCTCGGAAGGTAGCTCGTCCCCCAGGAGGCGACACCCCGAGAGGTCGATCCCCGGGCACATATCGTCGAGGCGTAGAGGACGAGCCATCAGCGGGACGACCCGCCGCTGATGGAAAGCCGACACGACGATCGCCGCCATGAGTCCCTCCTTCTTCAGCCGCCCGACCGCGTCCAACAGGTGGGTGAGGCGATCCTGTTTCCTCTTCACGACGCCGTACCTCCAGTGGTCGGGCTTCGAGTCGATCGTCCTCCCGGTGTAGGCAGGGAGCAGGTCGTTGTCGTTCCTCAAGTAAAACCACCCGGAATGCCATCCGGAGTGGCTCGACGAAAGCTTCGCTGGGATCCAGCTGTCCGACCGCTTGAGGGCGATGCTGCAGCACCCGGCCCTGACCATCTTGCGGGTTCCACGACCAACCGACGCGTGGAAGGTGCTCGCCTCGAACAGATGTTACCACAACTCCCACTGCGGCTCGATCCTGAGGTAGCCTTCGCACACGGCGGCGAAGACCGCCGCGTGACAGATGCCGTTGGGGGTGAGGTGCTGAAGCTCCACGCCATAGTGGTGGAGGATCCCGCGTAGAAGACGACTGGGAGGGGCGCCTAGCCTCGCCCGGTGGAAGACCTCGAAGCTCACCACATAGCCCTCTGGCGGATTGGGCTCGGCGTGCTCCGGCGGCGGTACCACCCACTCCGGCCGGCCGACGGAGGTAACGGGCCGGAGGAGGCCGCTCTCCACCAAGTCACCCAGACGCGCGGCGGTCACCGAGGACGAGAGCCAGGCATCGGGTCTGAGTAGGCTGTACTTGGCCATGGGGACAAGGAGGCTGACGCGCTCGGGCTTGGGGACGGAAGGTATGTTTCCAATCTATCCTCTCTTTTCTCTCTCGCGTGCGCAGAAGTCTGGCTCGCAGGGCGTCTATGGCAACTGCGGGGAGAAGGAGGCTGGGAAGGCGATGGCAAGGAGGCTGGGAAGGCAAATGTGAGAAAGGAGCGGCGGACTCCTCACCTCCGGTATTTATAACCGGGAGGCCAACGGGCGGATCCAATAAACAGGCAAGTGAATATCCGCATTTAATGCGCCTACATACCGCCTCCTCGTATTCCTCCAGGGTAAGACACTCTGTCCCATCATCGGGCTCCGCACCGCACTCCGCCCTGCGCCTGCAACTGTTGTGACCGAACGGACATCTCCTAAAAAGGTGCGCGGCGGTAAGCGTTATCTTCGGAGGTAAGGAATCTCGAGGCAGCGAGGGCTGGCCCTCGAAAGGGGGTTCGACAGCCACCCTCGAGTACCCGAGGATAGAAATGACCTCGGGTTAGGGACTTCGATCCACCGCCAAAAACCTCGAGGGGACAAAGGCCAACCCACGAACGGGCTCGATAGCCCCCCTCGAGTACCCGAGGTCTGAGGGGACCTCGGGTTATCGACTCAGGTCTACTCCCAAGTCTCGAAGGGATAAAGGCTGGCCCTTACATAGGGTTCGACAGCCTCCCTCGAGGACTCAAGCCCAACGGGCAAAGGCACAGGTATGTCCCCGAGTTCAATACAATTACCCACTTTTCCCCCTCCGCATTCCACAGGGAAGGAGCCCTCCTTCGGAGGCTAGCGTCGGATGATGAACCATCCGTCAAATCTTGAGGGAGCGAAGGCTGGCCCTTACATAGGGTTCGACAGCCGCCCTCGAGTACCTGAGGTCAGGAAGGACCCATGGTTAACGGACTCAGGTCCACCCCTAAAATCTTGAGGGAGCGGAGGCTGGCCCCACGAACAGGGTTCGATAGCCGCCCTCGAGTATGCGAGTTAGGGATGACCCGGGGGGCCAGGCGCGTGCCCCTAGCTCCAGAACGAACTCTCGAGGTCCCCTGAGACATATCCGAGGCATAACCAAGGAATACCTAAGGATCCCTACGCTGGGAGGCATCGAGCCACCAACTCTCATCGAATGGAGTTGGCACCTTGGTAAGCCATACGGTCTTGCTTAGTAAGCCATACGGTCTTACTTAATGAGAACGCCTCCGGGCTGCTAATCGACCCCTATCGAATGGGGCACGAGTTCTCACTTGGATTTTTACCCGTACTGGGCACCATTTCTAATGGACACATGCCCGACACCAGCTCACAGAGGACTTCGAGGCTCGTCCTAACGGGGATAGCACGATGCTCTTCACCCCACAATCCGAACGCAAGGATCCGTGGGAAGGACGCTATGAGGTAGTGAAGGCCTAGCCACGCGAGGGCTCGAGGGCCCGACTACGCACGGCACCCCTCGACGAAAGAGGGTCGAAAACACTCGTGGCCTGGCAGACAGAGTTGACCTCTCGGTAGGGGCGCTCTGACTCCAGTTACGCTCGAGGGAGCGAAGGCTGGCCCTCGGTAGGGTTTGACAGCCGCCCTCAAGCACCTCTCTTTTCAGGGAAAGGAACGCCCATAGCCTGGCAAACGAAGTCGACCCCTCGGTAGGGCACCGCGTCTCCAGGTAACCTTAAATCCCCTCGATAAAACATATCATAGCCCCAGAGGAGTTTTTAATCACTCCTCTGGGGCCTCGGGGGCTACCCCCGCGGGGTGCGCTCGCGCGCACCCCACGGAGAATCGAATCTCTTACTAACCCTGTAGGTCAAGGGCAAAAGCTCCGGGTAATCCTTACTCCCCCTAAGAAAACACATGTCATAGCCCCCAGAGGAGTTCTCAATCACTCCTCTGGGGCCTCGGGGGCTACTGTAGGGTACATAGGTAAGGGGTACCCTAAACCCTTTGATAAATTAACGCTAAACATAGCAACCATTTTTAAGACAGGAATCAACCAACCGCTCAAGTCAGTGAAGAAGGACCCACCACATAAAGGCCCCCTACACTGGCAATATTGACCAGTCGAGGGCCGGCCTGCTTCTAGAAAAATGACGGACTGGGGGTCGAACGAACGACCCCTCCGCCTCTACCTTGACGTCAAATGATGGACCGGGGGTTGAACGAACGACCCCCCGGCCTCTACCTCGACGCCAAGTGACGGACCGAGGGTCGAACGAACGACCCCTCGGCCCCCTACCTCGATCTCTCCGACTCCGCCTCTGCTCCGGCCCTACCTCGACGCCGAGTGACGGACCAAGGGTCGAACGAACGACTCCCAGACAGGAAGCTCGATCAGCCCAACTGCTCCCGGCATGGGTTAAAGTAAATCCACCTAACACCATGGACGCCCATGATCGCAGTCAAATCCATCAGCTCACCGCCATGACCCGGACCTCCGTCAACTGTGCTGCCACTATCGCCACGTCGCGAGTACGGACTCCAGAAGCACCCTCGAGACGTGAACAGTACAGCCCTCGACGACGTCTTCGGGAATACGACAGGGCCACCCCGGTCTCGACCTCACCCCTCGACCGGGGGGCTTGACCCCTACCTCCAACCACCCCGGTATGGGGCCCGTCCCATCCGCCCCGTCCCGCTTCAACTGTGGGACGCGCGCCGGTCTACGAAAGGACGACCCTGCTGCGCTGCGACGTGCCGCGATGACTTGTCTACTGTCACCACGCCCCAGAGCGCCGGAAGGACGAGAAGGCGATGCCGCCACAGTACTCGACGTCCCTTCGCCAACACTATGCCACAGACATGCCGCCCATGCTACAACAGTTTAGGGACCCTGTACCCTCGGGCCTCCCCTTGGTCTATAAAAGGGGACGCTGACATAGAAGAAGGGGATTCGATCCGATCCTTTTTCGGACACGATAGACTCAGACTTCGGTCCTGATCACCACACTCTCCACACACCCCGTTGCTTGATCGACCCCTCGAACAACAAACCAACCGCCTAGGGTAGCTCTGCTAGCCTTAGGCATCAGCTCATTCTGAGCAACTCCCTGTAAACCAGCTTGTACCCCCCCTGTGCGAGCACTTCGGGTGCGAGATAATACAAGTCATCCTCCCCCGCTGGACGTAGGGCCTTCTTTGCCCGAACCAGGACAAATCTTGTGTTCTTCTTGCATCACATCTGGGAGAGGGAGCACGCAATATACAAATTTACTAGTTGGTGGTCTTGACCCCGGGTCATAACACCGACACATAGGCTTGGCTAACATGATTGGAATAACCGTTCTTGAACGTGTGAAGAAGTCCAAATCATGGTTTAAACTTGCAAGCAACCTAGATTCAAAATTCTTGAAATGCATTGCATTTGCATGTGTTGTTTGCCATTTCTTTTTGGTTAAGTTTGAGCATCCTCTATGTTCGTCCACTTAGGGGGAGCATTCCAAGCTCAAGACACCTCTATACCCCTCTTGTGGCCATATGATGTCTCCTTGATGTTTTCATTCGAATATTTTGAGCCAAAACTAAATCTAAGCCTATGGCAAAATTCTTGAAAAGGAGAGTTTGAGAAATGGTTCTCATATCAAGTCCAATCAGGTGTTATTTGGATCTTATTTGGATTGGAACTTGGTTGGGAGAAAGACGCAAAAATCAGATTTGAAAAATTCTATTTAAAAGGCGTCGGACGCTGTCGACGGACGCTCGGCGACAAATGCCTCAGCGTTCGTTGCGATCATCCGGAGATTAAAACCGCTCGCATAAGGGGCGTCTGACGCTTGCTAGCGTCCGTCGCAGAGACGTCAGACGCGTCTGGCGTTCCCAGGAGCTCTCTAGACCTCTCTGTTTTGAGCGTCAGACGATTCACAGCGTCCGTCGCGTTGGCGACGGAACTGCATAAGCGCCGGACGATCTGACCTAGCATCCGTCGGACCCGTCGGAGCGACCGTTGCGAACTTGCAGAGCGCATATGATTTCGAAAACCACTTTTCTCCCCTTGGTCATTTAATTTCACATCTGTATGCCGTCGTGCCCTCGCCATCTCCATGCGCCGCCATCCCCACTCAAACGCCGCGCCACCGCCCGTTCCCTCGCCGCTCGCCGGAGCTCCCCAGCCGCCGTCGACCCCTACGTTGCCGGCTCCTGCCCCTCTGCTTCTCCTCTGTTTCGCGCGGTTCAGCCGAGCAGAGCAGAGTGGGCCGTGTGGAGCCTCTTCCGACTCCCTCCTTTGCCCTTTGGATTCTTTCAATTCTCCAAAGGTGATCCTTTGCACTGCGTTTCTCCCTTCCCTCGGTGTCCTATTTTATTCTTTTCCACCAATCCCTTATTTGCTTTCCCATATCTCTATTAGGGTTACGGATTGTGTTTGAAATTGATCGAGGCTTTCTTACCTACTCTTTTTGACACCATGCTGTGAGGTATGTCCAAGGCAGAAACGATCTATTGCTTATCTACTTCATGCTTCACCATAGATATTTCTTCTCTCTAGATAATTGCTTATGGTTATATCCCAATCTATCTATCATGCAGTGGTTTGTTTGGGCAGTGGCAGTGAACTCAGGGCAAAGCCCGCGAGTAAGGAACGAGGCAAAGCTTCGAGAGTGTCAGTCCAGGGCCGTCGAGCCACTCTTGTTTGATTTTGGGATTGGCAGTGTGACAGTTGCTTGATAAGTGGCACTTGATCCTTGCGTTTGAGTTGGCAGTTGTCTGTGTTCTGTGATAGTTGTTCTTCTCGTGGCCGACAATGCCACGCACAAAGAACGCCGGTCCCGTCCCTGGTAGTGGTGGTGACCCTCCACCTCCACCGCGTCCACCCACCAGCCAGGACAGGGGCAAGAAGAAGCTTATTGTGAAGAAGAGGAAGAGGCCGCTCATGGATCCAGACTTAGTGGTAGCACTTGCAGCGGTAGAGGCAACTGAGATTGCCGAGCAGGGCGGACGTCGCGCCGGCTTGAGGATCTCTCCTCGCCGTGGAACGCATCGTGAGTCCCCCTCTTAGGCAGAGGTAGAGGTTGAGTCCCCAGAGGCTCCAGAGGCAGCAGAGGCTGAGTAGGCAGACCCTTCGGGACATTCTTCAGTACAGGAGCTGATGTCTAGACGAGTGACACGCGCTCGTGGTTCATTGCCTCCTCCTAGGCCTGATGGACCACGGCGTAATGACAGACCTCCCCCGAGACCTCGAGTGCCAGATCCAGTGAGGTACAATGTTCAGGGCATGTCAGCCAAGCAGATTCAGGACATGAGATTTGCAGACTTTCAGACTTGGTTTCCAGCACAGCGAGACCCTCGTGCCGGTTCAGACTTCTACACGACTGTGCACGAGGATTTCTACCGAGCCTACGTTGAGACACGTGCACCGCTACGAGCACATAGAGTTTGTCCCCTGCAGGCGATCATAGAGGTCGGTGGTCCAGATATAGCTCAGCACCTTGAGTACCTAGGTGGCTTGACATGATTGATCGACAGGTTTGGGAACTATCAGGAGGACTGGGTCAGACAGTTCTATGCTTCATTGTGGGTCTCACCTGACCACGACTCCTTGCACTTCCCTTTCAAAGGTCGAGACCACAGGATCTATGCGACCCGGTTCCATGAGATTTTTCACCTAGAGGCTTCAGAGACATGGATTCACACCTTGTGCTACGGTGACCAGGACGCACTATGTCGTCCTCATGAGGGAGAGGTGCCCTCAGTTGAGTTTGTGCGGCCTTGCTTCAGAGAGCCGTTTAGAGAAGGGTCTAGTCGAGGCACCTGTGACCTCACGGCGACTGCCTGGATCCTGAACAAGGTACTTAGGCGCACCATACTACCCCGAGTGGGAGCTCTTGAGACTATCACCCGTCTACAGCTATGGCTCTTAGCACATCTTGTCCGCAAAGAGAAATTTGACCTATGTGACTTGATTGTTAGTGAGATGGAGGGCATCATAGCCTCCGGATTTAGAGGTCACTGGCTGCTTCAGTACGCACATTGGATATCCTATCTGATGGTTGCTCGTGGCGAGTCTATCTCTCAGCTTACCACCCTCACCCGTTCTGACATGGTCTTTCCTGAGTACAACATGAGTCAGTTAGTGAGTCACAGTGGCAGAGGTCGCTTGAGGCGTCAGGGACCGCACACACATCAGACAGGTGTTCCACTTGAGTCAGCGGTACAGCCGGAGACAGTGATTCCGGGTTTGGCAGATGATGACCTTGCAGAGCTAGATGCTCAGATTGACGCTGCTACAAATGATGCCTATGATGATGATATTCCTTCTAGCAGCTCAGATGAGGACAATAGGCCAGTTCCAGAGTACACACCCAGGTCTCACGACCACGAGGCCTGTGGGTTCGGTGCAGCGTCAGGCACCTCAGAGGCCACGATCCTCTCTCTTCTGACAAGCATGCAGCAGGAGCAGGTCAGACAGGCAGAGGAGCAGAGGAGACAGGCGGAGGAGCAGAGACGATAGGCTAAGGACGTCAGGAGACTCACCGCTCAGCAGCTAGCAGCTCAGGCTGAGGCTCAGGCTCGTCAAGATGAGTTTCAGCGCCAGTTTCTATCATATCAGATACAACAGGTTGAAATTCAGAAGACTCAGACCATGCTTCTTGAGCGTCTTCTCAGCTCGAGCTCCGGGCAGACCTTTACTCCACAGCTTCAGTTGCCCGGGGTCTCACAGTAGCAGTAGTTTACCTCTCAGCCACCACAGCCGACAGTGTCAGTGATGCCGACTCCAGCGTTATCGTCCGGAGGACAGCAGAGTCAGGCACCCATAGTTCCACCCTTTCAGGCACCAGCTTCACCAGAGTGCCAGTCTCCGAGGACCCAAATGTCCTCTTGGTTAGCTTCTCCCGGAGATTTTCAGTTAGGCTTCACACCTGTCCGGGGAACTACCATGACAGAGGCCTCACGCGAGCTCACAACCTCCTACAGGGAGATCATAGGCGAGGACTCTCCAGCACTAGCAGCTCAGCATGAGACTCCGCCAGTAGAGGTTGTGGTGGATCCTCCGGCCACGGGCACTCACCTCTCTTTAGTAGCCTCGTCGGAGATCACACCGGAACAGCCCACTCAGACCGTCACCACTCCAGCTGCAGTGCAGACAGATGCTATCTCAGTCGCAGTGGAGGCAGTTGAGTCAGGGGCTCCAGTACAGGCACAGGAGCAGGCAGAGGCAATCATAGTGGCAGTATCAACACCGCCTAGTCCCAACTAGCAGAGCTTGTCGCCGCAGTATCTCTAGTCGCTTTGGCAGTGTCCACTCCTCCCCCGCCTCAAGTCTTCACTTGCCGGGTTCCCAAACCCATCACTTCAGAGGCAGGACCGTCAGAGGCTCCAGCTCAGGGTGTTACCCCTTCTGAGCCTCAGGGGGATCCAGAGGAGTCAGCTCAGCCTTCCCAGACCGCTCCTCAGACCGATGTAGCTCCAGAGGGTCATGCAGCTGAGGACAGCGATGACAGTCCAGACTACTCCCAGTTCGATCTTCATTCTCGCTCCACGGATGGTTCACTTCCAGATGCTCCAGCTCCATAGTTTTGGTGCTTGGCGCTAAAGGGGGAGAGAGAGAGTCGAGTATAGAGAGAGGGGGAGGTATTCGTTTCTTTGTGTGATTTTATTTCCCCGTTCTCAAGTCATTATGTCTATCTTATTTGCATTTATGTATATGTGTGGTGGATGATGAATGGGAAACTTTCCTGTGATATGGTTGTGTGACAAACTCTTAATATTCACTAATACATGTTGTGAGTTGTCACTGTTTTCATGATATATCTCTTTGATCTAATGGAAATTGAGCTTCCGTGCCATACTCTGATGTATTTGTGAGAATATCATGAAGTACTCCAATTCTATTTCATATTCATGAGTACTTTGTTTGTGATTTGGTTTGGATGAGCAAGTATGCTTCATTTCTATTCACTAACCCTTGCTCAACCATTCCAAGTCACCTGAAATCCTAACCTTTCACTCTTATATCCATAATCGAGGTGTTATTGTCGTCAATCACCAAAAAGGGGGAGAATGAAGAATCATGGCCCTATTGGTTTCGGTGATTAACGGCAATTAGCGATTATTATGGCTAACATGTGTTTTGCAGAGGCTATATGTAGCTTAGCCATAGTGATCAACATGAATGGGCATAAATGGTTATCACTTAGCCCCCAAGATGGATATCGTTTCGGATTTGAAAGAGACATGATGAAGACCCTAGAATGATAGGCTAAGTGCCATAAGGTGATGAAGGGCACTTAGAAATAGATAGGGCTTCTTTTTGATCTTTGACCGTACTATCAAGAGGGGTTGAGACTAGTAGCTTGACTTAGGAGAGCTTCATGACTTAGGTGTGGTGCACACTTGACTTCCTTAGCTCTAAGCAAGCCTATGGTGACCGTAAGATAGCCTAGAACAACTTCCATATTCATCGCGACGAAAACCGAAGTTGAGGGAGCTGTTTTCTGGGCGTCGGACGCTGAGGTCTAGGGCGCTGGACGTTGTCCGGCGCACCAGACGCTGGCACCGGACGATGACATATACACGCCCTAGCGTCCGATGACGTTACAGAGAGCTCCAGAGACGTCCATTCTGCGACGGACGCATCCGTCGCATGGGTGTCGGACGCTCGCGAGCGTCCGGGAATTTTTTCTCAGAAACCCGAGAGCAACCAGTTGGCGCCAGATGGTGAGGCGCAGCGTCCGTCGCCAAGCATCACAGCGTCCGGCGCCTGCTGACGTGAACAGGAACTAGCTGTTGGGGCTAGCGACGGAGCGTCCATCGCCAACTTGAAACGCTAGCCCGAGGCAGTTTTCTGGAGGGCTATTTATAGCTCGTCACACTTCTCTCCCACCTTGCCTTTCCTCATTTCAGTTGCTGAAGTTCTTGAGAAGGTTGGGAAGAGAGAGCAAGAGCCCTAGAGAGAGAGAGAGTGATTCGCAAATTCATCCATCCTCTCCTCTAGTTCATCCAAGAGTTCAAGTGTGCATCCTATAGCTGTGAAGATTGAGTGAGTCAAGCGAAGATCGAGGCTTGTTACTCTTGGTGATCGACATCACCTAGACGGTCCGGTGGTGCTTGGAGGAAGGTGATCGCCGGGGAGATTGTCGGCGGCCCTTCTTCATTGACTTGTGATCGGTTGTGGGCGATTCACCGAGCCGGAGTGGCGAAGAATCAGCCCGTAGAGAGCACTCATCCCTTGCGCAGGATTGAGGGGGAGCTATACCTTGCGAGGTGCTCCAACGAGGACTAGGGGGAGTGTTGACTCCTCGATACCTCGATAAAACATCGCCGTGTCAAGCATCTCTTTCCCTAGCTCTTTCATACCGCATTACTTTCCGCAATTGTCTTTCAATTCATATTAGAATTGTGTAGGAAGTTTTCACTTTCAATTGGCTTGCTTCCGCTTTCTAGCTAGGACACACAAATGGTAGGCACTAGGGGGTTAATCGGCTCTTGATAGGTTTAATTCTTGTCTAGAAATTAAAAAGAGCCCAATTCACCCCCCCTCTTGGACATCTTGATCCTTTCAGGGATGCCCAGCCTCCGATGAGCCCAACAAACCAAACACGGAGATGTTGAACATGACATGGTTACTTTGGGACTATTCTGCTCTGGAGATGTTGAACATGACATGGTTACTTTGGGACTATTTTGCTCTGCTCAAGGGATTCCGCAGCTACGTGTACGTGTACCTAGAAGCTTTAAGAATTTATTGGAACCCATTTGGATCCCTGAAATTAAATTAATTTTTTTCTTATAATTATGACATATATAAATTGTATTTGCGAACACATGGTGGATAAGTATCCATGTATGTTCAGTTTTGATGATGAGTGATTGACCAACACGTGAGTGTTTCAGTTTGAGTGGCTTACCCTATCCTCTGCGAAAGAAGAAATGTGTGCTTGTCTATCGGCTTGTGGTGTGCAGGTGCTATGCCTAGTGACAATGGTCAATGGCGTGGAGAAGGTCGAGTAGAGGCTTGCCGTGCCGATGGACTAAGAGCGGTGAAGGGTGGAAGCGGGGCTCGGACTGAGGGACCATGGGCGCCGGCGGACTAGCTGTGGTGGCTAGTACTTGGCGTCGGTGAGTGCGAGAATACATGAAGGTAGACCGAGTCGACCAAGTCAAGACGGTGGACGCGCGAGTGGAGCGGAGGCTCAGGGGACTCGGAGTCCGACCGGGCGAAGACAAGGTGGCTCGAGTCGAGTGGTTTGGTGGTTTGGGCCTCAAAACCATCCGGGGACGGTTTCCGAGTTTGGGCCTCAAAACTCGGGGTTCGGTAATTGAGCCCAAAGCTACCGGTGACGGGTTTCCTGGGTTTGGGCCTCAAAACCTAGGCGGAGCTTCCGAGAAAGCAGGATGGCACGTGGCAAAATCCTGGAGGTTGCGTCGAGGAGACGACAACTCCCGGCAGGAAGCGGGGCCGTCCATTCAAAATGCGGGAGATATTTTCCGGAGCCTGGACTGCAATGCTTAGGCTAGGTAGTTCACTCAATGTATCTAGGGGGGTCTTTGGGAAATAGCCAAAGCTCGATAAGTAGGGGGTGAAGGGGTATCCCTTATCCCATCTCTTGAACCCTAATCATTTGCCCCAACTCTCTCTCTCTAGTTCATGAGATCCCTAGGTTGCTTCCACCAACCTTTGTAAGAACTTGAGTTTGTCACGAGGAATTGGAGGCCGTAACCTCCGTAAGCCATGGTGGCTTCGATTTCGTGATTGTGTCCCCGTTTTGCTTGTGTTCTTTGCATTTTGCTTTTGCTCCTTATTTTCCCGAGATGATTTCTCTTTGTAGGGAGCAGCTCTTGCAAATCCGTTTGAACCAAGTTCTTGGTACTCGTGAGGAGCAACTTTGCACCGAAGGAATTTTCCTAAAACCTCACGAGCACACAGATCGGGCGTTTTCTTTGTGGCGTTCTTCGTTTTGCCTTTTCTCCCCCAAATCCGAGTGTTCCCGTTTATCCTCTCCAAATTGAGCGATGATTTTTTCGGGATAGCTCCCCAGCTGCACAAGGATCATGCCTACAAAATTTGGTTGCAGTTGGAGTTCATTTGGTTGAGTTTTGGAAAGATTTGGAGGAGAGAAAACGATTTTCGCGTTTCTGTGCTCTGCTCGAGGGCGCCGGACGCTCTGAGTTTTGGCGTCGGACGGTCCGTCGAGGCGTCGGACACAAGGACGTTCTGACGTCAGCGTCCGTCGCGTTCGTCCGCGTGTGTGTAAGTTTGGGGCCGGACGCTGTCCATCGTCCGTCGCCCTGCGTCCGTTGCTTTGCTAGTCTGTCTGGATTTTCAGCGTTCACTGGAAGCCCGACGGACGCTCCCCTAAGTGTCCGTCGCGTAGCGTCCGACGCCAACAGACTCTCACCCAAGCGTCCGTCGCCCAGCGTCCGACGCCCTGCCTTCTGCTTCTCCTCTGCAAGGCTTTCTGGAAGGTCGACGGACGATCTCTCAGCGTCCGACGCCTAGCGTCCGACGCTTAGCGTCCGTCGCCCTATTGTCCAGCGTCCGTCGCCTGTATTTTGGGTTGTTTTGCTTTGGGGTTTTGCCTCTTTCTCATAGGGGTTGAGAACTCTATCTTTGGGGTTTCCGGTGGGGTTTCGTTCACTGCCGGTGAGCTTTCATTTCTCCATCTTCGTCTGAATCCCCCGAGCGTTGCTCGGGGGAGGTTGAGCACCCAGCAACTGGGTTTGGTTTTTGGTAAGAGTGGCCCGAATATTTCGAGAGAAATTTGAGGCTCTCATTCACCCCCCTTGGTCGCCGTTCTCGGTCCTTCAATTGATATCAGAGCTGGTTAAGGATCATTACACCTTAGACGGTTCTTGATCCGCGAAGGCGACATGGAGCGAGGTGCTGGTAAACCTCCTTACTTCGATGGAACCAACTTTGCCTATTGGAAGGTGCGCATGTCGGCTTACCTCCAAGGGCTTGACATAAAGTTTTGCGAGATTTGTGAGAATGAGAACTACGTGGTTCTTGAGGCTCGGATCACCGATGCCCAAATTACACAGCATGCGTCAAACTAAGAGCCCGTAGCATTCTCTTCTCTTGTCTGTCTCTTCCAGAGTTTGAGCGGGTTTCGAGTCTCACTACGGCACGTGAAATCTGGCAGACACTCTTGAGATATCATGAGGGCAACCTACTAAGCCAAATATCCTAATTTAATTTATTAAGTAGAGTTTAATTCTTCCAAATAAAAAAGATCCATACATATCAATTTTGTACACTTTTGTGTGTATCGCAATTCTGAGCTGGCCCGTTACAAGATGTTCTTATGTATCGCATGGTGAGTAGTATATATATATATATATATATATATATATATATATATTATATATATATATATATAGAGAGAGAGAGACACACAAACAAAAAACAATATTCCAAAACTGTGTGTGAGCGGATATGTCCGTCTGAACAAGGGAGCAAGCACACGGTGGCAGCCGCGGCGTGCACGGCTACCGCGCCGCCGTTGGGGAGCCCAGGGCGTGGGTGTGGTTGAGGATGGATTTGAGCCTCTGCAGCCTGAGGTCCTCCCGGAACTGCCGGATGAACAGCTCTGCGCGCGCGTTGAGCTCCGCCTTCCCCTCCAGCGCCTCCCCTGCATTTGATAGCCTCCGCCAGTCCGGCGGCACCACCTTGGCTGGCTGCTGCTTCTTGCGTCCGGCCCTCGGCGTCTCCTTAGCGCTAGCGGCGGCAGTGGTGGCAGAAGCTGCTGCTGGCGGCGGCGACGCCAGCGACGGCTTCGTCGCGCTATGCCGCTGCTGGGCTAGCGCGTACTCCTCGTCCAAGCTGATGGACTCATCCTGGTCTTGCTCCTTCTCTGCCTCCACCTCGTCCTCCTCCTCCTCCAGTGGCCGTCCGTGAGGCGCGTAGTCCTCCGCTGTTGCCATCGCCATAGGCGCGTTCGGTTGCGCGCACACCTGAGTCGCGGCCGCCGCCGCCGCCGCCTCTGCTTCTCGCGAGCAGCAGTGGTAGCAGTGCGAGCCCGAGACAGCGCTGCTTTCATCGATCGGCAGCTGCCCCACTGGAAAGACGAAGAAGGAACGGAGCCGATCCAGGACCATAGATGATGAGCCGCTGCGGCAGAGCCTGCCTCGAGGGGGCGACGTGGCCTCGGCACTGGCAGACATGACGGCGATGGCGCTGACGACAACGCTGAAGAAGATGAACCACGCCGCGGCGGGGCTGAGCCACGGCGCCATCATCAGCGGCCACCACGATAGTGTTAGAAGCGCCATCCGATCAGAGCTATGCTTGAACACGCTCGAGTATGGGTGTGTTGACTCAGGCGAGCTGTGTGTCCTTGTTGAGTCGTTGTAGGCAGTGAGCAATATATATGGCGACACAACACACGGCCGCTGGCTGGGGACTGGAGGACGGCGTGATCAGTGACAGCCTGAGCCTGTCGCCGCGGAACGTGTGAAGAGGCGGGACAGGTAAGCCGCGTAGATCCGCCGCGTCCTTGTCCCCAACTCGGAACGGCAAAAGCAGAGGTTGGCGTCGCTGTCCCTTGGCTTGGCTTCTTTTGCATCGCATGTGTGGCGGCAAGTGGCACACGAGCTCTAACTAGTCTAATCCAACACAACCGAGTAGGCCTGGCAGTCACCACGGCGAGTCGGCGGCGACCACCGAGAAGATTCGCCATGGGATTAGTTTTCTGCTGCTTTGGTACGTACGTAGCCTGCCAGGTGCATACACACTCAATGAAGCAACATAGAAACATCAACTCCACAAATTAATCAAGCGAATAGAGCGATTGTCCATGCCTATCTTGAATCATAGATTTTATATATATTACCGCTCCGGTTCACGTGCCACATCACCATATATTTAGTAGCTTTTTATTAGTCCCCGAGCCAGAGACAATTAATAATGATGCTCAAAGTCATGTGCATTCGTGCCATCCTTTAACGTGTACTCCTCCAATCCTTAAAAAAAATATCATTCTCATTAATGACAGTGATTTTTCACAATTTTAAATAACTAAATATATTTTAGGTTGTCAAATTTGTTTGATTGTATACCATCCTAATATCTAAATCATAAAGTATTCATTTGGATTATCAATCTATGTTTGGATCTTATAGTCCGTCTAAACATGTCTACATTTGTGCCTATATGCAATGTGGCATGGTACCAGCATTTAGGACCCATATATCAACAATATCCCCTGAGCTCCTCTCTTCTTTAGTTAGCTTTTATGCCTGAGGACCAACACAACTTGGGGGACACGGTTGGGGCTGGTAGCAATACATGTAGGTCAATACCACTACAGATTAGGGGCACTAGGACCTATGGAAACCTAGAAGATGTTTCATACGAACACATATCTAGGTCCTTAGCCTCGCTCTAAGATTTTTCCGAACATTTAGTCACTGAAATGATACAACTAAACAAGTTTGAGAATCTAAACGGGTGATGCACAAGTTTAGAAATTATAATGATGTAATCAAACAAGTTTGAGAACCTAAACAGAAGATTTGTGCGTTTTAAAGATCGGGGTGACACAGATGAACATGTTAGAAAATTTAATTAAACCAATGATTTATAAGCTTAGAGACTGGGATGACACAACTAAACAAATTCGAAAATGGCTAGTGGACTTTACTCTTATTTTTAGTGTTCTTCTCTGGACGAGGTTTGGCATTGGCCATATCCATTGAGAGAAGAGAGAAAGCTTTTCCACTACATTATAATTGTGTAACTCATTTGGGAATCGGTTGCTCATCCACATTTGCATATATACTTGCTCACCCTTGTCTGCCATTAATGCTTCTTTACACCACCGATGTCTGTATTTTTTTTTTTGAATTACACAGTACAACGCAGACGCTCAACACGCACGCACACCCACCCACCCACGAAGGACTGAGCCGACATATCCGTATTCTAACTCTCTTTTTTCTGAACTCCACTATGCAAGTCAATTGTAATGTTGCAAACGCATATTTTTTTTTGCTATGAAGTTATTTGTCAAAAGTCAGTAAGATATACTAGAGAGAGTGTGATCTTGTTTTCAAGCAATTATAACAAGAAACACAAGAATACAATGTGATTTTCGTTTGGATGCTTGATTCCAAAAATATTGGCACTAGGGATTTAACTTTTACTTCTGATATGATATGTTTCAATGCTCAATCAACATTGCTACAAAAAACAATTTAAATAGATGAACCCGCTAAATAATAGAGGTGGGCAGCAGTAGCCGCCATATGTGAAAACGGTGAGATGGGCAGCAGGCAACTGAACACCCAGCCCTATGTATTCTAGGATGACTTGCCTTTGTTAATCATCAATTTATAGAGGCAATCATATTAGGATGTCTGTCTATATTAATTGATTAATAAAGGCAGATGTTCTCCTTTATAAATAAATACCTCATTTGCAATTTCAGAGGTGGGCTTATTAACGTCGTCTTTATAAATGGTTAGCATATAAAAACGATTTGATGTTTTAAAAGAAACATGTTTATTCTTCTTACATGTGGTATATTTTGTTATTCATTGGATCACAAATGGGTTATTCTCCAAAAGGTTAATTCATGGGCTTCGGTTGCAATGTCATTGCCACTACGTTAAAATCGAACTTCCGTAGCGTTGCCTAAAAGTCCTCCGTGGCGGACACTAGTTTTGCCCGCTGCAAAAAATCTCATGATTTACCACTGCGGGTATTTTTTTTATTTATTGTGGCGGACATTTTTGCCCGCTACGGTAAATCGATTTACCGCATCGGACATCTTAACGTGTCCGCTGCGGTAAATAGAACATTTATCGCAGTGAACATCTTAAGACGTCCGCTGCGGTAAATCGATTTACCACAGTGGACGTGTTACGGGGCCGTCTCAGTAAAGATTGAGGCCCAATCGGCCCAAAGTCAGGCCCAATATTCATGGTCATATATATACATCAGACTTAAGGTTTTCAACAGAAACTCTCTCCCTCTCTCATTCAATGTCGGCCGCCTCCCTTCCTTAAAAAAAACGGCGGCCGCCTCCCATCCGCGCCGCGCACCCTCGCGCCGCCCGCCCCCACGCCGCGAGCCTCTGCGCCGCACGCCTCCGCGCCGCGCACCTCTTCCCCCGCACCGCCTCACTCTCTTCCTCCCGGCGGCGTGACCCGGCTCCTACAACTCCCGGCGGCGTGATCCGGAGCCACGACGCGGAGCACGGAGCGACGGCAGGTCGCTCGGGGTCGCGAGGCCATGGCGCGTGGCCTCGGCGGGTCGCGTAGCGCGCGCCTCTCGCGTGGAGCCTCTCCGGCACACAGAGCGGCGGCGGGTCACGTGGGGCCATGGCGCGTAGCGCGGAGCCTCGACGGGTCGCGCAACGCGGAGTGGCGACGCTCGCGTGGAGCCTCGACAGCGCGGGTCGCGGGGCCACAGCGGCGATGGGTCGTCAGTGGGCTCGAGAATGGGTTCGCCGGCGGGTTTCTGGGTTTTTTTTTGAAACGTTTAACCGCGGCAGGCGTCCTATTGTGCCCGCTGCGGGAAATCGATTAACCGCAGCGGACAAAGAGGCCCGCTGCGGGAATGCAACTATTTACCATGACCTTCCCATGGTGACGGACGCGTTTGCCTGTTGCGCAAAAGCAGTTTTGTCCGCTGCGCAAAAACTTTTCTGTAGTAGTGTGCAACAATGGTGCTAGCGGTCGTAGTATTTTTTCCTCCTGGATACAAGGGTGGTCTAGTCTTAGAATTGATAGTCATTATAGTTCCAAACTTTTCTTTAGTTTGTTTAAGCTATGTTCTTTTAAGTAGAGACTAGAAATGAGTTCACAAGTATTTGTATCAAGTCGATACCTAACAACTGTGAAATTAATAAAAAAATTATAAAAAAGATACGGCAATACCTCTAAAGATAGTTGCCTAAAAAGTTACAATTTTTGTGCCAAGTCCAAAGAAGATTAAGTTTAAACCAAAATTGTTGAGCTTGATAACATCTACTCCCTCCGTCCCAAATTATAAGACGTTCCAAGAATTTTGGAGAGTCGAAACATCTCAAGTTTGACCAATAATTATAGAGAAAACTATAAAGATTTATGATATTAAATAGACATGTTATGAAAATATAATTGATAACAAATCTAATAATACTTAGTTGACATCATAAATGTTATTATATTAACATATAATTTTGGTCAAAGTGAGTCAAAAAAAAATTAGTCAAAGTTGAGATAGTTTGACTCTCCAAGATTCTTGGAATGTCTTATGATTTAGAACGAAGGGAGTACATCTTTGTAGTTGACAAGTTTTATTTTTTACTAAAGTAGTAGTTCACAATGTGAACCATAACTTTGTAGTTGACAATTTATTTTTTGTTTTTAGTCATTTAGAACACAAAAATGTATTTTAACTTCTTTGATTTTAGGTCATGAATTAAAATACTAGGAGGCACACTATATTTTGTTCTGTGAAAATCGTTAACAGGGATGGGTATTAATTTTAGCCCGACTGTTTCTGTAGTTCATTGACAAAGGGAGAACAATTTAGACGCCACAAGTTTGTACTGCCCGCGCGGCCGACCCTCAACGGAAATGGAAATGGAAATGAACTATGAACTGAGACCATTTCGCACAAAAGCCGGGCATCCGGAAATAGTGACTATTTGTAAAACATGGATTCAAATTCTAGCAACTCAAACAGTTTAACAATTTTGATTTGACAAAACATGAAATTTGTCAACTCTAAAATAGATATGTTAAATCAAAAAATATGTGATCTTCAACAGTTCCCCATAATGACTTGACGAA